>JAPPVO010000059.1:51942358-52542358 GCA_030407325.1 Camellia japonica | reverse complement strand
AGAGTGTTAATACTCGAGTGAATCCAAACGAACTACGTAAGGCCTAATTCTCATCTTTGGGATACATAGACAATTTCATCCCGAAGTTCAGCTATAACCATCTCCAACTCAACCGTCCTGTCCATTTGTTTGATTAGGCCATCTTTGTCTATCGTCTTCTAGCTTAGTCAAGTTACCTCCATTCAATAAAAAGGCCAGTTATACTATGAAGCGGTGAATGTAGTTCTGCACAGTTATGATTTTCTGATTTGGGGTTGTATATCTTAAGGGTCGATTCTGTATGTGTTAGGTAGTGACCGTTTCCGAAAATCATTTTGAAAAGTTTTAATAAATTGATTTTTCTCAAAATTTTACCCTTTTATAACTTAGACCATTTTAGACCAAAAAGGAAAATTTTCAATGCTCACAACTTCAATTACATCGATTTCACACAGGTACATTCTCCAACTTTTGATTGAACCAAAGTTGCTTTTACATCATAAAAACTTGAAAAGAAAAAAAAAGCAATAAACTAGGGGCACAGATAAGTCAAATGGTCCTATGTCTTTTGCTTGTACTCGTGGAAAACTCTTGCAGCTAAAGATGGCCCAACCTGTTCCTCGCCCTCGAGCCAAGCAAAGCACTTGCCAAAAAGGGCGTAACTGAAGGTAGGGACATGGGCCAGAATCTTTCTCGTCCTCTAAGCAGTGAGGTAACGAGGCAAGTGTGAACCACGAACAGGAAATGGAACCGAGTATTCCACCCCTTCCTTCGAACAAGTCTGATCGTGTCCAAACTAGTGTCTGAACCAAAATGGGAAATAGAATACCCTAGTGCATGAGGCCAATCAACTGTATACTCGACTGTCAAGACATGCTATAGCTCATCTCAATCAAGTTAAGCCAGAGGCAACACCAAGCAATGTCAACCGCAAATCTGCTGCACATCCAATCGCACCACCATCCCTCTGAAGGGAAATCCACTAGCCACTAGCGTAAGAAGTAGGCTCTAGCCGAATATGCAAGACAGGGGTCCACCACTTTCAACTTATCCGTCAACTACACCTGGGAAGGGATGGAAAATAAGATAGATTAAAGAATAGAGAGGTGTGTTGAGGAAAAAGTAAGAAAAGGCATCAAGTGAAAACAGAGAGTGAGTGCCGAGTGATGCAAGAAATCATAAATGAGAAAGGGTGGGAAATAATACCTAGAGAAGCAGTGGGCTCCTACAAATCAAGTAGTCTCTCGCCGATGGAAAACGTCTAAACCCATCAGGGTTTTAGCCAATGCCAAACCCATGCAACTCTTACCCTCTTTCAAACATTGGGCTACTTCGATTAACCTAATGCTCGTTCCACCATAACTAGGGGCAAGGAGGAAGTGTGCAAGTAAACATAAGCAAAGGGCATATTGGCGGTAGCCTCACCAGAGAAGGTCACTCTTGTATCCAATAACCAAAAAGCGATGAATCAAATCGGGAATATCTACCTCCCTGTCGTGGGCCAGAGATTGAGCCTCATGCAAAGTAAGCACACACATCTATTCCAAAGCCCGTGCATGGCTAAAGCAAGGCTGGGGCATAATTTCCTCATCCGCCCAGACTCCATCAAAGCTTGAAATTCTTCAAGTGTAGTGCACATTTCTTGGGCCCCAAAGTGAAATACGTGTGTAATTGGGTTCCAACATCAAACTGCAACATCGAGGAATGGAAAACAAAGCAAAGTACGGCTCAAAGGAAAAAGAGCGTTTATGCCAAAACCGCGAAAATTCACTTTTTCCGAGCCGTCCAAAGTGGCTATCCAGTCTCGAAGCCTATTATTAAGTAAAATCTCCATCTTGAGAGCAAAATATCAAAGACTTGCTATTCTACCAGAAAAATAGCATGGGAGCACCTTTTGTATAATTTGAGAAGAAATAGTGCATAATAGCTGGATTGCACTGACCGACATCTTTTTTAGACCCGGCCGTTTCTTATTGGGGCCTGGTTGTGCCCTTTTTGGCCCAGTTGTGTCTCAATGTGTGGCGAGAACAACAATGTGTGGCGAGAACAACAATGTTTGCAAGAACGGTTAGCTTTGGTGAGGCATCTTGTTGTTTTGTTTTGAGCCTAGTTTTGGTCCCTACAAGTGTTTTGTAGTGTTTTTGGGTTTTTTTCATTTCATTTTTCTGTTATCGAGTTGTATTTTGCATTTTGTCTGATTGTAGGTTATTATTCGATTCAAATAAATTCAAGAGCAAGAATTCACAGTTAAAGTCTTGTACAAGGTTATCATGCAAGAGTTGCGCCATCCATCGCATGTTATGCAAGAGAAATCATCCACAACTTCTTTTTTTATAAAGTAGTGGGTCCAACCCCGATCACTATTTTACAAAACCAAAAGCAAAAGAAAAGTCTTCAAAAAAACAAAACATAGAGGTTTATCTGAAGCTACATAGTTCCTAACTACAAAGTAAAAGAAAAGAAAAGTAAAAATCAACCTATCCTAGCCCTCTTCATCCTCGGTCGTGGGGAGGTGCGTCACTGTCATCACTAGCGCTGTTGGATTGGATGTCGGCATCATTCCCCTCTTCTTCAGAGGTTGTGTACTCATCGAAAGTAGCCTCGAAAGAAGGTGAGTGTTGTCTCACTCTGCCTCTCCACGACCAACCCATCCTTTACCTGTCACCGGGCCCCGTCTCGCTCTCCTTTTTCCAGCTAGAGAAGGTCCTACATGTGCAGCTGGCTCTAGCTCAAGCTAAAAAGAGTACAGATATCAGAATAGATGCAACAGGATTATGGGCAAGTTTGTAACAACTGTGGACAGAGTATGCCTCGATCCCGTGAGTGACTAGAGCAATTTGTCTCCTCCGTACCATGAGAAGCAGTCGGTTAACCATTCGAAGGAGGTCATCGACATACCCTACAGGCACCTGCAAAAAAAGAGAAAGGATTTGAGAATGTGGAATAAAGTAATAAAGCACAGTGGGTAGGAATATAGGGGAAGTATGTACTTACTCGACGTCCGGAGCAACCACTAACCTGCAATCCCTCTCCTCAATGGGCTCAAGGGGGATCTTCTCGATCACCCCGTCAGGTCACATATATACCACCTCTGTCGGTATCTCAAGAAGCCCCGGAACGAGAGCAGCAGCAGGAACACCTTTGGCGGCAGCAGCAACAGCAGTAACCTTATGAAGTGCACAAACCACACCCCTAGTAAGACGGCCCATAACCTGAGTCTGTAAGAAGGCAATGAAGTCACTGGCCCTATGGTGCCAGTCACCATCCTCTCTCTGCATAGGGTAATCAATTAGGGGCCCTTCGTAGAGATCATCAGCTATCCTCATGCCTGAAGCGGGAGATATGGAACATCAAGATTGGCTCTACCTCGAGTATGATGGAAGAACCTCTCTTCCAAGTAATAAGCCCTGCCAAAAGGGCCCTCGAACAAATCCTCTTAGTGGAGGTATGCTATGCAGCAACATAGGTCGTCCTTGATGCTTGAGGAATGCCTGCCTACGGGTGCCAGTCAATCTGCGAGTGGAAGATGCAAGTCAAGTGTTAGATATTAGGGATTGAACAGGAGTATGGAAACAGTAAAGGATAAAAACTAGTATCAGATTTTGTTACCTCTCCATAGTGACGGTGTCAAAGAAACGATAGAAGTAAGGAAAGTCACGGTCTGCATGTCGTCGACACTCAAATCGAGAGTTGTAGTACCGAGAGCAGCGTACAGACAACTCGATCGGCTGCATTGGGACTGGGGCTAAGGAAGTGAAGTATGTGTAAACCCACAGCTGCAAAAGGGAAACCAGGTGAACAAATGAAGTAGATATAAAAAGAAAAGGCAAAGCAAAAAGCATGGTTGGTAGCAAAATAGAAAATGAAGTGTAGAGATGTACCTCCCACGCTCTCCAGTAGCCACCAAATGAATTTTCGACTGGATATGGAGCTCATATAGAAATATAAGGTGGCCAGGCTAGCGCCACCCCAATCGTACTCCACCACCCGTGGTAGATGCACCAGTGCTCCCAGGATGTATAGCCGCACGGTATTTTCCCTATTCACAAACAGGGTAGTACCAAAAAGATACATAAGGAATTCGTGGGTATACTGAGCAATCTCATTAGGGGCTGCTTGAAGGCCAGAGAAGTGGTCTAAGAACCAGCTGTAGCGTACCATTCTGTGGCCGGCCATATCTGGGATCGCCCCGAGAAGACAAAGCTATACAACTCTCCACTGTGTCATGTCAGGATCAAATGGGATCGGGTTACCAACCCCTACCCGCAAACCTGTGAGCATCGAAAAGTCATACAGGGTCAAAGTCATCTCCCCAATTGATGAGAAATGGAAACAGTTGGTAGTGTCCCACCACCTCTCCACTAGGGCCCCGTATAGTAGTGGCTCTGCCCTCATCTGTATAAGTCCTGAGTAGAAAGGCCTGAAGCCAGTGGCGTCAACTAGTGTGCAAACCTCTATAGGGAGCCCCTCATTCTAATGCCGGGTGCCAGAAACAGATCCGTAGCCATCTATCCTCCTGGCTATCACTTGTAGTGTGGGAATGTTATCAGTATTTGTAGTAAAGGACAATAAAAGATTTTCTTATGAGATTCAAAATATGTTCAAAACCAAGAAAAGATTGCTTACCATGGAGGCGTCGGCAGATAAGTGCTCTACAGGCTCTCGCAGCAGGACATCCTCGTCAATCCTTGGGATAAGGCCCTCGAATCTCATAATATCGCCAGGGGACAAGGCGTGTATGCGTGGTTGGTAAGTGGCCGCATCAAATGGTCTATCAGCCAGGGGAAGCAACTCAGGGTCAAGTACAGAAGGGAGAATGTCCTCAGCCTCCGTGTCCCTACCGAGAACGACTCTGATATCCACGGCAGGGTCCAAAATGGGGATCTCATCACTAGCCATAGAGGGAAAATGAGGAAATGTGAAGAAAAGTGAGTGGGTGAGTGAGATTGAGTGAAAAATCATAAAAACCTAAACCCTAGAAGAGAGAAAAGAAAGAGATAAGGGGGAAAAGACAAGAGAAGGTGTGTAAAACCCAAACAACTACGTGAGAATCCATGAAAAATCAAGAGAAAACCCAAAACTGAACCAAAACAAAGTTTGATCGGTTCAAAATATAGAAGAGTGAAAGGGTTTTAAGGAAAAAATTCAGAAAGGTTGGTTGGGTAACGCAAAGAGGGAAAATCTAGGGAGGAGAATGCTAAAGAGAGAAAGAGAGGGTTTTTAGACCTTGGGTGTGTGCAAAGGAAGGGTTAGGTTGTGTTTAATTAGCCACAGGTTATGGTCTTATCGAATTACCCCTTTGCCACTGTCGCGACCTGGCCGTGCTTCACTTAGGCCTAGCCGGCTCCAAATGCAGCACAGTTTTAGTTGTTTTGTTTGTTTCACTGAATGGGTGAGCCACAGTTCA
This sequence comes from Camellia japonica, assembly GCA_030407325.1. Taxonomy (NCBI): domain Eukaryota; kingdom Viridiplantae; phylum Streptophyta; class Magnoliopsida; order Ericales; family Theaceae; genus Camellia; species Camellia japonica. The sequence continues at coordinate 52,536,972 of JAPPVO010000059.1, read as the reverse complement.
AAATCAAAAAAACTGAAAAACAAAGTAAAAGAAAAGGACAGCAAAAGAAAACAAGAAAAAGAAAAAGAAGAGAAGAATAAAGAAGAACGGAAAGCAAAGTGGAAAAACAGAAAGCAAAGAGGAAAAAAAACAGAGTCAAAAGAAGAAAAAACAAGACAAAGAAGAAAACGAAAAATAGAGAGAAGAAAAGAAAACAGGAAAAAGAAAAAGAAAGAGTAAAAGAGGAGAATGAAAGAAAAGGAAAAGGATTTTGTTATTTTGTTGTTTTGTTTCATAATTTATTCTGGAGATTGCATTCATTTCTTTTTTCATTTTTTTTAGGTTTATTCGAGCATCATTTTAATCATTTTGATTTGTGCTTTTTTTTTCTTTTTTGGTTTGTCAAATTCACATTCAAATTTTTGTCGAAATTTGCGTTTTAACTTTGCACCTTGAATTGGGTTATCCCCGTGAGCTTCATTCTCTAAGGCCTTCCTCGCTTTATCGAGTTCTGAAATTTGTTTGCTTTTTCATTGATTTGATTTCCACCTTTCGTGTGAGGCGTGTTAGGTTGTGATTTTCCTCGGTTAAAAACATCAGATGTGCCTGATGTTCACACCATCTTTTCTTCTTTCGCGTGAGACACATTAGGTTGTGATTTTCCTCGATTAAAAACATCAGGTGCGCCTGGTGTTCACACCATCTTTCCTCTTTTCGTGTGAGACGTGTTAGGCAGTTGATTTTCCTCGGTTAAAAACATCAGGTGCGCTTGGTGTTCACACTATCTTTACTCCTTTCGCATGAGACGTGTTAGGAAATTGATTTTCCTCAATTAAAAACATCAAGTGCGCCTGGTGTTCACACCATCTTTCCTTCTTTCACATGAGACGCATTAGGTAGTTGATTTTCCTCGGTTAAAAAAAAAAGGGAGGGTTGGTGTTCACACCATCTTTCCTCCTTTCACGTGAGATGCGCTCAGAGTTGATTCACTCGATTAAAAATATCAGGTGTGCTAGTGTTCACACGATATTTCCTCCTATCGCGTGAGATACGTTAGACAGTTGATTTTCCTCGATTAAAAACATCAGGTGCGCCTGGTGTTCACACCATCTTTCCTCTTTTCGCGTGAGACGCGTTAGGTTGTTGATTTCATTCAGTTAAAAATGTCAGGTGCGCCTGTTGTTCACATCACCGTCCACCTTCTCTGCGTGAGACGTAGTTTTGCATGGAGTCTTTTTTTTTCCTCTCTACGTGGGACATAGTTTGGCTTACATTTTCTTACATCCTTTCTACGTGAGACGTAGTTTGGTTTGTATCTCTTGTTTTCCTTTCACGTGAGACGTGCTAGAATTGTTTTTTGCTTACTTTTTCTCGTCTTCCTTTCACATGAGACGTGTTAGAATTGTTGTTTGCTTACCTTTTCCGTGTGAAACATGGTTGGATTTATTGTGATTTAAGCCTGTGGCTTGTTTCATTCTTTTGTCATCAGTTTGTCCTATTTATCATCTCATTGCATTGTTTTGCATGGGCGTGAGTTTTCACAAGTAACCGATTTCACGCAGCGTGTAAACCCAATTTTCAAAATGTATCGCATTTTATATGTCATTATGTATTCTACCCCTGAACTATGCAAATTTGATTCCTTGCAAAGGGATACGTAGGCAACCATCGAGTTCAACCAATTGTATTTTCATTTGTTTCCATGTCTAAGTCTTACGACTTCGTCAAATGGGTCATCTTTGGGCTTTGACATTAACTCACGTCATTTCATGACTCTGAGCTCTGTCAAAGAGGGGCAACTGTAGACCCCCCATTTTGACTACTCGCAAGACTTGGGTGCTTTATTCTGAGTACTCGATGATGAATGTTACATTTTGTCAATGGTTTGAATTCTCAACGAAGGAATCTGAATTCGAGCTCTAAACAATCCTAACCCTCTATACCCACATTGTTTTTATCTCAGAAATCCATTTTTGAGCACTATGTCAACCTACATTGAGCCTGAAACAGAGGAACAGATAGATCACATTGGGGCCCGGCCGTACCTTTTGGGCGAGAAACACTGTTTGGGGCGGGAATCTGCCAGCTGTCTATTTTTGAAGATATTTATGACCTATTTGGCTCAAATTCTATAAATACGAGCTAATGCCTCTGTATTGAGGGTTAGAAAAATTTCAAAGAACTAAAAACATCTTTAAGAGCTCTTTCTTCCTTTGTAAGCTATCTTTGAGCTAGCCTATCATCCTTGAACTATGCACACACATCATATACACCCTTAAAGCTAAACCTTGGAGCCTTGGTTAAGCCTTGAGAACCATAATTCAACCTTGAGAGTGCTCTAGGATCAAGTTTGGTTTACAACCAAAGCTTGCTCTCTTCAAGAGGTATAAGTTTGCCACCTTTTTCCTTACTTTCATTTCCATCTTTTCTGTGGGAGCCGAATAAATAGAAGAGTCGGAAGGTGCGTACCCCAGAAATCAGATATTATTCGGCTTCATATTGCGTGACTAGGATGCCGAATACGTTATGAAGGCCGAATAGCCGGAGGTCAGTAGCTCCAAATAAATAAAAGGGGAATGGGATAAAAGTAGGCTCAGGTCCCGAGGCCCAGAAAGCAAGTATAAATACAAGAACCACAGATTTAGAAAGGTATGTAAGAATCACTTCACTTAACTTAGTAAACAAGCTATCATGAGTGTCTGAACTGACTTGTCCGTCGGAGTGCTAATTCCGGCACCCCCGACCGTGTTTGTATCTTTTCAGGTGACTAGCTGAGGATCACTAGCATCTCCCAGGATCTGAAGAGTATTTCCAAACCACTTCTCCACAATTGGCGCCGTCTGTGGGAATACTCAAATACATCCATGGCAGGCGTGACTGAAGATCCTCCGATAGCCACTGACGAGACCACACAGAGAGATGACCTCACTCCAGCAAACTCGCTTGGACCAAAAACCATCGCAGCAAGACTTGCCTTGAACCTCTGCTCGTCTTCAACCCAACGCAAAAGACAATACAAGTGACCATGGCACGAGCTAGGCAAACCAAACAGAGGTTGGACAACGTCATCACTGAGAACGAACGCCTTCGTCGCGATCTGGCCTCGGAAATAGCAAAATCCAAACAAACAGTGCGCCAGGCTTCTGTGCGACCCCCGAGGGCAGATGATCGACGATCTCGAGCCCGACAGCAAGCAACTGACGGCCGCTATGCCTCAACAGATCATCTTGAGGAGTTGGCAAAGGTCGAACGTCTCCAACAATGCGTCCGGAGGAGTGCGATCAAAACACCTGCCCTTCCGAAGGATGCATTTCCGCATGACACCGTCCACATGATATACAGCCTGCCAGCAGCCCCGGCCGTGCATGCGATCCAATCACATCCAGGTCCCCAACAGCAACTCACGCCAGCAAAGCGGCTCTGAGAAACGCCAAGTATCACCTTTGACGACTCTGATTTGATCGGCGTAACAATCCCTTACATCGATCCATTAGTTATTGAGCTACGCGTAAACCGGTTCACCGTCGAACGCGTTCTTATTGACCAGGGCCGTACTTCGGAGGTTATGTATTATAAAACCTTCATCAAACTCAGATTCAACGAGTCAAACCTGACTCCGGCTCCTTATCCACTATTCGACTTCAATGCCAATCTAGAGTACCCAATGGGAAAGATCAGCTTACCCGTTCGAGCAGGTTCCAGAACGGTGGATGTGGAATTCTTGGTCGTCAGGCTGCCATCGCCATACAATCTCATCATGGGGCGATCGTGGTTGCATACCTTGCAGGCCGTCCCAAGCACCTATCATCAACTGCTACGTTTTCCAACAGAACACGGCATTGAGCAAATCCACGGATCCCAGAAATCGGCACAAATATGTTATCTCCTTGCCGCCAGAACGCCAAAGGAACTGCAAGTAAACTCCATCGAGGTGCCGCATCGGGAGATCCTTGATGACGTTGGGCGACATCCAAATGAGAAGGCCACGGAAGATCTAGACCGAGTTGACATCGATGGAAGCCCAGAAAAGTTCTTCATGATCAGCGCCTCTCTGAATCAGGCCGACAGGCAGCAGCTGATCTCTTTCTTGCTCAACAACCTCGACGTCTTTGCGTGGACTCCGTACGAAATGCCGGGAATAGACCCATCCGTTTCACAGCACCATCTAAATGTTGATCCCAAATGTAAGCCGATCATTCAGAAAGGCCGACGGTCAGCCGCGGAGCACACTGCCGCCGTTGTTGAGGAGGTAGACAGACTGCTCGAAGCCGGGGCAATTAGAGAAGTCACTTACCCTACGTGGCTCTCCAATACAGTGGTGGTAAAGAAGAAAAATGGGACTTGGCGAGTGTGCGTCGATTTCACGGATCTGAACAAAGCTTGCCCCAAAGATTGTTTTCCTCTACCCAGAATCGACCAGCTTGTCGATGCGACGGCACGTCATCAACGCATGAGCTTCCTCGATGCTTACAGAGGCTACCATCAAATCGCCATGCATCCAGATGACCAGGACAAAACTGCATTCCTCACCCCAAGAGGAACCTATTGCTACAAAGTTATGCCTTTTGGGCTGAAGAATGCAGGGGCAACCTACCAAAGACTGGTCACCGCCATGTTCAAAGAGCAACTCGGCCACACTATGGAAGTATACATCGACGATATGGTGGTCAAGTCCAAAGAAGAACAGAATCATATAGCCGATCTAGAAAAGACATTCAGCATCTTACGCAAATACAGAATGAAACTGAACGCTTCCAAGTGTGCGTTCGGAATCGGCTCTGGCAAATTCCTGGGTTACATCGTCAATCACCGAGGAATCGAAGCCAACCCGAGGCAAGTCACAGCAATCTTGGAACTCGGCTCCCCCCGTTCAGTAAAAGAAGTCCAAAAGTTGATGGGGATGGCCGCTGCACTCAACAGGTTCATCAGCCGGTCTACAGATCGCTGCGACAATTCTTTCAGACACTACGGCAGGGTAAGGCTTTTGAATGGTCCGCCGAATGCGAAACAGCTTTCAACGGACTCAAGACCTACCTCCGCTCAGTACCTCTCTTGACAACACCCGCCGCTGGTGACCCGCTCATTCTATATCTGGCAGTTTCCGATAGGGCCGTCAGCGCCGTACTGTTAAAAGAGGAGGAGGGGGAGCAACGGCCAGTGTATTATGTGAGCAAGGCAATGGTTGACGCCGAAACACGCTACCTTCCGCTGGAAAAACTCATCTTAGCCCTAGTCATGGCGGCAAGAAAACTGATGCATTACTTCCAGGGACATAGCATTGGGGTGCTAACAGATTATCCCCTCCGATCAGTACTACGGAGTGCAGAAGCATCAGGACGTGTTTCAAAATGGGCTCTTGAACTCGGCCAATACGACATTCAGTTTTTACCTAAAACCGCAACCAAGGGGCAGGTGTTGGCCGACTTTGTTGCCGAATTCACCGGCGAGCTTGCCAACCTCAAACCTGACGAAGTTCGACCAAAGGCTGAAGTTCGACCAAAGCCGAACTGGAGAATTTATGTCAGGGATATTTGGCAATTATACTGTGATGGATCGTCTAACCAAAGGGGCAGCGGCGCCGGAGTTGTAATCATGTCTCCAGACGGCGCAGTAATTGAGCAGGCCGTCAAGCTTGGCTTCGAAGTATCAAATAACGAAGTCGAATACGAAGCCCTTCTAACCGGTTTGCGGAATGCGCACCTTCTCAGCGCTCGGCATATGCTTGTGTTTTGTGATTCAAAATTGGTAATTAGTCAGCTAAAAGGGGAGTACGCGGCAAGAAACGACCGTATGGCGGCCTACATGAAAACGGCCAATTCCTTGCTGGCAAAATTTGACCATCACGAATTGAACCAAATAACACGCGACCAGAACACACACGCGGATGCCTTGGCGTGCCTAGCCTCCGCCATCAATTCTGAGATCAAACGGACCATCGAAGTAGGTTTCATCCCGGAGCCGAGTATTGGCCCTTCGGAGGAAATCCATGTCAACGTTATAGAATCCGCACCAAGCTGGATGGACCCCATTGCTGCATTCCTCTCTTCTGAACAACTCCCAGAGGAAAAAAAGAAGCACACAAGCTGCGAAATAAAGCCCTGCGATACTATCTGGATCCGCAAGGAGGGCTTTATAAAAAGTCCCTCTCTGGTCCATATTTGGAATGCGCCACCCCGACAAAGTGGAGGAGCTTCTGACAGAGATACATGAGGGCAGTTGTGGTGCCCATTCTGGCGGACGCTCCCTGGCCCATCGAGCTATAACACAGGGTATTATTGGCCGACAATGAGAGCTGACGCGGAGAGTTATGTAAAAAAATGCGAACAGTGCCAAAAGTTCTCCCCATTAACCCATCTGCCTGCCGAAGGGTTGAACTCTATCACCAGCCCCTGGCCGTTTGCTCAGTGGGGACTTGATATCGTAGGACCATTGCCGAGGGCCCCAGGGAACAAGCGATTCTTAATCGTCGCGACAGATTACTTCACAAAATGGGTCGAAGCGGAGGCTTTAACACATATACGAGATGCCGACATTAAACGCTTTGTATGGAGAAACATCATAACACGATTCGGCATTCCGAGAGCTCTCATCTCAGACAATGGCACCCAGTTCGATTGTGGCGTATATCGAGAGTTATGCAGCAAATATGGCATTCGGCCTTACTTCTCTACACCGGCCTACCCCCAAAGCAATGGTCAAGCCGAAGCCTCTAACAAATCCATCTTGGACGGCATCAAAAAGAGGCTGGAAAAAGCTAAAGGCAAATGGGTCGAAGAATTGCCGAGTGTATTGTGGGCTCATCGTACACGCCGAGGAGATCCACTGGAGAAACGCCGTTTGCTCTATGCTTTGGAACCCAGGCAATCTTACCCCTGGAAATCGGCCTCCCAACTCTGAAATCGCAAGTTTTTGATACGGGCCGAAACGACATGATGCTTGCCCTGGATCTGATTCTAATCGAAGAACGAAGAGACGCCCTGGCATCCATGGCACGGTATCAGCAGCAGCTCGCCAAGTCGTATAATCAGCGAGTTCAGTTGCGCCGATACACGCCAGGAGAGTTGGTCCTAAAGAAGGTACTTCCACGACCGGAGACCGGCCGATGGAAAATTGGGTCCAAACTGGGACGGCCCCTATCAGATAGAATCCATCGCAGGAACAGGGGCATATCGGCTCTCAGACATGTCAGGAAGAAGCCTGCCACGGCCTTGGAATTCAACACATTTACGTAAATTCTATCATTGACCCGACTTGTGGGCTTGATACTTGTACATATTCCACCGTTGCAATACAAAGTTTCTCGTTTTCTCAAGCTCGCTCCCAAGCCTTTAAGGGCCAATTAAGCCTTCTAAGGCCGAAATAAAGTCTCCGGATTCGGAGCGCCCTTTCGTGCATACACCTTAGGGCCGATTAAGACTCCGGATTCGGAGCGCCCTTCGTGGATGTCACGATTGGCCAAATAAGTCTCCGGATTCGGAGCCCTTCGTGGATGTCACGATTGGCCGATAAGTCTCCGGATTCGGAGCCCCTTTCGTGCATGACACCTTGGCCGATTAAGTCTCCGGATTCGGAGCGCCCTTCGGTGCATGCACCTTAGGGCCGATTAAGTCTCCGGATTCGGAGCGCCCTTTGTGATGTCACGATTGGCCAAATAAGTCTCCGGATTCGGAGCGCCCTTGTGGATGTCACGATTGGCCAAATAAGTCTCCGGATTCGGAGCGCCCTTTCGGTGCATGACACCTTACCGATTAAACAGTCTCCGGATTCGGAGCGCCCTTTCGGTGCATGACACTTAGGGCCGATTAAGTCTCCAGATTCGGAGCGCCCTTCGTGGATGTCACGATTGGCCCAAATCAAGTCTCCGGATTCGGAGCGCCCTTCGTGGATATCACGATGGGCCGATTAAGTCTCCGGATTCGGAGCGCCCTTTCGGGCATGCACCTTAGGCCGATTAAGTCTCCGGATTCGGAGCGCCCCTTGTGATGTCACGATTGGCCAAATCAAGTCTCCGGATTCGGAGCGCCCTTCGTGGATGTCACGATTGGCCGATTAAAGTCTCCGGATTCGGAGCCCTTTCGTGCATGACACCTTAGGCCGATTAAGTCTCCGGATTCGGAGCGCCCTTTGGCATGACACCTTGGCCGATAAACTCCGGATTCGGAGCGCCCTTTTCGGTGCATGACACCTTAGGCCGTTAAGTCTCCGGATTCGGAGCGCCCTTCATGGATGTCACGATTGGCCCAAATCAAGTCTCCGGATTCGGAGCGCCCTTTGTGGATGTCACGATTGCCCAATTAAGTCTCCGGATTCGGAGCGCCCTTCGTGGATATCACGTTTGGCCAAAATAAAGTCTCCGAATTCGGAGCCCCCTTTTGAGGCATGACACCTTAAGGCTGAATAAGCCTCTTAAGGCCGATTAAGGCTCCGAATTCGGAGCGCGCTTCGTGGATATCACGATTCGCCAAAAGTCTCCAGATTCGGAGCCTTTGTGAGATGCATTCGGACCACTTCACTGGTCGAATAAATATTCAATAAGAATTATTCTTAATTCGAGCCGGTCAATGCATGTTTAAACATTTGCACCACGCAACACAAAACTGGCCAGTAAGTTGAAATAATACGTTTAATTAAGCACATAACATTTCAAGACCAAATACAGACGTCGACAATAAAAGAAATTCTATTTGTTCGGCACGAAGTCTGTCTATTCGGCACCCTCATCGTCGTTCTTCTCAATTTCGAAAACGGAATAGGGTAAGTAGTGACGATGATACAGGGGCGAAGCCGAATCAATTCCCACGGCTTCGAGAGCTTTCTTGGTTTGAAGGGCCTTGATCTAGCCGTGCTTAAATCTGCGATTTTCACATCGGCAGACCTCCTCGGAAAGGTCTCGTTTGGTCTTCTCTATCCCGGCCTTCAGGCCGTCCTGAAACCGCTTTGCATAACCCAAGGTCCGTTGGGTCATTCTCTCCTCAACGACCAATTTTGATTGACCGGCCGCCACCGATGCGCTCGTTTGAACATTCTTCAGCTCCTAAAGCTCACGCTCAGCCTTTTCCGCGCGAATCTCCAGACTACAATTCCTTTCGTCCTTTTTCTCACTCTCACATCGCACTTCTCGCAGACACATGCCGACTTCGTAAGCAGTATATAGTCCTTTCACGGCCCCATGTATGCCGTCTCGAAATACTTCGAAATCTTGACGTCCGACCATCGATTGTTGGACTTCCGGCGGGAAGATTTGTCGAGCGAACTCGACTACCACACATGGGTCTTTAATGATAGAATCCGCCTCCGTCATTGGTCTATTCCTCACAAAAACCGTAAAATTCAACAGTCGTGGCGTTGCATCAGGCTCGATTCTCGGTCGCGGGCACGGAGAATTTCCCCGTTGTTGCCTGTCCTCTCGGGGCGATCTGCTTCGACGAGTAAGGGGCTGCTGTGTTTCCCGATCCTTGGACGTTCTTCTTTCCACACGCATAGGCTCGCTACTGCGACTCATTGCGGCATCTAATTCAGCCAATCTTCGTCCCTCCCAAGTTGCCTGAATGGAAATAAGTAGGTCCTCTGGCGTGCACCCGCCCCATTTATCCTTCAATGTATGCAGCTCTCCCGAGGCAACGTCAGTAATCCCAAACGTCAAAAGTCGGATGACAATTGTCCGGCCCATTCGGCTTCTCAAGGCAAGAGCAGCTTTACTAATCTGGTCTGGGTCGGCTATGTTTTCAAGCGCAAGCGCCGACCAGTCTGTGCCTCAGCCAGTCCAGGAGTTAGGCCTATTCGGCTTCGCAAGCTCGTGCCCTGGCGAAGGCAAGGGCAGATTTACTAATCTGGTCGGCCATGTTTTCAAGCGCAAGCGCCGACCAATCTGTGCCGCAGCCAGCCCACGAGTTAGGCCCATTCGGCTTTGCAAGCTCGCGCCCTGGCTAAGGGCAGACTTACAAATCTGGTCGGCCATGTGTTCAAGCGCAAGCGCCGACCAATCCGTGCCTCAACCAGCCCACGAGTTAGGCCCATTCGGCTTCGCAAGCTTGCGCCCTGGCGAAGGCAATGGCAGATTTATTAATCTGGTCGGCCAAATACCTAAGCTAAGCAGCCAATTTAACCATAACCGAAAGCAATATCATTCATCAAGTAATATCATTCATCAACAACATTTTTCATCAACAACATTTTTCTTAGCAAGTTGAGCACAACTCATGAAATTTTATATACACGCAAATTACTATAAAAAAAATAACTATGACTGTAGCAACATATGAAAAATACCAAATTAAAAACTTTAAAAATACATTCGACATCCTAAAAACTATGTCAGTCGCCCAGATCAGCCATCGGAATCAGACTCCAATGGCTCAACATCCACTTGCTCATATGGTATTGCCATAATCAATGAAGTTTTAGCAGCATGAAGGGCTTTGTGCCAGCCATGTTTGAATCCCCGATTTTCAAACTTGGGGACTTGGTCCAAATACTCGGCGAGTCCAGCATTTTTCCCGGCCTGGAATACTTTGGAAGACTCCAAGTCAGCTGTTTCCTTCGCCGCCTTCATTTTAGCCAACTCAGCCTCCAATTTGGAGACCGCCTTCTGGGCCAATTTGAGCGCATCTTCGCTCGCGTCCGCCTTCTTCTCAGCATCCGATCTCAATTGATCCACGCTACGAGCCCTTTCCATCTCAGCCTCAGCCCTTGAGGCTTCCTTGTTCACCCTCAAAGCTTCGACCTCGGCCCTTCTCCTCTGGCCCTCAACTTCCTTTCGTAAACGACCAATCTGTTTGACGGCGTCGCGATGACGACGGCCCATATCGGCTATCCTTCCGACGGTCTGCAAATCAAGAATTTAAAACCATAACTTCAATAGCATTTGGATTAAGTGAAGCAGAGTCCGAATATGTACCAAAAGTGCCGATTGGGCGGCTAGTGCTGTCACATTCGGATCTGGTTCCACCCGAAAAGCCTCCCTGTCAGACGGCAACGACACGGACATAGCCAAGCTGAATGCGACTTCTAGATCTTTAAGCGCCGAAGCATCAGAAGAAACCGGCATGTTTTTTATCATTGGCTGAATGACAAAAGGAACGATCACATTTGATCCCTCTAATCGAGGACGTTTGCCACCCTGTTCTTCCGAGCCAGCCTCAAACTTGGCAGGGCGTTTCTATGCCTCCTGAACTTCTTGGCCGGCCTACAAGATAAAAGTAGATTCGGCATGCCGATTTTTTGCTGTCTCCACCTCAACGCACAAGGACTCTGATTCACTTGGCAGGGAGAGTTGAGATTCGGTGGCGGGTGGTACTTCAGACAGAGGGGCCTCCGCTCTTCGCCGCGCGGCCAACCTTTCCGCATTTGCCTTCCTGGCAAGTTGTGTCAAGCTTAACCCGGCCATGTCTTCGGAGCCTGCGGCGGGAAGATCCTCTAAGCCGTGAAAAACGCCGTCATGTGAAAGATCCCCTCGGCCTGAAGTGGATGGAGGATCGGCCGAATTCAATACCTCGTCAGACTTAGTTTCGGACTGATCTGATTTGGTAACATTAGCTACATCCCGCTCCGAATTAGACCCTTCAAAACCAACCTGCCTCACGTTTTTGAAGTCGGACAAAATAAGAGCGATAAGAGAATCTTCACCCTCCGGAATCGGGATATTTTCCGCCACCGAGAAGGTCGTATATGTCGGCTCGTAACGAAGCAGAATGTGGGCCGCCCTCCCTTGTTTCTGAAGACTTCGACGGCCGAAATACTTGAGCGCGACTTTGATATCCGAAAGAACGGCGTCGTCAGTTGAAGACAGGACTTTCTTCAAATCGTTCCCTGCACAAGCCAAGCTGTAACATTTCAAAGAAGAGGCTTTACAACAAAAATGAACAAATAATAAAAGCAAGAAGGCAATCGACCACCTGGCTCGCCCCTCCATCTCGGAATAGGGTCGACGTGATCCTCCCCTTCGCCAAATTCCCAGTTACCCTGGACAACGACCATAACATCATCAACTCGTTTTCCAGAACTGGAAAGCATAATAATTAGCTGATCGTCGATATCCTTGGCCCTAAGGAAGAAACGCCCGTGCCAACCAGAAGACTTAGCCAAGGCATAGCAATGCCAGATGGCTGGAATGCCTAGGTTAATTCTAAGGCGACGGTTGAGCGCTATAACCCCCATTATAATTCTAAAGAAATTCACATTGAGTTGGGAAGGGATTAAACCCCAATGGCGAAACACAGCCCTAAGAAATGGGGTGAAGGGAAAAACGGACTCCACCCTCTGCGATTGACAAAAGAGGAAAGACAATCGTGGTTTTGTCCTCCCTCTCCATATCAAGAGTGCCGTCTGCCAAAAGCGACAGACGGACATCATCAGGAATGGAGAAATGGCGTTTAAAGCCAGCAATTCAATCTAACGAGAGAAGGTCTTTTAAATGTTTCGTCATACCCTACAGTTTATAAGAATATGCCAAGGAAGGAATAAACCAGAAAGAGTCTTCGAAGCAAGGAATGAGAGAACTTACAAAGGACGAAGAGGATATCGGAGAAGAGAGTTGTAGGGACGATTCAAAAGGCAATCCAGCGACGAGCGTCATAAAATACATACTTGAAAGGACGTCAAAATTTTAAATCGCAATAAATAGACACGTACGAGGGGGTGGGAAGTCGACACGACAACCGAAAGGTGTGCGCTTAGATATCCGAATGAGGATGAGGCCAACCGCCGAATTTTGGCTCTGACTTTTCGAAATTCAGAACCAAGCACTCCAGCCAACTGTCGTTGGTAAAGTGCTTGGAGGGCAATTGTGGGAGCCAAATAAATAGAAGAGTCGGAAGGTGCATACCCCAGAAATCAGATATTATTCGGCTTCATATTGCGTGACTAGGATGCCGAATACATTATGAAGGCCGAATAGCCGGAGGTCAGTAGCTCCGAATAAATAAAAGGGGAATGGGATAAAAGTAGGCTCAGGCCCTGAGGCCCAGAAAGCAAGTATAAATACAAGAACCATAGATTTAGAAAGGTATGTAAGAATCACTTCACTTAACTTAGTAAACAAGCTATCCTGAGTGTCTGAACTGACTTGTCCGTCGGAGTGCTAATTCTGGCACCCCCGACCGGAGTGTTTGTATCTTTTCAAGTGACTAGCTGAGAATCACTAGCGTCTCCCAGGATCTGAAGAGTATTTCCAAACCACTTCTCCACATTTTCCTATCTTTTTCTTGAGTTTTTATACTGTTTTGGATCCATTCCAAGTGCTGAAACTTGGGGTTAAAGAGCTATCAAAGGTAGAGAGGTTTAACACCATTTTTTACACCTTATCCCATAGCTCATACCCCCTGTTTTCCCACTCTTTTCTTGGCTTACATGCTGATTTTCAGAGTTCAAAAGGGCTGGAAAACATGGTTTAGAAGTCCCAAAAGTTGAGGGGTTAGCCACCTCTCCTTGGTCTTGCTTACTAGTTTTGTGTCTCTTATCTTTTTGTGCTCTTTAAACATACTTTTAGCTACCCCCTTTTTTTTCACATTTTAGGGTTTTTTAGTGCTATTTTAATTCATTTAATTAGTTTATGCTTTGAATACTTTGCTTGTTGTGTTGTAAGTCCTCATGGCTTCGGTTGTTTAGGCCTTAGACATCGAGCCATTTGAGTTGATAGCTTTCTTCACCGTTCTTTCATGTAAAGAGTCCCACTTTTTGTAATAATCAACTTTGCATAATCATCTCTGCACCCTCCCTCCTTTCTTGATTTTTCTCATTTGAGAGTTGTTTCAAACGAGTGTTGTTTAAGCTTAAGAAAGAGACCCTTCCATGCTTAATGATTTAATCTCTTCGGAGGTTCATTACCAAGGCATAAAATCTCTCTCATGCCAAGAACAACTTCTTGTTTGACACTTCCCTCCTTTTAGTGGACTTAACTCTCATTTTTTTTGGACAAAATGATTAAGTAATGGAAAGGTATGTTAAAAAAGGTTAATAATATCTGCTTAAAATTGGATCAACCGACATAAAGAAGATTAATAACATTGGTTGGATTTGGTTGGACGTTATACTGAATCTATCGCTTCTAGAGTCATCACATACTAACCTGTGATGTTTTGAAGAATCTTGAGGTGTGTTTACCTCCCTCTTTGAACTAACTTCATAATAGGAGGGAGGGATGGTGTGTCTTTCATTACATTCATAAAGTTATGTCCAATTGTGTCCAAAACCATCAAGTAATCAACTTGCACCTATTCATGGTTTCAGAATCGAATCCATTTTTCTCTTGAGTTTCTCCATGATAGAGGAGCGGAAGGGACAAACAAGGTTTAAAGCTGCTCTGTTTTCACCTCAGAGCACAAAAATATTTTTCTATAAGAAAATAGGGCACGACCAGACTTGTTTGGACCCAGCTGGGCCTCATTAGGGGCCAGTTAGGCTCCAATGTTTGGTAAACAGAGTGCTTCTGGCAGAAACAGAGAGCAATGGCTGAGGTTGAAATAGAGCAGATTCCCAGAGGGCAGACAGAGCAGTTTTTGAAAACCGTCTTCATCGACGTGCATACAAACCTTGTGCATTTTTTTTTTTATTGTTGTTGTTTATATTATTGTTATTGTTATTCATATTCTTGTTGTCATACCTTTGTTGTAATAAATTAGATAGTTAGTTATTCGTTCATTTATCATTCATTTGATATTGTAATAGTTAGTTTCGGACATTCGGACCCTCTTGCATAAGGGCAAATATGTAATAATTGTGTATGTTTTCCAATCCCTGTTCTTTCTCCCTTTTATTTATCTGCTTATAATGGTAGCATCATGTTTTACATTTTTTTATGTCATTACCATGCTTAATTTCCATTTTTTGCGCATTTGCTTCGGTGCAACATTCGAACTTTATGGTTGTCCCTTTATTATTAGTGTGTGCGCTTCACTACATGATATCAAATCAATTCATATGCTATGTTAAAAACCGAACCTTATAATTACAGTTTGTATGTGTTGCATTAGACACTTGCAAATTAGAGCATGCATTTTTCTATTCGGCTTGCCTTGGAGTACTAGGTGAGCATTCATTGCTTTAGCATTTTGCATAAGTGTTTGTATTGTCATGAGGCTAAGTGCTTAAGTGATATACCTGTTGGAATATCGGTGGATGAAAGCCTTTTTACTTAAAATGGAATAATTTGATTAATGTACATACGAGCTCACTTTTTCAAGTGACATGCATTCAAAATACTCTTTCAAAACAAACATAAAATCAAGGCATTCCAAATTTTGTGAATTGATCTATACTTGTGTGCATCACCTAATAAAAGATACCATAATAAATCGGAACAAGAGCATATAATGTAAATAAAAATCACATCATGATTAGTAGAGGTAGATCCTTGATCGGATGAGTGCGGTGCTCAATTCATGACTTTCCCCTCTTATACCTAAGTTCCCAAGGCAAGATACTATGGTGATGATGGACTAACGGCCTTTTTGGCACGAGTCACAGATGTCCTAAATTTTTCAAAAATGTTTAGGTGACAACTCTAAAATTTAGCAATGTAGTCCATTTTTGGCATTTTGATTCAAATCGATTTTCCAAAAGATTTTTCGGATTTAGACTCATTTGTGTTTATCTATTTCACATTGTACTTGTGAAATCAGATTCTAAAATCACGGGAGTCTAAACTGTAGGGCTAATTGTATCCAAAATGAGCACAAAAAGAAAGCTACAAATGGACATGATCATCATGCCGAGAAGACATTGGTTCTTAATGAATCCATGATGCCAAACCCTAACACAGGAAGCAGTGCACCAAAGAAGTTGAAATCAGTTAACAGCAGAGCACGAGGGTGATCTAAGGAGGATTTATGTAACCTCCTTCAAAAAAAGAAAAACACGGTCAAGGTTACTTCACTAAATCCGTTGGAGACCCCGTTCTCAAAGGAGTTGGAAGTGTTTAAGGCTCCGAAGAGGTTTTCCATTCCAAAGTTTCACACATATGATGATAAATTAGATCCTAACTTCCATATTGGTCTTTATCTTAATGCAATGTCATTATGGAGTGGATAGGATCCACTTCTTTGTAAGATGTTCCCGATAACATTGGGGGACATAACATCAGATTGGTTTTTGAAGTTACCAATGGTCTTAGTGAAGAATTGGGATGGTCTAGTCGAAATGTTCGTTACTCGGTTTATTACCAATAGTATTCAAACTTTGAGGGTTGATTCGTTGTTGTCTATGAAAATGGATATTAGTGACGGCCTGAGGGCCTATGCCAAGAGGTATTACGAGGTTTACAACCAAATTCCAGGTTGTAACTAGGAACTTGCCATTGTTTCATTTAAGAACAGCCTAGAAGTTGACATGGCATTATTCGCTTCCCGAACTTCCTTTCAATTATCCCTATTGTCATCCTCATCTTATCCATCAAGTTTGATGCACTCTCCTTCCTCACTATACAAGTTGTCTCCAACCCATGGGTCTTGCTTGTTGTGTACAACGTTGGCCATCTATTCTGACTAAGTTCCCACAGACAGTGTCAAATTGTAGGTGTTGAATTTTGACCTCTCAACTAAATCGGATATCTTCGCCGACCGTAGAGCACGTATGAGAATAGAGAAGTCCAACACCTACACACAGATAGAAACAAGACCAGTGGCTCATCCACCCAGGGCACTCTACGATCACGTCAATAATCTATCTCTCAAAGATATCGGCTAAACAAATAACTCTCAAGTTAAAGTATACCTTAGATCCACGGAGGTACCTACCTTTTATAATCATCAGTGCCCTCCTCCTTTAGAAGTCTCACCTCATAAATCTCTTAATCTTTCTAGGATATCACTTATCAATGACTCCTCCAATTTAGAATACGATTAACTCTGTCAAGAGTCCTGACCTATCCAAACAAATAGTCTTACATCTTCTAGTACTCTCTGTCCTCATCCGAATATCTCAGACTCAAATGCGAGATCACTATACCTCGGCAAACTAGGATCATCCACATGGCATCTCAGCTAATAACCTAGGCTACGTAGATGACTCAAAACTATGTCCCCACAAGAATAAAACTCCATTTGAAGCTTGGAATGAAAGGAAGCCATCGGTGAATCACTTGAGGGTGTTTTGTTGCATTTCTTGTGCTCATGTCCTAAAAGAAGTGAATCACAAGCTTGATGAGACTTCTAAAAAATGCGTCTTTGTGGGTTATAGCTCAAAATCTAAAGGCTATAGACTCTATAGTTTGGACAAGGAGAAGGTGATTATATCTAGAGATGTTCTCTTTGATGAGAATGCATGTTTGATTGAAGGAAAAAATAGTTCAAAATCAAGACATTGTTTCCAATGAAAATTCATAAAGTCAACAAGTAGAAGATGTTGAAGCATTTGGATCTCCACAAAGATTGTCACCCATTGTTAGTTCACTATCTTCTCCAACTTCAAGTTCAAGTTCTTCATATCAAAGTTCTACTTCAAGAAGAATGAGGAATCTAAGTAATGTGTATGCAATATGCAATTTATGCATTATTGAACCAAAGAAATTTGAAGAGGCAATTAAAGATGAAGCATGGAAGAAAGCTTTGGAAGATGAAATTCATGTGATTGAGAAGAACAAGACGTGGGACTTAGTGGAGAAATCGGAAGAAAAAGAAATCATTGGTATGAAGTGGATTGTTAAACAAAGTTCAACCTGGATGGATGGCTCTATTCAAAAGAACAAAGTAAGATCAAAGATTAAGTTGCGGACATTTCCACTAAAGCTTTACCAAGGGACAAGTTTGAATTTCTTAGAGAAATGTTGGGTGTCACACAATACATTAGTAAAGGGAGTGTTAAACTTAATGTGATATACATTGGATACATTAGATTCATAGCATTCTTTGTATTCTGTAATTATTTTTTAGATACATTGTCTGCATTCTTTATGTACCTAGTTATTTGAAAAGTTTGTCTAGGTTCATAGATCTTGTTCATGGAACTTGCTTATGGTTCATAAATCTAGTTCATGTAACATATTTATGACCATCAATATATAAGGTTGTAAGCCTATTGACAAATATATCAATTCAAGTCCAATAAAAAATCAATACAATTTGCAAATAATTTTCCTCCTTAAGAAAGTTTCTATCAAAAGCTAACAGGGAGAGGAGGTGATGAAGAAAGAACATGTGAAGAGACAGCCATGGCATGTCCTTGTTGCTCTGATACCATGTAGAATATAATGAAAACCCAAACTCAGTAGGTTGTATATTAGGCTGTATACAAAATATTACAATCAGTTAATTACGAGTGGAAAACATATTCACAAATTGACAATTACAGCTGTACACATACTATGGAGACCATCTTGGAATGGAGAGAATCATGGGATTAAGGATGATTGACTTCCTTCTTAAAAAAATTATTCTCTCAACTATTTTACACAAAGATTTTGTTTTTCACCAAAGTCATGCAGCATATAATATATAGGCAAGTGACCTAACATCCCCAGTTCTCCTGTACAGGATTCAGAGGGGAACTGCAACTACTGACAAAACTACCTCTTCTAGTTGGAAATGATAACAAGGATAGTGATGATGATGAGCCCCTCGAAGCTTTCTTTGATATAGTGGGCTTGGGAAGAGTGTATGATTTGTAGCTGTCTAAGCCACCTCCATAGCTCTTGGATGCCTTAATTAATTTCCTTCTGAAAGGGGTTTCTTTCTTTGGGAGATCTTCTATGCTTGTCACCATTGACAGAGATGCATAAGATTGAGACTTACCCTTATAAAACTTAGAAAGTCCCCTCCTGCATACCATTCCAAAGTTGTATTACTATATGAATTTTGCAAACAAGTGCTCCAAAGTACTTATTAACAAATTTAAAATAGTTATACATTTATTTATAAATTTATATACTGTAAAAAATGTATTATTATTTTAAATTTTGTTAATCACTACTCTAATAAGTAATACTCATTAACAATAAACTTTGATGTGCAAAATTGACCTATGCATCTAGATAAATATCAACAAAAAATTAAGTTTTGTTTGTGATTAAAGCATGTAGGGAGTTTTTAAGTGAATCAGAATATAACCCATTTAAAATAAATAAAATAGAATAAAAGTAAAGCTTGTGATCCGTTTAATTTTTTTGTTGTGTCAATTTAATTTTTGTAATTTTAATTATATAAATTTTTCTTTTTAATTTTTAACATTGTGTCAATTTAGATAACAACTATTAAAAAGTTGGACATAAATTAAAGGTAAAATGATCGATTTAAAAGAATTAAATTATTTCAAGTTGAGAAGAATGATTAGAATACTTTACCTTTGGATTTCAGTCTAATTTCTAAATGATTATTATCAATGAAAATAAATTGACATAATATGAAATTTTTAATCATAAAATTGGTACAATTAAAATTATAAAAAGCAAATTGACATATGAGGCAATCTACTAATACCACCGGTGTAAAAAATGAAAAATAAAAATAAAAAAGAACCTTTTCTAGTTCTCATCCATTTCTTTCAAGACAAACCACTTTAAGAATTGGTAAGGATAACGAGTTCATGGTGGATAATGGGTTTCAAGGCAATTAAACAAGAATTAGAATTACAGAAGAGCCTTGTCAATAAAGGAGACTTGAAATGCAAGTGATCTAAAAGTTTGAAATGAAAGCAAATGTTTGCAAAAGGTTTTATAGTTTTAAATCTTTCTAAGACACCATTCTTTCTGATAACATAAATCCTACAAGATATATATAGTTACTTGATGGGTAGCTGGACCATGAGCTCTGATAAATCATATAAAGGTTCGGTGGAGCACGACGAGGATGATAAATTTGAAGTAGATGATGAAGATGCATCCTCTGCCATGTCTGATGATGATGATCCATTTGAAACCGTTGGATCTTCAAAGGAGGATGTAGTTGATGTAGTAGTAGTGTAGGTGTCATCATCTTCACCATCCATGATCGTCCAGTGATCTTCATGTTTCGCATCACCAGCATATAGAGAGCATGGACTTTGAGGCATTTGCTTTTTGCCTTCACCCATTGATATGGAAGAAGAAGAAGAAGAAGAAGAAGAAAGGATGAAGGAGGTGGTTATGACCTTTATTCTCCAAAAAGTTACCCTATATATCATACAAACATGAGCTTGGGACCATTTTGAGGGAGCATATATATATATATATATACATGCATGAGTATAAGTGGATTAGGTTTAAGTTGCTTTAGGGAAATGAATTTCTCATGACAGATGGAAAAATGGGTTTTTCATGATTTCGAGGCCTAATGGTGACACATATGCAGAAAATAAAAGTGGACTTGTGGAACTAATTCCAAAAAGTAACACTACATAAATAAAAATAATTATTCAAAAAATTAATATAGAATGAGTGTTAATTTTATCGGTTTAAAATAAAATATCTATCAAAGTTTTTAAAATTGCTCAACATCGCATCACGTCATTCTAATCATAATTTAGTGTAGAAATTGGCTTTCTTTGGTATTAGCTAATAAATCATTTTATTAAGAGATTGAACTAAGAGAGTGTAAGTACTTACGTGCTTTGCTAAAGGTAAAGAGATTTTCTTTGGTAAGTACTAATCTAACAATTAACAACCAATATTTGCTAATAAAAAAAAATCATTTTATTAGTTAAAAAAATTCATTTCGTTATTTTAAAAAAAATTAGATCATTTGACATACCTATTTTCTTTTAAAACTCCAACTTTGCCACTTTAAAAATCTATTAAAAAAAGTCCCCAAAAAATAGGAATATGGAAAATAAATTTTTTTCACATCAACTTTTTTTTTTAGCAAATAAAGTAGATTTTTAATTAACTGACAAAAAAAATTTAAGAAATGTTGAATTTTGAATTGCGCAAGCAAATCAATAAGTATTGGTTGATAATACAGATGTCAACACTTGACCCCGGTTGCACGTGAAGCCATGAACTCGTTTGTTATCCTATCAATTCATTGTCCACGTTTTTGTTTTCATTACCTTATCTTTAGATTCGACATTATCTTCTCATATGGTTTTAAGTTCTTTGACTTTAGCAATTGTACTAGGCTACACTAATAAATAAAAGAGGATAAGCTCTAAATATATCTTCCCGGAAGCCATCCATATCCCAGCCCCAATAGCACGCCCCACACAAAAACACACATACCATGTATGCATACATTTTTCGATTCCAATTATCTCTTTGTCAAGATTATGTCAAAAAAGTTGAGAGGAATTGAGTGGGGCACGTATGAGTGTATTCCTCTCCTTATATATATATATAATATATATTAATTAGGAAAAATTATGTAAATAGTGTCTGTAATTTACACAATATGTCAATTTAGTTTTTGTAGTTTTAATTTACTCGATTTTATCCCTTAATTTAATGGATTGTGTCATTTTAGTTCAATAAATAACAATTGTTAAGTTAATTTAACAGAAAGTCAAATAATGTATCAATTTGGTTCTGTATTTTTCACAATGTGTCAATTTAGTCCCTGTCAAAATCGAGAAAATTGAAACTACAGGAACCAAATTAGCACATCGTGTAAAGTACATGGACCAAATTGACACATTGTTTAACCTTCCGTTATATGAACTTAACAACCGTTATTTATTGGATTAAAATGACATAATCCGTTAAATTAAGGGAAAAAATCAAGCAAATTGAAACTACATGATCTAAATTGACATATCGTGTAAACTATATGGACTATTTATATAATTTATCCTATTAATTATTATTTATATCATCCCCTGCCTACCTCAGCTTAGAAAGTCGCATGAAACTAGATTCATTTCGTGCAACCAAATATTAAACAAAATTTAGAATGGAACACGTGTAGGTGTAGATCACTTCATGGTGTGTGAAATCAATTTGCTTGATATTAGGGTACATAATATTTTTAGCAAACTGGTAGGGGTGCACTTGTGTTGCAATAGTAAATTTCACATATTATTTTATATTTTTACACTAATGTTTAAACATTAAAAATTTAAAATAGATCAAAATCAATCACATAAAATAATTGTAATCTATATCACATAATTAAACTTATTACTATTAACTATATATTTTACCAGTAGTATTACATATACCAATTAATATACACACTGGTATACCAACTAGTGTTATGCTATTATTATTATTTTTTATCAGCAAAATAAAACTTTATTAATAAAACCAAACAAAGAATGACAGAGTACATCAAAAAAGAAGAGTGCAAAAACATCACAGTGAGCCATTAAGATCTCAACTAGGTTACCATCAGGATGAACACCAAATCATCTGCTAGCACAAACTCCGAGCTCCAAGTTAGTGAGAAACCAACATATAGAGCAAAAGCAAAACACAATCAAGAAACAGACACCAACAGCTACACAAAACACCACTACCCATCAATTAACAACACCAGGTTCTCAACCCAGCAATCACCAAAACAGCAACAACCAGCAACCAATTCACCCAACAAACAGCAGCAGCAACAACAATATACATCAGCACCATCAGACAGCAAACAAACCAGCAAACAAATTGCCCACCAATAGCAGCACCAACAGCAATATATAGCAACATCAGCAGCTATACACCACCATAACCAACAACAACCAGCCAACAAAACATCTAGCAAGTAGAAGCAACAACAACAATATGTAACAACACCAACAGCTATGCACCATCCTAACAGCAGCACCAGAATTTCAACTAAAAACAGAGCTCCTGATCTACTGCAAATTGTTTACAAGTTCATGAATTGTGTACTCACACTTGGGGAAGTGAGGTTTTGACCACATGATAATCCGAACTTTAACTAAATCACACAACTCCCCCAGATGAGGTTGAACCCCATTAAATACACTCATTTCTTGCTTTTCATAAGGACCATATGAGAGCACAAGCGATAGATTTCCACAACATCCCAGGAAATTTCTTGTACTTAAAGCTAGCCCATCAACACAGCAATCCCTCAACTGAACCAGACAGTACCCACTAAAGATCCCACCAACCTATAATATGTGACCATAATCTCCACACCACTGGGCACCACATCATCACATGATTCAAAGACTCCCTTTCAGATTTACAAAACACACATAAAGTACTAGCATCCTCACTAATCACCCCCAATCCGTTGTAAAAAATTTGCTGATTTAATTCTCCCCTTCCAGGCTAGCCAACCAAAAAATTATGCTTTTGGAGAAAAAACATTTTTCCAAATAATAGACAGAGCAGCTGAGACAGCTCCAACCTCTTGTCTATTATAGACTGAAGCTACACTAAACTGCCCAGAAGGAAGTGCTTTCCATTTAAGGCAATCATCAACATTGGTTAAAACAATCGGAGTAGTATTAAGTTTTGAAATGAGTGCGCCCACCTCAGCCATCTCTCATTCCCTTAAAGGTCTTCTAAATTGGAAAGACCACTCTACAAAAGCACTCCTTTGAATCAACATTTCTCGCAATAAAACGTCACTGTTTGTAACTAATCCAAACAATCTGGAAAAAGTCTCTTTGAAGCATTAATTATCCAGCCATTTGTCCTCCCAAAACCCAATCATATTCCCATTTCCAATAACATAGTCCACATTTGAAAAATAGAAGTTCTTGAGATGGGGGTTGCAATCTGCTACACCAAGAATGTCACACCAGACCCTTGATAATCTGATTGCATTATCTATAAATGGGAACCATCTTCCACCATACATTGGATATTTGGAACATATTACTCTTTTCCACAAGGCTTTATCTTCATTCGCAAACCTCCACTACCACTTAGAAAGCAAACAATCATTAACATCTCTGATCCTCTTTACTCCTAGCCCTCCATGATCCTTACTTTTAGTAACCTCCTCCCATTTCACCATATGTAACTTCCATCTTAAATCTGAACCTCCTCACAGAAAAGTAGCCTGAACCTTATTAATAACCTTTGCCACTCCCTCTGGCATTTTAAACAAGGATAGATAAAACAAAGGCAAACTTGATAACACTGATTTAATTAAAATTAGTCTTCCATCGAACGATAGCATCCTCCTTTTCCACCATGTGAGCTTAGACTTGAACTTATCAACAATAGGTTTCTAAGTTTGCAATCTCCTTGGACTAGCCTCTAAGGGCAAGCCTAAGTAAGTAAAAGGTAATTTGCTAGACTTGCAATGCAGTCTAGTAGCAAAATCCTCAAGAAGCCCCTCTTCCACACCTACCCCGTAGACACAGCTTTTATGAAAATTTATCTTTAGACCAGACATTAATTCGAAGCATCTGAGAATTCTCTTGATAGTGAGCACTTCCACCCAATCTGCCTCACAAAAGATTATTGTATCGTCAGCAAATTGTAGATGAGATATGACCTCATCACTGGCCCCAACCTTTACCCCTCTAACCAGTCCCAGATCCTTAGCTCTATTGATCATAACATTAAGCCCTTCAACAACAATATTAAAAAGAAAAGGTGAAAGGGGATCACCTTGTCTAAATCCCTTCTTCGGACAAAATTTTGGAGTTAGAGACCCATTAACAAGGACTGAAACTCGTGTTGTAGTAACACACTCCTGCATCCAACCAATCCATTTCCTACCAAAGCCAAAGTTTCCAAGCATTGAGAATAAGAAATCCCAGTTGACTGAATCATACGCTTTTTCAAAATCCAACTTAAGAATCACCCTTTCTTATGCAAGCACTTCCACCAATCCACAACTTCATTCGCAATCAACACACCATCAAAAATATTCCTCCCCTTCAAAAAAGAAGACTGTGCCTCACTAACCACCATCGGTATTACCCGTTTGAATCTGTGGACAAGAACTTTAGATAAGATCTTGTATATTGCCCCAATGAGGCTTATTGGTCAAAAATCGGTAAGGCCCCTTGGACAATCTTTTTTTGGAACTAAAGTAACAAAGGAACTAGTATGACACTTAGCCAATCTGTCATAACAATGGAAGTCATTGAAAAATTGAACCATTTCCACCTTAAACACCTTCCAACACTTTTGAAAACATGACAGATTAAATCCATCTAGCCCAAGCGCCTTATTCCCATTGAACTCCTTAATAGCTGCCCATATTTCAGTTTCAGAGAAGGCAGCTTCCAACTCAACCTTATCATTACTCCCAGTTGGTTTAAAGATTCCTCCAAGCTTAGGCCTGACCTTCCAAGCTTCTAAGAATAAACATCTGAAGTGTCTATAAACTTCTTCCTTAATAATCACTGGATCCTCAATCACATTTCCATTAACAGTCAATGAATTTAACGAATTCTTATTTTGATGACCAAATGCGATGGAATGAAAGAACTTGGTATTCTTATCCCCATTCAATGTCCATGACAATCGCAACTTTTGAAGCCATAACCATTCCTTTCTCTTACTCCACTTTAGCACTTCCTCTCCAAGCTTCATTCTTCTTACTAACTCACCATCATCAAGGTCTTTGCTTTTAGCAATCAGATCCAACTCATATAACTCATCCTCAGAGACTTTCAGCTTATGATTAACATCGCCAAACACTTCCATATTCCATTGCTTCAAAGATGCCTTGACTGCTTTTAACTTGGCAAAAATTTTATACCCAACCCAACTTGATACCACTATTTCCTCCCAGGCTTTCTTAACTATAGAGATGAACTGAGGATGCAAAACCCAAGCGTTAATGAACCTAAACGATCTTAGACCCCAATCTCTTGTATCCTCCATTAGAACCACTAGGCAATGACCAGAGACTCTTCTAGGAAACCCCCAAACTTTGAACTTAAACATTATCAGCCACTCAGGAGATAGAAGGAACCTATCAATTTTGCTCCACTTTTCTCCCTCTGCAGCATTACACCAAATATACTTCCTTCCAAGCATATCCAATTCAGTAACCTCCATCTGATCAATGAAATCATTGAAAGTCTTCATACCTCTCTCCCTTCTAGAACATCCTTTCATTTCGCCAATATTCCTGATCTCGTTAAAATCCCCCCCTAGACACCAATGAAAATGGAAAATGGCCTTTAACCTTATGATGGACTCCCATACTAAACCCCTCCTAAAAACCTCATTTGGTGCATATACATTCATCAGCACACAGAAAAAAGATGGAGCAATAGTACCTGACAATAAGATGAAATTCCGGTTGCAGCAGCATCTTGACAATTCAAAAGCTGATGGCTTCCATATGCACAACAGGCCACCAGATGACCCATCTAAATCCACCACCACGAAGTCCATCTCCACCCCTGGCCATAATGACCACACTAATTCCTCTGAAATTTCTGCTCTCTTGGTCTCATAAAGAAACACCATATCCACTTTCCTTTCATTGAGCACCTCCTTTATCTTTCGGCGTTTCCCAGCCTTCCCAAGCCCTCTAATATTCCATGTGAGCAAAATCATTGTAAACAATCTAACTCCCAAATCTCCAACTTCAGGTGTTTAGGGCCGATCCAACCCCACCCCCACCCCCTGAAGAACCCAATCTGCATCATTTATCTCTAATTCCACACATTTAACTATAATAAATCCTCTTCACAGCCCTCACACTGCATACCCAGTGCTTTACCAATCTGTATTGTCGCTTTCGCCTCCCTACGCATTAGACATCTGCGATTCTGACATCAACCGCTTGATATGGATTATGACAGTGCCACCATTGTTACTCTACAAACAGCTCCTCTATTCCAGCTTTCCATAGGAATTGGACCCTTTTTTTCTTGCCAAACCAGCACCTCTTGCCAACCTACGAATCCATTTTGAATCTACCATACACATTATCTTCCTTCTCCTTACTCTACTCCTCTTTTTCGGACTGAGATCCTTCCCCCCAACAATCATAGCACCCATAAGACTAGATGATAGACCTAATCAAATCCCAACATGACTTTGGGATTCAACACGTTTATGACCCATCACACTCCCTTCACCAAAATTGGAAATAATGGGCCTATTTGATGGCCTACTCACATGGGCCTTTTCAACATTCACCACATGATGAACTCCTAGCCTATCCACCTCTGTGCCACTAAGACTTTTCAAAAGGCTCGGGGTGATAACGTCATTTTCAATAGCCTGCTTCTTGGCATTAATATTGAAATATGGAGAGACTAACTCAGCCGCCCCCTTCATACTTAAGACCTGCACTCCAGCTGCCTCATCATTCCTATTTTCCATGACATGGTTTGTCTCCTCCACAACTATATCTACCCTATTACACATATTGTTAACATTTGCCAATTGAATGTTAGCCACCTTCTCATACTCTGCTGACTCAGCACCATACTTGATCTGTCTTGCTTCTAGATTAGCACCATCTTCCATTCTGCTAATGTCTTTGCTAGTTCAACTTCCACCGTGCCCCGGCCTCCATCGTTATTCTCCACTTTGCTCCATACATTCATTGGTTCACACTCTTAATGGCCTATGCAATCAGCAAAAGACTCCAAGCTAACACCCACATTTGAGCAACAACCATCCAAACACCTTGAAGGACTCATGTTGCTGATAGTTGCTTTATCAACTGTTTGTTCTTCACACACCAAAATTGGATAACAACTACCTTTACATTCAAGATTAATGGTAGTGCTAATATACTATATACACTATGTAGCAACACAAACCTTCCCATAACAAAATGAAGAGGGTTGACAAATATCATCCTCCAACCCGATAACATTCCCCCACATGTTCCCGATTCGATTAAAAGTGGATCTGTTCCACACGTTAAAAGGAACACCAAGCACCTAAGCCAGACACACCTCTCTTGCTGAAAATGCAAACCTGGTTTCCATACAACAATCGACTCGCACCATTCATCAAACCATTCCTTAATGAGTGCAAAGCTTTCCTTCATGATCTCTTGAGACTTGAATGTTAGCACAACATCCCTTCCTCCACCACACCTTACCATTGTCTGACCTAAACCTTTATCATTTAACACCTTTTGAATGCTGTGGATTGAAACCTCAATCTTCAACCTAATAATCACACTTTCAAGTAACCACCCAGGTCCATCTTCATTCACAGGGATAGTCAAACTTGTCTTCTCCACAGCCATGTTTGTATTACCTTTCAGTGCCTCCACAAACGATCGCTTCCCGACCTCTATCCCTCGGCCATTAATCCTCTCCATAGCAGGCTATGGTCTCCTCGACAACTCCTCCTTTTTGCTTCTATCATAAGCAACAATCTTCACTTGTAAACTTCTATTATCAACTCACAATCCGTTGGCTTTCTGGACTGCAATATTCACTGCAACTTGACAATTGAATCTAACAAATCCAAACCGCGACTTTGTTACCTTCCTCCTTTTGAAAGGAATGAACGCGTCCTTAACAACTCCAAACTTCATAAATAGTTTAAACAAGGCTTTTGTATCCATTGAAGACGGTAGATTATCCACAAAGACATTGAATAACCCATTACTAATCCTCCCATTACTATGTGCTCCACCACTTTTCCTCTGATGAATCACTGGAATCCAGCTGCCCTGTCTTGCATCATGTCCCTCTCCCATTATCCCTTAATGCTAACTAAAAAGTCAAAAAGCCATTACCTTATGCCATTATTACTAACCCCACGTATTATACAAATTACAAATACACTAAACCTTTAAAATTATGCCATATCATCTGTTAATATACTAGTTAGTATATTAATTAGTACATACAGCATTATTCATAATTTACTAGGTTGTTTGAATTTTGTTATGTGTATGTATGCAGAAACCACTTGGTAATTAAAAGGTCAAGAAATAAAACACCTAATTAGTATTGTAATATTATTATTAAAGGTGAAGAAATAAAATATCTAACTAATATTGTAATAATATTATTATTATTTTGAAATAAAATAAGTAAAGAAAATTGAAAGCTAAAATATTTTTACAAAATTCATTCATTCTCTAGTTTGATCCTCTTTGCGGTTAAATTTTGAGAATTTGTTAAATTGCTATTTTCCATTCCATATTGATTTTCATCAGTTTCTACTTCTTCTATTATAATCTTCCCAGATGTGTAATTCTTGTCATTCATCTTGTCCAGCCTTGTGAAAAATATGTATGTATGTCTAGAAGCAAATTTTAGCGTCTTGTAAAATTTGGTATTCTTACATTCGAACAAAAACAAAAACAATAGTAGAGTTTTAAATTAATTTTTTTTCCTTTGTTATGTATGTATGTTACTAATATGACACTACTTATGCATTTGGTAAACTTGCATTTTCTTTGGATGCTATGAATTCAGTTGATGGACATCCAATAATTTTCTCAGCCGCTTCAAATAATGTGACATATAATTGTCTTTCTCCATCTCCCACTATAAGTTTCATCAAATATCTGATATTTTGATGTAGCAAATGTATGTAAATTACAAAGTTATAATTTTGATATTTAACCAATGCTAAGCACTAATTTGTGTTGTTATGTGGAACTATCACATACCTTGGATGATACTTTGAATCTGAGTTCTTGTATTTACTGCATTTGGCTTGTTGTTTAGTTTGGTAAACTTTCTTATTACATACCTTGCAAACAATATAGCAAGGTTGGTTCAAATTATCTATACGAATGATTGTCGCTTTGAAGGAACAATGTGTATTCTATATGAATATTTGGTAAAGTAAAAGGAAAATTATGATATTTGGAAATTTTAATTATTATTAGGATGATAAATTATGTACTTGAAAATCAAGTAATGAACATTCTATCAAATCTTCTTCACTCATTCGGAACTTTGTTTATTTGTTGTCTATAACGTTGTACCTGGCTTGCTTTTAATTATTTTTTCATTGCAACTGAACATATAAATTTGTTAATTTTCTTATTGTATAAAAACTATAAATATAGAAATAGAAACAATATGTTTTTTAAATATACCATTCTCTAATATTATTAGCTTCAGTCAAGTATATTTGAATTATAATTGTTGATATTGTGGATATAGACATTACACCTGATCCAAAAGAAAATTATATATTTTCATCATGAGGCAATAATAGTAATAATTTAATATATAATATTATTTTAAGTGTTTAAATGTACCTGCATATATTGACACTTTTACTATGGAAATACTGATCTTTATTTTGCCATATTTTCTAGTTTTTCTCCTTCGTTTTAGGTTACATCCCCCCATAATGTGAGAAGAATAGATTGAGCGTTGCAACAATGGAAAATATAAAATTTAAGTACTTTCAATACTTTTTATTTTATAACTTAAGAGTTATTATAATTTATACATTGTGTGGGTGTTGATTTCTGAACTCACAATCAAACTAGATCTCCTAACCGAGATCTAAGAAACTTAGTCGTAGAGCACACGAAAGAATAAATTAAGCCCAACACCTACACAAGAAGACAATAAACACCACGGTGGCTTGTCCACCCAGGAGCACTCAGACGATCAAGTCAGTCAACTTATCTCTTAAGGATAACAACTCAAGTAAACAATTCACAAGTAAAAGTATACCTTAGACCTACAGGGTGTCTTACTTTTATAGTCATAGTGCCCTCGTCCTCTAGAAGTATCACTTCATAAGACTCTATCCCATAAGGATAACATCTATCTCAAACTCCTCTAATCCAAATTAGAATGAACTCTTTTAAAAGTCTTATCTTTGTCCAAATAGAGAGCCTCAAACTATCTAGAATTCTTGTCCTCTATTTGAATATCTCATATTCCAATATGGTCACACCATATCTCGGCACTTCGGCTCATCTACATGGTACCTCAGCAACCACCTCAAGCACATGGACAACCTTAAAAATATCTCCCCACAACTACTCCTTAGGTTCTATTACCTTAGCAAGCTGAGGTGATGAAACCTATATCGTCTACTCTATCAACATGTCGGCTAGCAACATGGTGAAAGATACCCCCCGACTGAGATCATGGCTGGTCAGCATCAAGAAACAAGAACTCTAGAGTTCACTCATCAGAAACCAAGAACGACATGTCTTACATCATTGAAATCCAACATCCTAACCGAGATCGCATTACTAGCTGACGGTGACTCGCTAGTTCAAGAACCTAAGAGTTCATGTATGTTTCTATAACAAACTTCAAAATCGTCAAGACACGTAGCATTACCTCATTGGTGTGTACCCATCACGTCCCACTAATCAAAGGTGTCGTTTCAATTCAAACATCATAATATGATTATTTTTGAGTGCTAATATTAGCACCTGCCTAAATTTTTGGACCCCGAAATTTCTATTTTTTCTTTTATTACAATTATACCCTGAAGTAAAATTACATTAAAAGACATCATTTAATGGAACACCCACGTACCAAATAAGAACTAATACTATACAATATTGTACACTCACCTCCACCTTCACCTCCTTCTCCAGCTATATGTATTCCACATTTCTAAACCCTAAACATGTTACTCTTCATAACCAATCCTAAACATGTTACTCTTCATAACCAATCAACATGAACTCTAAACCTGTTACTCTTCATAACCATATTAAATTCTAAATGTAACCTTTTTATCACCATCATAAACCTTCCTTAACCATAAACCTTGAACCGAAAAGCTCTTTTCAAGTCCAACATATCAGTTATCAGTAGAGAAGAAAAATATTGAACAAGCCACAGTAGTAGAATTATTAAAAAAATAATCATATTATGATGTTTGAAGGTGTTTAAATTCTGATCATATTATAATGTTTGAAAGTATTTGAATTTCAAAAAGTGTTTAGTAATAGATACAATTTACTGTGTAATGTTTAATAAATTTGAGAAAATATTTTCAAAATATAAAAAAAATAATAATAAATATATATACTCTACAAACTTTTAAAATAATAGTAGATTTGGCGAAACTTATATCCTTTGACATGGATACATGATGGATATACATCGTCAAGTTCCCTGACAAGAAGCATTCTTGGTGGAAGTCATGTCTCTTAAAAGGAAAACGCTATCTACCATTAATTTGTCTTGAAAAATATCTCAAAGTAAAATTTATAGTGTAAAGTTCCCTGACAAGAAGCATTCTTGGTGGAAGTCATGTCTACTAAAAGGAAAACGCTATAATTTGTCTTGAAAAATATCTCAAAGTAAAATTTATAGTGTAAATTTAAATTTAGTAATATATGAATCACATTTAAAATAAGGGATTGAGGGTTGTTGTTGTGTCATAAGGCACAACAGTCTTATTGTGAGGTTTCGAGAGATATTTTTTTACTGTATTTTAATGATTTGAATCGTTTATATTGTAATTTTTGTCAAGTATATCATTCATATAAAAAAATGAAGTTAATCAAACATCTGTAATCCCATGATCAAGTCCTAATTATTTTTAAAAAATTATTAAAATTATGTTAACTGTTTATTTTTTGAAAAACAAATGTACTCTTATTCTGAGACTACAAATGTCCAATTTACTTGATTTTTTGTATTGATGATCTATTTGACGAATCTTACAATATGAACGGTTCGAATTATCGAAAAAAATTCGAGACACGCCCCCAATGAGCCTCACAGTAGCCTGCTGCACAACAGGAACCCCAACTCCTAAGATAAGGGGGTGTTTAACACATTATCTTATTTAGATCACAATTATTTTATTTGGGTTATATTATTTCTCTAGTATATCACTTTAAATTCAAGTCATATTTCATTTTTTTTTCATAAAAAATAAAAAATATATATTTATTTAAATCATTTTAAACATCATTTAATTATGGTTTATAGATGAATTTTTCTAAATAGTTTTCTGAATATAGTATTGTTGTATCTTTCAGCCTAATGTGATTGTGGTACTAGTAGAGGATAAGGATGAATCGATAGTTGGGACAAATTATTCAAATGTCTAGTCCATAGCGTATGTGTTGTGTCCGTGTAATAGTGGAGATAAAAACATTTTGCTAATTTTTCACATAAAATAATCATGTATATTCTCTTATTATTAAATGGACGGACAATCACATATTAGGACAAATCTGCTTAGATTAGTTTTCAATAGTTAAGGCTTAGAGGGTGTTGAGAATGATTTAAATAAACAAAATTTTTAATTTTTCAGAAAAAAATGTATCAAAAATAGAGAGATAATGTAATATAAAAAAAATTAAAAATGCACTTTTGTGGAGAATGCCAAACAATACCTTATGGACATGTTTGATTGATAGGATTAGAGTATGTGATTGTGATTATTAATCCGTAGGCCTAATAATCCTGTATTTGTTTTGAAATTTTATTTCAGGATTATTATTCCAAGGGATAATCAATCCAACAAATCTGTAGGATTATTAGTAATGGGGTAGAGTGGGATAATATATCTTGAGCTGAGAAATAAAATAAAAAGACTCTTTTACCCTTGACCTTGACTAAAAATTAAAACACTTATTATTTTTATATAATTTTATATTTTAGAAGGCTAAAAATAATTTAAAAATAGCTTTTGATATTTATTTTATCAAATTAATTTATATTTTAAAAAAAATTAAAAACAAACCAAACATGGCCTTTGTATTTTGTATTTTTATTTTGCTTTTATTTATTTATTTTAATTTTTTTTCAAAACCACGTTTATGAAGAAATTTTGATAAAATAAATATTGTGAAAAAACATTGATAGAGGATAAGATTAAAAAAGAAGATAAATATAATTATAATCTTACATTCATATGTTTTCTTATCCAATGTAAATCAAACAATTGATAAGAAAATAATTTATCCTACTAATCTAATTAGATAATAAATACCATATTAATTTAATGAAATTATTAATACTTTCACCATCAATCTTGTAAGTCAAATCTAACCTATATGTCATATACTCTAGCGGTTGGTAGTCGATTGTCAATACGCCCTTATTCTATGGTGATTAAATGGGGGCATGACCACCCTCACGAGATTGGTTGGATTAAGCCATTTATATTAGGATAAATTACCCTTTATCTGTTTCAATTATTGTCCTATATTACTTTACTCTACTGAATTACAAATTACAACACTTAATCTCTTTCATCTATTATTATTATTATTTTTTTATTATTATTTTTTTTTCAATATGAACTTTTATAACAAAAATACTTCTTTTAGCTATACGATAAATAACACTTTACCTCATTAAATTATCACTCAATGTCAATTTTTTTTTTTTAATGAACAAAAGATCCAACTTTATTGATAGCAATCATACAATAATATGGAAAACATTAATAAATCAAGGACGAAGAGCAAAGATTTTACTCTGCTTAACTACAAAAATGTTAAATTTTTTTCACCTTGAACTATCAATTTGTACCAATGTAAACCTTCGTTAAGAGTTTTCTATATA
Organism: Camellia japonica; assembly: GCA_030407325.1. Classification (NCBI taxonomy): domain Eukaryota; kingdom Viridiplantae; phylum Streptophyta; class Magnoliopsida; order Ericales; family Theaceae; genus Camellia; species Camellia japonica. The sequence goes on along the minus strand of JAPPVO010000059.1, from coordinate 52,502,769 downwards.
AATAGATGAAAATTTAATATATAACTTGCACATAATACCTCAAATATTATAACATATCTAAAATATTATTATTCTTTTTTTCTTTCTTTTTCCCACTCATGATAAGAGGAGTACTACCCATAAAACACACAACTATGGTTGTTCACGTGCCTAGGACAAAAAAGAGGAAGAGAGAAAAATTAGATAAAGAAGAATAAGTTCCTTTTAAATATCCCACAAAATTCGATGTGTTATGTGTAAGTCGCATGTAAACTTTCCATTCATTTATGTAACGGATTTTTAACAAAAAGTTTGTATTGATATAAATTGGAAGTTTCAAGTGACAAAATGTAGTATTTTTTAGTTAAAAGGAAAAGAGTGAAACTGAGCAATAGTTCATGAAAATAAAATGTAATTTGCCATTTTTTTTTTCTTTTTTTTTTTTGCCATTATGGTTAAAAGATTATTTTCATCATTCAAATCCAAATTGAAAATATTAATAATAAATGAGAGAAGTTTAGTGTTATAAATTTTAAGTGTAATCCTTAGTGCCTCGAATTCACCTTATCTCGAATGGCTCGAATTTTTGTTCACCGGTCGTCCAGCAAAAAGACTGACAGCTGTGGTTGTCACCTTGTCAACTGAGGCTGTCAACTTTCTTGCCGGACAACCGGCCGAATGACCAACCGGACGACAGATTAACAGAAATTCGAGCCATTCGAGCCAAGGGCAAATTCAAAGTACATAGAATTACTCAAATTTTAATTCAAAGAAGTACCCTAATATGCCACCATAGTTCAGAAAGGTAAATTATAATTTGGCCTTTTATTTCTCTTCTCTATCAAATGGTCAAATAAACAAATATTTTTTTATCATATGATCTATGTTCCATAATATTGACCACAATTTCATTATATTCAGTCTCATAAATTATTTGGGGAACCGAACAAAATCTGATCCACCATCTATATAATTGACCAATTCTGTGCGTGTATTGCAAGTTACCTGTGAAACTGACTTTCAAAAAAAAAAAAAAAGGGGGGGGAGGGCTGGATTAATTAATTTTTATCCCTATAATTTTATTTTGATTTTTATTATTTAAATTTAAACGTTTCAATCCATACATCTTAAATACAGGTTTAATTTGTTCATTCTATTTCAATTTTTTGCAAATTTTTTCTACATATACACACGTCAAATAATTGACAAATATTTCAAAATTATATTAATTCTAAACTTCAATTGCCTTTGAAACTGATTCATCAAATAAAACGTCAATGTGCATATTATGTCATGGTGGCTGCTTGGAGACCCTATTTGGTCAAACTGAATACATAATTTCTATCATTACACATAATATGTACAATTTTCTGATCTCTTGATGCTATTCTGTCTTGTAATTGGTACAATACAATTGTTTGATCTTTAATAAGTTTTCAAAAACTTGACTTGGGGTGTTTTGAAAAGTTGGTAAAAAATTAATTTTTTGACTTTTTTAGTAACTTTTTTTGACAAAAAGCTAACTTTTTTGGTAGTTTTTTGTGACTTTTTTAGGAGAACTTGGCAAAAAGTCAAAAAGTTAACTTTTTACCAAGTTCTCAAATTGTTCCTTATTATTGAATGTGTAATATATTAAATTTAGTATTTTTTCATAAATGAGTAAACAAATAAATAAATAAAAGTTTTCAAAAACTTCACCAACTCTTGTTGAATTTACAAAAGTTGTGAGCCAATTACTCCTCTCTCTATAATGAATAGGGTAAGTTAGGAATTTTTCTCTTCCTAATCAAGATTGATAAGATATAAAATAATAAATAAGAAAAATAAACGAATCAAAGAAAACAAACATACACAAAGAATTTAAGAATTTTATATGGTTTATTCTAGAATAGGGTTTCGTTCACGGCTACTGCAGTTTTCACTATGATCAAAAAAAAAAAAAAAAAATACAGCACTATTAACTTATAAGAGGCGTACCCTTCATTTATTTTTAAGTATGGAATTAAAATAACACGAAACAATCAATAAATTACCAAGTACCCAAAATGACCCATCTCCTTTTGAGGAGGGCCTCTCCATTGGATTCGGGGTTTAGTGAACAATACTTATGAGGGTCCACAAACCCAACAAGTTCCCTCTATGTTTGGTTGTGGGATAATTTAGGAGCAATAAATAAAAATCCCTAACAGGAATACATATTTTGCAGTGAGATTTCTCAAATAAAATGTTCAATCTCATGTTTAGTGTGAAATAAAAATAGGATGAGTTTGGTGGAGGAATTAGTTATTTTTTTGTGGTTTGATCATGTGTTAAGTATTATCTGATCACCTAAGACCTAATTATAGGACAAGAAATACCACCTCATGTATTATTAGTTACATCTCATTTTATGAAATTGTTGGATTGGTTCTTTTAATTGGTTTTGGAATAATTTTGCACAACCAAGTATGAGAATCTATGCGTCTTTTGAACCCGTTTGGGAACCCTCCCTTTTAGCCAAAAAGCTAAAAAGTTACTAAATTTGTCAAAAAGCCAACAACCCATACCAAAAAATCAAAAATTCTCTTTTCTCTCTACTTTTTGCACATCTTTTCGTAAAAAGCCAAAAAGTCATCCGAAACATACTAGTTTTTTTTAGCTCATATTTTAGCCAAATAACCAAAAAATTACTAAATTAGCCTGTTCCCAAACGAGGCCTTAAATCCTAAAATTTTAGGTTATTGCTATTCTGATTTTCTTTTACACTCATTTTTTTTTTTTTAATCTTAGTAGAAGTAAAAAGACAATCATGCTCTACTCAACTATTATTTGATAAGAAATACACATACATATACACATATGTCCATGATAACGTTTCAAATTTCATAAGATAGATTTAGGGAGAGGAGTATGGCATAACAGGCTAAAAGGAGGGATTGGATGGGCCATTCTCGACCTACTTCAATAATTTGGACCATTTATCTTATAAAACCCGTCAAGCAAATTGTATTAATACCGTGCTCAATAAATTTTTAAATTAAACGTCTGAATCATTAAAATAAACTGAAATGTCCACTTAGGCTCTCACAGCCACATATTGTGCCTTATAAGCACAACAGGACCGTTGATTTAGGCTTTTTGAAATTTCATGTAGAGAAATTACAATTAATTAAGGCCAAGTTTGACATTCTCAAAAAAATTTAAAAAGTCAAAAAGTCATTATCCTATTTAAGTCACATCATCTTATTTAAGTCACATCACCTCTCTAACACATAACTTCAAACCCAACCCAAATCCAACCCATATTTCATAAAAAGTCAAAAAGTACACTTATTTAGCCTTCCCAAACTTGGCCTAAATATGACAAGAATTCAATTAAAATATCAAAACAAATATGAAGGTGTGGTATCAAAGGGACTAGGATCCAATTTTACCTTCACGGATTATGGTCCTCTCCATTGTATATTTGTAATGGAAAATTTCCATTACACCCTCCAATGATAAGCCACCAAGGTTTGGAAGGATTAAGAAAAGGGTTTGAATTCTCTCAAGTTGACCGTCTACTTTGAGAGAATGTTAGACTTGACAGGCCTATCTTGAGGCCAACCTTGGTGATCTGAACCGTTCATGTTATAGGACTCGTTGAGTAAGATTTACATGTAAAAAATCAAAATGTTCAGATACTGGTAGATATTTGTTTGAATCACATTAGTTTTTAAAAAATGAATGACAATTATAATTTCAAGAATAGTTCTATTACAAAATCATAAATAGATTACGGATTTTAAGTGTGATATATTTTATTTAATCACGAATTTTTTATTTTGTCAAAGCGTGATCTTTGAGAGTGTGATTGTTCAGGGTCATTTTTTATCACACTTTTTGACCGTCATTAAAAGATAATTACATCACATGTTTTGATTGTGATAATAAACATTTAGATCACGTATTTTAAGTATGATTAATAACTAATAAAATCTGAGATTGAACTTAAATAATCCATGATTAATGATGAGATAAGATCATAGTTATATGCATTTCTCATCACAGTGAATGCGTGTGATAAAAAATAAATAAATTTAAAAAAAAAAAGAGTTCAACCATAAAATGTGACTATTAATTACAACATAGAACTATGATTAAAATTTGAACATAACTAATATCTAAAATATAATCAGTACTATTTATACAAAAATTTCTTTTGAATCACACTATTGACCACATATGAATAGCTAATAACATCATATATTTCATAGCTAAAAATCGAATATTGGAAAAACATATACAATGAAAGTTAAGGAATAATTTTTTTCTTTTTTTTTTTACTGTAATTACACAATAAAAATCTAATTAAAAAAATGAAAAAACTTAAGGAAAACTCAAAATTCTTGAATGTTCTGTCTTCTTTGACCATATTTTGCATCTCTCCACGTAATTTTTGACCTAAATAAAAATAACACAAATTAGTTCAGAGGCCGCTAGAGTATAGGAATAAATTTACTCTTTTTTTTTTTTTTGTTATTTAAAAACAAAAATAAAAAAATTAATGGATATCCCACTTACAACTATTAAGCCAAGACTCAAGAGGGTCAGACTATTTTTTTTCATTTCCACCATAACAAGAAAGTGAATGGATGCACCACAACCATCTAGTAAATTTATACAATAATATTGTGCCAAGATACTAGTACATTTCTGAGAGGACAATTGATGTGGAAATTAGACCGAGCTAAGACCATATGTTGAATGGACCGAGCTAGGTACACACTCTTGGTCATTGGGCCGCGCTGTGGGCGGAAATGAGAATGGAGTAAGCTAAGTCGTGGATTAGGCGGATATTCGGCCCAAGGCTTGGACCGAGGTGGTTATGTTTGACCCAAGCAGGACCAGGGTACCGAACTGGTTATCTCTGTCAAATATTCTTGGTTCTGTCTGGCGTGGGCCAAGGCCATGCTACCTCGGTTGAGTTGCTACCAAGCCGAGGTAAGGAGGTTCGAGCCATCTCACTTGGATGGTAGTGAGCAGGGTGTTATCAGGATAGGTATTATCCTCGGAAGTATGATTCATAGGAGGACTCTTATAAGAAGAATTAGAGTCCTAATAGGATTAAGCCATGCGGAATCTATAAAAGCTCATGACAGGACCTATATACAGGTATCACAATTCTTACTCTAAAATACACAGAGCTTTTGTGTCTATTGTCTATTTGCTGACTTAAGTATCAGAGAGGTTCTCGGCACACACCCGCCAGCTAGCTCACGTTTGTGTTTTCAGGTAGTAAAGCGACGACGTTTGGAGGAGTGCAAACTTGATCAACAGAATTATACAAGAAGATTAAATCGTGCTCGCACAATTGGCGCCGTCTGTGGGAAACCACAGAGAACAAACCTTTTGATTGAGTTTCCTCTTCAAATTGAATTCAATGGCGCACAATGAAGACTTGCCACACTCTACCATTGATGGACAAACCTCGAAAGGGGGGCGGGAGGTGTGACGGTTTACCTTTTGTCCCGCCTATGGCAGAATTGGACCCCCAGCAACGGAACCCACGGAGAGACACACGAGAAAGGCGGGGCTCAAGTCCCCGTTGCTCCCAAAGCCCTGACAGACAGAGGTGGATGATGGATCCTCAGGTTCTGGAGGATCGCGTGAGGGTATAAATGAATTGATACGGAGAATGCCGACTGACATAGAGATGATGAAACGCCAGATAAAAGGCAAAGGGGTGGCCGAAGAGGAGGGGCGCAAAGGCAACATACACTCTTACCACCCAAAAGATGGTGATAAGCAAGTCACACCCTCGCAAGCTGAATATAGAAATCTCAGGACAGGCGACACACAATCAAGGACTTCTAGGAATCGTTACTTTAGGTCTGAGAGAACGAGGACTGAAAGGTCTTATACGGAGGGAAGCAGTTATCGGCCCCCGCGTTTTCACCAAACAACATCTAAGCACACAGAGTTGCCTAGGTCGGCAGACTTACGTTCAGTGCTACAAGAAAGGGCTCGAACGAGAGAAGACACCCAAGCTCGCGACCCTTGTAGAGTCTCAGCGCTACAACGGTTGGCTCCTAGAACACATGGGAGTGTCGAGGTTGGAATGCCCGTACCACGCCTTGCTTATGAAACAGCAGACAAAGTGTTAGCAAGGTTGCAGAGCTCGTTGTTTGTTCCGACGATTGAGAACGCGCCATTACCCTCAGGCTTCCACCAGCCCAAATTCAATACTTATGAGGGGAAGTCAAACCCTACATGCACTTGAGCCACTTTCACTAGGTTATGGCCGTGTATCGGTGAAACGAGGCTCTAATGTGTATTTTGTTTCCTTCCAGCCTTGGCGACCTGGGTTTAACATGGTTTGAAAAGTTACTAGAATGTAGCATAGCTTCGTGGATGCAACTAGCGGAGGCATTTGTGACCAGATTCAGAACAAACACAAAGCCACCAGTGGAGATCGACCAACTACTCTCCATAGACATGGGCGAGAAATAAACATTGAAGTCCTACAACAGACGGTATTAGGAGACTTTTAATTAGATTGGAGATTGCCCCCACAAACCTAGCTATCGCACAATACAAACGGGGTTTTCCAGCAGGTAATAAGTTAAGGGATTCAATGACGATGACTCCACCCCTCACAATGGAGGCCCTAGTGGAAAGAGTGCATTAGCACATCTGGGTAAAAGAAGATGTTGCTTGCACCAAAGCAAAAACTGCCTCAATAGCAATGTCAGACAAAAAACTTGCAGCAAAAGTAAACACGGTCGAGCTGGAAGAACAACCAAGCAAGAATGGACGAGGCAGACGAGCCAACAGAGAGGACCCCCAAGCAAGGAAGTTAAGAGTCCGCACTGCCATCACCACGGTATTCAATAAACCTATCTACCGGATTCTTAGCGAGATACGTAGCGAACCCTTCGTTCGGCGACCAACCAAGTTGGGATAAGCGCAGAGGGACTACGATGATAGGTACCGTAGCACCTTCCATGATGAAAAGGGGCACCGAACTGAAAATTGTATGCCGTTGAGGCAACATCTGGAGGAGTTAGTAGCCACAGGCCACCTGTACCAGTATATTGAAGGGAGAACACAGTCGGCCCCCAAGGACCGCAGTAGGCCGATTGGGATGCTAGTCGACGGTCCACCCTAAGGCATAATCAACGTAATACATGGGATCATCGAACCTGAGCGAGTATGTGAACTCAGAGGGATGATCAAAAAAGCTGAACACTTAAGAGAGGTACTAAGTGCACAACCTACCGTCAAAAGGGAAAAAACGAAGGCAACAAACGTCATCTCCTTTTCTAATAAGGACTTATCAAGGTTGCAAAGCCTTCACAATGACGCATTGGTGGTCACTCTGCGTGTTAAAAATTTCGACATCAAGCGGATTCTGATTGACCAAGGAAGCTTATGCAAGATAATGTACTACGAGACCTTCAAGCAACTCAAATTGAAGGACGAGGACTTGGCACCCACAACGTCTCCCTTAGTCGATTTCAACTCAATGCCAGAATGGCGGATCGGCAAAATAATTCTGCCAGTCAAGGTAGGAACAATGATGAAGCAAGTGGAATTTTGGGTATTGAAAGTCCCTTCCACTTACAACATAATCTTGGGAAGGGCGTGGTTGCATGCCATGCGAGTGGTGGCGTCGACTTACCATCAGGTGTTACGATTCCGTAACGAAACTGAAATGATTGAAGAAGCCTTAAGAGACCAAATCATGTCCAAGCAGTGCTTCGTTACAGTAAACGGTAGCTGGGCTACAAAAGGATTCGTTCAAATGATAAAAGAGCTAGAAAGCAACGAGTTGTTCTCAGATGTCAGCAAAATAGCTGAACAAAAGGCAGTAAAAGACTTGGTAAAGGTAAAGATCGATGAGAAAAATCCAGAGAGGTCCTTTTTGCTCGGCTCGTCTCTGTCCAGCACTGAGAAAATAGAGATCATGGAATTTTTGATCTCTAACATTGAAGTGTTTGCCTGGACGCCATATGACATGCCTGGCATTGACCGCAACTTCATCTGCTATCAACTCAATGTCCACCCAACCGCCAGACCAATTATACAACGAACTTGCCAATCGGCACTCCACCATGCAAAGATAGTAGCAAAGAGGTAGGGAACCTGCTGGAAGCAGGGGCAATCAGAGAAGTACATTACCCCAGGTGGATTTCCAACACGGTAGTAGTACCAAAAAAGAACGAAAAATGGCGCGTTTGCGTGGACTACAAGACAGTCAATAAAGCATGCCCAAAAGACAGCTTTCCCCTACCACGAATAGATCAACTGGTGAACCTAACAATAGGGCATAACCGACTTAGCTTTTTTTATGCATATCACGGTTACCATCAGATCGCTATGTATGAACCAGATCAGGAGGTCACATCGTTTACAACACCCAGAGGATTATATTGTTACAAGGTCATGCCTTTTGGCCTAAAAAATACAAGGACAACATTCCAACAGATGATCACCAAAATGTTTGAACCATTGTTAGGGAGAACAATGGAGGCTTACATAGATGATATGGTGGTCAAAAGAAGAAATGAAAGGGACCATCTCAAAGACCTAGATGAGATGTTTCAAATTTTGAAGTCCCACAAGTTGCGACTGAACGCATCCAAGTGCGCATTCGGCGTAGGGTTAAGAAAATTCCTGGGCTTTCTGGTGACCAACCAGGGTATAGAAGCTGATCCCTCTTAGATCAAAGCCATCCAAGATCTTGAGAAGCCTAACACAGTCAAGGAGGTGCAGCATCTCACTGGCCTAGCAGCCGCGCTAAACCGATTCATAAGTCGGTCGTCAGACAGGTGTCGACTGTTCTTCCAAGCACTAAAGGCCAAGTTTGAGTGGGATGATGAGTGCGACTGTGCCCTAGAAAGCTTGAAAGACTACATGACCTCTCCTCCGTTGTTAGTAACCCAGTACCAGGAAGGAACTCTTTTTGTACTTAGCAGTTTCCCAGCATGCAGTGAGCGCAGTGTTAGTAAGAGTGGAGGGAATACAACACCTGTCTACCTTTTATGTCAGGAAGACATTGCTGGGCGCCGAAACAAGGTACCTGCCGTTGGAAAAACTGGCCTTAGCATTGATGATGGCTTCGAGAAAATTGTTGCTCTACTTTCATGCCCACACCGTGATTGTCGTAACAACCTTTCCGTTGAAAGCTTTGTTTGAGATGGCGGATTTTTCTAAACGAATTTTGAAGTGGGCAGTGGAGTTGGGACAATTCGACATTTAACCAAGAGCCACAATAAAGGCCCAAGCTTTGGCAGACTTCGTGGCCGAGTTTGCACTAGGAAGTCATCATGTTTATCCGATCGACTTGACCGAGGCAACCGAAAGAAGAGGAGAAAGGGAAGAAGGAACAAACCGCAGCACTGCCAGCAAGGACTCACCCAAATGTAAAGTCTCGAGACAGTCAGATAGTGAGGATCAAAGCCCAACGACAGACAATAACCTAGAAAAAGGCATCAGCAACGCCCCTGATCCAAAGACATCATCAAATCCCTTCACTTGCTGGAAGCTATTCGTCGGAGAGATGTGAAAACTCTTCGTGGATGGAACATCCAACAGGCACGGTGCAGGACTTGGCATAATCCTCATCTCACCGGATGGCCTAACAATTGAACAAGCAATCAACCTTGGCTTCCCAGCATCCAACAATGAGGCGAAGTATGAGGCGAAGTATGAAGCATTGCTAGCAGGTTTGAAATCAGCACTTTGCATAAAGGCCATCGAGCTAATGGTGTATAGTGACTCCCAGCTGGTAGTCAACCAGATTTCAAGCGAGTACAAGGCAAAGGATGATAGGATGGCTAAGTACCAAGAGTTGGTTAAAAAAGAGATCATGAAGTTCGAAGTAGTCCGAATAGAGCAAATCGGCCGAGAGGAAAATAGTGAAGCAGATGAGCTGGCCGGTTTTGCATCAATGGCAGATACATCTATCCGACACCCATTGTTGATTAACTTCCTACCCAGACCAAGTTTTGAGGAGCCCGAAGCAACCGAAGCATATTGTGCCAAGCTAGGCCCTTCCTGGATGGATCCCATCATAGTATTTATAAAAGATGGCATCTTACCTGAAGAAAAGAAAGAAGCCAACAAAATTAGAGCAAAATCACAGCGATTTTGGCTTTCCCCATCACTAGCATTGTACAAAAAATCCTTCACAGGACCTTACTTGAAGTGTGTCCATCCCAGTAAGGTTGAGGCATTTTTGTTTGATATATACGAAGGCGTTCGTGGAAGCCACCAAGGGGAAAGATCGTTGGCCTACCGGAGCAATCTCACAAGGGTATTGGCAACCGTACATGCAAGCAATTTAGAGAAATATGTCAAGAAGTGTGAGAAATGTCAGAAGTTCACACACCAAATACATCAACCAGCCAAAGAGCTTTTACCGTTGACCAGCCGTGGCCCTTTGCAATGTGGGGCATGGACATAATTGGACCACTCCCAACTGCGCCCGGCAACAGAAAGTTCTTTTTCGCAGCAACGGACTATTTCACAAAGTGGATAGAGACAGAAGCACTCGCATCCATAAAAGAAAAAGATGTCAAGAAGTTCGTCCAGTAGAACATCATAACTCGATTCGGAATACCCAAGGCTTTAATATCTGACAACGGCACTCAATTCAATGGTAAAATCTTCAGGGTTTTTGTGAAGAATACAACATAGAATTCTATAACTCCATGCCAGCATACCCCCAAGCCAATGGCCAGGCCGAAGCTTCCAACAAAGTAGTCTTAGATGGCTTGAAAAAGAGGCTGGAAAGAGCAAAAGACAAGTGGGCTAAGGAGCTTCCCCCTGTTTTATGGGCTTACTGTACCACACCTTGATGGTCAACTGGCAAAACACATTTTTCTTTGGCCTATGGCACGGAGGCAATAATCCCCCTAGAAGTAGGCCTCCCCACTATTAGGAGTGAAAATTTTGATCCAAACTTGAATAGAGAGGCCATAGCCCTAGAACTCGACCTTGCAGAAGAAATAAGAGAAAGGGCATTGGTGCACATTGCCTCATATCAATAAGAGTTGTCCAGGAAATACAACAAAACAGTGCACCCAAGGCAATTCAAGTTCGGAGATTGGGTACTACGCAAAGTAATGGGCAACACTTTGGTACCTGAAGATGGCAAGTTAGGACCTAACTGGGAAGGACCATACAAAGTGATTGGTTTAGCAGGAAAATTGGCATATCACTTAGAAGATATAAACAGCAAAGCTATTCCCAAGCCATGGAATACGACCAATCTCAAACTTTTTTATTTTTAGCTTTTTCTTAAAACACTTGTAATTTTTCTTTTGCAATAAAACTAGTTTTTTTCCAGTAAAATTATTTCCGTTGTTTGTAAAAGTTGTTCATATTTATTGCCGACTGGGGGCAATTAAGAAGGTTGGCAGGTTTGACCAACACTTTATTTTTTTCTTCAGCCGAGATAAAGATCTAGACTCAAGAAGGTTGGCAGGTTTGACCAACACCTTTTGTTCTTCAGTCGAGATAAGGATCTAGGCTCAAGAATGTTGGCAGTTTTGACCAACACCTTTCGTTCTTCAGCCGAGATAAGGATCTAGGCTCAAAAAGGTTGGCAAGTTTGACCAACACCTTTAGTTCTTCAGCCAAGATAAGGATCTAGGCTCAAGAAGGTTGGCAGGTTTGACCAACACCTTTAGTTCTTCAGCCAAGATAAGGATCTAAACTCAAGAAGGTTGGCAGATTTGACCAACACCTTTAGTTCTTCAGTCGAGATAAGGATCTAGGCTCAAGAAGGTTGGCAAACACTTAGCTCTTCAGTCGAGATAAGGATCTAGGCTCAAGAAGGTTGGCAAGTTTGACCAACAAATTTTTCTTCGTTAGCCGAGATAACAATCCAAGCTCAGGAAAGTTAGCAGGTTTGACCAACAATCAGTTTGTTTTTCAACCGAGATAAGGATCTAGGCTCAAGAAGGTTGGCAGGTTTGACAAACAAATTTTTCTTCCTTAATAGAGATAAGGATCTAGGCTCAGGAAAATTGGCAGGTTTGACCAACAATCAGTTCGTTCTTCAGCCGAGATAAGGATCTAGGCTCAAGAAGGTTGGCAGATTTGACCAATAAATTTTTCTTCCCTAGCCGAGATAAGGATCTAGGCTCAGGAAAGTTGGCAGGTTTGACCAACACTTAAGTTCGTTCTTCAAGCCGAGATAAGGATCTAGGCTCAAGTAAGTTAGCAGGCTCGGTCAAACTGTTCTCTCGTAGCTGAGATGAGAATCAAGGCACACATCTCGGTTAAAAAGGTTTTGCAGTTTCCCAAGTGGTTTTCAACCGAGATAACTATCCCAGCTGAAAAAGGAGGGCAAATATAAGGAATGACCAAGCTAACTAAGCCGACTGGGCAGGTAGTAAAACTGATACACTACAAAGTGAAAAAAGTGATGTAACCAAACAAGAAGACGTTAAAAAAGAAAAGTTTTTTTCATTCATCTGATATTGAGTACAAAAGGTGGGGCTTATAGCCCGGTTACATTCCATCAAAACAAAAGAAAAAAACGCAACAGGGAATGTGTCAAGCAAATAAATCATCAAGGTTAGAGTCCAGGTCAACCCGGACCTCACCACTGGGAAGGCCAATCTAAGCAACTGCCCGTGGGGTAGTTCAGTCGAAAGCTCTACATCAACCGTGCTAGGCAGAGAAGGCTGACGACTGAGATTCGTGCCAGCAGGTGGAGCATTTACCGGATCAGGGGTCTTCACTTCCTTCTCCCCCTCTTCCAAAAGCTTCTGTTAGACTGCGTTTGCGTAGTCCACCATGTAGCTTGGTATGTAGTGTAGGGGCATTCACAAAAATGTCTGCGTCTGATGCGTGACCGAGCTTCTCCACCGCGGCTTTCCAACCACTCTTAAAGAAGATATCTTTTGTGGCCTCGCATTGTTTGACGTAGACCTCCTCACCCTCTTTGAAGTCGCACTCTTCACCATCTTCCATTTGCTTTCGAAGTGCCTTTATCTGGGCATCTTTCTTCTTCTCTAATTTAGCAAGCTCCCGAAGGTAGCGATCCTTCCGCTCGGCTAGAGCTTTTTTCTTGTCCTCCTCAGTAGTACTAACAAGCTTGGCCAAGCAATTGCGGTTGGCGCTCAGTTCAGCAAATTTTGTTTAGAGCTCTTTCAGCTTGGCTTTCTTGGCTTTGCCATCTGCAATGGCCGCCTTGGTCATTTTTTACAATTCCAGCATGCACTGATGGGCAATTTGGTTCTTTTGCACAGCCTGCACATCATACCCCAAAAAAATTTTACAAACCGAGCGACAAGAAAGAAAGAAAACTAGCCTAGAATTTAGGGTTACCAAAATAAGCAATTTGTTGCCAGACCGAATGGCCTTTAGCTCAGTCAAGTGGGCATGGTGCTCCATGTCGGCTGGGAGACAGACACTCTTGGCTAAATTAAAAGCCAGAAGATAGTCTTTCTCAGTGCATACAGAATTCGACGTGGTCACAGCTCGGCCCCTAAAGGACACACTAGTGTCCACGCCGAAGTAAATGATGGACTAGCACGGCATCCAACGTGGGAGTGTTGAGGAAGCACAGCCTGAAGCTGATTGATTTCTTCCTCATCCTCTAGCCTCAGTGATTTGTTAGCCGAAGTACGGGGCCTCTTACTAGGCCGAGATGACGATGCTCTGGCGGAAGGAAGGGTGACCATGGTCTCGCGCGCCTGACTGGATGAAGGCAGCTCGGTCTGGGCCTCTTAATTCATGGTCGTAGTCTATTCGGTGACGAGGTCACGGACAGCTTGCCTTTTCTCCATCTCTTGCTCTTCAGTGAGTGGTATTAGGTTGATTGGCGGCAGGTTTGGTGAGGGTTTAAGAAGGAAGTCAGTAACCTTAGTTTTTCTCCTATCACTATACCGATAGGTCGGCTCGAAACTCAGCAGCTCAGTCCAATCTCGGTGGCGGTCATAACCCGAACCCGCCCCTATGGGTTAAGGACATAACCAGCCAGTAATCAAGGGATTACCTACGGCCTCAAACCAAACCAGACATAACTCATCAGAGAAAGGGGCCAAATGGAAGCAACTTACAAATTGTCCATAGAGCTGTGCTTACATGGCACATCATAACAATCCATATACATGCATGTTAATAACTCACGTCAAAATAAGTAATAACACAAAGTTCTGTACAGACAGGATCATTGAGTCTAAATCAGTCAAACCCAAAGTTTATATACAAAAGTGATCCAATGTTTTCGCCGATGTCACAAAACCATATCAAAAGAGCAAAAGAGGCGAAGACAAGTCTCGTACGTGAGACGTTTGGGCTGACTCTTCAAAACTTTGACTGTTCCTCACATATTTCACCGAGACTGGGTTTCGACGTCCCTTGGCTCACCTACATGGACATGAATGAGCGTGAGCGAAAGCCAGTGAATAATATCAAATAAGGAAGATACATGAACGATCTTTGAAATAGTTACATCAGACGGCCTTGGGCCCAATTCATGTTTCCATTTAATGTATCAATCGACTAAAGTTCTAGACGTATCAAACAGCCTCGGGCCCAATTAACTCGTACCCGACGGCCTTTGGCCCATCCATTCATGTCTAACGGCTTTGGCCCAATCATTCGTATCCGACGGCCTTTGGCCCAATCGTTCAGATCTGACGGCCTTCGGCCCAATCATTCATACCAAACTATCATTTATGTTAGACGGCCTTCGGCCCAATCATTCATATGTCAGACTATCATTCGTGTCAGACTATCATTCATGTCAGACGGCCTTTGGCCCAATCATTTATATATCAGACTGTCATTCGTGTCAGACTATCATTCATTCATGCCATACGGCCTCTAGCCCATTCATTCGTGTCATACGGCCTCTAGTCCATTCATTCATGTCATACGGCCTCTGGCCCATTCATTCGTGTCATGCGAATATTTGTCCCCTAATTTAATGTAACAAACCTATAAGACTTATACAGGAGTAAGCAATTAGATAAATAACATACTTCAGATATCTTTGTTAAGATATTACTCACAGTGTTCTGCCAGTAGATTCACCCCTGAGCTCGACCCTACACATTACATAACACATATGGGTCACAAACGATTCAATCCGTTCTTAATTCATACATCCCTCTTAGGCTTCTTTCTTATTCTTTTAAGTCATTCATGATGCTCAATGCATGCCTAAGAGTACTTAGAAGTGAAAGAGAACGGAAAATGAAACACAGAACACTTTTATAAAATTTTTGAAACAGGGGTCCCCGCTCGAGCGTGGATTCCTCCGCTCGAGCAGACCCTCATGGTCTGCAAAAGTACTGGTTGCCTCATTTTTACGCTCGAGCGTGAATTCGGACGCTCGAGTTGAAGGTCACGCTACATGGCTCCTTGCTCAAGCGTGAATATCCCCGCCCGAGCGAACATCCATGTCTACAAAAAGTTCTGGGAGCTCGTATTTCCCGCTCGAGCGGCGCCTTTCCCGCTCGAGCAGACATGCCAAATTCTGGAAAATCTAGAATTGTTCTTGAGGCTCAAACTTGATATTCAAAGGCTCCAAAGCTCGAATTTAGGTACCAAAAACATGAGAAATGCATACATAGCATGAGAGCATAGGAGATTTGGGACCAATTATTCAAAACCATGATCAAATTCTCAAATTAACCAACATTTCTCTTCATAGTTTCAAAACATGTGTATTCAACTTCACATTACTCCATGTCTTCATAATCAAACATGCATGTAATCTTTTAACTCCAATTTCATTTCAAATGGCTCAAGTGATGCTTACACACATAAAACTCATCCAAATCATGCTTGCATGTATTATCCAACAACTCAATTTTTATATAATTAACAAGCTACATGATAGATTATACAATTCTTGCCAATTTCATGATAATTCTATGCATGCATGCACATGCTTAACTCTATATTCACTCAATCTTTGCCATGAGCTACCAACCACTTGAATTCACAAAATCACAAGCTCAAACTCATGAATTTACTCACCTAGGAGATTTAATCTTCCAAATTATGGTTAATTCTTGAGTTGGTCTTCAATTTATTCAAGTTTCTTGCACATCTTCAATTGCCTTCACCCTCTCTCTCTCTAGCCGACCCTCTTCTCTCTCTGTAAAGTATAAAATAATTTTGAGCTCAAGCAAAGTGAATGAGGGTGTAAATTGGCCCTTTATAAGCTCCTTCTCAAACACATTTCTTTAATATTAAATAATTGAGCACCATTTCATTAATTTAATCTATTTAATTTGATCCAAATCAATTTTTTAAATTAATTTCACCGTTAGGCTCTAAAAATTACCCCAATCACAATGGCGTAGTCAATTTCGGTTTCTGTGGCCGATAGAGCCTTCAATTTAAATTCTAAAGAAGATAATCAAACAAGATTTCCTACGGTGAACAGATAGAAATTCAAAACCACATATATTCATATAGATGGCACTCAAAATCACATCAAACACATAATCACAATCATAATTAAGATTATTAGCATAATACGGACCAGGGTATCACAGTCTTCCCCTTTAGGAAGTTTGGTCCTCCAAACTATTTTACCTTCGTCGGGAAAACAAATGTGGATAGCATAGTCGCATTTCATCCCTTTTTCCACGTGGCATCCATCCCATAGTGTTATTTCCATTCCACTTTCACCATTGGGATGGACTTGCTTCTCAATTGTTTCACTGTTTCCGTCAATGATTCGTTTCGGCCATTCGGCGTACTCCATATTTTCATCCAGAGCTACCCGGTGATAATCAATCACATGATGAAACGGGTCTCGAAGAAACCCTCAACATTGACACATGAAACACATTATGGATTTGTTCGAATCCAGTGGCAAAGCGATTGGTAAGCAACTGGACCAAGCCTTTCCAGAATTTGAAACGGCCCAATGTAACGGGGCGACAACTTACCCTTCTTTCCAAACCTGACTTGGCCTTTCATCGGAGTCACACAGATAAAAACATGGTCACAACCTCATACTCAAGAGGTCTTTCTTCGAACATCTGCATAATTCTTTTGTCGGTCCTTGAGCTGTTTTGAGCCTTTGCTGAATAGTTTTGATGTTCTCAGAAATATCTTGCACAATTTCAGGCAAGTAAAGCTCTATCCACGACTTCTGTCCAACAAATTGGTGATCTACACCTTCTACCATACAAAGCTCGTATGGTGCCTACCGATGCTGGAGTGGAAACTTTATTGTATGCAAATTCTCCTAGTGGCAAATGGCATTCCAACTCCCCTGAAAATCTAAGGTCAACATTCTCAGCATATCCTCTAACGTCTGTATAGTCCGTTCTGATTGCCCATCTGTCCGTGGGTGGAATGCGGTACTAAACCTCAGTTCTGTCCCATAGCTTTCTGCAAGCTCTTCCACAATCTAGATACAAATTTCAGATCTCTATCCGACACAATAGATACCGGAACACTGTGTAAACGGACAATTTCATCAACATATATAGTAGCCAATCTATAAGCATCAAAGGTAGTTCTAACAGGTAGAAAATGTGCAGATTTAGTCAGTCTATCAACTACAGCCCAAATAGAATCCACACCTCGAGGAGTCCGAGGTAGGCCAACAATAAAATCCATAGTCACATGCTCCCACTTCCATTCAGGAATAGGGAGAGGTTAAAGTAGACTGCCTAGTTTATGATGTTCAGCTTTAACTTGCTGACATTGAAGACATTTGGACACATATTCTGCAATTTCTTTCTTCATTTTAGGCCACCAATAGCTTTGCTTCAAATCCCGATACATTTTATTGTTACCTGGATGCATAGCAAAAACTGATTTATGGGCTTCATCTAAAACCCTTTTCTTTAGTTCTAGAATATTTGGGATACACATTCGGTTTCGAAATCTCAACACTTCGCCTTCGATGCTGAACTCTACTTTCGGACTTGTCTCAAATTCATCAATCACTTTCTTGAGGAATTCATCCTCTTTTTGTTTTTGTTTAATCTCATTAATGATTACCGGTTCGGCTGAAATAGCGCCTATCAATCCGCCCTGTTCACATAATACCACTTCAATTTCAGACTTCTCAAAATCTTGCAAGATCTCTTTCTGTTCGGTAAGCAAACAAGCCATACTCACCATCGCCTTTCTGCTTAGGGCATCAGCGACTGTATTAGCTTTCTCGGGGTGATATTGGATTTCGAGATCATAATCCTTTATCAGTTCAAGCCATCTCCTTTGCCGCATATTTAGCTCTTTCTGTGTAAAGAAGTATTTCAGGCTCTTGTGAT
The DNA here is from genome assembly GCA_030407325.1 of Camellia japonica. Taxonomy (NCBI): domain Eukaryota; kingdom Viridiplantae; phylum Streptophyta; class Magnoliopsida; order Ericales; family Theaceae; genus Camellia; species Camellia japonica. Next base: position 52,484,560 of record JAPPVO010000059.1, on the reverse strand, counting down.
CTGTGTAGACTTCACATTTCGCCCCATACAAATAGTGCCGCCAGATTTCCAAAGCAAAAACAACTGCGGCCAATTCTAAATCATGTGTTGGGTAGTTTTTCTCATGTGGCCTCAACTGCCGAGAGGCATAGGCAATAGCCTTTCCGTTCTGCATTAATACACAACCCAAACCTTTATAAGATGCATCACTGAAAATTATAAAGTTTTCCTTACCTGTGGGCAATGTCAATACTGGTGCAGTGGTCAGTCTCGTTTTCAGCTCATGAAAGGCAGATTCTCTTTCGTCATTCCATTCAAATGGTTGCCCCTTGCGTGTCAATTGGGTAAGAGGTACAGCTATCCTTGAAAAGTCTTTCACAAACCTCCTGTAATACCCGGCTAGGCCCATGAAACTGCGGACCTCTGTTACATTTGTCGGTGTAGGCCAATTCACAATTGCCTCTATTTTCTGTGGGTCCACTGAAATCCCCTCTTTGTTGATAACATGCCCTAAGAAAATAACTTCATCCAACCAAAACTCACATTTCTTTAGTTTAACAAATAATTTCTTTTCTCTAAGTGTTTGCAAGACAGTTCTCAAATGATGTTCATGTTCAAGTCTATTCTTGGAGTCTATCAAAATGTCATCAATAAAAACCACAACAAATTCATCAAGGTAGGTTTTAAAAATTCGGTTCATTAAGTCCATAAACGCTGCCGGAGCATTGGTTACCCCAAATGGCATAACAAGAAATTCAAAATGACCATACCTCGTTCTGAATGCGGTTTTCTCAACATCTTCTGCCTTTACTTTCAACTGGTGGTACCCGGATCTCAAATCAATTTTGAAAAACACTTGTGATCCCTGCAACTGGTCAAACAGGTCATCAATACGAGTAGGGGGTATTTATTCTTTGTTGTTACCTTGTTCAATTCTTGGTAGTCGATGCACAAATGCAAGGTTCCATCTTTCTTTTTCACAAATAACACTGGTAGTGTAGACACCCCATTTTTGACCGACCTTAAGGCTCAGACGTCATCGATTGAGCACTCGGTGATAGTGCATGTTTGTGCTCATTCGAGTTTCCAGAGTTTTCGGCTGGGTGTCTTGCCTCCATGCCTCTGAACTCTTTGTGCTTTGGCTTGGTTTGCGGACCAAGCCTTGTTTCTCTTCCCTGGAGGGAGGAAGTGGTCTTGTAGACCACCTCTTTGTGGTCATAGACCATTTTTCGCTCTTGGAGACTAGTTTTCAGTTTTCAGAGTCTTCGGTCGCGCGCCTTGTCTCGGGACCGCTTAACGTTCTCCGTTTGGCTTGGTTTTTGAACCGTGCCTTGTTGCCTCTGCCTGGAGGGACACTATGGTCTAGGAGACCACTTTTGTGGTCGTAGACCACTTTTGGTGCCGGTAGACTAGTTTTCGAGGCTTTCGGCTGCGCGCTTTGCCTCCTGAACTTTCGTCTTGCACCTTTTTTGGTTTGTTTTTGGTACAAACCTTGTTTCCCATATTTGGAAGGTGGTACAAGGGTGGGAGACCAGTTCTTCCCCTTGGAGACCACTTTCCTTCCTGCCAGCCAGTTTTCTGGCCAGGCAACTAGTTTTCTTGGTCTTTGGGCCACCTTTTCTAGTCGGCCACCACACCATTGACTTGCTTTCAGTGTGCAGACCTCTCCTACCCCTGGCCGACCAGTTTTCTTTTTGGGAGACCACTTGTGGTGGTCGGCCGACCACTACAAGTAGCTGGCCTACCACTTCAAGTGGTCGGCAGCTTTCCACCAGCTTCCTGGAGATATTTTTTTGCCAGCTATGCCAGCTGGTAAGCACAGAAGCCATCCTCCATACACGTGTATAGAGGGATGGCTTTAGGCCAAAAGCTTGTCCAACAAGCTTGACCAACAAGCTTGACCTTTGGTTCTCTATATAAGAGAACCTCCCCCCCCCTTCTCCAGGTTCAGATTTTGTGGCTTGAGCTATAGATACACACTTGTCTCTATATTTCCTTGTTTGCTCTTGTTTTGTGCCTTAAAGTGTATATTCATCATATTATTGCACACAAACACACACTCAAACACCATCCTTTTGTTGCTGAGGCTCTTTCAGGTTGGTTTTGGAGTTTTTGGATTGGTTCGAGCTCAAAGAAATTGCTGGAGTTGCAGCTTTGAAGGCGTTCTTCAAGGGTGAGCTTCTAACCCTTAAAACCCTTATTTTGGCTTAAGCTTTTGGACCTATTTCCATGCTTATTTTGGCTTGACTTTAAACTGTAAAAAGTTCTGATTTTGTATGCTTAACATGTTTGTTTAAGGTCTCTTTTGTATTGGGGGTAGTCTACCCCCTCTTAAGCCTTGTTAGGCCTTGTTTTGAGCCATCCCTTTAGGCTCTTGTTTTAGCCTTTGCATGACCTTTCTACCACTGAATTCCAGAGGAATTTCAGTGGTGGAAATGGTGTTTTAAGGTCCCAAATAGGAGAGGGTCATCCCCTCTCCTTGTGTTTTGTATGCTTGCTTCATTTGCCTCATGTTTGAGCATGTTTGTTAAGCTTATGTTGGCCATATCTTAGCATGTATTTGGGGTTATTTTGACATGGTATACCACTGTTTGACTTGGTTTTGTCACCTCATGCATGCTTAGTACACTTGTAGTGTATTTCTTACAAACTAGCTTTGTGTGCCTCATGTTTGAGCATGTATTTCTAGCTTGTTTTGAGTCCATCTTAGCATGTTCTTGGTGTTGTTTTGCCATGATATACCTCTTTTAAGGTTTGGTTTGATAGCTCCATGCATGCTCCATGCACTTGTAGTGCAATTCCATGAACTAGCCTAATGTGTATCATGCTTTAGACTGTCATTCTAGCATGATTGTGGCTTCACTCCAAGAAGCTTTTGTCCATGTTTTAGCATGCTCTAGCTCTGATTTGTGTTGTTTTGGTCATGCATGCCATGCTTTGTATAGCTATAATGCATTCTAGCTTGTTAGTTTCATGTATCAAGTCCACTAGCATGCATTGCTTGGCCTATTTGAATGGTTTGGCATCATTTGTTATGAGATTTTAGTGCATGTTTCATGGTCATACACTTGCATTTGTCACTTATTCCATGTTTTGACGAGTTGGTCCTTTATGCCTTAAACATGAGTCATTGCGTATGCCTTCATGCCTAAGCTTGCGAGCTATCATTTCAATGTGTTTTGGGGGTTATTTTGCCATAATATAACTCTGATTTTTGTTGCCGAAGCCATCTCATGCTTGGTCTTGGTAGGTGTAGTGTAATCCTTCCTTTTGGCCTTGCATATTCCATGCTCCATGCCCTTCATGCTAGCTTGTTTTGGCTTCCTTCCATACATATTTTAGCATCATTTTGACATGCTCTGGGACTATTTTGGGTTGCCTTTGCCATATGCTTCATGTTTTTCATAGTTGTAGTGCAAGTGCCTTGCTAGTTTCAAGCTTTGGGCACCATAGCATGCTTCATTTGCATTGTGTGCACGATTTGGCATCATTGACCATGACATTTCAGAGCATATAGGACTGCCATGTTCCCACTTCTTTCATGCTTTGAATGCCTTTGAGTGTTATGCATTTGTTGCCTTGTTTGTGGCCTAGCATGTATGCCATCTTGCCTAGGTCCTTGAGCCCTCATCTTAGCATGTTTTGGTATTTGTTTAGACCTAATTAAGCTTTGTCCATGGTTGGTTCATGCATTTGTGCCATGTGTTGCATGTCCCTTTGTATAGTCCTCTTTGCTAGCCTTATGCCTTAAGGACCCTAGCATGCCATGCTTGTGTTGTTTGTGTTATTCGGTATCATTTCATACCTTATTTTAGTACACTTAGTGTTGTTACACTTCCACATTTGTCACTCTTTGAGCACTCTTGAGGGTTGTGCTCTTAGGCCTAGTGGATAGGCCAATGCATGTGCATACTTGTATATGCTTTTGTGCCTTCATTTCTTAGCATTATGGCCGCTAATTTAGGCATGACCAAGGTCTGTCCATTTTGGTTTAAATCCATCGAGCATGTTATGTGAATGTTGCTACATTGCCTCATGTTGTTACATGCTTATGTTGCCTTGCATTGTGTATGTATGCATTAGCCTTGACAGCATGCTCATGTTGCATTAGCATTGTTTGCATGTCATTAGCTTTGTTAAGTTGATCATGTCATATTGCATTGTGTATGCCATATTACATTGCATTGTGTATGCTATATTGTTGTTTGCATTGTATATGCCATGTTACATTACATCGTGCATGCTTGTTGTTGGCATTTTGTTTTGCATGCTTGAGTTGCACTGCATTTGTTTGGATTAGGTGTTAGTCCAAACACGAGGAACGAGGGATGTTTCATACTTGAAGTGATGAAACGTGCCTCAATTCTTGGTCACCGACGCTCTTGATCATACATGATAGAGTTCAAGGCTTTATGTGTTTATGTGTTCATTCTTTTACATTGAATTGTGCAATTTGACTTCTCGGCCATCATGCATCGAGGTGCGTGATTGGTGGCCTGAGGGTCGAGAACCACACTCTCTTGAGCTTATGAAATGATAGGGAGGGAGGTTGTGCACACATATCTTGCAAATACATTGCCATGCCCTTTCTTGCTCTCTATTGCTGCAAACTGGAAGAATGCAGCAAAAACTGGTCGGCCAACCAGAAAAATTAGCTGGCCGACCACTTTTTCTAGTCTGCAGCAATAGAAAGTGGTCGGCCAGTGGCTAGAAACACCCCTAGGTGGTCGGTAGGCCTCCCACAGGTCCCCAAGGTGAGTTAGAAGCTTTCTGGAGCTTAGTGCAAGGTTCTGAGAACAATTGCAAACAGAGGCAAGTTAGGGCATCGCGATGGATTTCCAAATAAGACGACCGAGCATGCATGCACTCCTCATCCCGCGGACTTGTCTTTGTTGCATTCCTTAGCTAGCTTATGCTTTGGTTCTGTACTTAAGTAGTTAATACGTTTAGCTGCTTATTTGTATTGATTAGCTTGATTTGTAATAATTAGTTGTAGCTAGTTATTCAGCTTTTGATTTGTAATAATTAGTTTAATTAGCTTAGATTAGCTAGTTAGCTTCTTATTCGGACCCTCCGTCGAGAGGGCACAACTGTTGTAATAAGCGTCCGTGTGGGTGATGCATGTCCTCCAACCCCCATTTCTTTCTCCCTTTTATTTAACCGCTTATGATGGTTAGTTTTAGGGCATATTTCAAATTAGCATACCTTATGCTTGCATGCGTGCAACATTCATCTGTTTTGCATGCACCGAGCTCGACGCATTATACTAACTGCATTGTATTTCAATTCCAAGTTGAATACATGTATCGAATTGTCGCATTCACATGACATCTTAGATAGCCGAGCCTATTTTAGTTGCATTCTTGCATGTGTTGCATTAGCCATCTTAATATGAACTAAGATCATGCATGATATTCACACTCGAGCGTGAATTCGGACGCTCGAGCTGAAGGTCACGCTACATGGCTCCCTGCTCGAGCGTGAATATCTCCGCTCGAGCGGACATCCATGTCTGCAAAAAGTTCTGGGAGCTCGTATTTCCCGCTCGAGCGGACATGCCAAATTCTGGAAAATCCAGAATTGTTCTTGAGGTTCAAACTTGATATTCAAAGGCTCCAATGCTCGAATTTAGGTACCAAAAACATGAGAAATGCATACATAGCATGAGAGCATAGGAGATTTGGGACCAATTATTCAAAACCATGATCAAATTCTCAAATTAACCAACATTTCTCTTCATAGTTTCAAAACATGTGTATTCAACTTCACATTACTCCATGTCTTCATTAATCAAACATGCATGTAATCTTTTAACTTCAATTTCATTTCAAATGGCTCAAGTGATGCTTACACACATAAAACTTATCCAAATCATGCTTGCATGTATGATCCAACAACTCAATTTTTCATAATTAACAAGCTACATGATAGATTATGCAATTCTTGCCAATTCATGATAATTCTATGCATGCATGCACATGCTAACTCCATATTCAACTCAATCTTTGCCATGAGCTACCAAACCACTTGAATTCACAAAATCACAAGCTCAAACTCATGAATTTACTCACCTAGGAGCTTTAATCTTCCAAATTATGGTTAATTCTTGAGTTGGTCTTCAATTTATTCAAGTTTCTTGCACAATCTTCAATTGCCTTCACCCTCTCTCTCTCTAGCCGACCCTCTCTCTCTCTGTAAAGTATAAAATCTGATTTTGAGCTCAAGCAAGTGAATGAGAGTGTAAATTGGCCCTTTATAAGCTCCTTCTCAAACACATTTCTTTAATATTAAATAATTGAGCACCATTTCATTAATTTAATCTATTTAATTTGATCCAAATCAATTTTCAATTAAATTTCACCGTAGGCTCTAAAAATTACCCCAATCACAATGGCGTAGTCAATTTCGGTTTCTGTGGCCGATAGAGCCTTCAATTTAAATTCTAAAGAAGATAATCAAACAGATTTTCCTACGGCAAACAAATAGAAATTCAAAACCACATATATTCATATAGATGGCACTCAAAATCACATCAAACACATAATCACAATCATAATTAAGATTAATTAGCATAATACGGACCAGGGTTATCACAGTCTTCCCCCCTTTAGGAAGTTTGGTCCTCCAAACTTATTTTACCTTCGTCGGGAAACAAATGTGGATAGCATAGTCGCATTTCATCCTCTTTTTCCCACGTGGCATCCATCTCATAGTGTTCTTTCCATTCCACTTTCACCATTGGGATGGACTTGCTTCTCAATTGTTTCACTTGCCGTCAATGATTCGTTCCGGCCATTCGGCGTACTCCATATTTTCATCAAGAGCTACCCGGTGATAATCAATCACATGAAACGGGTCTCGAAGATAACCCCTCAACATTGACACATGAAACACATTATGGATTTGTTCGAATCCCGGTGGCAAAGCGACTCGGCAAGCGACTGGACCAAGCCTTTCCAGAATTTGAAACGGCCCAATGTAACGGGGTGACAACTTACCCTTCTTTCCAAACCTGACTTGGCCTTTTATCGGAGTCACACGGATAAATACATGGTCACCAACCTCATACTTAAGAGGTCTTCTTTGAACATCTGCATAATTCTTTTGTCGGTCCTGAGCTGTTTTGAGCCTTTGCTTAATAGTTTTGATGTTCTCAGAAGTGTCTTGCACAATTTCAGGCCCAAGTAAAGCTCTATCCCCGACTTCTGTCCAACAAATTGGTGATCTACACCTTCTACCATACAAAGCCTCGTATGGTGCCATATCGATGCTGGAGTGGAAGCTGTTATTGTATGCAAATTCTCCTAGTGGCAAATAGTCTTCCCAACTCCCCTGAAAATCTAAGGTACACATTCTCAGCATATCCTCTAACGTCTGTATAGTCCGTTCTAATTGCCCATCTGTATGTGGATGGAATACGGTACTAAACCTCAGTTCTGTCCCCATAGCTTTCTGCAAGCTCTTCCACAATCTAAATATGAATTTCGGATCTCTATCCGACACAATATATACCAGAACTCCGTGTAAACGAACAATTTCATCAACATATATAGTAGCCAATCTATAAGCATCAAAGGTAGTTCTAACAGGTAGAAAATGTGCAGATTTAGTCAGTCTATCAACTACAACCCAAATAGAATCCACACCTCGAGGAGTCCGAGGTAAGCCAACAATAAAATCCATAGTCACATGCTCCCACTTCCATTCAGGAATAGGGAGAAGTTGAAGTAGACCGCCTGGTTTATGATGTTCAGCTTTAACTTGGTGACATTGAAGACATTTGGACACATATTCTGCAATTTCTTTCTTCATTTTAGGGCCACCAATAGCTTTGCTTCAAATCCCGATACATTTTATTGTTACCCGAATGCATAGCAAACACTGATTTATGGGCTTCATCTAAAACCCTTTTCTTTAATTCCAGAATATTTGGGATACACATTCGGTTTCGAAATCTCAACACTTTGCCTTCGATGCTGAACTCTGCTTTCGGACTTGTCTCAAATTCATTAATCACTTTCTTGAGGAATTCATCATCTTTTTGTTTTTGTTTAATCTCATCAATGATTGCCGATTCGTGTGATACCCCTGTCCTGTAATATGCTAAATTGGTCCTTAATTCGTTTATGGTTATGTGTTTAGCATGATTTTGCGTGCCATTATGTGATAATATGTGATTTTGAATTCGTATCTGTTCACCGTAAGAAAATCTGTTTGAATAATCTGCTTTGGAAATTAAATTGAGGACCTAATCGGCCACAGAACCCAAAATTGATTACGCCATTGTGATTGGCATAATTTTTAGAGCCTACGGTGAAATTTAATTAGAAATTGATTCTGGTCAGATTAAACTGATTAAATTGAGGAATTAAGGGCCCAACTATCTTATATTAAAATATTGTATTAATGGGGTTGTTGTACAATAGCACTACACTCTCCATTCTTCTCTTTTAGTTACATTTTGGCTGATCAAAAACATTGAGGAAGAGAGGGGGTCGGCTAAGAGAGGAAGAGAGTGAGGGAATTGGAACTTTGGCTTCAAAACTTGATAGATTGTAGATCGACTCAAGGATTAAGCTTAAGTTTGGAAAATCAAAGCTTCTAGGTAAGTAATTCTTGGATTATGGTTTGCTATTTTGTAGGTGTTCAAGCTAATTGAGTGATCAAGAGCAAAACTGAATGAAATTGGGTTAGCTTTGTTGAATTAAGGCTTGATATATGCATGCATGTAAGAGATTGTTTTGAAATAGCATGTATAAACTTGAAATACATGATTCAAGTAGAGTTTTGGGTTGAAACTCATGTTTTGATCCCCATTGGTGTTGTCTAAGTTGATAATGTGGCTAGTTCATCACATGCATGTACAATTTGAGAAGGTATGAACTTGAAATGTATGAATATGTATGGTAGAGTTGAGGTTGATGTCAATTTGAAACATGCAAGTGTGTAATCCTTGAAATTGAGCTTCCTAATGTCGTGATCTTGCATTGGTGTCACATTAATATGTGTATATTTGAGATTTGAGCCATTGCATGCATATTTGGATGGTTGGAATTCGAGTTGGAGCTCAAGAACTCAATCTGGAAAACCCAGATTTTTTATGTCCGCTCGAGCGGGAAAATCGAGCTCCCAGCATTTTCCTTGCAGACATGGATCCCGCTCGAGCAGGGAAGTTGGCGCTCGAGCGGGGAGCTATGTAGGCAGGAGGTCCGCTCGAGCGGCCGAGTTCACGCTCGAGCGTGAATTTGAGGTAACAAGAACTTTTGCAGCCTTAAAGGGTCCGCTCGAGCGGGGAAGTCCACGCTCGAGCGGGGACCCTGTTTCCTAAAATTTTGATTATGTGTTCTGCGTTCTGTTTTCCGTTCCCTTTCACTCCTAAACACTCTTAGGCATACATTGAGCATTGTAATTGAATTAAAGAGATAGGAATGAAGCCTAAAGAGGCAAATGTGAATTTTGAACGGATTGAATTGTTAGTGACCCTTTTGTGTTCATGGCATGTGTAGGGTCGAGTTCCACGATAATTCCGCAAGCCGATCATTGTGAGTAATATCTTAACAAGATATTTGAAGTATACCGTTGTCCAATTGTTTACTTATATGTAAGTTTTGTATGTTCATAAATTTGAATGGCGGACAACGATTGATATAATTGATTGGGCCCAAGGCCGATTGATACGAATGTTTGGGCCAAAGGCCGATTGATATAATTGTTTGGGCCAAAAGCCGATTGATATAATTGATTGGGCCAAAGGCCGATTGATATGAATGATTGGGCCAAAGGCCAATTGATATAATGAACTGGGCCAAAGGCCGATTGAAATGAATGACTGGGCCAAAGGCCGATTGACATGAATGACTGGGCCGAAGGCCGATGGATACGAATGATAGATATAGATGATTGGGCCGAAGGCCGATGGATATAAATGATTGGGCCAAGGGTCGTTTGCTATAACTGTTTCTATTATTGTTTATGTACCTTTCTTAATTGATATTATTCACTGGGCATTCGCTCACGCTCATTCATGTACATGTAGGTGAGCCAAGGGACGTCCAAAACCAGCCCCGGTGAATTGTGAGAACCAATCCGAGTTTTGAAGAGTCAGCCCAAAAGTCTCACGCATGAGACTGTCTTCGCTCTTTTGTCTTTTGTTTATAGTTTAGTTTTGTTGGTGAAGACATCGGACCACTTTTGTATATAAGTTTTGGGTTTGACCGACTTAAATCTGTATGATCCTGTATGTGCAGTACTTGTATTAGTACATTATCTATTGTGAGTTATCAACATATAAATGGTTGGAATGTTATGGAGTGTATTTAAGCACGGCTCTATGGACAACATTTTTGAATTGCTTCCGTTTGGCCCCTTTATCTCTGATGAGTTCGCAATTTATTTGGATTGAGGCCGTAGGTAATCACACGATTACTGGCCGGTTATGGCGTTAACCCAGAGGGACGGGTTCGGGTAGTGACAATTCGGCTGAAATAGCGCCTATCAATCCGCCCTGTTCACACAATACCACTTCAATTTCAGACTTCTCAAAATCTTGCAAGATCTCTTTCTGTTCGGTAAGCAAACAAGCCATACTCACCATCGCCTTTCTGCTTAGGGCATCAGCGACTGTATTAGCTTTCCCGGGGTGATATTGGATTTCGAGATCATAATCCTTTATCAGTTCAAGCCATCTCCTTTGCCGCATATTTAGCTCTTTCTGTGTAAAGAAGTATTTCAGGCTCTTGTGATCTGTGTAGACTTCACATTTCGCCCCATACAAATAGTGCCGCCAGATTTCCAAAGCAAAAACAACTGCGGCCAATTCTAAATCATGTGTTGGGTAGTTTTTCTCATGTGGCCTCAACTGCCGAGAGGCATAGGCAATAACCTTTCCGTTCTGCATTAATACACAACCCAAACCTTTATAAGATGCATCACTGAAAATTATAAAGTTTTCCTTACCTGTGGGCAATGTCAATACTGGTGCAGTGGTCAGTCTCGTTTTCAGCTCATGAAAGGCAGATTCTCTTTCGTCATTCCATTCAAATGGTTGCCCCTTGCTGTCAATTGGGTAAGAGGTACAGCTATCCTTGAAAAGTCTTTCACAAACCTCCTGTAATACCCGGCTAGGCCCATGAAACTGCGGACCTCTGTTACATTTGTCGGTGTAGGCCAATTCACATTGCCTCTATGTTCTGTGGGTCCACTGAAATCCCCTCTTTGTTGATAACATGCCCTAAGAAAACTTCATCCAACCAAACTCACATTTCTTTAGTTTAGCAAATAATTTTTTTCTCTAAGTGTTTGCAGGACAGTTCTCAAATGATGTTCGTGTTCAAAGTCTATTCTTGGAGTCTATCAAAATGTCATCAATAAAACTACAACAAATTCATCAAGGTAGGTTTTAAAAATTCGGTTCATTAAGTCCATAAACGCTGCGGAGCATTGGTTACCCCAAATGGCATAACAAGAAATTCAAAATGACCATACCTCGTTCTGAATGCGGTTTTTCTCAACATCTTCTGCCTTTACTTTCAACTGGTGGTACCCGGATCTCAAATCAATTTTGAAAAACCTTGTGATCCCTGCAACTGGTCAAACAGGTCATCAATACGAGTAGGGGGTATTTATTCTTTGCTGTTACCTTGTTCAATTCTTGGTAGTCGATGCACAAACGCAAGGTTCCATCTTTCTTTTTCACAAATAACACTGGTGCACCCCATGGTGAAGTACTAGGTCGGATAAACCCTTTATCAAGCAGGTCTTGCAACTGTTCTTTCAGTTCTTTCATTTCAGCAGTAGCCATTCTGTAGGGAGTTTTAGAAATAGGCTGGGTGCCTGGCATAATCTCAATTGTAAACTCTATCTCCCTGTCTACCAATTCCCTCGGTAATTCATTTGGAAACACATCTGGAAATTCTCTGACAATAGGGATATTGTTCAATTCAACATTCACAGATTGTTCAGACAACACATAACACAAATAACCCTGGCACCCTTTCCTAATCAGTTTACATGCCTTCATTACAGATATTAAGTAAGGTGGAGGTACTACCCCGTTACCCACAAACACAATTTCTTCATGTTCTGGTGGTCTAAACACAACCCGTTTTGTCACAAAATCAATGGTGGCACAATATTTAGTTAACCAATCCATGCCCAGAATTAGATCAAAGTGCCTAAAGTTCAAGGGCAACAAATCCACATACAGAATAGCATTCCCAATTCGCATGTCACAAAAACGATATATAGATTCACACAATACAGATTCCCCGGATGGAGCAGATACACATAGCAGATATGGCAATAATTCTAGAGGCCTACTCAATCTAGATGCAAATGCACATGTTACGAAAGAGTGTGTTGATCTGGAATCAATTAACACAAAAGCATCCTGATTACATATAGAAATAGTACCTGAGACAACTGTGTTAGCATTCCATGTATCGCCCGGAATAAGCACAAAAACTCTCCCTTGCCTCACGGTATCTCCAATGGTAGTAGATCTCATAGTATTTCCCGGTTTTGGAATTGATGCCATTGAGCTAACAGCTAATTTTCCACTGTTTTGATTACAATCTCTGGCCATATGCCCTTGTTTACCACATTTAAAACAGGCTCCCGACACACGGTAACAAACCCCACGATGCCTTTTACTACAAATATTACACATTGGGGATGTATCTTGGGAAGAATTCGAAGTACATGAGTAGCCCGTATTCTGCTTCTTCAAAAATTTCTTCTTCGAAAAGAAGCCTTGTTCTTACTGCCTTTCCAGTCTGTTGTTGGTTTAGTTTGTCTAGCTATGTTAGCTTCTGATATTATGGCCCGGTCTAGCACCCCAATATAGGTTTCCAGCTTCAGGACATTTACCCTTTCTAGAATGTCACTTTGAAGCCCACCTTCAAAATGTCTCGCTTTCTTGTAGTCAGTATCGATCACATGTGGTGCAAACCTGGCCAACTCAGTGAATTTGGCCTCATACTCAGCCATTGTCATGCTGTCTTGTTTAAGTTCCATGAACTCTGATACTTTCCTGTCACGGACACACTGAGGGAAGTACTTATCGTAGAAGACTTCTAGGAATTTCGCCCAGTTAACATCTTTATGATTTTCACGCATTAACATCCACCATCTTCTTGCTTCATCTTCTAGCATAAAAGTGGCTAGAAGCACTTTCTATGTCTCCGAACAAGGGAACACTTCAAACAGCCTTTCAATGCCGAGAACCCATGCTTCGGCCTTTAATGGATCCAATCCTCCATGAAACTATGGTGGTTTCATTTTCTTAAACTCTTTGGTGAGAGCTATTATCCGGTCATCATTCTGTAAGTTTGGCACGGGTGGTGCCAGAGGTGGAGGTTATGGTTGTTGCCACTATTGTTGCCATTGTTGTTGTTGCCCCAATGTCTCTGCCATTTCCTGAATCAATCTTTCCATTCTATCCATCCTGACAGTAGAGCACTCCTCTATCTCATTACCTCTTGTTCTCACCATCTGATTAGACTTGCATTGTACTTTATACAAAAAATTCACAGGTATGCATAACTAAAGAGCATACATATTCAAATTATTTGCAATGCAAGCAAATCACAAACTTATAACACATAATCGTTCACATTGAAACATTTAAGCGTATTCTCGATGCTTTCAAATTCACACTTATCACATAAATGCATCCTAGATCTTTTCTAGACGCTTATTGCTCATTTGGACAAGTGTGTGAGTTATTAACTCATGCTTTGATACCACTCTGTCATGACCCGAACCCGCCCCTATGGGTTAAGGACATAACCGGCTAGTAATCAAGGGATTACCTACGGCCTCAAACCAAACCAGACATAACTCATCAGAGAAAGGGGCCAAACAGAAGCAACATACAAATTGTCCATAGAGCTATGCTTACATGGCACATCATAACAATCCATATACATACATGTTAATAACTCACGTCAAAATAAGTAATAACACAAAGTTCTGTACAAACAGGATCATTGAGTCTAAGTCGATGAAACCCAAAGTTTATATACAAAAGTGATCCAATGTTTTCGCCGATGTAACAAAACCATATCAAAAGAGCAAAAGAGGCGGAGACAAGTCTCGTGCGTGAGACGTTTGGGCTGACTCTTCAAAACTTTGACTGTTTCTCACATATTTCACCGAGGCTGGGTTTGGACGTCCCTTGGCTCACCTACATGGACATGAATGAGTGTGAGCGAAAGCCCAGTGAATAATATCAAATAAAGAAGATACATGAACAATCTTTGAAACAATTATATCAGACGGCCTTGGGCCCAATTCATGTTTCCATTTAATGTATCAATCGACTAAAGTTCTAGACGTATCAAACGGCCTCGGGCCCAATTAACTCATACCCGATGGCCTTTGGCCCATCCATTCATGTCTAACGGCCTTTGGCCCAATCATTCGTATCTGACGGCCTTTGGCCCAATCGTTCAGATCCGACGGCCTTCAGCCCAATCGTTCATACCAAACTATCATTCATGTCAGACGGCCTTTGGCCCAATCATTCATATGTCAGACTATCATTCATGCCAGACGGCCTTTGGCCCAATCATTCATATGTCAGACTATCATTCGTGTCAGACTATCATTCATTCATGTCATACGGCCTCTGGGTCATTCATTCGTCTCATACGGCCTCTGGCCCATTCATTCGTGTCATACAAATATTTGTCCCCCAATTCAATGTAACAAACCTATAAGACTTATATAGGAGTAAGCAATTGGACAAATAACATACTTCAGATATCTTTGTTAAGATATTACTCACAGTGTTCTGCCGGTGGATTCACCCCTGAGCTCGACCCTACACATTACATAACACATATGGGTCACAAACGATTCAATTCGTTCTTAATTCATATATCCCTCTTAGGCTTCTTTCTTATTCTTTTAAGTCATTCATGATGCTCAATGCATGCCTAAGAGTACTTAGAAGTGAAAGAGAACGGAAAATGAAACACAGAACACTTTTATAAAATTTCTGAAACAGGGGTCCCTGCTCGAGCGTGGGTTCCTCCGCTCGAGCGGACCCTCATGGTCTACAAAAGTACTGGTTGCCTCATTTTTACGCTCAAGCGTGAATTCGGACGCTCGAGCTGAAGGTCACACTACATGGCTCCTCACTCAAGCGGACATCCATGTCTGCAAAAAGTTCTGGGAGCTCGTACTTCCCGCTCGAGTGGCGCCTTCCCCGCTCGAGTGGACATGCCAAATTTGGAAAATCCAGAATTGTTCTTGAGGCTCAAACTTGATTTTCAAAGGCTCCAAAGCTCGAATTTAGGTACCAAAAACATGAGAAATGCATACATAGCATGAGAGCATAGGAGATTTGGGACCAATTATTCAAAACCATGATCAAATTCTCAAATTAACCAACATTTCTCTTCATAGTTTCAAAACATGTGTATTCAACTTCACATTACTCCATGTCTTCATTAATCAAACATGCATGTAATCTTTTAACTGCAATTTCATTTCAAATGGCTCAAGTGATGCTTACACACATAAAACTCATCCAAATCATGCTTGCATGTATGATCCAACAACTCAATTTTTCATAATTAACAAGCTACATGATAGATTATACAATTCTTGCCAATTCATGATAATTCTATGCATGCATGCACATGCTAACTCCATATTCAACTCAATCTTTGCCATGAGCTACCAAACCACTTGAATTCACAAAATCACAAGCTCAAACTCATGAATTTACTCACCTAGGAGCTTTAATCTTCCAAATTATGGTTAATTCTTGAGTTGGCCTTCAATTTATTCAAGTTTCTTGCACAATCTTCAATTGCCTTCACCCTCTCTCTCTCTAGCCGACCCTCTCTCTCTCTCTCTAAAGTATAAAATCTGATTTTGAGCTCAAGCAAAGTGAATGAGGGTGTAAATTGGCCCTTTATAAGCTCCTTCTCAAACACATTTCTTTAATATTAAATAATTGAGCACCATTTCATTAATTTAATCTATTTAATTTAATCCAAATCAATTTTCAATTAAATTTCACCGTAGGCTCTAAAAATTACCCCAATCACAATGGCGTAGTCAATTTCGGTTTCTGTGGCCGACAAGGCCTTCAATTTAAATTCTAAAGCAGATAATCAAACAGATTTTCCTACGGTGAACAGATAGAAATTCAAAATCACATATATTCATATAGATGGCACTCAAAATCACATCAAACACATAATCACAATCATAATTAAGATTAATTAGCATAATACGAATCAGGGTTATCACAGTGGCGGTATCAAAATGCGGCACGAAGGGCGTCTTGATTGGCATAGGCGTAATTTGATTTAAGTTGGTTCAAATCTGCAAAAGAAACAAAAAACACGAAGGGTTAGCACAATGGTTGTTGAAATAGCAAAGGAAATTAAACCAAGATGCTCTTATCAGCTATTCCTTTATTCCAGTTTATATTATAGCCCGGTATCTGGGCTTCCTGATCTTCAAAATGGCCAGAAACCTAGAGGAAATCATCATCATTTAAATCTTTGTCTGGTGTTTTTTTGATAATTTTTTCTCGACCTCTTCTTACTCTGAGGTAGTAAACCTAACCGTTGTCATTTTAGCCGAGCGAGTATTGATGAAATAGCTCAACCAATCCGAGGTTAAGGCTGAGCCAGCGGTTTAACTCGACGATGCCATTTATTATTATGTAAGTGTTTGTGGATAGTTGGGTAGGGCACAATCTGGTTTTCCTATGAAATTCGTAGATGAGGGTCTGTACAGGGAATCGAAGCCCGGATTCTACGATCGATATAATGGTAAAGGTGACAAAGCCTGGCTTGCCCTAGGGCGTGGTGTCCAATGCGGCTAACTCGATATGTACGTCGTCAGGGATGTTGTATTCCCTTCGGAACCTTGCTATAGCATCGGGTGAGCTCACCAGGATTCAGTATTTACCCATTTAACTTAAAAGATTGTTATGTTAAAGTGAACACGGCTGATTAGCCCGGCACTAAGATGACTTTGGATGGCTCGGTTGAGCAAAATCGCCCTGGGGCAAAGTGCAAGGGTGTGCCTGGCTAACTTAGTCAAGTCTGCAAAGTGGAAATAACAAGGGTTATGCCCAATTAATAGACCAGGCTAAGTAAAATAGACAAAGCAAAATAAGCCTAGCTCGGCTACAACTGGGTTACAGACCACTCCTAGTTCGGCCATGAAACAGGACCGGCTAAGGTTTATAGCTCGGTTATTGATCATATAGCTCGGTTTTTGATCAAATGCATTTTTAGTTCGGTCGAGTGCAGGCCTAAAGGTTGTAAACAGTTGCCTAGTTCGGTCATAGCACGATTTGGGATCAACAAAACATAGTTCTAGACTATTCTTAGTCCCAATCAGTGTGTTTCTAGGTTTACTCATGGTGTTTTGAGGTTCTCTATATTGGTTCGAACCTTAGTGTTTACAAATACATATTTGGTAACTGAGAGACTATCCTTAAAAATAAGCATAAATATTTACAAGGATGAAGAACTTACCGATTTGGGAATGAAATCTGAATCCAATCTAATGAAACGAACGCTGGCAGTGTTGAAGAAAGCAGGAGATGCGTAGGCCCAGTCTTGAGCGCAGGAAGATTAGGGGTTGAAGATTGGGAGCTTAGAGGAACGAGGGCTAGAAAGAAGGAAGATGAATAGTAGTGGCCTTTCAAAAAAGTGAAGCTATATAGTTGAGGCAAAATGGGCGGGACTGTTCAAATTTCATAGTATAAGACAACTGTAATAGATGTACTTGACTAGTGGGGGCATGCCACGTGTCCAAAGAAATAAATAACATTTCAGACATGCCTGAGTAGTGGAGCGACGTGCAGAGCAACTGACAAGACGTTTCTGGACTGAACGAATTGGGAGCCCGGGTAATATTGAGCTTGGTTGGAGGCTTGTACATCTAGCTCGGCTGGAGAAGACTAATCCTAATCATGCACTGCAGATGGAATTAAGGGGCAATTGAGAGGGCAATTGATGTGGAAATTAGGTCGAGCTACGACCATCTGTTGAATGGACCGAGCTAGGTACACACTTTTGGTCATTGGGCCGCGCTGTGGGCGGAAATGAGAATAGAGCAAGCTCGGTCGTGGATTGAGCCGATATTCGGCCCAAGGCTTGGATCGAGGTGGTTATGTTTGACCCAAGCAAGACCGGGGTACTGAACTGGTTATCTCGGTCGAATATTCCTGGTTCTGTCTGCCGTGGGCCAAGGCCATGCTAACTCGGTTGAGCTGTTACCGAGCCGAGGTAAGGGGGTTCGAGCCATCTCACTTGGTTGGTAGTGAGCAGGGTGTTATCAGGATAGGTATTATCTTTGGAAGTATGATTCCTAGGAGGACTCTTATAAGGAGAATTTGAGTCCTACTAGGATTGAGCCATATGGAATCTATAAAAGCTCATGACAGGACCTATGTACAGGTATCACAATTTTTACTCTAGAATACATAGAGCTTTTGTGTCTATTGTCTATTTGCTGACTTAGGCATCGGAGAGGTTTCCGACACACACCTGCCGGCTAGCTCACGTTTGTGTTTTCAAGTAGTAAAGCTACGATGTTTGGAAGAGTGCAAACTTGATCAACAAAATTATACGAGAAGACTAAATCATGCTCACACAATTAATATAAACTTACCAGGCATCATAAAAGATGAATTAAAATAAATATATGAGAAGCGAAAAAAGTAAACCATAAGAACTAATGGGAGCTACTAAACAAAAAATCACTTCACATCTCATTTTGCCAGAAAAATAACAAGCACCACAGCCATCTCCATAGTCATTCACCTTGTAGAACTATATTCCAAACACCCAAACACAAACATCTGGAAAAACTTGCTTTGTGTAGTAAACGAGTCCACTTCCCCTAAGTTAAAATAACAAATAACTTCAGCAGAATAACAATATGATATTTAAAGTAATTGGACCATAAAAACTGTCACCATATGATGGTTATGTGACGTAGTACAGTCATGCTACATGTTTAAGACTTAATAGTGTTGGCTCTTATTTAGTTCTAACTTCTTCTAGTATAATCTTAGCTCTAGCAATTTCCAATTCAACTAGTGAAGAAGAGTTAATATTCATATTACGGTTATTACAACAAAAATAAAATAAAATAAAATAAAAAAATAATGTACTTACACAAATACCTATTTCTTTGATGAGAGACCAAACTCAGACTCTACATCAATCAAGAGGAGATTTGATTGTAGGCAATGCCTACTCAAAATGGACTTTTTTTTGAGTTGAATTTGAAGAAGCTTGAGATGCAGCAAATGCCTCTTCTCGTGTTACCCACCTACCTGTTTCATTTCTTCAAGTAAATATCATATCATAAGAACACATAACCAAGAAGGATATTTTGGGAGGGGTAACAAAAAACCACTTGACATATATCTATTTGTACACTCAATATCGACAACATCAATGTAGTAGAAGCCAGAGTTTGGATCATAGAAACAACCATTACTTTGATTGCAGTAATAACCCGAAGAGCTGTCAAACTCCCACTCTGCCATCATTCAAAGCAACATCGTTTAGTATTAAACAACATTCTACTCAAACTGAAGGAAAAATAACAAGTAATCATATTACCTAAAGTGGAAATGGCTTGGACCAAAATTACAAGTCTCATCTAAAAAACTCTTCATCAATTGAAAAGCTACCAGAGTTTCTAAATGCGTATTCACACTCCAAATCCCTAGGTACAATAATGGTGACCTAGGAGGGAAGAAAAAAAGAGAGAAACATTTTTGCAAAGATGTTTCAGATAAACTCTCATTTTCAGTAATACGTGTATTGTTTTTCTCTATATCAGATATGTAGAATGTATCTCTGCAAACAGAAGTGGAGTTATAGACTCCCACAACAACTCAAACATTTCATTAGATACACTACAAAAAAAAAAATTAAGGTTTTAGATACCAAAATTTAGGAATAAAATTATTTTTTAGGACCAGATATTTTTGTTGCGAAAAGTGTCGTTATTATATTTTTAGCAATAAAAATTAGATGTTAGTGATGAATTATTATCTTTTTGGGACCAAATTTTTCGTCTAAAAAAATAAACCATTTTGAGACCAAATTATTTTGTCCCTAAAAGTCTATTTATTAGTGACATTTTCAAAATTTTGTCACTAAAAGCCTTGTTTTTGACTTTCCAGGACGACCTTTTGGCAACTATCCTCATGACAGTAGAAATTGGTCCCAAAATGCCCTTTGCAATAAAATTTTCACTTTTAAAGACCAAAACATTTAGTCTCTAAAACTCTTATATGTTGTAGTGATAATTCCTTAATTATCTTATTTGTTAAATAGGTGAATTATCAATAACCCATGTAGGCACTCCATGGGTAATGGGTCGGGTCAAATCCAACCCAATTTCTAACATCTTCCGCTTGTCCACATCATTGATTACATTCACAACCATCATTTCTCAATCTCTCATTCAGTCCACTTCTCATATGGAAAAATAGAGCGTCTGACCTGACAATAAGGTATAAAGGTAGAAGTGTTATATTAAGCCAGCATGAACTAACATAGCACATCACTCAAAATATCTCGACTACACCCCAAATTCGTTGGATTACAGTAGATCGAACATTTTAAAATCCCTAGCTAGTCATAGCTCATAAACATGTTTGACCTCAACACTGTAGGTGTACTCATGATTATATCGTGATCTCAAATTCGACACAATCACCTGGGCAATGAGTTACAATACAAGGGTACGATTTCCAACTATCTTCCCTAGCCACTGATGTCAATTCACTCAAACTTGACCGCTTTCCTAGACATGGTCCTCTAGATTGTATTCATCATGACCCTTGGATGACATACTAAAGTAACAACATCAAGTCATCACTTCATGACATAGTTCCAAGTTCAAGGGTATAGAGTAAGCCTATTTTTGGCCTAACAAGGCCTTACACAGTGTTAGAGCAAGGATCCATCTAGCCACTCCTTTAAGTGGTCGACGACAGCACATAAAGTATGATATGTATGTTACGACAGAGCTCCCACTAGGGACGGAGGTATTACCATTTCATCATAGGTAGACCTACAAGCGCCCGAAATCTTAGGGTTAGTCAAAATGGAGTGTCTACAGCCTCCTCAATAACCATCTCATTTTAACCCCTACCTAGTGAGCACCACAAATACCCTCATGAACTTCAGTCGTTGTTGTCCTAGCTTCTTTGGGCCCTAAACATTCGAATAAGAGTCCATCTGGTCCTCTCTTGTAGAAGCTATTATCATACAAGATATAATTCATGGATTTCAATTTGATAGCTCTATTAGCATTTACATCTGGACTGGACAACTACTGACTAATTGGGTGTCTCCAATCATCTTCTAGCACATCCAATGCATAGGCTTCATTACTAACTCTCTTTTTTCTAAAGGTAGGAAACTCTTTATGAAATAAGCCTGAGATGGATTTGTTTCATCTCTTTTCTTGTAATTCGAAGCTATTTGTGCTACTTCATTAGCTTGTTTATTCATAAAATTTGGGAATGTGTGATATTACCAAATCCTTGAAATAAGAACTTAAGTATAAAGCAGCCATATAATATGGTAACAAACCAAGATTTTGGCATCTAAAAGTAACATTTAATTGGTTTATTACCAACTGAGAATTTCCAAAGATTTCTACAACTTCTACTTTTAAACTTAGTAGCAATTCTAGCCCTATGACCAAGGCTTCGTACTCAATTTGGTTGTTAGAACAATCAGGTTTATCTACTCTGAAACCATGCTTGGTCTGTACATCTATTGGGGATTCAATTATAATCCCTACTCCATCCAATCCATTGGCTTTCGAACCATCAAACCATAATTTCCAAAGCACAATACTGACCATGTTTAAATCATTTTGGTCCTTATGTTTTCCCTTGCATGGATGATTAGTAAGGAAATTTGCCAAAGCATGTCCCTTAATAGATTTTTAAGGAACGGCGAAATTCTAATAAAGTTAAAACTCATTTACCAATCCTACCATCAAGATAGACTGCGGTAACATGTATTTGATCAGATCAATCGAAGTAATCACATATACAACTCTAGACAAAAGGTAATATCTTAATTTCATTGGAGAAAAATACAAAGTCAAACATAGTTTTTCAATAACTGAATATTTACATTCGCAAGTATTTAAAAACCTACTAAGGTAATAAATTGCTTACTTCTTACCTTCTTCATTGTCCTGAGCCAATAAGACTCCAATGGATTCTTCTTCTGTGCTATATACAACTTTAAGGGTTTGTCCTCCCTACGTGACATCAACAAAGGAGCTTAGCCAAATAACTTTTGATAGCTTCGAATGCTGCCTGATGCTCTACCTTCCACCTAAAATCCTCATCATCTTTAAGTTTTAACAAAGAAGAAAAGACTTTAGCTTTACCGTTAGTATTAGCACTAAATCCTCTAAGGAAATTAACTTGCCCAAGAAATTTTTGCAATTCTTTCTTACTGGTAGGTGGCTTAGCTTCGATAATGGCTCTGGCTTTGTTTCTATCAATCTGGATTCCTCTTCTGTGGACCATATATCCCAGAAAATTTCCAACAGACACTCCAAAAGCGCATTTCAAATGATTGAGTTTCAGCCGGGAATGCCTCATTTTCTTAAATGATGCTTCCAAATGAGTTTGATGATCTTTGAAGGACTGAGACTTGGTTATAATGTCATCAATATGACATTCCAAAAATCCCCCCTTCAAATCATGAAAGATAGAATCATGGCCCTTTAATAAGTCACCCTAGCATTTTTCAGCCCAAAAATCATTTTCACCTATTCAAAGGACCCCAAATTACCTGGTCACCTAAACGCTATCTTGGAACATCTTCCTCAGCTATGCATATCTAGTTAAAAAATGGTCATCCATCATAGAAAAAACGATGTGCCCTGCTGATCTATCCACAAGTAAATCTACTACTAGCATTAGATATTAATCTTTAGAAGTTGCCAAGTTTAGATTTCGAAAGTCAATACAAACTCCTATTTCTCCGTTCTTTTTTACAACTAGTACAACATTGGAAAGCCACTCAACATATTTGGTTGTTCTAATGAACCCAGCTTTTAGTAATTTGAAAATTTCCTCTTCAACTTTAAGAGTTACCTCTAGACTCATCCTTCGAGGCTTTTGTTTGTGTTTTTTAAAGTTAGGCTTAATAGGGACTGTATGGTCCACTAATTGCCTATCTAATCTAGGTAGCTCACTGTAGTCCCACACAAAACAATCTTTATATTCCTTCAACAAAACCAACAATCTAGCTCTAGAGATTGGATCCAACCAAGCACTAACAAAGGTTGGATTTGAGGCTGCTTCTCCTCCCAAATTCACTTCTTCTAAAGGGTCTTGAACCTTAATTGCTATGCTTTCTAGGATTTCAGAATCCTTTAATTCTTCAGGTACTTTAACCTCTAACTGTTTTTTTTTTCCCCCCATCATCCTCACAGGTAAAATCTACCCAGAGAATTTTGTATTCCTAAATTTTGGCTTCAATATCTAAGGCCAATACATTATTTGAAGCCAATAATAAGGCCTGTTGTGTTGTTTCTGATTCAAAGCCAATCATTTGACTCATCCTTGTTGAGGATCTACTTGTATCTCCTCCATTTCTCCGTCTCCTAAAGCCATGATGATCTTTTGGTGTAATGAAGATGGCACACACTTGTTAGTATGTATCCAATCCCTTCCCAAGGCATTGTATTTGGCTTGTTATCCACCACAAAGAAAGCTACTATAGAACTCCTAGACCCTACTTTGAGTTTGACTGGTAGGATTCCTTGAGCCATTTGTTTGTACCCTATGAAACCTGATATGGAGGTACTAGTTGCAATCAGTTTTGGGTTTTTCAAACCTAACCGCTTCAAGGAAGCCTTGGGAAACAGGTTGACTACTGCTCTATTGTCCACCAGCATTTTGTTCATTAATACACCATCAAAGTGGGCCTTGATGTACAAATGCTTAATATGTTGAGTCATGCTTGGAGTTGGGTATTCAAAATGATAGCAAGGTGTGACCTCTTGAACTTCCATTTATACTATTTCTTCATATTCTATCTCCACCATCTCAATCTCTGGAACAAAAGTCTCCTCCTCTAATTCTACCCATTCTTCAATTGATGGACTCCTCCTTTGTTTGGGATTAGCTTTAAACTTGTGAGGCAAAACATGCACCATGTTTATGTTAACAGCAAGTAATGACCCAAATTAAATTTGAACTAACTCACTTTGTGTCACAACCCAAACCTAGCCCTCAAGGTTTGGATCATAACCGGCCAATAATCATGAGATTACCTATGGTCTCAGACAGAATTCAAATCATAATTAAACAAATGGGGCCAAAAGCGGAAGCAGCATAATAAATTTTTGTCTAATAAACTGTGCATAAATGGCATAAACAAAAACTTCTCATATGTTAATAACTCACATCCATACATCTACGAATAGATATTACATCTCCAAGATCATTTAGAAGTCATCATCATACAAAACCCAAAAGCTTATGTACAAATACAGTCAAACATGACCAACAAAAGAACAACAAACAAAAGCCTCACTCAAGAGGCGCTTCAAGGTCGACTTCACAAAGCTTCTGTAAACACCGAACTTCTCTAAGGTTAGGCATCCCGTTGCTCACCTATATACATATATATAAGGGAGTGAGCGAAAGCCCAATGAATAACATCAGAATAAGGAGGTTACATGAATGAGTTCTATAATATAAACAAAGTCATTTCCATGACATATACAATTCATAACGGAACGACCTCGTGTCCAATACAAAATAGAACGACCTCGGGTCCAACGTATGGCAGATGTGCAGAGCAGAGTAGATCATAACTTGACAAAACGACCTTGGGTCTAGTCAATTACAGCTATATAATGACCATTTGGTCAACACATATCAGACAATCAGCTGATCAATAATCAAAATGGCCTCGAGTCCATCTTATCAAATACATAGAATGACCTTTGGTCCATAACATGCTTCTATACTTGTTAATCACATTTACAGATATCTTATTGATCGAACAGATAGAAGGCGCATTCATAGTCACAAAATCATAGGTTTAGAAAAGCTTACCACATTGGAGGCATTTAGAAAATAGCATCTACGAAAATATCTTTACTAAGATATTACTCACAGTGATTTGATTGTTGACACCGCTTCGTGGATCAACCTACATAACATACAAACACATGCACACATTGCTTAATTGGATCATCTTCTCCTTGATTAATTCCTCTATGTTCAATTCTTACTTATTAAGTCAATCATGAGGCTTATTCCATGCATAAGGATGTTTGGAAGGAAGAGAGGGTACAAATATGGACATAACATGACTTTTCAAAACATGTTGAAGGGCACTTCACTCGAGCCGACCACATGGTCTGCAAAAGTGCTTGATGCTCCAAATCTAGGCTCGATGGTCGGTCGAGCCAATGTGCAAAATAAATTAAGGTTGCTCAAGCCATATGCAATGCTTTGCAAAATACTAGATACATGAGATGTGCGCTCAAGCAGCAATTGGTTCGCTTAAGTAGTCTACCCCAATTATGGGTTTTCAAAACATGAAGGGAAAAAAAAAAATGCCCCAAACTCAATTCTAAGGCAAAAACTCTTGTATGGCTTGTCAAAACACTTAAAAACTCCTTGAAAAACATGAACATGTACTCTATTACAATCAACAACTCAAAATTCCATGAATTCTTCAACATTGAAACTCAAATCCTCATTCATGTAGAAATCATCTTCAAAT
The DNA here is from genome assembly GCA_030407325.1 of Camellia japonica. Taxonomy (NCBI): domain Eukaryota; kingdom Viridiplantae; phylum Streptophyta; class Magnoliopsida; order Ericales; family Theaceae; genus Camellia; species Camellia japonica. The sequence goes on along the minus strand of JAPPVO010000059.1, from coordinate 52,458,797 downwards.
TCTTCTTCCACAACTCTCAAATCATGAAATTAAGCTTTAAAACATTGTGAATCATGGATGCATATATGATACAACTCTCAATTCAAACTTAGATAACAAAATCATGGACAAAAATGGTTGAACTCCTCAAAATCATGCATCCATGAATGAATTAGCTTCCAATTCATCATCTTAAACTCAATTCTTGGGTTTAATCATATAACCATCTTGAATTCACATACTTGGTGACTTTAATTCATGAACTAAGTTAATCACATACCTAAAGTCTTCAATTGCACTAATTCTAGCAAGTTCTTGAGCTATTCTTCACAATTCTTCAAACTACAAGCCAAACCTCCAAGTTCTAGCTCTTCTCTCTCTAGAATTGAGATTCCTCTCTCTCTAAAATATTGTTCTAGTAGAAATTTGAGTTCATAACTCTAATTCTCTCATCTCTTATCATTTATATACATGGTGGTTGGCTTAGACTAGTTAAGCAAGTTTAAGGTTTACTAATCTCACTTAATTCTAATTGATTTTATCTAATTAATTTAATCTAAATCAAATTTTTATCAAACTTCCCAATGGGTCCTAAAAATCAAGGTAATCTAATTAAACTTATCACTTTTGGTTTCTAAAGTCATTAAGACCTTCAATTTCATATTTAAAGTAGAAATCACAATAGATAATTCACCAATGAACAGATATGCATACAAATGCACATCAAACACATAATTAACATTTAGAATGAAATAGATATAAGTATAATACATGATGGAGCTGTCATAGTTTTCCCCCCTTAAGAAGTTTGGTCCTCTAAACTTGCATTACCTTGTGTCGAAAACAATTCGGGATACCTTTGCCTCATTTCAACTTCTCTCTCCCAAGTTGCTTCAATGCCATAATGTTCCTTCATTCTACCTTAACCATAGGGATTGCTCTGTTCCTCAACTGTTTCACTTGTCGATCAATGATTTGTGTTGGTCTTTCTTCATATTCTATATTGTCATTAAGATCTATCCAATGATGATCAATAACGAATCTCGAAGGTAGCCCCTTAACATCGATACATGAAACACATTGTGCATTTGTTCCATTCTTGGCGGTAAAGCAATTCGGTACGCAACTAGACTGAGCCTTTCCAAAATCTGAAACGGCCCAATATACCAAGGTAATAACTTGCCTTTCTTGCCAAATCTTGATTGACCCTTCATCAAAATCACTCTAATGAACATATGATCACCAACATCATATTCAAGAGCCCTTCTTCTTTAATTCACATAACTCTTTTGTCGACTTTCCATAGTTTTTAGCCTTTGTTGAATGATCTTAATCTTCTCGGTGGTTGTTTGCACAATCTCAGGACCAAGTAAAATTTTGTCCCCAACTTCTGTCCAACAGACCAAAGATCTACATTTCCTACCATACAAAGCTTCATATGGTGCCATACCAATGGTAGAGTGGAAACTGTTGTTGTATGCAAATTTCGCCAACGGTAGATAGGTTTCCTAACTTTCTTGAAATTCCAAAGCACACATTCGGAGCATATCCTCGAAGATATGTATAGTCCTCTCTGATTGTCCATCGATTTGCAGATAAAAAGTGGTACTAAACCTCAACTCGGTTCCCATTGCCCTTGAAGAATTTTTCAAAATTAGGACACAAACTTAGGATCCCTATCTGAAACAATAGATACCAGAACTCCATTTAAACGAACAATTTCATCGATATAAATAGTAGTAAGTCTATAAGCATCACATATAGTTTTCACAGGTAAAAAATGCACAGATTTAGTTAACCTATCCACAATAACCCAAATGGAGTTCATACCTCTAGGTTTTCGAGGTAGACCAACAATGAAGTCCATGGTTATGTGCTCCCATTTCCATTTCGGAATAGGAAGATGTTGAAGTAGCCCTGCCGGTCTCTAATGTTCAACTTTAACCTGCTAACATTAAAGACATTTGGATACATAATTTGCAATTTCCTTTTTCATGTTAGGCCACTAATAATTTTTCTTCAAGTCTTGATACATTTTATCGTTGTCCGAATGCATTGCAAACTTCGATTTATGAGCTTCTTCTAAAATTCTTTACTTCAAGTTAGAAATATTGGGAACACAAAGCCTTCCCTGAAATTTCAACACTTGATTCTCAATACTAAATCACAATCTTGGATTTGATTCAATCTCATCACATACTTTCTTGAGGAATGCATCCTCCAGTTGCTTTTGCTTTATCTCTTCAATAACTGTCGATTGAACTAAAATTGTGGCCAACATTCCGCTTTATTCATGAATCAGCACTTCTATCTTAGATCTTTCCAGGTCTTTCAATAATCCTCTTTGTTCGGTAAACAAGTACGCCAAATTCCCTCTTGATTTTCTGCTAAAAGCATTGACTACTGTATTAACTTTGCTCAGCTGATATTGAATTTGAAGATCATAATCTTTAATCAGTTCTAGCCATCTTCTTTGACGCATGTTCAGCTCCTTTTGCGTGAAAAAGTATTTCAAACTTTTATAGTCAGTGTAGACTTCACAAGTCACTCCATAAAGGTAGTGGCGTCAAATATTCAAAGCAAAAACAACGGCGGCCAACTCTAAGTCATAAGTCAAGTAGTTCTTTTCATGCGGCTTCAATTGCCGGGATGCATATGCTACCATTTTATTGTTCTACATCAAAACACAACCCAAACTCTTATATGAAACATCACTATAAATAACAAAGCCCTCTATACCTGATGGTAATGTCAAAACTGCTGTTATGGTTAGCCTTGTTTTCAATTATCAGTTCATTTGAACGATTCTCCCTTTCAAGTAGGTTAGGTAAGTGGTACAGCTATCTTTGAAAAGTGTAACAATCCTGACCTGTGATTAGCCTATAATCCATGATTAAGTATGCCTAATAAGTAATTAAGATGAAATTTCATGTTCATTTTATGTGTTATATGTTATTTGCATTTACATCTGTCTGTGTTTCTGTTTCGTTACGCGAATTCAAGACTTTATCGGCCATAGAATACGAAATTGACACGGTTTATATGGTATTTAGAATTTTTGGAATCTTATAGTAGGTTAATCGAAATCTGATTCGAAACCAAATAATTAGAATCAATAATGTCAATTGATTAGTTGTTAATTAGTCTAGCCTAATCAAGCCTAAATAAGGCTTAAGTTGACTTTAGAACATCATACACACTCTTATTTCATCATCCTCGAGATCCAAACGTGAGAGAGAGAAAGACTTAGGAAAATTTGAGTTCAACACTTGATAATTGTAGAGACTTGAAGGTTTTGACTTGGAAACTCAAACAATTAGCCAACTAGAGCTCAATTGAGAACCTAAGGTAAGAACTCAACCCTTTAGTTATGTAATTGAGTTGGTTAATGCTATAATTCAAGTGGATTAAGAGTTGAATCACAAGAATTAAGCTAAGATTGGAGAATTACAACTCAAGACGTGCATGCATGCATATTTCATGGCATTTGAAGTTGTTTCCAAAGAATTTCCCCATGCATACCAATGTTCTAACTTGGTTTTGGGAATTCATCGCATTCTACATCATTTTATCTCAATTGATCATGTTTTAGAAAAAAAAACTCATATCAATTCATGATGTTGTCTATATTGAATTTCAAGCTTGGTTTTGGATAAATGACTATGTTTTTGGGATTACTTTTGCGAAATAGTTCTCAATTCATGATGTATTATGAGTTTTTACATATTTTCTCAAGTTTTGGCTCAAAATGAGGTGTTTTGAAGGTTTAAAATTGAATTTTGGACTTGAATCAGCAATTTGGAAATTCCAAAATTTGCACCCTCCACTCGAGTGGTGGAGTCTGTGCTCGAGCAAAGAATGCAAGCTCCCAGTGCTTTTGTAGAGTTTGGGGGTTGGCTCGAGTGGCAGAACCTGCATTCAAGTGACCACCCTTATTTTTGACCCTCCACTCGAGCGACCCAAGTTGCACTCGAGCATAAAATGAGAGCTCCCGGAAATTTTATAGACTTTTGCAGACCGTCGAGCATAGGAAGTTGTGCTTGAGCGAAGACCCTGTTTACCTAATCTTGCGCTCACGTCGAGCGTAAAAATCATGTAACCAGTACTTTTGTAGACTATGTAGACCGCTCAAGCGAACTGCCCTTTTTTTGAAAATTTGACTAAGTGTTCTAAAGTACATTTTGGCATCCTCATTGTATCTTAGGCATTCTTAAGCCTTAATTAAGACATAATAATGAGGATGAGGATTAGAAACACACCAAGATAGAAAAAAAATGAGTTAAGTGTTTTCCGAGCATGTGTTTCATTATGTCTCCACTATGTGTTTGTGTAGGTCACGCGCCATAGACTATCTGCTCTGTCTGTTATGACTATTCTGTTACTAGAGCCATCTATCTATGAGTAATAACTCAGCTATGTTTCATTATAAGTATTTTCTAACTAAAATAATATGATCAGTTTTCTGAAATGTTACTTACTCTATAGTTGAATGATTGTCCAGTTTTTTGAAATGTATCGTGGCATCCTTAGCATTATGTGATATCTTTCTGTTACCTAGTACCAGAGGTTCCATCACGGAATTGGTTAAGCATAACCATTATCTGTCTGTATTTGCTCTATATCTGGGTCTATATGACCATCTCATGCAATCATGAGACATCTGTTTGTTAGCGCTAGTGGATGTACTACATATAATTATCTTTGAGAATCTTATATGAATATGAATCTGTTTCTGAATCTGAATCCTGATTTATGAATCTGATATAGACATCATTCTTTAAAACCTTTACTATGTTATTACTCACTGAGCTCCAGCTCACCATATTATTTATGTGTGTAGGTAATCAGGCCTAAGTTGCTGCCTGGATTCTTTTGTGTCGGCCAGCCACTATGCCTCCCAAGGAGGTTCCCGTTTTGAAATGGTCATGTTCTGTTAACAAGTTTTTAATTTTTTATTTTCTTCTGTTAAACTAAACAAGTTTTTGTAAGTCGTATTTATGTGAGTTTTGGGTGACGCAAGACAAATGTAAAAATTGACGTCACTGATATGCATATAAAGTTTAAAAGTTTTCTCTCCCATATATGTCGACACAACTCTATGGACGTTGTATGTTTGTAATTACTTCTGCTAGCCCCTTATTATATGTTAATTTGTTTAGAGGCCTTTGGTAATTCCAGGATTGCTAGCCGATTACGATGCTAAACCTATAAGGGCGGGTTTGGGTCATGACAAGAAGTCTTTCACAAATCTTCTATAATACCCAGCTAATTCCATAAAACTTCGGACTTCTGTCACATTTGTCGATGTAGGCCAATTCACAATTGCCTCAATCTTTTGCGGATCCATAGAAATTTCATCCCTGTTAATCACATGCCCTTGCCCTACAAATACAATTTTATCCAACCAAAATTCACATTTCTTTAGTTTTGTATACAGTTTCTTCTCCCTAAGTTTTTAGTTCTCAAATGTTGTTCATGTTCTTCTCTACTTTTCAAATAAATCAAAATATCATCAATGAATACTACAACAAATTCATCAAGATAAGATTTGAAATTTGGTTCATAAGGTCCATAAAAGCTGCGGGTGCATTCGTTACTCCAAACGGCATAACTAAAAATTCATAGTGACCGTACCTTGTTTGGAATGTAGTTTTCTCAATGTCTTCAACTTTCACTTTCAACTGATGGTACCCAGACCTCAAATCAATCTTTGAAAACACTTGTGAACCTTATAACTGATCAAATAAGTCATCAATATGGGGCAAAGGGTATTTTTTTTTTAGTCGTTACCTTATTCAATTCTCAGTAATCAATGCACAAGCATAATGTTCTATCTTTCTTCTTTACAAATAGGACCGGTGCACCCCACGGCGAAGTGCTAGGTCAGATAAAACCCTTATCAAGCAAGTCTTGTAACTGAACCTTCAATTCTTTCATTTCAACTATTGATATTTGATACGAGGTCTTTGAAATAGATTGAGTACCCGACATAACCTCAATAGTAAATTCAATTTCTCGATCAACTAATTTCCTTAGTAACTCTTCCGAAAACACATCTAGAAATTCTCTAACTACTGGAATAGCATCTAACATAGTATCTGTAGATTGAACAATCAAAATACTATATAGATAACCCCGACATTCCTTCTTAAGTAGTTTACATGCTTTCATTGTCGAAACCAAATAAGGTGGAGGCACCACACCATTACCCTCAAAGAAAAATTCATCATGTCCCAGAGGTCTAAACAAAACTTGTTTTGTTACGTAGTCAATAGTAGCACAATATTTAGACAACCAGTCCATTCCCAAAATTATATCAAAATGTCTCATGTCAAGAGGCAATAAAACATATAACGTGGCATTCCCAAGAAGTATTTCACAAGCACGGTATACAGATGAGCACAAAATAGATTCCCCAAATAGAGTAGATACACATAACACATAAGGCAATGATTCCATGGGTCTACTTAGTCTATGAGCAAATAATATGGAAACAAAGGAATGTGTCGAACCCAAATCAATTAGCACATAAGAATCTTGATTGCAAATAGAAACAATACCTGAGACAACGGCCTAAGAATTCTGTATATCACCTGGGATGAGCGCAAAAACTCTCCCTTGTCTAAGCATGTCACTTGTAGCAGGTCTTGCAATGTTTCTTGGCATTAAAATGAATCCAGTTCAACTACCAGCTGGTCTTCCAGTTCTCTCTTCAATTTGGGGACAATCTCTCACCATATGCCCTATTTTTATACATCTTAAGCATGCCCCTAGAAGTACGGTAGCAAACTCTTTAATGTTTCTTACCACATTCATTACATGTCAGTGCGGAGTCTCTCGTGGAATTGGAGGCACTAAATGTCCCAAATTTTGCTTCTTTGAAGACGCTAATCCCTTATTTGAATAAGAACCATGCCTCTTTCCTTTCCATTCAAATGGTCGATGGTGCGAAGCCATGTTTGACTCAAACATTAGAGCTCTGTCTAGAACATCCACATATTTGGACAATTTCAATACATTAACCTTCTCTTGTACTGCACCTCGAAGCCCACCTTCAAACTTCCTCGCTTTCTTATAATCAGTGTCAACCATGTGTGGTGTGAATCTGGCCAACTCAATGAACCGTGCCTCGTGTTCGGCTACTGTTTGGTTACCTTGCTTCAACCCTTCGAATTCAGATACTTTTCGGTCTTGGATGCATTGAGAGAAGCATTTCTCATAAAAGATCTCAAGAAATCGTGTCGCTTCGCCTTCCAAGGTAAAGGCCGCTAATAGAACTTTTGGTGCATTAGTGCACAGAAATACTTCAAACAATTTTTCAACGCCAAGAACTCATGCCTCGGTTTTCAAATGATCAACTTCTCACCAAAACAATGATGGTTTATTTTCTTGAACTCTTTAGTCAAAGAAATTATGTGGTCATCCGCTTAGTGCTCTTGTACTAAAGGTGGCACAGGCATTGGTAGAGGTGAGGGCAGTTGTTGTTGTTGTTGTTGCCTTAGTGATTCAGCCATTTCCTGAATCATTCTTTCTATTCGATCCAATCGAGTGATAAAAGACTCTTCTATCTCATCAGCCCTTTCTCACCATGATCTATATGAATTCGTATTAAAATAAACACACAAATTTTGCACATATACACATAGGCACAACAATTCATATTTCACGTATTCACGTATTTGCATATTCTTAATCCACACAAGTATATACTTTTTGATGAATGTAGTCTTAAGTCTTTTCTAGACACCTTATTCCTCAATTGGACAAGTGTGTGTGAGTTATTAACTCGTGCTCTGATACTACTTTGTTATGACCCGAACTCGCCCCTAAAGATTCGGATCATAACCGGTCAGTAATAATGAGATTACCTACGGCCTCAAACAGAATTCAAATCATAATTAAATATATGGGGCCAGAAGCAGAAGCAGCATAATAAGATTTGGTCCAATGAGTTGTGCATATATGGCATAAATAAAAACTTCTCATACATTAACAACTCACATCCATACATATACGCATAAATATTACATCTCCAAGATCATTCAAAAGTCATCATCATACAAAACCCAAAAGCTTATGTACAAATACGATCAAACATGACCAACTAAAGAAAACAAAAGAACAAAAGACAAAAGCCTTATTCAAGAGGTGCTTCAAGGTCGACTTCACAAAACTTGGGTAAACACCGAACTTCTCTAAGGCTGGGCATCCCACTGCTCAACTACATACATATATATAACGGAGTAAGCGAAAGCCCAGTGAATAATATTAGAGTAAAGAGGTTACATTAATGAGTTCTATAATATAAACAAAGTCATTTCCATGACATATACAATTCAAAACAGAACGACCTTGAGTCTAATACATAACAGAACGATCTCGGGTCCAACCTATGATATATGTACAGAGCAGAGAAGATCATAACTTGACGGAATGACCTTGGATCCAATCAATTATAGTTGTATAATGACCATTTGGTCAACACATATCAGACAATCAAATAATCAGATAATCAGAATGATCTTGGGTCCATCTTATCAGATACACAGAACGACCTTTGGTCTATAACAGGTTTCCATACTTGTCAATCACATTTACAGATATCCTATTGATCGGACAGATAGAAGGCTTATTTATAGTCACAAAATCATTGGTTCAGAAAAGCTTACCACATTGGAGACATTTAGAAAATAGTATATACAAAAATATCTTTACTAAGATATTACTCACAGTGATTTGATTGTTGACACCGCTTCGTGGATCAACCTACATAATATACAAACACATACATACATTGCTTAATCGGATCATCTTCTTCTTGATTAATTCCTCTATGTTCAATTATTACTTATTAAGTCAATCATGAGGCTTATTTCATGCCTAAGGATGTTTGGAAGGAAAACAGGGTACAAATATAGACAGAATATGACTTTTCAAAACATGTTGAAATAGGGCAATTTGCTCGAACGCACGAATGATCACTCGAGCAGACCATGTGGTCTGCAAAAGTGCTGAATGGTCCGAATCTAGGCTCGATAGTCACTCGAGCCAATGTGCAAAATAAATTAAGGTCGCTCGAGTGGTCACTTGTTCACTCGAGCCATGTGCAATACTCTACAAAAAATACTAGATGCATGAGATGTGCACTTAAATGACAACTGGTTCGCTCGAGTGGTCTGGCCAAAAAATGTACCAAACTCAATTCTAAGGCAAAAACTCTTGCATGTCTTGTCAAAACACTTAGAAACTCCTTGAAAAACATGAACATGCACTCCATTACAGTCAACAACTCAAAATTCCATGAATTATTCAATGTTGAAACTCAAATCCTCATGCATGTAGACATCATTTTCAAATTCTTCTTCCACATCTCTCAAATCATGAAATTAAGCTTTAAAACATTGTGAATCATGGATACATGTATGATACAACTCTCAATTCAAACTTAGATAACAAAATCATAATAAAAAATGGTTGAACTCCTCAAAATCATGCATACATGAATGAATTAGCTTCCAATTCATCATGTTAAACTCAATTCTTAGGTTTAATCATATAACCTTCTTGAATTCACATACTTGGTGACTTTAATTCAATAGCTAAACTCTTGAATTGCACTAATTCTAGCAAGCTCTTGAGCTCTTCTTCACAATTCTTCAATCTACAAGCAAAACCTCCAAGTTCTAGCTCTTCTCTCTCTAGAATTGAAATCCCTCTCTCTCTAAAATATTGTTCTAGTAGAATCTTGAGTTCCTAACTCTAATTCTCTCATCTCTTATCATATATCTACATGGTAGTAGGCTTAGACTAATTAAGCAAGCTTAAGGTTAACTAATCTCACTTAATTCTAATTGATTTTATCTGAATCAAATTTTTATCAAACCTCCTAATGGGTCTTAAAAATCATGGTAATCTAATTAAACTTATCAATTTTGGTTTCTTAAGTCATTAAGACCTTCAATTTCATACTTTAAGTAGAAATCACAATAGATAATTCACTAATGAACAGATATGCATACAAATACACATCAAACACATAATTAACATTCAGAATGAAATAGATATAAGTATAATATGTGATAGGGTTGTCACACTTTGTATCTCTAACCCCTTCGAAGGTTCTAAACTACTTTCAGATCTCTGGCCCCTTTCTATTTCCATGGGAATAGCCAATTTCATATCCATAGGCTTGGTCTACTCATCCATCATAGCTTCAAACAAGTCATCTTCCATTTCACCTAAGCCATCTAGTTCGTTTTTTGAATCTTCGAACTCAAATTCACTTTCCATCAAAGCCTTGGACGGGCCTACTAGACTGGAATTTTCTTCAACTTCTAATTCAACATGAATTTGAGCCAACTACTTTCTCTTTTCTTAAGCACGATTGTATCCCACATACTCCCTATCTACTCCATTGTCTCTACTATTCCCATCCTTTGGGATTATTTTGATAGAGTCATGAAGTTCCTTCTGGTATTTGGTGTATTTCCTTTGAATCTTCCTCATTTGTAATCTAGAGAGAATGGGCACCAAATTTGGTTGCCTACTCTTTGGATCCTTTGGCATGAACCACTAGTTAGGCACAACATGAGGTGGCTTAACCATTTTTTATTTTTGATCCTCTCTAAGTTCAATCAAATTCACTTTAGGCCTGATCTGTATAACAAACCAATCAAGGACCCCTGGCACCCAGGAATACACCTACCTTTTGCTCGTGGAAGGAGTGTTTGGCCTTGAAGATCCAACCTTTGGACTTCTTTCAAGTCCTCTTTCCCTATAAGATTGGTAAAAAGAGTCTGCTCTTAAGTCCCCATGGGTCCTACATCTAAATGAGCCTCTTGTACCCCTTCCTCTATCCTAAGTTGTCCTCTAAGAATGAGCCACTAGTTCATATGGGGCATCGATTTGATACAGCTTGCTTCTGGGCCTTCTGGTTACGAAACTTGGAGTATGTCTCTAGGATTGATCTTTTTAGTTATTCCCTTGACCCATTCATAACCTTCCTTGCATCTGGGGAAAACCCTTTGGACAACCAAAGTTTCCAAAGTGCATGCGTTCATTGAGCAATCAAATTGCTCTTGGCCATGTGAATGGCCAATTTCCTCAGTCTTCCGAGACAGCTTCTTTTCCTTCAAGGCTCATTCTTGCTTCATTTCGTTCATTTGGACATCTAAAACATCCAATTCTCTAAGATACAACCCTCTTTCCAAAGCTTGGATGATTGAGTCTAGAACTCCAACATTGGCTTCCACTTTATTCACCTCAGGGAAAGGGTCTTTGTCAATTCCATTGCTTTCTCAAGTTTGGCAAGAAACTGTAACCTGGCCTTCTTGATTTGCTCCTAAACCCTATCTCAAAAAACAATGTAGTTTTTAGTAGAATGAGACCAAGTATTTTACCACTTGCAATACATTTTACCATCTAATTCATTGGAAGTTGGCATAATCAACTCTTTAGGGAGCTTTAAGAACTGTGTAGCTAATAAATGGTCAAATACCTCATTAGCTTTGGAAATATCAAAAGAATACTTTCTGTGAAATTATTTCTTCTTAAATTGATGATCTATTATAGTTTCTTTCTTTATTAATGCATCACATGTATATAGTTCTTTTCCTACCATTTAAACATATTCTATTTCCATATTAGGATCCCTATAATAGGTCCTATATGAGGAATTGTTCCTATTTTGTTCTTCTTCCAGCAACAATTCATATCTAGATATTTTATAAGTCAAATCGACTAAGTCTCTAAAGTCTGTTGCATCAAACTTCTTTCGAAGCCTAAACTCTAAGTCATTTTGAGCCAACCTAACAAATTCAAGCTCCAGAGGATCACTCTACACTTGTTCCTAGCCCTTTTAAATATGTCCATAAACTGAGTAGTCTTCTTCTCTAGTCTTTGGCTGAACCTTGTTAAATCAACCATTATAACTTTTGGCTCTACCAAGTTTGAACTATACCAGGTAGTAAATTGATATACCAAGCAAATGTTGGACCAGTCAATGAATTAGGGAACAATCGAAGCTTCATGTAGTCATGATTCATATACTTCCCACATTGCCCTATGAACCTAGCAATGTGTTCTATGGTTGACTGGTTTCTAACCCCCCTAAACAAGGTAAAATCTGGGACTTTGTATCCCCTTGGAAACTCGTGTAATCTATCTACCCAATTAGCGTATGGCTTTCTATAAACTAGTATCTGCACCCCCCCCTCGGCAAGCCATAGCGCCACATACCTCTCGCACCATGTTAAGCAACTAGTCCCTAGGAATAACATTATGGACACCCTATTGGACCTAAAGTGGCACATATCCTTAGTGGACTTGTTGCCTAGGGGCATGAGGCTATACGTTTGGTTTGGCTTGGCTTGCACAAAGGGTGTAGCCATTCAATCCAGGGGATACACTATAGGATTTGGTGCTTGCTCATATCCTATGATGTCTTCTTCTCTAAGAGCAATAGATGGTGGCCGAAAAGGCTCTGCCAACCCCCCGAGTGTCGGTTCAAAGATTAGATTTGATACCATTCATATTATATTCAGTGTATAAGTATATGCATAACCGTAAGTGATGTTACCAGATGCATTCAAAGGTAGCATCTGAGGTTCTCCATGCACAACATGTGTTTCTTGAGCGTTTGATAGTCATCAGTAAAACCTTAGACCAATTAGAGGTGTGGGTCTAACCGGTTCATAGAAAGATTGGGTATTTCTTGTCCTACTCTCGTCATTATTTTGACTAGCACTAGGAACTACCCTGGTTGGGCTGATGCTTGAACAGGGTTTCTATTACTTGGATTAGGACCTATCTTTTCCAACCTGTTATCAATCTTTTGAACAAGCATAGCACTAAATGAATCAAACCAATTTATGAGGTTTGTAGTCATTATTTGGCTCATTATGGACATCATGCCAGTCCATTGTTCATTTGACATAGTAGGAGTGAAGATCAATGGTTCACTCATGCTTCCACTACTCTGACCAAGTGTTTGGCCTTGAGAATGTACATGCTCATAAGTTTGGCCTTGTGAATGGCCAATATGTTAAGTGGGTGTATTTATCCTTGGGTAAGGATCTTCTTTTAGTAATGCATGACCATCTAACTGCAGGCCAGAAGTAGGAGGGTCTAGCACGCCTTCTGTTCAAGGCACCAAACCCTCTTCTTATATCTCAACATCCTCAACATCTAGATGTTCTTCGCCTTGGTGCCATGTTCGAACCATATTTTCGACACAAAAAAGGTCCACTGGGCGTGCCAAAAAATATATGTTGTTGATTTTTGACACTTCGAAGGTTAGAAATGTAGCTAGAGCGTGCCAACAAGGATCTGAAAAGTCCTTACAGATATTAAATGCTAATTTTTTCAAACAATTGTGTTAAGATTCTCTTAGCCTCAATGATAGGACTTTACTGTGTTGTGTTGAAAAGATGAGCCAATGTTTTTAACTTAAATTTGTAGCAAAATGGGAGGGAAAGACTGGGCAGAAATTACAATTGATTAATTGAATAAACAATTACAAAGTGTTACCTTTAGTAAGGGCAACTTCGAAACTTTAAATCGGCCAAGTTCTGGAATTACAAAGTTAATGTACTCTTACGAAATGTAAGTGTAATGCATGAAAGTAAGTGTTGAAATTTAAAGTTGAATGAAATTGACAAATCTGGACTTGGTCGGAGGTCTACTTTGTCTTTGCTTTCATCTATTTATAGCCTTCTTCTAGCGTCTTCAAAGCAGTTGGGCTACTACTCTCCGCAATGATCTCCTTTCTTCTCGCTACTTCTTAGGGCCATGATCTTTCTTTGTGCATGTGCAACTGCTAGCAACTGCCCTCTTGTTAACTTCTTCTTTGTGTGATTCTCACGTATGACTTGGGATTTTTAACAATTGCAAACTTGCATTCACGGCTCACGTGAGCTCTTTCAAAGATAGTACTCTTCCATATCTTGCTATATCCCGTGGAATACCCTTTGCATGTCACACGTCACTTTCGAATTAGATGATTTAAATGTGACGCCAACAAAATGCATATACATTTATATTAATGATTTGTTTTGTAACTTTTAGGTTATGAGATTTCAATCTTAATCTTGAAACAATCATTGTCAAACATTATTATAGTGCTTTAATTTTTTTAAGCATCTTTCATTTAAAATAAAATTTAAAAAAAAAAGTTTTCGATAATAATTTAGTTCAGAAGTTGGGAATGTTTCTTTTATGAAAATGCAAACCTTATTTTAAAATTTGCATGTACCCTTAACAATTGTTTAAAATACAAAAATAAATAAATAAATAGAAGAAATAAATATATCATCAAGAAGTCTATTTATATTTACATTGGGTAAACTAAAAATATATTTAGATTGGGTAAACTACAAATATATTTTAAAATTTTTCTTAAAATATAAATTGCTCACTGTGGTTTTGAAAATTATATCATGGCCCTTGAACTTTTCAATTTTATAACAAATAGCCTATTTTAATAATAAATCATCAAGTCAATTAATAATTTTTAATGAAATAAAAATTTTATTTCAATTAATAATTTGACTAATTTTATTATTGTATAGGGGAACAATTAAAAATTTTATTTTTTCAATTAATTTTGTTAAATAAACATTTCAACGGGAGCATATTTGTAATTTTCAAATCACAAGAGATCATCCATATTTTAAACAAATCTCAGGAGGTGTATTTATAATTTATCTATTTAGATTAATGAGTTGTTGGGTAAACTTATCCATTAATCTATTTGTATTAGACGAATGATCAGTTAGTTTTTTTTTTATTTATTTATTTTTAAAAGGGCATTCGGGCGATAAATTCAAATTTGAATTTCCTTCGTCCAAAGGTCTACGTGCTAAACTTTTCAGTCAATAAGGACAGGCTTTCACCAAATGAACAAACTACCCATTTTATGTATACATAGAGACTCATTTGTTGAATTGGTGGTCTAGAGACTGATCTGTTGAATTGGTGTCCTAGAGAGAGAAACTCTCCTCTCTCTCTTTCCTTTTCCCTCCCACCCATCTCCGACCGTAAAGCTTTGCACCGCCGTCATCAACGATGGCCCACCAGCTCCTCCGCTGTGAAATCTCTCTCATCCAGCGACGTCGAGACTTGTCTTTTCAAGCGCAACCCCGACTCTTCCAAGCCTTGTGTCGATGCAATCCCTCTCTACATGCTTGACGAGTTCTCCATCCCGTTGAAGCTCATCGATTAGAAAGTGACTCACATGAAGTGTTGGGTCTATGGAGCCTGATAGGTACTGTTCACTCAACCTTGGATCCAATTGGGGGTTTGGGGGACTCGGGCCAAAAACTTTTGGGTACTTTAGTAATTTCCCTATCGCTTCTACGGTGCCCTAATTATATACTTATAAATAGATGAGAAGGGTGCCTCTTAGGTCAAAAGAGTTGTTTTGTTTCCTGATGATAGTGAAAACCACAGCAGCCGTGAATGTAGCCCTATTCTGGAGTGAACCACGTAAATCCTTGTGTTCTTGTGTATATGTGTGATTTGCTTGATTAGTTTTATCTTTCTTATTTGTTGTTTCGTGTCTCACCAATCCTGGTTAGAAAAAGACACAGAGCTTTGGTTCAAGTGGGAGCGATGGTTGCAGACGAAGGAAAGGTTAGAATTGATGAATTCAATGGCACGGATTTCAAATTTTGGAACATATAGATTGAAGACTATCTATATTAGAAAAATCTATATTAGCCCCTTTCAAGGACGAAACCATAAAAGATGAAGGACAATGAATGGACTCTTCTTGATTGACAAACGCTTGGTGTTATTCGGCTAACGTTGTCTTATAACGTTGTATTTAACATAACGAAGAAGAAAACTATAACAGGTCTCATGACGACACTCTCAAACATGTACGAAAAACCCTCTACTTCAAATAATGTTTATTTAATGCACAGATTGTTTAATTTGAGGATGACAGTAGATGCTTCGGTAGCTGAGCATATGAACAAATTCAATATAGTGGTAACCCAATTGAGTTCTGAAGATATCAAATTTGATTATGAGCTTAGGGTTTTGATTCTTCTATCTAGTTTGCCAGAAAGCTTGAATGGTTCTGTAATGGAAGTGAGTAATTCTTCGAGAAAAGAAAAGTTGAATTACAATGATATTCAAGATTTTATTCTAAGTAAAGAAATTCACAAGAGGAAATTAAGAGAAACATCAAGTTCTGCCCTGAATACAAAATCTAGAGGAAGATTAAGAAGAAGAAGAAACCCAAACCGCAACAGATCAAAATCCAAACACAGAAACAAGTCAAGGACTAGAGAGTGACGAAGTTGCTAGAACTATGGAAAGAAGGGACATTTAAGAGAAGATTGCCCAGTACTGAATAAGAACAAAGGTGATCAAAATCAAAAGTCTACTAATGCTGCAATAGAGAAGATTTGTGATGCTTTGATCTGGAGTGTTGACAGCCCTCCTAAATCTTGGATTTTAGATTTTAGGGCATCATTCCATTCCACTTCACAAAAGGAAATCATAGATAATTACATTGGTGGTGATTTTGAGAAGGTTTATCTGGCTGATGATGAACCTTCAAAGATTGTGGGTAAAGGGGATTTGACGATCAGGTTGCCAAACGGGTCTATATAGAAGATATAGAATGTCAAACATGTGTCTAGTTTGAAAAGAAACTTGATTTCTGTTTGACAGCTTGATGATGAAGGTCATGTTATAACCTTCATAGGTGGTTTATGGAAAATCACCAAAGGAGCCATGGTTGTTGCTCGTGGTCAAAAAGCAAGCACCCTTTACATGACTACGAACAACAGAGATTCAGTAGTAGTTGTTGATGAGAATGACTCAAATCTATGGCACCGGAGGCTTGGGCATATGAGTCAAAAAGGGATGAAGGTACTTGTATCTAAGGGGAAACTGTCAAATTTGAAATCAGTGGACATTGACTTTTGTGAGGATTGCATATTTGATAAGCAAAAGAGGATTAGTTTTTCAAAAGATGGCAGAAAATTGAAGTCAAAAAAGCTGGAGGTGGTTCATACAGATGTATTGGGACTTGCACCAATTTCATCTCTTGGAGGATCAAATCTTACTATGTTACCTTTATCGATGACTCGACGAAGAAGGTATGGATTTATTTTCTAAAACATAAATTTGAAGTTTATGTTACTTTTAAGAAGTGGAAAACCTTGGTGGAGACTGAAACAGGTCTCAAAATTAAGTGTTTGAGATTAGATAATGGAGGGGTGTACGAGGACAACAAGTTCAAGAAATATTGTGCAGAAAGTGGAATCGGAATGTAGAAGACTATTCGAAAGACACCTCAGCAGAATGGCGTTGCAAAACGCATGAATAGAACTCTAAATGAACGTGCTAGAAGTATGAGGATATATGTTGTATTGCCAAAAACGTTTTAAGCAGATGCAATTAACATTACAACATATCTGATTAACCGTGGTCTATTTGTTCCATTAGATGGAGAGTTACTAGAAGAAAGCTTAGGCGATAAAGAGAAAAACCTTTCTTTTTTGAAGGTATTTGGATGTGTTTATAGATTCTGCTAATAGAAGTAAACTGTAACGCCCTGCTATTTCATACATGAATCCATCACAACCAATGTAACAATTTACTCCAAAAGCCATCCTGTTCACTGAACTAAAATTTAAATTTACAATTTTCATGTTTACATGACCATAAAACCTCGTACCCAATCCCACGTTCTACAAACAAGATGACAATTATAAAAGAAGAATCCCATGGGTGTACAAGACAACAACAAAATAAGTCTAACAGTCCTAGTGCAAAATTCTAAGTCTTTACAGCGAAATATTCTCAATTGTCAATCCCAACACTGCTTACTTCAAGTCACCACTGTAGTTATACAATGTTATTTCTTGAAAAATAAAATAGGGGTGAGCTACATGCCCAGTAGGAATACATTTAACTAAGCATTTAATCATTCAAATAAATTTATGGCATCCTTGAGACAATACATAATAAGGAGTTATGAACACAGGTAATCTTCACCAATTATGTAAGTACATAACGATTAAGTATGGACAATTACATTTCACACCTTTACAACACAACATTTAAACAATCATATCAATGGAAAACAAACCATAAGTCCCATGTAAGAGTCCAACACAAGTTACTTTAGTTTCAAAAAAACCATCCCCACATTTACCGGCTATTATACGGCGGGAAGTGGGCTCCTCAAGAAAACCATCTGTTTTTCCACTTTTGCCAGCTATTATACGGCGGGACTGTGTGGACACCCACAAACATCTTTCTCACATTCGTCTAGCGATAAGCCTAGACAGGGCATTTGGGCACCTTTTAACCTCCCCGCGCGCAGATACCAACACAACACCACATTTTTCAAAACCGACTCTTACCCGAACTCATGCACAATTAACCATTCTATCACATTTTAATTCCATCCACAAGCATCCATCATCACAATAGATGAAACATCACATAATATTCAAAGAATAATAACATTCAAGTCACAATTCCTTTACCATATCCACATTCACATCTTTCATCTCTTTATTATTCACAATATTCCATGAATCAAAAGAAATCCCATTCAATCTTGTGTTTCCTACTCAAATTGATAATTTAGGGTTTTACCAAATTTTGGGGTTTTTCTCCTTCATCATAGATATAGGTTCTAACAACATTTATATACATGTTTTAAAAAAGGAGTTAAGAAATTTCAAGCAAAAATCAAGTAAAATGGTCCATTTATGTAAAACATGGGTTTAATCCAACAATATCCTCAAATTAGCTCATAGGTCACAACAATACCATGAAATCTCTTCAAAATAAAGAAATACTATCGTAAAAGTATCCCTGCCTCAAGATTGGAAGCTAAGAAAGCTAGATCAAGAGCATTCTTTCGAAAATCCAAAATCTGATCAGTTGAAAATGTTGATCTTTTCTTGTTCTTCATCTTTGATGCAAGATCCATGGTGGATGGTTGGTAAAAAATGATGAAATCAAAGTTTTGAGGGCTAGGTTTTCGAACATAGAGGAGGGAAGAAGAAGAGAGGATGAAAAAGTAAGGTTTTTGGGCCAAAAAGTCACTTTATAATATCTGTTAGCAACCTGGTCACTCGAGCAAAGGAAGCTTGGCTCGAGCGTAGAAAACAAGCTCCCAGAATTTCTGAAAATCGCGCAGTTCGCTCGAGCAAGCATGCTTTCAACACAGAAACTCAAAATTCAAACAAGTATAACTCTCTCGTTCGGACTCCGTTTTAGGTCGTTCTTGTGTCCAAATCGAAGCCCCGGAAACAAGCTTTCCAATAATTTTGACCTCGCATTCAAATTCAAAGTATGGAAAGAGAAAAGGGCAAAAGAGTGAAGGTTGGTCAAAAACGAAATTTCAAACTTAGAGCTTTTGATCTAATCTTGCCTAAATACCTTGTTAAGGCTTCAATCAAGGTTCCAAACATCACCCAAGGGTCCTCAATTATAATATTTAAAGTTCGTTTGCTAACCCATCACTACCAAGAGTCTAACAACCACACAAGTTTTAAGGTGACGGGCACCACTTTACACCAATCCGATATGAATTAGAATCCGAGTCATTACATAAACTTGATTCAAAATCAATTAAATGTACTTTTATTGGGTATGGCATTCATCAATTTGGTTATTGATTTTGGGATAATAAAAATTGAAAAATAATTAGGATTAGTGATATCATATTTAATGAGAAAATAATCTATAAAGATAGATAAGTCTGCATCTGAATCTGAATCTAAATATGTTACTTGTCATGAGCATGTTAAGTTAGAGGAGTTTACTAAGACTGATTTGAATAGTAGAATTCAGAATAATCCTGAAAATCTTATTCCACAAATTGAGCCACGAACTCTTACTCCTACTCAAAGTTGAGGCGGTCAGAAAGAGAGTCTAAACCTACATAGCGTTATTCTCCATCTTTACATTATTTGTTATTGTCTGATGGGGGTGAACTTGAAAGTTATGATAAGGCTTTGCAAGTTGATGATTCAACTAAGTGAGAGTCAGCTATGCAGGATGAGATGGACTCACTCATGGCAAACTAGACATGGGAGTTGAATGAATTACTAGTAGGTAAGAAGTCTTTACACAACAAGTGAGTTTATAGGGTCAAACAGGAACATGATGGGAGTAAACGCTACAAGGCCAAATTGGTTGCAAAGGGGTTTCAGCAAAAGGAATGGGTTGACTACATTGAAATTTTCTCTCCAGTTCTGAAGTTGACTACTATCAGATTAGTGCTAGGAATTGTGGTTGCTGAAAATTTGCATCTTGAGCATATGAAGACAGTTTTTCTCCATGGTGATTTGGAGGAGGAAATTTACAGGAAGCAACCACAAGATTTCTTGGCACATGGAAAAGAGGAGTTTGTATGCAAGCTTTGAAAAAGCTTGTATGGTTTAAAACAGGCCCCAAGGCAGTGGTATAAGAAGTTTGATGGGTTTATGTATAGCAGCGATTTTACGATATGTCAAGCAGATCATTGTTGTTACTTCAAGAGGTTTGATAAAAGTTAAATTATTTTGCTCTTATATGTTGATGATTTGCTTATCGCAAGATCTACCATTGAAGAGATTAAAAGATTGAAGAAACTTTTGTCTAACCAATTTGAGAGAAAGGATCTTGGAGCTACAAACAAAATCCTTGGTATGAGGATGCACATGGACAAGGCTAATGGTATTTCAAAGTTGTCACAGGTTGAATATATCAAGATGGTTCTCAAGAGATTTAGCATGGATGGTGCAAAACCAGTGAGCACTCCATTGGCTAGCCACTTTAGACTTACCAAAAGAGCAATCACCAAAGACCAAAGAATTGCAAGTATACATGGAACGAGTTCCATATGCTTCAACTATCAGTAGCATAATGTATGCTATGGTTTGTACTAGGCCAAACATTGCACATATAGTAGGATCGGTTAATAGGTACATGATTAATCTAGGCAAGCAGCATTGGGAGGTAGTGAAGTGGATCCTTAGATACTTGAGTTTTACTACAGACATGGCACTTTGTTTCAGATGAACCGACATCAGGTTACATGGTTATGTTGATGCAGACGTAGCAGGTGATGTGGATAACAAGAAGAGTACTACTAGTCATGTTTACACATTGGGTGGTACATCAATGAGTTGGATTTCACAATTGTAGAAAATTATGGCCCTTTCTACAACAGAAGTTAAGTATGTTGCTATTACTGAAGCTGGGAAAGAGATGACTTGGTTACAAAATTTCCTAGAAGAGATGGGTAAAAAGAAAGAGAAGAGTATTTTGCATTGTAACAATCAGAGTGCAATTCATCTTGCAAAGAATCCAGTTTTACATTCTAGGACAAAACACATTTAGTTGCGATACCATTTCATTTATTCACTTGTAGATGGTGGAGTCTTATCTCTTGAGAAGATTCGTGGCAGTGAGAATCCAGCAAATATTTTGGCAGTGAGAATCTAGCAGATATTTTGACCAAGACAGTCACCATTAACAAACTAAAGTTGTGTGCAACTTCAGTTGGCCTTCAAGGTTGATGAAGGAAGATCAAATTGTTGTAGCATTCCTCTATGTGATGAAGATGATGGAGAGCTTATGTTATCAGGTTTCAAGTGGGAGCTTGTTGGGCCTATGGACCATAATAAGTACTGTTCACTCAACCCTGGGTCCAATAAAGGGTTTGAGGGTCCCTGGCCAAATTTTTTTAGGTACTTAAGTAATTTCCCTCTTGCTTCTACATTGCCTTAATTTTATTTATAAATAGATGAAGAGGCCGCTTTTAGGTCAAGTGAGTTATATTGTTTTCTGATCATAGTGAAAACCGTAGCAACCATGGACATAGCCCTATTCTGGGGTGAACCACGTAAATCCTTATGTTCTTGTGTGTGTGTGATTTGTTTGATTTGTTTTATCTTTATTGTTTGTTATTTCGTGTCTCACCGATCCTGGTTAGGAAGAGACCTTTTCCTAACATGAAGATCATCGATCACAAATCGTCGAGTGACAGTACTCATGGTTGTAGTAGATCTCAAACCTCAGACCTCAATTAGATCTCAGATCAGATCTTAAACCTCTATCTCGCCGCTGCCACCATCTGAGTCGAGGTTGGCATCGACGAGCTTGGCTTGGCTAGACTGATTCGATCAAAAGGCACCGACACCACTACGTCCTTCGCTACCGACAACGATGGTAGGAGATTCCAGAGATAGAGTAAAGAAAGAATGTAGATGGTGGTAGTTGTGGTGGCGATTGGCGGCGGTCCCTGGATCTCTGATCCCCAACGTTGATGACTCCTCCGATCACGGATCTTTGATCCCCGACACAAATATGATGTTGTTGATCTACGTGGTAGTAGTGCTTGCGATACCTTTAGTGTGATAACCCTATTCTATGTTATGTTAATTAACCTTAAGTATGATTGTGATTATGTGCTTAATATGATTTTGGGTGATAATTATGTGATTAATTATGTTTTTTAATCTATATCTGTTCACCATAGGAAAATCTATCCAACTTACTGTTATAATTCAAAAATTGAACACTGTACAGGCTACAGAAATTGAAATTGTCTGTACCATTGTGATTAGTATGATTTTTAAAGCCTATGGTGAGATCTGATTAAAAATTGATTTGGATCAAAATAATTAGATTGAGTTGATTAAATTAAGCATAATTACTTAGCCTTAATCAAATTTGATTAGGCAAGCATATATAAGAACCTATTTATAGTCATGCTCATTCTTTTTTGAGCTCATTTCATAACTTAGCTGAAAATATACTCTAGAGAGAGAGAGAGAGACGATTGTAGAGAGAGAGGGAGCACAAACTTGAAGGTGTGAACTAAAAGCTTGAGAATTTGGAAGCTAGGCTCAAGAATTAGCCATAATTGGAAGGGTTGAAGCTTCTATAGGTGAGTAATTGAACTTAAATTCATGAGTTTAAGTTCATAATTAAGTGAATTCAAAGTATATATGAAGTTAAATACATGAATTAAGCTAAGCTTGGTAAACTTGAGATCATTAGATACATGCATGTAAGAATTGGCCATAATTTTGCAAATTTGAATGTAAAGCATGTTGATCGTGTTATATTGAGGATTGTTTGACACATGCATGTAAGAATTTTCATGTATTGAAGCTTAATATCAAGCCTTGAAGCTTGTCTATGCAAGACACCAAACATGGATTATATATATATGAAGTTCATGGTTTGAAATTTGATGAACTCATGGAATTTTGATCTAGAATTGAAGTTATCTTCAAATATATGTATTTGGGAGTATTTTTGCATATTTGAGTGAGTTTAGCATGGAATTGGACCTTTGGATATGTGATTTGAACTTCAAACAGAATTCTGGAAATTCAGAATTCGACATGTCCGCTCGAGCGAAGAAAGTCTCGCTCGAGCGCGAAAATTAAGCTCCCAGAAGTTTTGCAGAAATTTGCACGGTGGCTCGAGCGACAAATCTTACACTCGAGCGAACCCTGTTTTGTAAGACTTCTCGCTCGAGCGTCAGAAGTCTCGCTCGAGCATAAAATTTATGCAACCAGTACTTTTATAGAGTTTACAGACCGCTCGAGCGGAGAGCCCTGTTTCAAAAATTTTGAAAAGTTGTTTTATGTTCCGTTTTCCGTTCTCTTTCATTTCTAAGCACTCTTAGGCATGCATTGAACATCGTAAATAAACTAAAGGAATAAGAAATAGGCCCAAGAGAAATAAATAAGTTAAGAACGGATTGAATTGTTTATGACCCAATGTGTTATAAAATGTGTAGGGTCAAGTACGAGGGCAAATCCATCGACGAAACACTATGAGTAATATTTTAGTAAAAATACTTTCAAGTATGCTATTTTCCAAATGCTACTTCTGTACAAGTTTTATGGATTTGTTGATTTGAATAGTGAATGAATATTCGATATGCCTAATGTTTGTATAAGGCTTTACGAAGAATATGAATTAGGCCTAAAGCCGTTTGATACGTTTGATATGTGAGAATTGGGCCTGAGGCTATTTGATACATTTAAATGTTTTGATGGGCTAAAGGCCGTTTAAATATGAATATAATAGGCCAAAGGCCGTTTGAATAAAAATGTGATCATGATCATGAATATGACATGCACGTAAGTATGAGTATGGGAAATAATGGACCCGAGGCCGTTTGACATGAATTGGGCCCAAGGCCATCTGATAAACTTGACAAAGCTATGCAATGGGCCTGAGGCCGTCTAATATGTTTGATAAGGACCTAAAATGGGCCCGAGGCCATTTGACACGTACAACAAAATCATAAAATAGGCCTAAGGCAGTTTGCATATGAAATTCACGAGTTCGATGTACTTAATTTGACTTCATATGAATCTCATTCATCCAACCCCTTTACTTTAGTATTATTTACTAGGCGTTAGCTCACTCTTATTTATATGTATATAGGTGAGCAAAGAGATGTCCAACCCCAACCTCAGTGAAGATTGTAAGAGAAGTCCAAGTTTTGTGAAGTCAGCCCGGATGTTTTACGCACGAGATACCCTTTTTTGTTCTTTGGTTTACTCTGTTGCTATCTTAGTGGATCCGTTGGATCACCTATGTATATAAACTTTTTGTTTGGCTGGCCATATCCTTTTATGATCCTGGATGTACAAGATGTTTATTTTGATTCATGATGTGAATTATTATTACATATAAGGAAATGTTTTTAATATGCTATACAAGCACAGCTCATTGAACAAAAATTTCTAAGTCTGCTTCCGCTTAAGCCGCTTTATTATTATTAAGATATCTTTAATCTTGTGTGAAGCCAAAAGTAATCTCATGATTACTGACCGGTTATGAGCTTAATCTGTATGGACGAGTTCGAGTCATGACATTTAGGTTCAAGATCAGAGCAGCTGAACACCAAAGAGTGCAAGGACTTAAGGTTCACCAATCTTGCCCTCTACTCCAACTACAACACCTTTGCCGACTGTATCAAAAATCAAGTTATTATTATCCTTCGTTCTCTCTATTTCCCTCTCTCTCTCTCTCTCTCTCTCTCTAGAATTACAAGTGTTCCTGTGTGTGAGATTGAGTGATTTGTAAAGAAAAATAGAGGGACATCAAAGAAAATGAAAAAGAGAGATAAGGTAATAAAAAGATCTATATTTGATTTCAACAGATAAAAACTTTGTTTGATATGAAAGAACTGGGTTTTGTTTCTCAGGTAAACAAGACATTACCAAATCCTCCAATCTTTGTATTTCAAATTCAACAGATCACAAGATTTGAACAAATAGCTTTGTATTTCACCAACTTATTCTTTGTTATCTAATCTGTCTATTGTTGTTGATGATGATAATGATGATGATTATGATGAAACAAATCTATTCAAATTTTGAATAGATAACAAGACAGATATGTTCAAAATTTGCAAAAATATAGACTTGATATTGCAACAAATAGGGATTGGTTTGGCTATGTATTTCAACCGATATAATTTGGTTTGGCTTAGTATTTCAACAGATAGAATTAAACAAATAATAAAATTTAGATAGATATTTGAACAGATAAGTGAAAAAAATTGAACAGATAGAAAATAAGTTGAACAAATAGATACAAATTTTAACAAATAAAAAAAAATTAACACATAAATTAAAAGATAAAATTAAAAACATGTTCTTCAAAACAAATAAAACGACTTCTCACCGAACTATTTCACAAAGAGTAATCCTCTCACTAACAAAAAATATCCACTGAACTTAATGTGCCTTACACCCCCCTTAGACTAGAATTTTCAACATTGTTTTTTTTATTAACACAATTGTTTTCCATAATGAAGCCTTCTTTTATTTTTATTTTTGGCTGCCCAATCCCGCTACATACACCCACTGGGGGTCGACCCCCAGTGAGGTGGCAGCCCGTGATTCGCCAGTTTCATTTTTTTTTTTTTTTTTTTTTACTCTAAGGCCAATCACCCCCAGCCACGTCAGCTGGGGGTCGCTGGGGTCGCCCCCGGCTGGGGGTAGGACGCATTAACCTTTGGCTGCCCGTGCGCATTTTGGACATGGTTTTATAACTTGCTAAACCCTCAGAAGTAAGCAAAACATCATCAGAAACGTAATTTGAACAGATACATATAAATTCAAATAGATAGTCAAAAAAAATCAACAGAAAAATTAAAGAATAAAATTAAAAACAAAATATCGTTCAAAACAAACAAAAAGGCTTCTTATCAAACTATTTCACAAAAGATAGACCTCAACGAAAAAATATCTGGATCTAATATCTTGTACCCTCCTTAGAATGGACTATTCAACATTTTTTTCTTTTTGAAAACACAGTTGTTTTCCATAATGAAGCTTGTGTGCGTGTGTGTTTGTGTGTGTTTAGAGCATGGTTTTATTACTTGCCAAACCCTCAGAAGTAAGCAAAACATCATCAGAAACCATTCTGTGCAGAAATTACAATTAGAGATGTAATCAAAACAATTATATCATATAGAGGAAGAAATCCGATGACAACCAAAATCTCAAATATTCAGTTGCATTTAAAACAGTAGAATAATAATAAATACACAAACAAAAAAAACAAGAAAACAAAAAAAAAAAATGAAACCAATAGGAAATAAGAATGACTCTAAAATGCCAAAACAAACGGTTTCTGTTCTCACGGTTATTTTTCTGTAAAAACTCCACTGCGCCTAATTCAAGGCCATAGAAGGAAGAAGATCCAAGCCCAAAACCAAAAATTAAAAGAGATTTTGAATAATTCGAGTAGAGACATCCTACAGTCCCTGATCAACAAGGTAATCTCCCATTCTCTCAACAATCATGTTACACTGACCCGGAGTCACAGGTTCATCATAGATGCCAAAGATCAAAGCTTGGCCGGTTTTCTTTATAGTGACACCACCAGAGCCCTGCATGGTAGAAAATGAAACAGTAGCATGTATGCATAAGCTTAAGAACTTTGTGCCGCAGACACTATTCAATCAACTGTAACCTGAAAAATTATCTATTTTATGCATACAACACACTAGCATTGAAGCTTTGTCACACAATTTTTATTCCCAAATAACTCCAACATTAAATTTTCTCTAATATTTACCTTTGCATAGCAGTTTCGGTAAGAACCAAAAAGTAAAATCAACCAACCAAAAACTGCTATTCAGTTCAATGCACACATTAGTGTGCTTAGCGTTCTAGTCATAATAAAAAAAGAAGTCCACAAATTTGCGTCATATTGACTACTCAACCGGATCAACTATTTCCAATTTTCCACTAGGTAAATCAAAAGTTCCGTTTCTAGACAACCAAACAGAACTATATCACTTAAGAAAAAATATCAAGGAATGTAAGGGGACAATTCAGACAACATCAAAGGATTGGAAATTGAGCTAGATGAAGAATTTACTTTGGGTGAGGCTTGAAGAACAATTTGCACTAATTACTATTGCCACTTCATCATTAAGGCACAAATGGAAAAGCAGCTAGAGCCAGGGGTTCCATCGGTGTTTGTACTTGGAAATAACACGATGGATAACGTTGTAAAGAAGAAACAACTAATGAGTAGGGACACCTGAATTATAAAATCATGATAAAGTAAAGCAAAAAGAAACCAAGCCCATGTGTTTGTGTACTACTAAATAGCAAACTACTATTATTAAGGCCTGTTGGAGATGGGTCCTCGTGTGAACTCACAGAGGCTTACTATTATTCTTCCCATACACATGCCATGCTGGGTCCATAATACCACTAAAAAAGTAAACAAATTGGCCTTGACTGGAATGATACAAATTCAAGTAATGGGTTCCACAATTGAAGTTTCTTAGTCAAAAGGTGAAGTGATCAAAGAAACATACAAATAAGTGTCGCTTCAAAGTGAAGCAAAACTCAAATCAAAAGAATGATGCATGAAGGTAGTGGCAGGAAACATGAAGAACAACTGTCAAATAGAGAAGGGGGCAATTTAAAGAAGAAAAGAGGCAAAATTATAAAACCATGAAATAGAGAATCAAATAAATAAATAAATAAAAATCAAATATCAATTCAAAACTGCAAGTTAAAGATGGATCTAAATCATGAAATTAATGAGTAAAAACAGAACAATGGTTATGCAACGCAGAAATTAGATTAAACAACAATATACAATTAAAACATAGCACAGACATATTTGTGACTTTTCTTTGAAATGAAGGTGTAATTCCATGAGGGTCATGAAATCAAACTGAATAAGAATAACATATGGATAATGAAATCATCAAATTACCTTCTTTCCACGAATCACAGCACCAGGCTCGCCTTGGATAACCATGTACTTAGTGCCGCCAAGGTAAAGTCCAGTGGGAGCAAGAAAGCCAGGTTCATCGAGATCTTTCATGATGCCAGTGATCTCTTCAGGCTTAAACTACAAAAAAATTAATCATTATAAAAAACAAAATCAGCACAAGGGGCAATCAAATCAAATCAAATCTAGCAAAAACACACAAAAGGTAAGATTCTATTGAGGCTTATTCTATTCTTGATGAATAGCTGTAAATAATAAAAGCCATACATACAAAGTTGTGGACACTTCAAAACATAATAGATAACTAGAATTTGAGGTGAAAAAAGCAATGTTTATGAATAACATGGCTAGTCATTTCTCAATTTAAGATTTTAAATGATTTTGTGATTAATTTCTAAACAGACCTAAAAAGTAAAAACTTGAAATGAAAAAAAAAAAAGGAGATCCATTCTGAGATCTTCCCAAGGTAAAACAGATCAAACTCATAGAAATGCAAATTGAATAACAATGCAGGTGAAAATCAAACACTCTGAACCGGCTCTAATCAGCGAAACAAATCAAATCTCACATCTCATGATTCAATAAGGAAAATCCCAAAGCCAATCATCAAAAAAGGCTTCATAGAATCATTACAGCTTTCAATAGATGAACACTCGGATCTAATCGAAATCTCAACAATTCATAAAATCGGTAAAGGCAATCGGCGATCAACATTTTTACGAACAGATCGATAAAAAAGAAATCGAAATTAAACACATTATAATTAAATAATAAATTAGAAAGACAGATCTATGGAGAACCTTGGGGAAAGAAGCGCTCTGAGCCCAGACGCTGCCGTCGTGGCCGAGGATGGCGGCGGAGGTGAGGTGGTTGCCCTCGATGTCGCACATCAGGTGATCATCCACGTATGTCTGCCACGACATTTTCCAAATCTCTGCTCTCTCTCTCTCTCTCTCGATCTCTCTCAACCTCTGTTTTCTCTCCTTCTGGCTCTGTTTGTGTGAAATGAAATGTGTGTTTCGACTCAACCAAGGACATAAATAGTTGTTGTCTGGAGACTAGAAAGTTCTTTTGAAAGCAAAATAGAGAGCGATTGGGAGGAATTATCTTGTGTTTGTATGTTCACAAAGTAATAGTCATTGTTTTATGGGTAAATTATAAATTTATTTAAAATGAATTATTTTTTATAATTTAAAAATTATAAATATTTTTTTGTCAAAATTTTTTATTTAATATAATTAACATAAAAAATAAAATTTCTAACTATTCTTTTATACAATAATAAAATCATTTGAATTATTAATTAAAATAAAATTTTAACATCATTAAAAATTATTAATTAATTTAATGATTTATTAATAAAAAAAATATCTATTATGTTATTAATTAATTTAATGATTTATTAATAAAAAAATATATATTATGAAATTAAAAATATTATGTGTTTGGTTTGTATTTGTAGAGTAATTTTTGAGATAAAAAGTACGAAAACTTGTTTGGTTTACCTTTTTTTCAGAAATGGTTTTGAAAAATTGTTTTGGGGAAAGAATTTCAAAAAAAAAGTGATTGATTTGATGTGTATGAGGGAGAGAGAGTGATTTTGGAAAGTAGGTAACCAAACAAAATTTTGAAATTTTTTTTGAAAAAATTTGTTTGGTTTGATTACTCTTAAAAATTTATTTGTAAAGAATCTTTCCCAAATTTTTTTCTGAAATACAAACCAAACAAGGCCATATAATGTAATTTCTAAAATTACAAAGAGTAATTCATTAATTTAAGTAAATTTCAAGGATTTGTTTGTAATTTATTCTTATTTTATATAATAAATAGTAAAAAAATATAAAATAGTGATGTGTAATCAATAGAATGGCAATGATATATACGTATAATATGAGGTGCACCTATATTATAATTTTTAGATTTAAAGTGGTGTTTGGGAAGCAACATCCCAAATTTTTTATCTCATAAAATCACTAAAAGACAAAAGTTTTGCAAAATCAAAAAAAATACATCCAAACAAATATCACATCCAACCCCATAATCATTTCACTTTTTCTCTCTCACAAACATCACATCCAACCACATAAAAACTCA
The DNA here is from genome assembly GCA_030407325.1 of Camellia japonica. Classification (NCBI taxonomy): domain Eukaryota; kingdom Viridiplantae; phylum Streptophyta; class Magnoliopsida; order Ericales; family Theaceae; genus Camellia; species Camellia japonica. Next base: position 52,428,464 of record JAPPVO010000059.1, on the reverse strand, counting down.
ACTATCTTCCCAAACACTAAAAATTTTTTATCTCATAAAAACCTACATCTACTAAAATCTACATAAAAACTCACTTCCCAAACACCCACTCAGAGAGACTGAATTCTGTGGGACCACTACCCTTTCTATGATGAAACTACTGAGATCTTTTATCAGCCGTTCATCACACATGATTCAATGAGGGCCGTCCGGCTTGGTTGTTTTCAAATTGAGGTCGCACTACGATGGCAACATTTTAAAATTTTCCCGGCCCATATTATTTTGGATGCGGGGCAAATGGACTGTGGTAGAGGGGAAGTGGGACAGGATAAATTAACTTTTTTATTTTAACAATTAAAATATTAATAAAAATTATAAATCTATATAATAAGACAGAAAAAATTTTAAAAATATATAAAATATATAAGAGATATATTTGATTTCGAAGGCTCAGATCAATTTTAATAAACATCAATGGTTCACATGATGCTCTCATTCATAAATAATATAATATGTCATGAATAATATTTTATAATTAATAAGAATTATATTATTTAAGATGAAAAATAAATACGTGAAAATAAATGTTAGTTTAGTATTTTAATATAATAAAAAATTAAATTATATATATATTTAATAAATATGATGATAGAATGATATGAGGTAGAAAAATGCTATAAGTCAAGACTTATCATCCCATAATTTTTAAGAATGTACTCGTGTAATGAAAATAAATTGATAAAGTATGAAATTTATGAATAAAATGAATTTTAACTATTGATTTCTTTTTTCTGGATAAATTTTGACTCCATAAGTCGATAAGTAAAATCCATCACTACCCCCACTTTCTTCATTCAGAAGAGAAAACAAGTGAAGACAGAAAAAAATAGTACGTCATCTGCCTTATTAATTGGACAAATTAACACATCTTCTTCATTTGAATAATCACCAAGTATGGTTGCCACTGTTATTTTTATATTTTTATTTTTATTTTTTTAAATAATTTATATTATAAAGTAATAATTGATAATTTTGAAGAGTTTAATGAAAAAGAAAAAATAATTCTAATATTTATTGGATTTGATACTTAGTAAGAAAATATCACAATTACAAAGTGAAAAAACATTCTTACAAAATAAAAATAAAAATGTAATCATATTTTTTTAATCCAAAAGTTAACTATAATATGCTTTATATAATATAATGGATAAATATACAAATCTCATTTTTATTGGTGATAAAAGTTGATTACTAAATTTCGGACACCTGATGGGTCACCAATAGTGTTAATTGAGGGTTGGTTTGAGATGTTCTAAATAAGTACATTTTTTGATTTTTTTATAAAATATGGGTTGAGTTTGAAATGATGTAGTAGAGAGGTGATGTGACTTAAATAAGATGATATGACTTAATATAATAGTAACTTTTTGACTTTTTTAATATATGCAAACAACACCTGAATGAGATCGTCATTGTAACACATCAAATGATGATATTAATTAATATATTAGAAAACATCATTTAATAGTCAAAAGTTAATTATCAAAACATTATTAATCCTTACCTATAAAATTCGATATGGTAACAATTTAAAATGAAATATAGTAGACCATACAAGATAAATTTAAAACAATTATTGCTAAATAATTGGCCCACAAAGAGTAGTATAGATTCTGCATTGGCCCAATTAAGGATCACCCACATCAGTAGGCCCACAGCTCAGTAATTGCTAGTTGGTACATCATTTGATGCATTTCTTCAGGGTTGGGTTGCAAGATTTGGTGCCGGAAAATACACTCTTCCATCAAAATTTTATATAAATATTTAAAAGCGACGTAGCACTAAACTTGATTTTATCAAAAAAATTATGTGGAGGTTGTAGAGCAAATTTACGTAGGAAAAATATTTGGCGAATTATAACACAATGAGATAAATAAAAAAAATTACAAAATATATGAGATATAAGTGATTCTATGATGGGTGCAAGTGAGAAGCTGTGCACTTGCACCACTCCATGTTTGCATAAAAAAAAAAAATATGTACCACGGGTATGTAATTCCTTCAAAAATGTTTCATCTACGCAATTTCTCCCCCACAAACCCCCTTGAATAATGTGACAAGAGAAAAAGCAAAGCAATGACTCATACTCCTACACTTCTTTCTTTTTCAAAACCTTTCAGTCAGCCTTACTACATCATTCGGTGGGATTTGTGAGAAAAATTATGTGGATGTAACACTGTTGTTTACATAGTGTCCCAACTTGATACTTATTCGTTAAAGTTGTAGGTACTAGTACCCCTTATGTTAGGATTTTGGAGAACAATTTGACAAGTATCAAGTGATAAGTGGTGTGGAGCAATACTCCAAGACCTACAAATAATCACTCAGTTTTTTCATATCAATATGTGTCAATTAAGGGTGCTCACGAATTGGGTTGAATAGGGTGGCTTGCGAATTGGGTTGAATAGGCTGGCTTCCCATTCGCTATCCGTCCGAACTTGGGTAGATTGGGAAAAATCAATCTGCATTTGTCCATTTGGTTAATGGATGCGAATTGAGCAGGCCGTGCGGGTTGACGAGTGAATGTAGATCGATTTGGTGGTTCGGACTTCATTATTCTAGGCCTTTTTTTCGAACTGTTTGAGTTTTTTTTTTTTTTCCTAGTTTGAGCCTTATTTGAATCCAAAATTTTTATTCTTTTATTTTTTTATATAAAAATAAAGGTTTAACTTTCATATTTTATAAAAGTATAGCATCATTTTTTTTTGAAGGGTTGGCGGATTGGATTGGATTACCTCCCATCTATCAACCGTCCAAATATAAATAGATTCAAAAAATCTCCATCCGTATTTTCCGCCTATATTATCGAAATTGTCCAAAAGCGATTGAGTTGGATTAAATTTGTCAATTTTGACAAGCGATCAAGTCTGAGCACCCCTTGTGTCAATGATCAATCCAATGAGAGCGTAGGTGCACTGCACCCTTAAAAGTTTTGATTTTTTTTATATTATCTAAGTAATTAATAAGAAAATTTTAAAAATAGAAATTCGTATTCCTAAATTAAATATATAATAAATCTTTTAAAATAAATTTCCAGTATCATATTAGTAAATATTAATCTCCTATATTTTTGTTTTGAGGTGTACTACTTGTGTATGCCATGTGTGCTATTGTTATAGTATTGGATTATTTCTAGGTTGTTGTTATGGCATTCACACTAATAATTCTTTGATTTTCAGTTAATTTTAAATTTTAAAAAAGTTTTTTTTCAAATATCCCTCAAATCATACTGCCTACTTTAGCCACCATGAACATCGACCATCCTCTCCACCTCCATCCGCCACCCCATTTCCCCTCTGCACCTTCTTCAATCCATTCGCAGCCTCCATCGTAACCCTCAACCCCTTTTTCTCTTCCATCAATGCCCTCTCTCCCCACAACCTCTTTCTCACCCTTGTGTGTCGTCACATTCCCAATGCCGTTCCTAACCACCCCTATGTGCTGCTACCCTACCTAAGACTCTCTCTCTCTCTCTCTCTCTCTCTCTCTCTTTCTCCTAGTTAATTTTTTTTTTTTTTTTTTTTTGTCACCATTGCGATAGCAATTTGAATCTAATGTCATCATCATGTATTGTGATCTGGATTTGGTAGAAACGGTTGCAGGAAGTCACGGCAGTAGTGGGGCTGCACAAGATAGAGGGGTTGGGGTTTGGGAAGTAGAGGTGAGGGTGAGAAAAAAGTGGCAGGTGGCAAGAGGAGCTCAAGTGGAGTCGATGGGTGAGAACTGGATATAAGTAACGAGAGGGGTTACAAAAGGGTTGTGGTGGGATTAGGGGTGGCGTAGATGGGTGGAGAGGGGTGACCAAATGTAGTATTAGCGACTGGTGGCTAAGATGAGGTGCATTTAGAGTTAGGGTTTGGAAGGTTCAAAATTGGAGTGAAATTAAAATTTCATAATATGATAAAACTGTAATTAAAAAAATAATGAATATGTAGGATCCAAAGGAAGAATTTCGAGTGTTATTAGCAGTATCGTATTTCTAATATAGTTTTTGTCATTATCTTTTTGCATTTTTTGTTCTATGTATTGTGTCATTTAAGTTTTATTTTTTATTTTGCATTACATTTTAGTTTATTGACACCCTTATTTTGTCACCCATAATTATTTGTTCATCCTCTCGCAAGGATATTGACCGTGGAATGTGCTTTTTAAAAAGAAAAAATGAGGGAGAGATCCCTCTAAGTTTTTATGTGAGAGTTGAAGGACATTAGAGGTTTAGTTTCTAGTTAAAGTTCATAAGTTTTCAAATTCTAGAAGGATAAGGAAAAGTTTTGAGATAACTAGTCAAAAATGACCTTACAACTTATAAAATTTTCCTATGATATTTTTTTTATTTACATTTTTCTCTCTGTATATGTGCTCTCTCTCCACGACAGACAATTGCTTCAACCATAATCACCATTGTCCACCGTCGCCGTCTTCAACTGCATCCATCTCCACCGTTGTCATCATCTTCAACCACATCCATCTCTTTTGTCATCATCTCATATAAATCTAAACTGTATCGTCATTCGTAACCACCATCGAGATCTGACCCTTTATTTATTATTCACAACCACCACTCGCATCTCCATCACCTCACCCCCATCAACTCCACTCTCCTCTCCCCCCTCCCCCCCCCCCCCCTCTCTCTCTATTGTTTTCTATGATTTATTTATCTTTTATCCCTTTCTTTGTTCAATATTATTCTTCTATTTGATTTTTTATATTTGTGTTGTTTTCAATAGACATTGTTTGTTATAATAATGTACAAATATTTAAATTTTTGTTGAAGTTTGAATGAAATTAGTCAGTAAAATTTTTCTAACTTTCTTTAATTTTAACAAATTTGTTTAGTGAAATTAGATTTGGTCAATAAATGCAATTCGGTAAATTTGGTCAGAGAAATTTCACTAACTAAATTTACTGAAATCACAAGTTAGAAAAATTTCACTATCACAGCAAAAAATTCATGCGACAATTACAATTTCTAGTGACTCTTTCTAGAAGTGAAATTTGATTGTGGTAAATTAGTGAAATTTCAAATCGCCAGTGTCCATCGGAGAGTCGCAAAAAAATGATTGTTGGCAAGTAGTGGTCGTTGCTACAAAATTGTTGCCAATCGATGGCTATAGTAATTGACAGTTAGTAATGGCGACCGGAGATGGTCGCCGGCGATGACGGAGATGTTCAAAGGTTGGTGGAATAATGAAAGTATGCTAAGGGTAGTTTTGTCCAAAATAAAGTTTAGTATTTTTAAATTAGTAAGCCTATTTTAATTGTTTTTAAACTAATATAAAGTATTTTCGGCCTCCATTGGCAACTATATGTCTTTTAACTAAAAAGTCAAAAAGTTACTATAAATTGTCACATCACTCTCTCTACTTTTATGTACATCTTTTCGTAATAAAAAATCAGTAAGTTATTAAAATAGTCTATTCCCAAACAAGGCCGAAATTGAATAAAAAAACCCACATTTAAAATTAGATTATTAACTTTGATATTATTTATTAAAACTAGCTATCCTTGTATTGACATTTTTATTCGTCTTGTATTAAATTATGAAACTTGTCACTAAATTGCCCAATAGGATAGAAAATAACTTTTTAGGTTGTTATTTGACCATAGTTAAAAAAATGGTTAGAAACTCATAATTCAAATCTAACAATTCAATCACAATGACATAATAAAAAGTTGATACATGGTTCTCAATGTTTCATCCTCATGGTTATTGTGAAAGACAATATTTAAAGTTTTGACAAATGATTTTATTGCTATGTTTTGGGGTGTTTGGAAAGAAGGTTGGGCTAAAATAACACACTAAAAGATAAAATAGACTAAAATAGTTGATAAAACAAAATGTCATATCCAATCCATAATCATTTTACTTTTTCTCTCACAATTATCAAATTAATTTAAAAAAAAAAAAACCAACCAACTTTCCAAATACAACTTTTGTAGCCATATTAAAATAGTCAAAAAGTTAAATAGCCAACTAAAATAACTAACTTTCCAAACAAAACTTTTGTAAGTTAATGCCCAGTGCAGAAAAGAGAATATATTCATTTGTGTAATTATAATTCTATACTTAATTATGTTGACAAAAAAATATATATATAGCAATAATAATATTATTCTTATTTTTATCTATTCTATCCCTTTTGTACCCAGGGTAGCCACTATTGTGCGTCGCCTGGGGCTAATTTTGATATTCATTTTGATAATTCGAATAGTTTATTTTCTAAGGTATATTGAGTAAAATATATTTGTAAAAAATTAAATTGATCGAATATCAATATCTCTTTTATCGAAATGCATTTGTATTCAGTTTTATAATTCAAATAACATTTATTATTATTTTTTTATATACAAATACAATTCGATGAAATATCAATTGATATCCAATCAACTTAATTTTTTACAAGTATATTATGCTCAATTTATACTTAAAAATAAATAATTTTAATTATCAAAATCCGCCCCAAAATAAGTCCACCGAGCCACGCACAGTGACTGCAGTGCCCACCCAATTCCATGTGCTTTTGCGCCAAAATTAAAATTCTAAATACCCCTACCATGTTTGGTGAAAATTCAAAAGGAAAACTATGGCAACAAAGTGAATGTTGTGTTTAGCTCAACAACTTCTTGCAATTCCAAGTTCAGTTAAACTGTTGTTAGTTTTTTAATTGACTTTTAAAATAAATTTTTAATTTTTATAAAAAGATGTTTAAAAAAGCTGAGCGAATTAGTTGACTTTTTAATTTTTATATTTATTTTTTTAACTTTTTAACTATTTTAATCAATTACCAAACATATTATAAATGCTTCCTCTGTTCTGTAGCGATTTTTCTCAGGTACCATAGAAACAAAATATTAACCCTTCTCATCATTTTTCCTCCTTTAAATATGTAGGCAGTTATAGAAAATGAAAATCGAATTTCAACTTGGATTTGCATTGTTTTATGTGAATATCTTATCAATAATGTTTGGCCAAATTACACTAGTTTTTTTTTTTTTTTTTTTGACATTTGAAAAAAATATATAATAAAACTTAAAATTTGACATAATTAGTTCTCTTAAAATTTTAATTCATATAACACTTGACTCTCTTTTTATCAGAAATTCGTTAGTTATATAAATGAGAAAAGTGATCCTGTCATCTTTTTACATTGAAATATATATTTAATCTGTGTATGTTTGTGACTTCATATCATCTGTATTAGTTTTGATCTCTTTATTAAAAAGGACATTAATGTAATTATGTCAAAACTGTGATATTTATTGTATTTTTTTTTTTTTTTCAAATTATAAGAGAAGTTGATATAATTATTAACCCATAATATCTTGTTACAACATTTCACGGGTAGTAAAGTCCCAACACAACTAACGTATGTAAAGAAAATATGGATATTAGTAGAGGAACATCAGTAGGTCAAGTTCAAACTATAATTATTGGATTAGATAATTGTTTTTCCCTTATGATCTGCACATTTAGTCCTAAAAAATCAACTTATCTGATCACAAAATGAGCCTGTGATGAGCTCAAATGAGCTAACAATATACTCAGATACAGTCTACTAGAGAGAAGATGTCTATTACAAAAACAATGTTGGAAAATTGGGTCAAGTTTTGGACTCAAGTTTGAGTGTCTATGGTGTCATAACTCAAGACTTATTTAGAGATTCAATTTTTTTTATTATTATTATTATCATAGAGACTATCTCTTTTTAAAAAGAGATAGAAATGTCATTGATTACATTTTTCTGATATAATATATTATATAAAATAGATTTTATTTTCATTACTTTTTATCCTATACCATATTTTAACATACAATTACAACAATCATTCCATTATAGATGTTCTGAGGACAATTTAATGTCTTGAAAGGCAGCCTACCACTTGCTTATGCAATTTCATATCAGAAATCCAAAAAAATAAATAAATAAATAAATACCCAGACAAGTAGACTTGAAGGTCCTGAATTATTAATATTGTACTCGAGCTTAATTGATATGCCTTTATGAATCATTGAGTAATACTAGAGATTTATATTTGAAATTCCTAAATATACTTACAATAATATAGTAAGGAAGTAGAGCTCCACATGATTAAATGTGTGACAAATTAAAAGTTTACACCTATCATTTCACATCATTGTAGGTGAAAAGTTGTCACATACTCACTTATGTGTGAGAATTTGCTTCCTCACCACATTATTACAGGTGTCTTTGGGGATCTCAACATGCATCTAAATTTTATCCTAAAAAGTGAATTCAATATAACCTCACCTTGAATGAATTCCTCACAAAAAATAAATCACTATTTTGAGTTTTCAAAAATGATTTTTGGAACTTTCAATTCGTAGTTTTGTATTTTTAATAATTTTTAAAAATATTTTAATCATTTTTTTTTATTTTTTAGACCCACTTAATCTTAATATATTTAAAAAGTAAAAAAATTGTACAAAATTTTAAAAAATTCATTGAATACAGCAAAATACGAAAATATATTGAATTTTCATTTATATATATACATATATTTGTATTTGGTGAATTTAAAAAAAAATTCACAAATATTATACTTTTTAAGCATGTTTACAATAGGTGTATCTAAAAAATAAAAAATTGTGTAAAATATTATAAAAAAATTATTAAAAACAAAAAAATACGAAAAATAAAAAACCCAATTTTCTAGAATTATGGTGAATAATGCTCACTCAGTAATTAATCATCTTGTTTGGTTGAATCATCTTTTCTGAAAATTGAGTTTTTTGCTTTTTGTATTTTTTTATTTTTATTGAATTTTTTTAATATTTTAATATTTTTTTTTTGATACACCTAATATAAATATACTTAAAAAGAATAATATTTGTGAAAACAAATCGTGTAAAAATTCACTAAATACCAAAAATATAAAATAAAAAAAATAGTGTATTTTGTATTTTTATGTATTCATTGATTTTTATTTTTTTTATAAATATTTTATCTTTTAAGAACATTTAGGTGAGGTGTGTCTAAAAAGTGAAAAAAAAAATTATTTAAAATATTAAAAAAAATTCACTAAAAATAAAAAAATAATAATAATAAAATAAAAAATAAAAACTCAATTTTTAAAAAATTTGAGTTCAAAAATTAGAACCAAACAACGCGATTGTTACACTCAGCAATTATTGTACTATATATTCTATCACAACTGTCCACTGGAAATATATTGCTATAATTAAGTTCTTTGTTGTTTTGCACAAAATGATTCAAGAACTTTGCCAAGTCAAATCCCATAGAGTGATTTTTTTAGAGTGATTGTGGAGTGATGAGGTTAGCCTTTGAAAATAGAAAGGTGAAATGATTATTATATTAATTTTGATAGAATTAAATCATAGTCATCTAAAAAATCACTCTAAAAAAATTTCTAGAGGATCCTTACTCGAATTTCCCTCATAATTTTCCCTTCTTAGAAATCCCTTTGGTACATCTTATTATGTATTTTTTTTTTTTTTTGACATATTACTATTTTTTGTAGTAACTATTACATAATATAATATTTTGGTAAAATTTTGATATTTTATAATGGGGGATTTATTTATAAATTGCTTTTAGAGGTGTTCTATTCCAATAAGTCTACAAAGTATTTTTGTAGTCTAGTTAGTCTCATATATTTATACTTTTGTTCCATGAGATTTTTTTTTTCCTAATTTAGATTTTTTGTTAGACTATTATACTTTTATTTCTTTGTTGATACGTATTACACAGAAAAATAGATATACACATTTCCTTTTTGTTGCTCTCCGATTTTGGTAGTGTTCGTTATTCACGATTTTGATTGTGATTCAATTTGATACGTTTCATTAGAGGTTCGATTGTGGTAGGTTTTCGTTGTGGTAGGGTTTTGTTCGTATGGAAGAGAAGACGATGACTCAGAGCTCTGATTTCTTCCATAGTTGTTGTTCGAAGTTCTTGTTTGTTACGTGCGAAATCAGTCGAAAATCAAAGATTGTCTTCTTTTTTGTTGCGGTTTGAAGCTCTGTCTTCTACCATGGTTGTAATTTCAGTTGGAGATTGAACGGAGAAAAAAGGATTTGAATCGAAGGGAGAGAGAAGGATTCGAAGCTCGATTTTGCATGTAGTTGATTTTGTTACAAACTTGTCCTTCGAAGGTGGGTTTGGTTTGATTTGGATTGGTGTAATGGCGGAATTGCACGAGTTGTTAATGATAGTAATAACGATGAAGATGATGATGAAGATGATAATGTTGGTGATGGTTTTTGTTTTTGAAAAGATTGAGATTTTTTGGATTTCTAGTTCTATTACTGCCATTGTTTCTGATTTTTTTGTTAATTTCAACATATTATTAATCAATGTTAATATTCATATTAGTTTGTAATGAAAATTTATCATTTATGTTGTCAATTAGTGTTAATATTCACATACCCATATAATATAATGGTGCATTCAGTCCTAGAACCATAAACCACAATGGTTATTTGGACACAAACATGATGTGAATATTCACAATACAACAAATAGATGTGAAGATTCATATTAATTCTGGTATGTGAATTAATGTTCACAATTTATATTGTTTGGAACATTATTTGGTCAACTGTCATTGTGTGTATTCAATATTCTTTTTTTTTTTTTTTTGAGTGAATAAGTCATAAATTAAAAACAAAAGGATACACTAATACAAGGGGCATGTCCCAAGCCCTAACAGAAGCTATACATAACCTGCCAACACAGCAATGAAGCAAAACTAGAACCACCTGACAAGACTAACACAACCACTAAAATACTAGACTATGAATAAAAATTACGTAGAATAAACTACTCGATGGAGGTGGAGATGATCCTTCAACCTACTACGCCTTACAAACTGCCTTGGCAATCAACACAAAAATATCCACCTGTTCAGATTTAAGGATTTTAATATGTTCAGGAACCTCATACATATTATAAGTTGAGCATGAACACATTTAACGTTCTCAACCACCCAAATCAAAAAAAAAAAAAAAACACATCAAAAGAGCAGACCCTAGCACAGCTCGCACGGGTAGGCCAAAGAAGGTCCTATCTAGATAGAAACAAGCACTAGACAAAACTTTCTTCACACTTTAGGTGCTCCCAGCAACCATCTATACTTTCACTTCCTTCCAGCAGAGTGTACCCAGCTGCCTTAGATTCCAATAGCCCCAGTGCCCAGCTTTCTTCCACTATATGTTAATAAAACCTGTCCAATATAGGACATTACAAAAGGACACCCTAAGTAGACAAGGTTGTAAATTGTTCACACTGCAAATTGTTTGGCACACGCAACATATCAACACCAAATATACATAGTAGTGTCACTTGTGTGTTGCCTCTTGATTGTTTTGTTGGGGTTGGCGGAATGGTGGTGTAAATATATGTGTATGATTGTTTTGTCAATTGACATTGTGTGTATTAATACATTACATAAATGTACAATGTGAATATTCCCATTTGCAGTCAACCACAATAAACATAGGACAAAATGTGAACATTTACATTCATTGGAATGGGTTGTAACGTAAGTTATGATGTTAATATTCACACCAACATCAACATAAGAGAACAAATGTAGATGTTCACACTCCATAATATTTGACAAACGCAACGTATCAATACCAAATATACCATCAAAACGCATAGGTGTGTGTGAAATAGATCATTGATTTATACATACGTTTCCCGTGTTTTCAACAAGAAGTTGTCAAAGTTCTAAAAAAAACAAAAACTAGTTTATAGTGGACATTCCCCAACCATAGGATTAAAATTGAGAACATGTTTCATTTTTTTTACAAGATTATCATGGACTGTTTTGTCTATCATTCAGAAAAAAATTAACTAATGAGGAACGTAGTTTGCATCCGTCAGCATGGCACAATTTTAGCTCTATCAGATCATGATAGACATGCTATCTTGTAATCTAACAAACAACCAACACACAATCAACCCTATAAGGTAGATAAATGCAATTAATAATTTAAATAATTTGTATTATGTTTGTGGCAATGTGAAGATGCTATTATGAAGTGATTTACGAGTTTGGGGCTTGTTGGGGACAATTGCCGACTGAGATGATAGGCTTTTTGGGGACAATTGCCGACTGAGATGAGTTTGGGGCTTGTTGGGGACGATCGTGAGCTGCCAACTTATCCCCAAACTGGAATGATCAGCCAAGCTCAGTTATGATCGATTCGACATAGGTTTTATACCATAGTGGAAACAAACAATTGATTGTTTATGTAATTATTAATGCATATATTCATAAATACAAGTGAGTACACATATGTGATTTGCTGTTGATGTGAAAGTTTACATCTTTTGATAACAAACACTTGTGAAAATGTAATTAGTGCAAAATTTCACATACGTTACATAACAAAGAACTATATTAACATATTTGATGTGGACTTTCACATTGTGATATAACAAATACTTACAACAATGTGTGCTTTGGCAAGGTGTGGGTCTTGCAGCCTGAGTCTTGGCCGTAATGAGTTATAGTGCCTCCACTACATGATCCACACACATGGACAATATATCAGCCAATTATTTTATTATTTTCTAGAAAAAGGCAAAAAATGGAGGGTTCACATCTTTTGAATATCATCAACAACAACAACAACAACAAAAATCACAAAAATGGGGTAAAACAATCACAAAAATAAAGGGTTCACATAAAGACACTATTGTCTTTAACATGATAATCATCTCTCTTCCTTTTCGTACGAAATTTAGGGCAACATCTGTTACATGGGCAAGCACATTAATTAGTGTCTATATGAACATTCAAAATGGTTGGGTATGTGTGCACATTAACATCATCACATCATTAATCAATGTGAATGTTCACATCATTACACTATTTACGCACATGGACAATATATCAGCCAATTATTTCATTATTTTTTGGAAAAAAGAAAAGAAAAAAAAAAAAGAGGGTATTCACATCCTTTGAACACCATCAACAACAACAACAACAACAACAACCACATAAAGGAGACAAAAACAACAATTATCACTGCTTTAGAATAAGAATGTCCACATGGTGTCAATGTTCACATGATGTGAAACATAATGAATACAATGAAAAAATTGTAAACATATCACATAAAATAAAATCATGATTACCTTGAGTATAACCACGATGTGAATATGTTAGATAATGTCTCAATGGGACCACATAATTAAATGTGGTGTTATCATTTATAAGAAGCCTACAATTTAAGTGATTCAATTTAGTTAATAGGCTTAAGGGTATATGTGTTATGGACCTAATGTGTAGATACTAGTTGTATAATTTCTATTTCTATGAGAGGCAGAAATAGAAATTAAAACATATTGGTTAAAGTTGGTTTTCATTCCTTTTGAACTTCCACAACCTTTCAGTTTTGAAAACCAATAAATAGAAATTAAAACCAATAATGGTTAAAGTTGGTTTTCATTCCTTTTGAACTTCCACAACCTTTCAGTTTTGAAAACCAATTACAACCTTTAAAAGGTTATGGTCCCTATTCCTTCCCAAGTGGGGAAAAGAAAGAACACTGCCATTTTTCTAAATCCTCTCAAGGAGAAACATAAGGCACTAAAGGGGAAAGGATTAGAAGACAATAACATAATCAATAACAAAGAGTTTATTGATAATCACGCTTCCGTTTAACCGTTCATCAATGGATTCAGGTATGTCATTTTGTCTTGATTTCTTGATAATACACATGGTAAATGATCCGAAGTGTAAGGTTTATGTTCTGAAATTTATGTTTACAGAATATTCACATGAACTGTCATGATCCGAACCCACCCCTAGAGGTTTAGGTCATGACCAACCAGTAATCCCAGATTACCTCTAGCCTCAAAGACAAAATCAATCATAATATATTTAACGGGCTTGGCAAAAGCAATAACAAATATAAAAGATAGTCCATTGAGTAGTGCGTACATGAAAAACCTCTTCATAGAAGAACAAACTTCCATCATTCTTACATAAATGCATCACTACAAATTTAAACATCTTTTACAACATCCATCCCAAACAAAATTCAAAATAACAGAAGCTAAACTAAGCAAAAGAAGGGTTGACGAAGCTTGGTTCCACTCGAGTCCAAGCACGTCTCGTCACGAAGGCATCCCAAAACTGTTTCACAAGGGTAGACTCTGAGGCTTCCTTAGACTTGACGTTCCACTTGCTCACCTACATATATATATATATATATATAAGGGAGAGGGGTGAGTTGGAGCACAGTGAGTAACATCAATATAAAGGGTTAATGAATAAAGTCCATAATTTTATAACATAACTTTTCAATAACCAAATCACTTCGAGTAGCAATCATTCAATCACATTGAAACCTTGTGTAAATAACAACCATTCAAATATTTATACGTGGTAACATCCAATAGAGTACCAATAAATCTATATACCAATTCCAATGGGACCATTAAGGTTGATTTGATGGGACCACAACAGGTCATTCGATAACACCACAACAGGTAATTCAATGTGGACCACTAGGGTCTAACATCAGATATCTCTATGTTTCAATTAATCCAATGGGCCATGGTATTGTTTCCCTCAAGCGAGGGCCTCACTAAAGGATGCCACGAATACAATTTCAAAAAGGACATTCATTCATAAATACAAAATAAGATTTCATAAACTTCACAATTGAACAATTTCAAAATAGTTTTTGAACATATCTTTATAGAGATATTACTCACAGTGGGTTGTACCGATATTAAGCCTCAAACGGCCACCTACACAAAACACATAATAAAGGCACACATTGAAACACTTATCTCAATCAAATGTTCTATGTTAATTCAATTCCCTTTTATGTGTTTCTAATTCATTTTCTTATTAATGATGTCTAAACAATGTCCAAAAATGCCTAAAAGAGCATGAGGATGAAAACATACATATGAGAGTGTGTTCAAAAATGCTGAAAACAAGGCAGTTTGCTCGAGCGCACCTTTGGTCGCTCGAGTGGTGTGCTCCGTCTACAAAAGTACTTGATGGTTGAAATGTAGGCTCAATGGTCGCTCGAGACAATTATGCAAAATGAGCTGAGGTCACTCGAGCAAACCCTTTGTTGCTCGAGTGGTCTGCAAAATTCTGCAAAACTACTGAATGCTTGAAATCTTGGCTCAAGCCAACTTTTGGTCACTCAAGCTATTGTGTGGTGTTTTGCAAAAATACTAGTTGCATGCAAAGTACGCTCAAGTCAATTCTTCAAAATCAAGTTCAAAACTTCAAAATTCAACCATGCATGCAAGGAATTCATCTTAAATGCTTCTAAAATATCAAAACATGAACAATTGAATATAAATTCATGGAAAATTCTCAAAGTCAACAAGTATGAACTTCAAGCATGTAAGGATTTTGAAAACTAAACCCAAAAATGGGGAATTATGCATGCCTATCCATATTTAACCCATTTTTGCCACATTCAAAGTAGCTCTATGATCTCCTTAGCAATTACATGGAACTTACCCAAATTACTCAATGAATTCACCATCTAAATGAATTATCTACAAAGATTAAGGTTGTAGTTCTTACCTAGAGCTTGAATTTGAAGGTTTCAACTCAAATTCTTTCAATCTTCTTCCTAATCTTCACAATTCCTTCTCTCTCTCTCTCTCTCTCTCTCTCTCTCTCTCAATGTTGATTTCTCTCCAAAATTTAGCTCAAAGGAACAAAATGAGCTCAATTCTTAATTATAACACATATATATAGGCAGGCTAGAGTAGGTAAGGCTAATTAAGTAGGATTAAGACTAATTAAGCTAGCTTAAGTCTAATTAATCCTAATCCATTCTAATTGAATTATTCTAATTATTTGATCTGAATCAAATTTAATTAGACTTACCATATGATTCTAAATATTCTAATTAGCCTATCGAACTAATCAATTTTGGTTTTTGAATTCGTTTGGGCTTTTAATTTTCGATTCGAAGTTGGTATTCTAATAGATATTCCATAAACAAAAAGATAAGTTTAAAATTAAACATATAATCATGCAATTATCTTAAGAAAGTAATATGCAAAAATGATATACACGTCGGGGTCGTCACATGAACCTTGTTGAGAACAAAATAAGATAATGTAAACATATCACATAAAATCATTATTACTACACTGTTCATAGTTGACATAAATGTAAATATGAAATAAATTACCAAGAATGGGGATAATAGAGTGAACATTTATATAATACAAACAGTCACAAAATATCATTACAAACAACGAAATATATGGTGTGAACATTCACATTGACAATGTAACACCCCAACTTTCAGGCCGTTAATAAATCAAATCAACCTCAAATTTACAATTCCAAATAACTAATAACCTCAAATGTACAAATCATCTCCAAAAATAATTTACACACATATCTCCAAAATATAATATATACAAGTCTTCAAAAATAAATAATAATAGTGATGGGTCCCAAAATCTCTATTTCAAGTAATCTCTTTAAATGCTTCTATCACAATCGCCACTAAATTGCTCTGTACCTAAAACATCAATTAACTTAGGAAGTATACAATACGACAGGAATAACAAGGCTCAAATAGAGAATAAATTAACAGAGATCCGATAATTTACGATATTACATGAACGATTAGATTCAAGGTTATCAAGCAATTTACCAAATTGCATAAACAAATAAACTCACATATGATAACCTGTCTAGAACCAAATATCCGGTCATAATCAATACATGGCTAGTGACCGACCTCACCTACCTCACCCAAGCACAATCGCTTATCCAGAAATATTGGTGCAAGCTATTGGCAAGGTCCACTCGATCTATGTAAAAGCAATTCCATGTCATTTAGTTAGACAAATCAAAACTATCAGCACAGAATAACTGTTGGAAAATTGATTTTTTTATAGGTTTATTTTGGGCCAACTTTGAGCCCAAAATTGAGTGGGGTCCACACGTCTTTTGGGGTGGATCCAAAGAAATGACGTGTTCCTTGCCGCATAGTAAGTCACACGGTGAAGACGGTTCGTCAAAACCATTTATGAGTGAATGGGAACTTAACGTCGTTTTTGGGTTCGTGGAATGGACGTTTAAAGAATTAAATGTGGGTTTCCTTGAAATGGGTTGTCCCACATTGAAATTTTAGAAGAGCTTTTGTGAGAATATAAGCTGTAGGTGTACAACCTTGGGTTGGGCCCCAAGGGGCACCCCAAGTTTGTAGAAAGGAGGAGTTATGAACATATTGAACCTTGGCTCAAACCACTACACAAGCGCACACGCGTCGTCGTCCGACCGACCGACCAAGCCAAGCCGGGTCGGGTGTGGGTTGGTCGGTTCTAATATTAATTTTTTGGACAAAATTTATTTGAATTTTTCCAAAAATTCTTAATGAAATTAAATTCTAATTTTGTGCCAAAATTTAATTTAATTTTCTGTCCAATTGTTATCTCCTCTAGTCCAAATTTTCCAAACAGATTAAACTGTCCAAACAGATTTCAAATTTGTTACACCCGGACAGATTCTGTTTTTTCAAACATATCTAAATCTACCCAGGCAGATTGAACAAGTTCAAACTGAGGTTCAACAGATTCAAATGTTCAAACAGATTGGAAAAAAACTACCCAGCAGTTCTGGACAGTTTTATAACTGCTGCAGTTAATAGATCTGTCCAGATTGATGTTGTATCTATCCAATTTGAATTTGCACATGTTTAATTCAAATAACCTACCTGTTCGGGTCTGCAATTTGCCTATATATACCAGCATTTTCTAGCAGTGTTCTGGATCCGAAAAATAGTCTGGAAAATTCACCAAGTTCCCTTCCTTTTGCTCTCTTGCATCAATTATTCTTTATATTATTTTAGGGAAAAATTCAGAGAGTTTTAAACACAGGTTTTGTTCGCCGAACAAATTGTATGGAGTGCTACTACAATTTGTAAAGATCATTGTATCCTAGGAGATAGACCCTTTATATCCGTAAGCACCGTAACGGGGCGAATCTGTCTTAAGGACAGAATGTCACATACTTGACTTGATCTTTTAAATATTTATTCGGTTCGTAAAATAAATTATGCAAGTAAATTTTTGTTTGTTTGATTTGTTTCAATTATTTTATTTACACAGAAGATTGTCCAACAATCTTTAGACAAATTCGAATTATTCTGTTTACAGAATTTTTCGTTTGTTTCCTTTTCTCTTTCTTCTTCTTACAGAAATTATTTTTTGTGGTTTTACAAAATAATATTCTAGTTGGAAAAACAAATAGTAGTAATATACTATTTGATAGATAGTAGTAATATACTGTCTATTTTCTTTGACAACTAGTAGTAATATACTGGTGTCATTAATAATTCAAAATATTTATTTGTGAAGTTTGTCATAAATTAATTTTGGTTTTCAGAAATAATTTCTGAGTGTTCATTAATTAAAATTCTATTTTCAGTATTTTAATTTTGAAGTGTTACAGAAATTTAATTTTCTGTGTGGAATTAATTTGTTTAAATAAATATTTTATTTTATTTTCAAATTAATTGAAAAATAAAAGTTACAATTGTTATTTATTTTTTATTTTTTTACAGAATTTAATTCTATGGTTTTGGCTTAAATTTTTTGTGTAGTATTAAATTCTAATTATAATTTTGTTTTATAATTTAGAATTCATAGCTACTGAAACTAGTCAAACTAATGTTCAAACCAGTAATGGTATGGTGGCTGCAACTGCGCCAACCCCTCATCTTGTTGTGACTGTACCAATCAATCATGGTGAAAAACCAGAGAAGTTCTTAAGAACTGTTTTTAAAAGATGACAGAAGAAAATGCTATCTAAAGGAGAGGAAACTAAGAAGTACAAACTTAATGGCAAGTGTTACATTTGTAACAAAGAGGGACATCGGGCCAAAGATTGTCATAGCAAAGGAAAAAGCAAAAGAAGAACAAGCAAGAAGCCTGCTCAAGCCAATATGACCGAAATGGACAAAATTTCCAATGGTGTAGATGTCACAAATCTTTCTGCTATTGTTTTCAAGGCAATCCTTGTCGGAAATCCTAAAGAGTGGTGGGCGAACACTGGTGCTACTCGCCACATCTGTGCTGACAAAAAGATGTTCACATCTCATTCAGTGGTAGACAATGGTGAACAACTTTTGATGGGCAACTCTTCGAGTTCTAAAGTTGAAGGACAAGGAAATATTATTTTGAAGATGACATCTGGAAAGGAACTCACTTTCAACAATGTGCTGTATATACCGGACATTCGCAAGAACCTTGTTTCTGGATCTTTGTTGAGTAAAAATGGGTTTAGGCTAGTTTTTGAAAGTGATAAGTTTGTACTTACCAAAAACGGGATGTATGTAGGGAAATGTTACATGTTTGATGGCCTTTTCAAAATGAATGTAATGACTGTTGTACCCTCTATTATTAATAAAGATACATCTTCTTCTTACTTGCTTGGGTCTTCAAATTTATGGCACGTGGTAGACTTAGACATGTTAATTATGGATCTTTGTGTAGATTAATTAATATGGAATGTTTACCTAAATTTGACATTGATTTTAATCAAAAATGTGAAATTTGCGTTAAGGCAAAATTAACTAAAACTCATTTTCATTCAATTAAAAGAAGTACGAAACCACTTGAATTAATTCATAGTGACATTTGTGATTTTAAATCAATTCAAACTAGAGGTGGGAAAAAGTATTTTATCACTTTTATATATGATTATACTAGATATAGTTATGTTTATTTAATTCGAACCAAGGATGAAGCTTTGGAAACTTTCATTCAATATAAGAACGAAGTTGAAAATCAACTTGGTAAGAAAATTAAGAAACTTAGAAGTGATAGAGGTGCTGAATATGAATCACATTTTGGTGAATTTTGTAAAGAACATGGAATAATCCATCAAACCAAATGGAATTGCTGAAAGGAAAAATAGGACATTAAAAAAATGATGAATGCCATGTTAATAAGTTTTGGATTACCTCAAAACTTGTGGGGGGAAGCAATACTTTCTGCTAATTATATACTTAATAAAGTACCCCGAAAGAAAGTGAATGAAACACCTTATGAAATATGGCATGGGAGAGTACCATCCTACAAATACTTAAAAATGTGGAGGTGCTGGGCTAAAATGGCTATTCCTAGTTTTAAAAAGACTAAGATAGATCCTAAAACTGTTGATTGCATTTTCATTGGTTATGCCATAAATAGTAGTGCATATCGATTTTTGATTCATAAGTCAGAACATTCCGAAATGCATGTAAACACTATTATTGAATCTCGGTATGCGTCTTTCTTTGAGCATGTATTTTCAAATAAAACTAGACAAGAGACTAGTACTAACAAAAGATCTCATGATGCTATTACTAGTCAGGATCAAGAACAAGAGCAAGAGGTAGATCAAAATGAAGAAGAGAAACCTAGACGTAGTAAACATGTTAGAACCTCAAAATCTTTTGGTCCAGATTTTCTAATATTTTTGTTAGGAAATGAGTCTTTAACTTTTAAAGAAGCTATGTCCAGTCCTGAAGCTCCTTTATGGAAAGAGCCTGTTAAAAGTGAAGTTGAATCCATCTTGCAAAATCACACTTGGGAATTGATAGATTTGCCACCAGGTTGTAAACCTCTTGGGTACAAGTGGATTTTCAAAAGAAAAATAAAAGCGAATGGATCAATTGACAAATACAAGGCAAGACTTGTGGTCAAAGGTTTTAGACAAAAAGAAGGTCTTGATTACTTTGACACATACTCACCGGTTACTAGAATAACATCCATTAGAGTGCTAATTGCTATTGCATCGTTGTACAATCTAGAAATTCATCAAATGGATGTGAAAACTACTTTCTTAAATGGTGAGTTAGATGAAGAAATTTACATGGAACAGCTAGAAGGATTTTCTGTTCCAGGAAAAGAAAAGAAAGTGTAAATTAGTTAAATCATTATATGGTTTAAAACAAGTGCCAAAGCAATGACATGAGAAATTTGACAAGGCAATGATGTCAAATGGATTTAAAATTAATGAATGTCACAAATGTGTTTATATTAAAAACACAGACAAAGGTTATGTCATTGTATGTCTTTATGTGGATGATATACTCATCATAGGTAGTAATAATGACATGATTAAAACTACCAAGAAAATATTGAATAAACATTTTGACATGAAAGACATGGGGATTGCTGATGTAATTCTTGGTATGAAAATTACCAAAACATCAGAAGGTTATGCTTTGTCACAATCTCATTACATTGAGAAAATACTTGACAAATTCAGCAAAAATGATGATCATCTTGCTAGAACACCTGTGGATGTTAATTTGTTTCTTTCTAAGAATGTACAGGAAAGTATTTCTCAATTAGAGTATGCCCAAATTATTGGAAGCTTAATGTACTTAATGAATTGCACTCGCCCAAATATAGCTTATGCAGTAAGTAAATTAAGTAGATATACGAGTAATTCAGGAGTGGAACACTGGAAAGCAATTATAAGGGTTCTAAGATACCTCAGATTTACTCAAAAAATTGGGCTGCATTATACCAGATATCCAGCAGTACTTAAGGGATACAGTGATGCAAACTGGATATCGGATACTAGAGACTCAAAATCCACCAGTGGTTATGTCTTTACTCTTGCTGGGGCGGCTGTATCTTGGAAATCTTCCAAACAGACTTGCATCGCTAGATTTACTATGGAATCAGAATTCATAACTTTAGATAAAGTTGGGGAAGAAACAGAATGGCTTCGCTACTTCCTTGAAGATATTCCAACGTGGCCAAAATCGGTGCCTACTATTTGCATACATTGTGATAGTCAATCAGTAATAGGTAGAGCACAGAGTCTTATGTATAACGGTAAGTCGCGATACATTCGTCGTCGACATAATACCGTGTGACAACTACTCTCTAATGAAATTATTTCCATTGAATATGTGAAGTATAAGGATAATATAACGGATCCACTAACCAAAAGGTTAGCAAGAGAGTTAGTTGAGAATTCATCCAGGGGAATGGGACTTAAGCCTATTAAATAAGAGTTACCACAACGGCAACCCAACTTAGTTGACTGGAGATCCCAAGATCTAGGTTCAAAGGGACAACCGAGTTGTGTATGACTCATAAGGATCACTGGGGAGTTAAACTCCTACCCATTTCTATGATGAAACAGTGATGTCTGCAGCGTTTTAGGTTAAGTAATACTTTTAATGATTCTTATATCTAGGTATACTTAGTGGAGTATGATAGGATACTCTTCATAAGAATCACCTATATGAGTGTGAACTAGGCCGGTTCTATGAGATTT
This sequence comes from Camellia japonica, assembly GCA_030407325.1. Lineage (NCBI taxonomy): Eukaryota > Viridiplantae > Streptophyta > Magnoliopsida > Ericales > Theaceae > Camellia > Camellia japonica. The sequence goes on along the minus strand of JAPPVO010000059.1, from coordinate 52,406,144 downwards.
GTGAAGGACTACAATTCCCAAGAGCACCCATGAAACACCAGGTTGTTCTAGGCCAAAATGAACACAATAATGAGAACTAAACTGTGTCTGGTAATATACTGTATGAGTTCTATTGTCTTGGTTTACACAAACGGTTGAACAGTTCAAGACATCATGTTCACTAGTTAGCTAGTAAATCCGATAGTGTCTCACAAGGGAAGGTTCAAAGCCAAAAGCTACCTATCCTTTACAAAATATTTCCAATTTCTGTACTCTCTGTAATTAGATCATGTTGGTGCATTTTCTCTCCGTCAAACAAATTAAACAAATTAAAATAAATTACTTATAGAATTTATTTTACCGAAATTTATAAGTACAAAAAGATCAAGTCGAGTGTGTGACACTCTGTCCTTAAGATAGATTCGTCCCGCTACGGTGCTTACAGACAAATGGCGTCTATCTGTCAAGATACAATGATCTTCACAAATTGTAGTAGCACTCCAAACAATTTGTACGGCGAACAAAACTTGTGTTCTATACTCTCCAAAATTTCCCTAAAATAATATGAAGAATAAGTTGATGCAAGAAAGCAAAATGAAGGCAAAGAAAATGAATTTTCAGAATCTCCCAAAACTGCTGGAATGCCATGGTATTTATAGGGCCAATGGTGACTATTCAAAAATTCCGAACAGGTATGCAAACTGCCGAATAGGTACAATTTTGAAACTGAATAGATAGTTTCAAATTTTGAACAGATCTGTTTAACTACAGCAGTTAAAAAACCGCTGGGCAGTTTTCCTAAATTGTTTGAATAGTTTGAACCTGTAGAGATTGGACTAGTGGAGGTTTGTTTGGACAGAAAAATTTTGGCGCAAAATTAAATTAATTTCGTTCTGAAATTCAAATTAATTTTTCCCGTAAGAATTTTTGAAAAAATTCAAATGAATTTTGTCCAAAAAATTAATGTTAGAACCGACCCGACCCACACTCATGCCCGGCACGGCCGGTCAGACGGCGGCGTACGTGTGTGGTGGTTTGGGCTAAGGTTTACTTTGTTCATAACTCCTCCCTTCTACAAACTTGGGATGCCTCTTGGAGCCCAACCCAAGGTTGTACACTTAGAGCTTATAAACTCACAAAAGCTCTCTTAAAGTTTCAATGTGGGACAACCCATTTCAAGGAAACTCATATTTAATTCTTTAAATGTCCATTCCACGAACGTCAAGTTCCCATTCACTCATAAATGGTTTTGATGAACCGTCTTTACCGTGTGACCCGTCATGCGGTAAGGAACACGTCACCTCTTTGGACCCACCTCAAAAGACGTGTGGGACCCTCTCTATTTTGGGCTCAAAGTTGGCTCAAAATAAGCCTATAAAAACCAAAATTTTCAACATAGTAATTTCCTTCTCTCATTAAAAATATTAGCTCTGCATGTTCATTTGCTTAATCAAATGTATGCCATGTCTTCAAGGTCATCCATCAAGGCTTCTTTACAATTTTTTAAGAAAGTTTCATTTGGTTTATAAAAAATAAAGAAAAAAAATTGTAGTCTTTATTGATTATTGATTATTGTATCTTGCGAAAAAAATACAATAATATTGATTATAATATATTTATTGATTATTGTATTTTGCAAAAAAAAGTTAAGTATGTTTGCGGTGTGCGTTGTGTCACTATGTCATAAAAATTATAAATGGTGAATTTATAATATACATAAAGTAAGAATTGTGAAGAATAAAATTATACGCACCAATTGTGATTACCTTACAAATATTGTGTCATGTTATGAACAATAATTTATAAATATTACGACTAATTTATGAATTTGTCAAAAAAATGTTTTGTTAATACTTCGTTTGGTTTGATTGATTTAGAGAGAAAAAAAAAATGAAATGGAGGGAAATAAATTTTAATTACTTGTTTGGGTTGTCAAATATGAGAAAAATAGAAAGAAAGGGTGAGGAACACATTTATCTCATAACCCGTATTTTCAATCTCTTCAAAAGTGGAAAGATTAGAAGAGAAATGAAACTTATCAAGAGGGTGTTTGCGATGATCTAAATAAGTATATTTTTTTTATGAAAGATGTGTAAAAAAAGTAGAGAGATGATGTGACCTAAAAAAGATAAAAATATTATTAAAAAAAAATGCTAATATAGGGGATGCCAAATAGTGCCCAAATATTATTTTGTTATGATATTAAAATCAACTTTTTAGATATAGACCAAATAAAATACTAACACTTATAACAAGTTAATTTAGTAAAAAAACAGTATATCATTTCTGTTCTTCTTTTGTTATATAATTTAACTAAACAACATAAAAGAGAAATTAATATAACTTATTTTCTTTTTTCTGTTATCTATCAAACAAAATAAATAAAAAGATAAAGAAATTATAATTTTTTTTCTTTTTTCTCATAACTTATCGAATCATTTCTTTTCTTTTCTCTCTTAAATTACCAAACAATAGTGTAAAGATTTTAGTAAAAAATTAGTAAAACATCCTTCTCTAATTTTGGATAGTAAGAAAAGTCTAATATATATATTTTTTATTAGTTAAGTTCCCTTTATGAAATTTCTCTGTGATTATACTAAAGAAATTTATTTGTGAAAATTAAAATTTCTCTGTGTCGAGTGTCAAATTTTTTTTGTAAAAATATTAAGAAATCCCAACAATTATAAAAATATTATATATCATTTATTTTATAAAATTTTAATATTAAGAATCTTAAAAAAATCTCCTTTACACTAATCTCAATTATAAAAATCTCCTTTACATTAATTACCAAACAATAGTGTAAATATTTTAGAGTGTCTTTTGCAAAAGAAATTGGCTGGCTGTTTCAACTTGTAGATTATAGAAAATTAGTAAAACATCCTTTTCTAATTTTGGAAAGGGAAGTCTAATATATATATATATATATATATTTTATTAGTTAAGATTCCTTGATGAAATTTTTCTGTGATTATACTAGATAAATTTCTCTATGAAAATTGAAATTTTGTTATGTCGGAATAAAATTTATGTGTCTAATTTTTTTGGTAAAAATATTAAGAAATCTCAACTATAATAAAAATATTATATGTCATTTATTTTATAAAATTTTAATATCAAGAATCTTAAAAAAAAATCTCAATAATTTGAAAATGACAAACCAACGAAGTTTTGGATACCACAGAAGCCACGCGGCTTCAATAACCAGGTCCGCTCCTTCCTTATGTCTTCTGCACCTTTTCTCAGTCTTACTTTGTCACTTTCCTCTCTTTCTCCACAAATTATTCGATACGTTGGACTTATATCATATAAAAAATGTAATCCGGGACAAAAGTTTAGAAATTTTTATATTTTTAATTTTATTATTATTTTTATATTATTTAATTAGAATTTTTATAATTTAGTATAAATATTTTAGAATTAGATTTCTTAATTTAGATTCATTTTATTTTCTTAACTAACAGTTGAGCTGTGCAATACACGTGTTATTTTTTTTTTTTTTTAAATTTGATGGTACAATGTGTTATAAAATAATAATTTTAATTATGATTTAAAATTAAAATTAAAATTAAAATATGGTTTTAATTATTTATTTTAATAATATTTGAGCTATCGTTCTATAAAAATTGTTACTTGAATACTTATATATATATTAATATTAGTTAAATTATTTGTGTATTTTGATAATTTTAGTTCTATCATATTATAAAAGTGTAATTATCATATAATAATTTTATATGATATATACTAAATTATAAAATAGTAAAATAAATACTTATTTTGATATTAAAAATAATAGTTAAGTTAGACGAAAAATTAGTAACATAAAATTAAAAGTAATTCTAACTATTTAATTTTCTTTTATATTCATTTAGAAAATAAAAATATGTCGAATAGAAATTATATAAAATTTATTAAAAAAATTAAATTGTTTTGAAACTTTATAATTATATTATGCATATTATAATAGAATATACATGATATGCACGGAGGCACATTGCTGAGAAAATATTATTTTTCCCCCAAAGCTATTACTTAAAAATCAAATCAATTCTTGTTCTTTTAATCAAATCAATTTTACATATAAACTATTTAATTTTGCATGAATTTTATCCTCACTAGCAATTGTCATCTATAATCAAACAAAAGTTGCTAATATGACCCTCAAACTTGATTTGAAATTTCATTTTACCTTCCAAATTTTTTCTAAAATATCAATTAGATCCCTAGACAAAATGAAATTTGAGGGTCTAATTAATATTTTATAGATAATTTGGGGGATAAAATAAAGTTTTAAATGAAAACATGATGCCAAGTCAGCAAATTCTGTCTGATCATAGACCGGGATGAAATTGATCCAAAATTGAATGATTTATGTGTAAAATTCATATAATCGAAAGAATGAATGTTAAATTGATTTTGAGTGATAGTTTGGGGACAAAGTAAAACTTCCCCCACATTGTTTAAAGAAGGGTTGAGCTTTTCCGTGAAATTTATTATAAGTTCTGTTTTAATGATCATAATTAGTTATTTTGTAGGGTATTCAATGTAGTTAAACCGATAATCGTAATATTTTTATTTTATTACTTTTGTTTTCGAAAAATTGAACAAATATATTTTTTTAAAATAGACTGTTTATTTTTTTAAGAAAAGTAAAATAAAATAAAAATATTATAATTATCGAATCAATTTAATTTTTTTTTATAAATAATATACATAAAAAATTTATAAAATAAAAAATTCAAATTATTAAAATAAGATTTGAAAATCCTAAGTGATTCGTGATTAGATCAGGATTAAAATATTCCAATTCCCAAATATTCAAAACACACAATCTAAATCATCAAGCACTTACGAAAGTGATTTAGATTGTTAGGAATAAACAATAAATCGACACAAACGATTTTTACGTGGAAAAACCACAATTGAAGAACCTTCAATTGTAATAAAAAATCATGGACGAAACGCCACTAATCAATCCATTACTGAAGAAAGAAAGATTACAAAATACCCAACTCAGTCAATTTGTCTTCACACCTTCTGTAACTCTTTCACCAAGCCTTCGTCTCGGAACTGATTAATCTAAAGTTGAATCCACAACTTCACTTGTCGAATCAATGACTACGTACAGAATCAAACCCCTTTGAAACTCTACGTTTGAATCTTCGGAATCCACCAAAGAATAACACTCTTGAATATAAGGTAACAACCTCCTTGATGTATGTATCTTAGATCATAGGTTACAAACCCTCTCAAATATCTCAAGGAAAAACTCAACAAAACTTTCAGAAGAAAACCTCAAACAAAACCCTAAGACTCTTAAACAAGATCTAGCCAAAGTAATCCTAAAATTGACCCAACATGCGAATATATAGAATCTGAGATTGCGTGGTCCGCTTGAGCGTGGGAATTCCCGCTCGAGCGGAGACTGCATATTCCGTGATTCATACAAGGTCCACGCTCGAGCGGAAGTTTCCACGCTCGAGCGTAGAATCACAACATCCAATATCTTTGCAGGTGTGGCAGAGATGCTGTAAGAGTGCAAACCCCGCTCGAGCGTCACTTTCCCCGCTTGAGCGGGAAGACTAAAACTGGAAAACTGAAAAAAACAACTTGATTACAAACTTAGGTTTTTTCCATGGAATTTTGACAACAAAGTCCTAACAAGATTCATAATAAACTTTTTTTTGAACTATAGATTCATAATAAACTTGATAGACCAAAACAGAACCGTAATAAAATCCACCCTCAACTTCTCTCAAGAGAACGCAGTTTAATAACCCTGGTCCGACCAGTGGCCTTATATCTTCCCCACGTCTCATCAATTATTGCCTCGGTAAACATCTATAATAGGTCACGCCCTTCTTTATCTCTTCTGCAACTTTTCTCGGTCTCATTTGGCGTGTCTCTCTCTCTCTCCCACACACACACGCACACACACACACTTTCTCTCTCTCTCTCTCTCTCTCTCGGTGTCACAGCGTTTCTTCTCTCTCATGATCCATCTTTCTCTTTGAAACCCTGACTATCAAAGAAAAAACATGTTTACTCTCTCTCATGATACATTTTTCTCTTTTAAACCCAGACCAGACCATTAAAGAAAAAACCTGTCCTCTCTCTCTCTCTCTCTCTCTCTCTCTCTCTTTCTCTCTCTAGCCAAGACTCCAACACGACCCTGTTTTGGTAGTAGTTCCTTTCAAAGCCATGGACAGTAGTATCTTTCAACCAAATCCACTTAATAACCATCACCACAAAGCTACCACTGCCACAAACAACAACGATGACTACCAAGTTGGAGATCTTGATCTCATTAACATGATTGATCAAGATCTTAATTTCATAAAAGAGACCATGACAGAGATTCAGAAGTTTGTAGATCATATGAATGTGCAAATCAACCAAGCTTGTGAGAAATTTGAGGAGCTCAAAACAAGAGGAGGGAGCGATACTAATGAACTTGACCTACTGAAAATGTCTGTTAAGAAGTTAAAATCCCAGATTCCCTCCAAGCTTAAAATCCGGTATAATGATGATTCAAAACCACATCGGAAACCATGGTTTGATGGATCCATTAACAGTAGCAGCGGCAACTACCAAGTCGATGTAAACAAGGCTGGCAATTTCTACAGTTTGTACAATCAGCCACAATTTGATCACACCACTGCACCTGAAGTTATCCAGGTGTCTTTCCTTAGCTTTCCCCCGAAACTACAAGATTTTTTGAAATTTTTCCGGATTTTCCCAGAAATGGCTACCATAAAGAAAAGGTTTATGATTTACTGGTGGATTGGATGGGTACATCTGTACGAAATTGTGTTGTGGAAGACAGCAGAGGATACTGTCAACGAGATCTTGGATAAGCTTACTGCAAAGGGCTTCATCGAGCCTATCTACAAAAATTCTGGATTGGTTGTGGATAGCTACAGGATGCCCCCTTACATTCGTTCTGCTTTAACCATTGAATCAGAGTGGTATGGTTTTGATTATTTTCCGGATCGATGCCTCACCTATTGGAATAGATGCATCTTCAACATTGATACGGCTATTATTGATGGAAGACATGAAATTATTTTCAAAAGGGGCACCAATTTGAAAGTTGCTTACTTGGGAAGGTGGCAGAGCTCGGTCACACATCACATTGAAGTCCCATACATCAAAATTTTTAATGCACTCAAGAATATGAAACAATTGGGGTTTCTTAGCCTTCGAGGAATTTCTTTGATTACAGAGCTTCCTCAGTTCATTTTACAACTGACTAAGCTTAAGATTCTGGATCTCAAAGTGTGCCACAATCTTGAGGTGATTCCAGATTGGATTGGCTTGCTTAAGAATTTGACACACTTGGACATATCTGAGTGTTACCTTTTAGATCATATGCCCAAGGGGCTTGGTGCACTATCTAATCTCCAAGTCCTTAAGGGATTTATTATTGGAAATTCCAACGACAAAAAGTCATGTACTATCAATGATTTGACAAAATTGTCAAAGCTACGAAAATTGAGCATATCCCCAAGTATGAAAGAATTTCCAACAGATCTGCAACTTCGTCATTTACAAAGATTAAAATTCCTACAGAAGTTGAAAATATCTTGGTCAGGATGCATTTTATGAGGTAAAATTGATGATTCACCTAAGCAAGCACAACTATTTTCCAAGCGAACAACACTGACAAGATCATTTGTTGAGCAGCATGATCCAGAACTTCCTTCCTCAGTGAAACTTCTTCATCGTTGCAAAAACTAGAGCTTGAGTGTTTTCCTGAGATAGATACACCTAATTGGTTAAGATCTAACAATTTGAAGAACTTGAAGAAACTTTACATCAGAGGAGGACTATTATGTAAGCTAGACAAAATAGTAGCTGCCAAAGTTGAAATGTTGCAATTGAAGTACTTAAGTGACTTCCAGATGCGTTGGATGGACCTTAGGAGCTATTTCCCAGTTGATTTACTTGGAGAAAGTAGAATGTCCCGGCCTCAATTCCTTCCCGTGTGATCAGAATGGTGTTTGGATAAGGAAATGGCATCAATGAGAAATGTGGTGGAAGAAGCTGCTGAGGGAGGATGGGAAACCTCTTTCTCTTGTCTTCCCTTTCTACTTTTAGGCTGGCAAATTAATGTCTTGAGAGATAGTATATAGTAATTGTTGGAAAAATGGTTTAATATATGGCTTATTTTGGACCGATTTTGAGCCCAAATTTGAGTGGGTCCCAAACGTTGTTTGGGGTGCGTCCGAAGAGGTGAAGACAGAACGTCAAAACCATTTATGAGTGAATGGGAAGTTGACGTCGTTTTTCGAGTCTAACATTAATTTTTTAGATAAAATTCATTTGAATTTTTCAATAAAAATTATTGTGGAAATTTAATTTAATTCTAAATTCAAATTTTGGATTCCTAAGTGGTTTCCTAAAGTTTGTAATTGTGGGGAATTTAATTTAATTTAAATTCAAATTTTGGATTCCTAAGTGATTTCCTAAAGTTTGTACCTCTTCCTTTATTATTAAACTATTCAAATCTTTTAATATATATATATTCTAATTGTTTAGTATATATATACCAAATAGTTTAATAATAAATTTTCCAAACAGGTGGAAGGAATCTGTTCCATTAACGGCTCACTTTTTTCATTTGCTTGAAATTTTGTTCTGACCAACGGTCAATTCATATATTCAAATTGTGAATAGTTTTGCACCTGTTGACTTCGGGGTTTGGTACCTGTTCGGGGCTTTGGAAATTTGCCTATAAATACAATCTGATTCTAGTAGTCTGGGGGTGGGGAAAAATTCAGTCTGTTATTTTGTCTCGTTGCTGTGTAATTTTTTCTCTAGTGCATTTATTCTTCATATTTAGTTTTAGAATAATTTAAAGAGAGTATAGATCACATGTTTAGTTCGCCGAACAAATTTGTTTGAAGTGCTTCTACAAATTTGTGAAAATCATTGTATCCTGGGAGATAGACGCCACTCAACCGTAAGCACCATAGCGGGGCGAATCTGTTTTAAGGACAGAGTGTCACACACTCGACTTGGTCTTAATTTTAATTCGGTTCGATAAATAAATCTGGTATGTTATTTATTTATTTTGTTTGAATTTATTTCAAGTTATTTTATTTACACAGAAGATTGTTCTAACAATCTTAAGACAGATTCGAATTTATTCTGTTTACAGAATTTTTTCGTTTGTTTCCTTTTCTCTTTATTCTTTTAAGAAAATTATTTTCTGTGGATTTACGAAATAATATTCTGGTTGGAAAAACAAATAGTGATTATATACTATTTGACAGATAGTAGTAATATACTGTCTCTTTTCTTTGACAACTAGTAGTACGATACTGGTGTCATTAACAATTCAGAATACATTTTTGTGGAATTTTGTCAGAAAATTAATTTTGGTTTTTAGAATTTATTTTCTGAGTTTCATTAATTAAAATTCTATTTCAGTATTTTAATTATTGGAGTGTAACAAGAGATTTAAATTTCTGTGTGAAATTAATTTGGTTAAATAAAATTTTATTATTTCCAAATTAATTGAAAAATAAAAGTTATATTCTTATTTCTTTATTTTACAGAATTTAATTTCTTGTGTGGAATTAATTGGTTAAATAAAATTTTATTTTATTTCCAAATTAATGAAAAAATAAAAGTTATATTTTTTAATTCTTTACTTTTACAGAATTTAATTTTCTGTGTAGAATTAATTTGTTTAAATAAAATTTTATTTTATTTTCAAATTAATTGAAAAATAAAAGTTACATTCTTGTTTCTTTTATTTTTACAGAATTTAATTCTGTGAATTTGGTTTAATTTTCTGTGTAGTGTAAATTCTAATTATAATTTTGTTTTATATATTAGAATTGATGGCTACTGAAACTAATGCCCAAACAAGTACTACTGTGGTGGCTGCGATTGCACCAACCCCCTCTCCTGTGATGACAGTACCAATAAGTCATGGAGAGAAGCCAGAGAAGTTCTCAGGAACTGACTTTAAAAGATGGCAACAGAAAATGTTGTTCTATCTTACAACTCTGAATCTGGCTCGTTTTCTCCGTGAAGATGCTCCTATCCTGAAAGAGGATGAAATGACCGGCAAGTGGTTGCTGCGTTGATGCTTGGAAACATGCGATTTCCTTTGCCAGAATTACATCTTGAACGACTTGACAACACATTATACAACGTCTACAGTCCAATCAAGACAGCAAAGGAACTTTGGGAATCGTTGGAGAAAAAGTACAAAACGGAAGATGCCGGCTCAAAGAAATCTATGGTTGGCAGATTCTTGGATTTTGTAATGGTTGATTCAAAAACTGTGATCAGCCAAGCTCAATATTTCCAACTCATTCTGCATGACATTCACGCAGAAGGCATGTCACTCAGTGAATTCTTCCAAGTTGTAGCCTTAATTGAAAAATTACCAAAAGGCTGGAAGGAATTCAAGAACTACCTCAAACACAAGCGCAAAGAAATTTTTATGGACGAATTAATTGTGCGTTTGAGAATTGAGGAGGACAACCGCAATTTTGAAAAGCGGACTGGTAAGCATCCTATGGAGTCTAAGGCAAATGTGGTGGAACATGCTTCAAAAACCAAGAAACGAAAGTCTTCTGGAGAAAGTTCATCACAAGGCTCTAAAGGGGGGGATAATAAAAAGTACAAGTTTAATGGCAAATGTTACATCTGTGACAAAGAGGGACATCGGGCCAAAGATTGCCGTAGCAAAGGCAAAAGCAAAAGAAGAACAAGCAAGAAGCCTGCTCAAGCCCACGTGACTGAAGTGGACAATATTTCCAATGGTATAGATGATATCAATCTTTCTGCAGTTGTTTCCGAGGCAAATCTTGTCGGAAATCCTAAAGATGTGGGTGGACACTGGTGCTACTCGCCATGTTTGTGCCGACAAAAAGATGTTCACATCTTATTCTATAGTGGACAATGGTGAACAACTCTTTATGGACAACTCCTCAACTTCCAAAGTTGAAGACAAGGAAAGATTATACTCAAGATGACATCTGAAAGAACTCACTTCCAACAATGTGCTGCAATGTACCGGATATTCGCAAGAATTTAGTTTCCGGATCTTTGTTGAGTAAGAATGGGTTTAGGCTAGTTTTGAAAGTGACAAGTTTGTACTTACCAAAAACGGGATGTATGTAGGAAAAGGTTACATGTCTGATGGCCTTTTCAAGTTAAATGTAATGACCGTTGTACCTTCAGTTATTAATAATAATGCATCTTCTTCTTACTTGCTTGAGTCTTCAAATTTATGGCATGGTAGACTAGGACATGTTAATTATGGATCTTTGCGTAGATTAATTAATATGGAATGTTTACCTAAATTTGACATTGATTCAAATCATAAATGTGAAATTTGTGTTAAGGCAAAATTATCTAAAACTCCTTTTCATTCAATTGAAACAAGTACGGAACCACTTGAATTAATTCCTAGTGACATTTGTGATTTTAAATCAATTCAAACCAGAGGTGGGAAAAAGTATGTAATCACTTTTATAGATGACTATATTAGATATAGTTATGTTTATTTAATTTGAACCAAGGATGAAGCTTTGGAAACTTTCATTCAATATAAGAATGAAGTTGAAAATCAACTTGGTAAGAAAATCAAGAAACTTAGAAGTGATAGAGGTGGTGAATATAATCACCTTTTGGTGAATTTTGTAAAGAACATGGAATAATTCATCAAACCACCGCTCCTTACTCACCTCAGCAAAATGGAATTGCTGAAAGGAAAAATAGGACTTTAAAAGAAATGATGAATGCCATGTTAATCAGTTCTGGATTACCTCAGAACTTGTGGGGAAAGCAATACTTTCTGCTAATTATATTTTAAATAAAGTACCCCGAAAGAAAATAAATCAAACACCTTATGAATTGTGGCATGGAAGAGTACCATCCTACAAATACTTAAAAGTGTGGGGTGTTTGGCTAAAGTGGCTATTCCTAGTCCTAAAAAGACTAAGATAGGTCCTAAGACCATTGATTGCATTTTCATTGGTTATGCCAAGAATAGTAGTGCATATCGGTTTTTGATTCATAAATCAGAACATTCCGAAATGCATGTAAATACTATTATTGAGTCTCGGAATGCATCATTCTTTGAACAGTGTTTCCAAATAAGACTGGACAAGAGACTAGTAATAATAAGAGATCTTTTGATGCTTCTACTAGTAATGATCAAGAACATGATCAAGAGCAAGAGTTAGATCAAAATGAGGAAGAGGAACCTAGGCGTAGTAAACGTGCTAGAACCTCAAAATCTTTTGGTCCAAATTTTCTAACATTTTTGTTACAAAATGAGCCTTTAACTTTTAAAGAGGATATGTCCAGTCCTGAAGCTCCTTTATGAAAAGAAGCTGTCAACAGTGAAGTTGAATCCATCTTGCAAAATCACACTTGGGAATTAGTGGACTTGCCACCAGGTTGTAAACCTCTTGGGTACAAGTGGATTTTCAAAAGAAAATTGAAAGCGGATGGATCAATGACAAATACAAGGCAAGACTTGTAGTCAAAGGTTTTAGACAAAAAGAAGGTCTAGATTACTTTGACACATACTCACCGGTTACTAGAATAACATCCATTAGAATGCTAATTGCCATTGCATCTCTATACAATCTAGAAATTCATCAAATGGATGTTAAAACCGCTTTCTTAAATGGTGAGTTAAATGAAGAAATTTACATGGAACAACCAGAAGGTTTTCTGTTCCAGGAAAGAAAAGAAAGTGTGTAAATTGGTTAAATCATTATATGGTTTAAAACAAGCGCCAAAGCAATGGCATGAGAAATTTGACAAGGCAATGATGTCAAATGGATTTAAAATTAATGAGTGTGACAAATGTGTTTATATTAAAAACACAGACAAAGGTTATGTCATTGTATGTCTTTATGTAGATGATATTCATCAGTATAATAATGACATGATTAAAACTACCAAGAAAATGTTGAATAAACATTTTGACATGAAGGACATGGGCATTGCTGATGTAATTCTTGGTATGAAAATTACCAAAACATCAGAAGGATATGCTTTGTCACAATCTCATTACATTGAGAAAATACTTGACAAATTCAGCAAAGATGATGATCATCTTGCTAGAACCTGTAGATGTTAATTTGTATCTTTCTAAGAATGTACAGGAAAGTATTTCTCAATTAGAGTATGCCCAAATTATTGGAAGCTTAATGTACTTGATGAACTGCACTCGCCCAGATATAGCTTATGCAGTAAGTAAATTAAGTAGATATACGAGTAATCCGGGAGTAGAACACTGGAAAGCAATTATAAGGGTTCTAAGATATCTCCGATTTACTCGTAACATTGGGCTTAATTATACTAGATATCCAGCAGTACTTGAAGGATACTGTGATGCAAATTGGATATCGGATACTAGAGACTCGAAGTCCACCAGTGGGTATGTCTTTACTCTTGGTGGGGCGGCTGTATCTTGGAAATCTTCCAAACAGACTTGTATTGCTAGGTCTACTATGGAATCGAATTCATAGCTTTAGACAAAGCAGGGGAAGAGGCAGAATGGCTTCGCCACTTCCTTGAAGATATTCCAATATGGCCAAAACCGGTGCCTGCTATATGCATACATTGCGATAGTCAATCAGCTATAGGTAGAGCACAGAGTCATATGTATAACGGTAAGTCACGACACATTCGTCGTCGACATAACACCGTAAGACAACTACTCTCTAATGGAATTATTTCCATAGAATATGTTAAGTCTAAAGACAACATAGCGGATCCACTAACCAAAGGGTTAGCAAGAGAGTTAGTTGAGAATTCATCGAGGGGAATGGGACTTAAGCCTATTAAATAAGAGTTACCACAACGGCAACCCAACCTAGTTGACTGGAGATCCCAAGATCTAGGTTCAAAGGGACAACCGAGTTGTGAATGACTCAGAAGGATCACTGGGGAGTCTAACTCCTACCCATTTCTTTGATGAAATAGTGATGTCTGCAGCGTTTAGGTTAAGTAAAATTTTAATGATTCTTATATCTAGGTAAACCTAGTGGAGTATGGCAGGATACTCTTCATAAGAATCACCTATGTGAGTGTGAACTGGGCCGGTTCTATGAGATTTGTGAAGGGCTACAATTCTCTAGAGCACTCATGAAAGACCAGGTTGTTCAGGGCCAAAATGAACACAATAGTGAGAACTAAACTGTGTCTGGGAATATACTGTGTGAGTTCTATTGTCTTGGTTTACACAAACGGCTGAACAGTTCAAGACATCATGTTCACTGGTTAGCTAGTAAATCCGATAGTGTCTCACAAGGGAAGGTTCAAAGCCAAAAGCTACCTATCCTTTGCAGAATATTTCCAATTTCTGTACTCTCTGTAATTAGATCATGTTGTTGCATTTTCTCTCCGTCAAATTCCATTCATGTGGGGGATTGTTGGAAAAATGGTTTAATATAGGCATATTTTTAGCCCAATTTGAGTGGGCCCCAAACGTTTTTGGGGTGGGTCCGAAGAGTGTGAAGACAGAACGTCAAAACCATTTATGAGTGAATGGGAAGTTGACGTCGTTTTGGTCTAACATTAATTTTTTAGATAAAATTCATTTGAATTTTTTCAATAAAAATTATTGTGGGAATTTAATTTAATTCTAAATTCAAATTTTGGTTCCTAAGTGGTTTCCTAAATTTGTAATTGTGGAATTTAATTTAATTCTAAATTCAAATTTTGGTTCCTAAGTGTTTCCTAAAGTTTGTACCTCTTCTTTATTTATTAAACTATTCAATTTTTAATAATATATATTTAATTTATATATATATACCAAATAGTTTAATAATAAAATTTTCCAAACAGGTGAAGGAATTTGTTCCATTAACGGCTCACTTTTTCATTTGCTTGAAATTTTGTTCTGACCAACGGTCAATTCATATATTCAAATTGTGAATAGTTTTGCACCTGTGACTTCGGGGTTTGGTACCTGTTCGGGGCTTTGGAAATTTGCCTATAAATACAAATCTATCTAACAGATCTGAGGGGTGGGGAAAAATTCAGTTGTTATTTTGTCTCATTGCTGTCTAATTTTTTCTCTAGTGCATTTATTCTTCATATTTAGTTTTAGAATAATTTAAAGAGAGTATAGATCACATGTTTAGTTCGCCGAACAAATTTGTTTGAAGTGCTTCTACAAATTTATGAAGATCATTGTATCTTGGGAGATAGACGCCACTCAACCGTAAGCACCGTAGCGGGGCGAATCTGTCTTAAGGACAAAGTGTCACACACTCGACTTAGTCTTAATTTTAATTCGGTTCGATAAATAGATCCGGTATGTTATTTATTTATTTTGTTTGAATTTATTTCAAGTTATTTTATTTACACAGAAGATTGTTCTAACAGTAATTTCCCTCTTTCATGAAAAACTAGTTGTACGTATTTATTTATTGAATCAAATGTATATGTCTTTAAGGTCATTCATCAAGGCTTCTTTACAAGTTTTCAATAAAGTTGCATTTGGGTAAGGCAGAGTATGTCTTTACTCTTTTTTTTTTTTTTTTTTTTTTTTTTGGGGGGGGGAGGGGAATTACAAAAAGAAAAAAAAATAAAAAAAATCAAAGATGAATTTTGTCAAAAAAACAAACTTTAGTTTTTAGTTTTATCAATTTTAATTCTAATTTTTTAATTTGTTTTCAATTTAAACCATCCACTTACTTCGTTTTATGTGAAATTGACAAAAAATAGTATTTTAGTCATTAAGCTCAATGTAGTTTTGCAAAGAATATCTAAAATATCTATTTTTATTGAGTTTAAAGACTAAAATATACTTTTTTCGAGAGTTTAAATTAATGAAAATAGGCAAATGATTTAAGTTGAAAACAAACTAAAAGATCATAATTTAAATTGACAAAATTAAAAATTCATATTTATTTTTTTATAAGGCTCAAATTTTAGGATTTTTTTCTATAAATTTTTTTTTTTTTTTTTTAGTTTTCTTGTATGTTACCTGATGGGGGTTATATTACATGAGTTCAAGTTCAAAATTTACCATTTCTCTAATTGGGAAACTTGCAATGAATTACATGAGAAAAAAATGAATTATTTACTTTACTTTGAGAAAGGTAAAAAAGGGGGCACAAAGCTGTTTTGGAATGAGTATATCTATATTATCTTGAAAGGGCCTGGCTTTGGTCCAGTCCTTAATCGGACTGGACGGTGCTGTTGGGCCGTGGGGGCCCACCACAGGTTCCGTTTTGAAAATCTAAACCGTTCAATGTGTAGAACTCGTCGAGTACTATATGCCTGTGAAAAATCACGTTGATCGGATATCGATAGCTATGTGATCAAATCAGTTTTGTATAAAAAAAAATGGACGGTGAATAAATTAACGGTTGATAAAAAACTGAATTGATCACATAGCTATCGATATCCAATCAACGTGATTTTTCAAGGGCATATAGTACTCGACGAGTTCTACATATTGAACGGTTCAGATTTTCAAAACGGAACCCGTGGTGGGCCCCCACGGGCCCAACAGCACCGTCCAGTCCGATTAAGGACTGGACCAAAGCCAGAGCCATCTTGAAAACTTGCGTATTAACTTTTCTTATCTTTAAATTACCTTTATGTAAGTGTAACTGTAGATTTTAAGCATGTCTTTGGATTCTACAATTGCCGTTTTGAATGCACACTTTCTAGTATATATATATATATTATATAAAATGTATACTTGAGTTGGTGTGAATGGTTGTCATGTTTTTTCACTTTTTCAAGAATACACTTCTCACCTAATAATTGTCATTCCTTCTTACTTAGCTAGTAGCTATCATACAAGTGTTAAAATGATTTTTCTTTCTTTCATTGAACAGTTTAAAACTACTGATAAGTTTTTCTCAATCAGTAATGATAGAGACCCCCACAAAACACGACCCCCCACAACCCCCAAAATGATTTGGACCATTTATGTCACTGTCAGAAATAGAAAAAAAAATTCAAACATATTAATGGTCAATACATCGGTGGGGTCATGTGGGTCCTCCTTTGTAGGGGTCCCAAACATTTTCCTTTCTCAATTATCAAGCTATCCAAAATTTAAATATAAAATGATCCCCTCCCAACTATACCCTAAAAATGAATTTCACACATGATCTTTTAATATTATCAATTTATCCACTCACATATTTAAAATGTGATCAATTTTCCCTGCCATCACATTTAAGTAAAATAAGTTTTAAAAAAATTACCACAAAGTGGAAAAATAATTTTTCATTTTCAAAAACAAATGTTTTGTATGCTTTTTATCATAAAAATTCTACTTTCTTATGATAATTTTCTCAGAAAAAATAAAGATTAAGAGAAAATATTAAAAATTTTATTACCAATTGTGATATGTTTTCTAGATTCAATTATTATATAATATAACACATTATGGGTAAAATTTATGGGTTGCTAACATTGCTCCTTTCTCACCAAAGATAGACTAAAAAAAATTTCAAGACATGTATCCCGATTTGTGATATATTGTCCAAATTCAATTCGTTTATTGTAGGACCTACACTTGGAATGAATTTCAACCGCACAATGCTAAGAGAGTGTTTGGGTGCATTACAAAAATGCTTTTTTTTTTAAAATCTTTTTTGGATCACATTATCTCTCAATTTTTCTGCATATTTTTTCATAAAAAGTCAAAAAGTATACTTATTTAGATCATCCCAAACAATTCTAAGTATTTTCTCGATAAAATTTTTGGTTTCCTAGTATTACGGTAACTTTCTATGTTGATGTAAAATCATATTTCAAACATAAATTTATGTTTTTAGAACACAACTTCAGAAATTTTACTATATGTTAATTGAAAAAACACAACTTCATTGGATTGTGTTGAAAATATGATTTCAAAAGTAAAAGTCATAAACAACACATCAGAAAGTGATACGAGTTTAAAATTGTATGAGTTTTGAGGAATTTATTTTATATGGCATTTGATTTTTTATTTTATTTTTGTTAGGTATGGTTTGATTATTTTCGGCCAAGATCTTAAAAAAGGTTGGCTTACGGAACTCTTCTTTGTGGTCCAATTTGGCAGGCTCAGAAAAGTGCACGTATGTGCAAATTTCGTCTGGAATGGGTCAAAATTTAAAAAATAAAAATAAATCTATTCTATTTATTTTCAAATTCTAAATAGTATATGATGAATTCAAGTGTTTGAAAAGAATTAGCTTAGCAGCTCACTCATTCTTCGTACCCAGTTGTGTCCATTAATCCTTCTAATTGATTTTCTTGCCAATATTATTTGTAATTTTCTTCTTAAATCATGTCAACAAATACAACCCCCTCTGTATCATCATCTTTGGATTATTCCGAAGGCAAGAGTTCACAGCGATTAGCTACCACCACTGTCGCCTCCACTTCCACCACCACCGCTATCGTCCCAACCACCACCACAAACAACAACGATTACCACGGTGGAGCTTCTGCGCTCGCTAACATGATTGATCGAGATCTTATTTCCATGAAAGAGTACATAGTAAAGATTCAGAAGTATATAGATCATATGAATGTGCAAATCAACCAGGCTTGTGAGAAATTTGAGACCTCAAAACAAGAGGAGGGACTGATACTAATGAACTTGGCCAACTGAAAATGTCTGTCAAGAAGTTGAAATCCTAGATACCCTCCAAGCTTAAAATCCATTCACTACAACAAAACTAACTATTTAAGGCATCATATACGGCATGCATTAAATGCAAGTTGTAATTAGTACATTCTACGACATTTTTTTTTGTGCAAGCTGTTAATTCTTTGTCAATAACGGCATACATACCATGTAAGTCGTTAATTCATATATTTATGGCATGCAAAAGTATGCCGTGAAAAATATATATTTTTACGGCTTACAAAAATTTGTAGTAAAATATTTGCACTTAAGACAACATACATTTCATGTCATAGAATATTATAACTTTACACGGCATGCATTAGCATGTCGTGAAAACTTCTACTGGAAAAAAAATTTAAATCAATTTTTTTTATGGCATGCAAAAGTATGCCGTAAAAAAAAATATTTTCACGGCATATAAAAATATGTCGTAAAATATTTGCACTTAAGATGAGATACATTTCATGTCGTAAAATATTATAACTTTACACAGCATGCATTAGCATGTCATGAAAACTTGTACTACATTTTTTTTCAATTATTGTGTTTGACTTTAATTTTCTAGATTCAATTTTTTGAAAATTGCGTTTTTTATTTTTCGTGTTTTTTTGTTTTTAGTGAATATTTTTAAATTTTTAAGTAATTTTTTTTTCTTTTTTAGATGTACTAACTTAGATGTATCTAAAAACTAAAACATTTGTAAAAAAAAAATATTAAAATGTAATAAATACACAAAAATATGAAAATGCACCAAATTTTATATATATATATATTTTGTATTTTTAGTATTTAGTGAATTTTTTAAAAAAAAATTCACAAATATTATACTTTTTAAGTCTATTTATATTAGGTATATCTAAAAATTAAAAAAACGACCGAATAAATACCATTATTAGAGATGAAAAATCTAAAACCGTGGCAAAAAGTAATATTTTACGCGACGGTACGTTACCCGTCATAATTTTTTTTTTGTCTTGCGAGTTTTATATTTTTTTGTGACGCCCTTTGTTAATCCGTCACAAAAGATTTTATTTTTGCTCATTCGCGACTGTCCTGAAAATGGTCGCAAAAACTTTATTCCTAATTCCCTACCTCCTCCCTTCCCACTTATCTCTAAACTTTCAGACTTCTCTTTGGATTAAAAAAAAAAAACTCAACATTTACACAAGCACGAGTAACAATAGCCTGAGATAGAAATTTTGTTTTCTAAAAGGAAGCCCTTATGGCACAATCAGCATCCTCTGTTTCTCTCTTTCTCTCTCTCTCTCTCTAAGTCTCCGTCTGTTTCTTTGTCTCACTGACATTCACATTCACACAAGCACAAACCCTAGGCCACCATTCAATATCAAAAAGCTATTGGACCTCTCGATTTGCCTCAAAGAGTCATCAAGGTATGACTCTCGATCTTCGTCTTCTTTTCCCGATACCTATATCAATTCACTTGATTTCTCTCTGTATCAATCCTTTCGATTTCTAAATTCTCTCAGCTCTTCGCATTCGCTTAAATCTTTGTTTATTTTGCTTCGATTTTGATGGCAAGTGTTATATTTGTGACAAAGAGGGACATCGGGCCAAAGATTGCCGTTGTAAACACAAAGGCAAAGAAAGATCAAGTAAGAAGCCTGCTCAAGCCTATATGACCGAAATAGGCAAAATTTCCAATAGAGATGTCATAAATCTTTCTGCAGTTGTTTCCGAAGCAAACCTTGTCAGAAATCCTAAAGAATGGTGGGTGGACACTGGTGCTATTCGCCACATCTGTGCCGACAAAAAGATGTTCACTTCTTATTCTATAGTGGACAACGGTGAACAACTTTTTATAGGCAACTCCTCGACTTTTAAAGTTGAAGGACAAGAAAAGATTATTTTGAAGATGACATCTAGAAAGGAACTTACTTTCAACAATGTGCTGCATGTATCGGACATTCACAAAATCTTATTTCCAGATCTTTGTTGAGTAAAAATGGGTTTAGGCTAGTTTTTGAAAGTGACAAGTTTGTACTTACCAAAAACGGGATGTATGTAGGAAAATGTTACATGTCTGATGGCCTTTTCAAAATGAATGTAATGACTGTTGTACTCTCTATTATTAATAAAAATACATATTCTTCTTACTTGCTTGAGTCTTCAAATTTATGGCATGGTAGACTTGGACATGTTAATTATGGATCTTTGCGTAGATTAATTAATATGAAATGTTTACCTAAATTTGACATTGATTTAAATCATAAATGTGAAATTTGTGTTGAGGCAAAATTATCCAAAACTCATTTTCATTCAATTGAAAGGAGTACAGAACCATTTGAATTAATTCATAGTGACATTTGTGATTTTAAATCAATACAAACTAGAGGTGGGAAAAAGTATTTTATCACTTTTATAGATGACTATACTAGATATAGTTATGCTTATTTAATTTGAACCAAGGATGAAGTTTTGGAAACTTTCATTCAATATAAGAATGAAGTTGAAAATCAACTTGGTAAGAAAATTAAGAAACTTAGAAGTGATAGAGGTGATGAATATGAATCACCTTTTGGTGAGTTTTGTAAAGAACATGGAATAGTTCATCAAACCACCGCCTCTTACTCACCTTAGCAAAATGGAATTGTTGAAAGGAAAAATAGGACTTTAAAAGAAATGATGAATGTCATGTTAATAAGTTCTGGATTACCTCAGAACTTGTGGGGGGAATCAATACTATCTGCTAATTATATACTTAATAAAGTACCCCGAGAGAAAGTGAATCAAACACTTTATGAATTGTCGCATGGAAGAGTACCATCCTACAAATACTTAAAAGTGTGGGAGTGTTTGGCTAAAGTGGCTAATCCCAGTCCTAAAAATACTAAGATAGGTCCTAAAACCGTTGATTGTATTTTCATTGATTATGCCATGAATAGTAGTGCATATCGATTTTTGATTCACAAATCAGAACATTCTGAAATGTATATAAATACTATTATTGAATCTCGAAATGCATGATTCTTTGAACATGTATTTCCAAATAAATCTGGACAGGCGACTAGTACTAATAAAAGATATTATGATGCTATTACTAGTCATGATCAAGAACATGATCAAGAACAAGAACAGAACAAGAGATAGATCAAAATGATGAAGAGGAACCTAGGCATAGTAAACGTGCTAGAACCTCAAAATCTTTTGGTCCAGATTTTCTAACATTTTTGTTAGAAAATGAGCCTTTAACTTTTAAAGAGGCTATGTCTAGTCCTAAAGCTCCTTTATGGAAAGAAGCTGTAAACAGTGAAATTGAATCCATCCTGCAAAATCACACTTGGGAATTGGTGGATTTACCACCAGGGTGTAAACCTCTTGGATATAAGTGGATTTTCAAAAGAAAAATGAAAACGGATGGATCAATTGACAAATACAAGGCTAGACTTGTGATCCAAGGATTTAGACAAAAAGAAGGTCTTGATTACTTTGATACATACACACCAGTTACTAGAGTAATGTCCATTAAAATGCTAATTGCTATTACATCATTGTACAATCTAGAAATTCATCAAATGGATGTGAAAACCACTTTCTTAAATGGTGAGTTAGATGAAGAAATTTATCTGGAACAACCAGAAGGATTTTCTATTCCAGGAAAAGAAAAGAAAGTTTGTAAATTGGTTAAATCATTATATGGTTTAAAACAAGCGCCAAAGCAATGGCATGAGAAATTTGACAAAGCAATGATGTCTAATGGATTCAAAATTAATGAGTGTGACAAATGTGTTTACATTAAAAACATAGACAAAGGTTATGTCATTGTATGTCTTTATGTGGTTAATATGCTCATCATAGGTAGTAATAATGATATGATTAAAACTACCAAGAAAATGTTGAATAAACATTTTGACATGAAGGACATGGGAATTGCTAATGTAATACTTGGTATGAAAATTACCAAAACATCAGAAGGATATGCTTTGTCACGATCTCATTACATTGAGAAAATACTTGACAAATTCAGCAAAGATGATTATCATCTTGCTAGAACACCAGTGGATGTTAATTTATTTCTTTCTAATAATGTACAAGAAAGTATTTCTCAATTAGAGTATGCCAAATTATTGGAAGCTTAATGTACTTGATGAACTGCACTCGCCCGGATATAGCTTATGTAGTAGCTAAATTAAGTAGATATACGAGTAATCCAAGAGTAGAACACTGGAAAGCAATTATAAGGGTTCTAAGATATCTCCGATTTACTCATAACATTGGGCTTAATTATACTAGATATCCGGCAGTACTTGAAGGATACTATGACTTAAATTGGATATCAGATACTAGAGACTCAAAATCCACCAGTGGGTATGTGTTTACTCTTGGTAGGGGCGGCTGTATCTTGGAAATTTTCCAAACAGACTTGCATTGCTAGGTCTACTATGGAATCAGAATTCATAGCTTTAGATAAAACTGGGAAAGAAGCAGAATGGCTTCGCCACTTCCTTGAAGATATACCAATGTGGCCAAAACCGATGCCTGCTATATGCATACATTGCGACAGTCAATCAGCAACAGGTAGAGCACAGAGTCATATGTATAACGGAAAGTCGCGACACATTCATCATCGACATAACACTGTGAGACAACTACTCTCTAATAGAATAATTTCCATTGAATATGTGAAGTCTAAAGACAACATAGCGAATCCACTAACCAAAGGGTTAGCAAGAGAGTTAGTTGAGAATTCATCGAGGGGAATGGGACTTAAGCCTATTAAATAAGAGTTACCACAACGGCAACCCAACCTAGTTGACTGGAGATCCCAAGATCTAGGTTCAAAAGGACAACCGATTTGTGTATGACTCATAAGGATCACTAGGGAGTCAAACTCCTACCCATTTCTATGATGAAATAGTGATGTCTGTAGTGTTTTAGGTTGAGTAAAATTTTAATGATTCTTATATCTAGGTAAACCTAGTGAAGTATGCCAGGATACTCTTCATAAGAATCACCTATATGAGTGTGAACTGGGCCAGTTCTATGAGATTTGTGAAGGGCTACAAGTCTTTAGAGCACTCATGAAATACCAGGTTGTTCAGGGCGAATATGAACACAATGAGAACTAAACTATGTCTGGTAATATACTGTGTGAGTTCTATTGTTTTGGTTTACACAAACGGTTGAACAGTTCAAGACATCATGTTCACTGGTTAGCTAGTAAATCCGATAGTGTCTCACAAGGGTTCAAAGCCAAAAGCTACCTATCCTTTGCAGAATATTCCCAATTTCTGTACCGTCTATAATTAGATCATGTTGTTGCATTTTCTCTCCGTCAAATTCCATTCATGTGGGGGATTGTTGGAAAATTGGTTTTTTATAGGCTTATTTTGGGCCAACTTTGAGCCCAAAATTAAGTGTGGTCCACACGTCTTTGGGGGTGGGTCCAAAGAGATGACATGTTCCTTGCCACATTGTAAGTCACACAGTGAAGACGGTTCATCAAAACCATTTATAAGTGAATGGGAACTTAACGTCATTTTCAGGTTCGTGGAATGGACGTTTAAAGAATTAAATGTGGGTTTCCTTAAAATAGGTTGTCCCATATTAAAACTTTAAGAGAGCTTTTGTGAGTATATAAGCTCTAGGTGTACAACTTTGGGTTAGGCCCCAAGGAGTACCCCAAGTTTGTAGAAGGGAGGAGTTATGGACAAATTGAACCTTGGCTCAAACCACCACACAAGCGCACGCGCACGAGCCGCTGTCCGACCGACCGGCCGAGCCAAGCCGGGCCGAGCTGCGTGTGGGTTGTGGGTTGGGTCGGTTCTAATATTAATTTTTTGGACAAAATTTATTTGAATTTTTCCATAAATTCTTAATGAAATTAAATTCAAATTTTGTGCCAAAATTGAATTTAATTTTTTGTCAATTGTTATCCCTTCCAGTCCAATTTTTCCAAACAGATTAAATTGTCCAAACAGTTTTAAAATCTGTTGTACCTGGACAGATTCTGTTTTTTCTAACAGATTTAAATCTACCCAGGCAGATTGAACAAGTTCAAACTGAGGTTCAACAGAACAAATGTTCAAACAGATTGGAAAAAAACTACCCAGCAGTTCTGGACAGTTTTATAACTGCTGCAGTTAACAGATCTGTCCAAATTGATGTTGTATCTGTCCAATTTGAATTTGCACCTATTCAATTCAAATAACCTACTGTTCGGGTCTGCAATTTGCCTATATATACCAGCATTTTCCAGCAGTGTTCTGGATCCAAAAAACAGTCTAGAAAATTCATCAAGTTTCCTTCCTTTTGCTCTCTTGCATCAATTATTCTTCATATTATTTTAGGGAAAAATTCAGAGAGTTTAGAACACAGGTTTTATTCTTCGAACAAAGTGTTTGGAGTGCTACTACAATTTGCGAAGATCATTGTATCCTGGGAGATAGACACCTTATATTCGTAAGCACCGTAGCGGGATGAATTGTCTTAAGAACAGAGTGTCACATACTCGACTTGATCTTTTAAAGATTTATTCGGTTCGATAAAATAAATTCTGTAAGTAATTTATTTTTATTTGTTTGATTTGTTTTAATTATTTTATTTACACAGAAAATTGTCCAACAATAACTTCATAGGATTTTATCCAATAACCAGAATAATCAATAAGATTACAAATTGAAAGTAATTAAAATAAAAACTCTTTGCAAAAAGATTTAAAGGAAGCATATTATATACCACCTAAATTACCTCAAAATAATTTCTTGATCACTTGATGCTAAATTCCTCCATTACCAACACTTCGATCATCTGATATTGCACCATAAATCTCCAAAGGTGGCGAATAAAAATTCTAAGATATAAGGTATGTAAATTTTGACAAAATCTACAACTTCCCTTTTTTATAAAATCACTAACACTCACTTTAAATACTCTCAATCTAAACTTAAAGTTTATATCTCAAAAGAGAGAGAGAGGGAGAGAGAGAGAGAAAGAAAGAAAGAGACAGATTGTCACGACTCGAACCTGCATCTAGAGGTTTGGATCATACCCGCCAGTAATCATGAAATTACCTACAGCCTCATACAGAATTAAAAACATATTTAGTTATATGGGGCCAAAAGTGGAAGCTGACTAATCGCTTATCCAAAAATATTGGTGCAAGCTATTGGCAAGGTCAACTCGATCTATGTACGGAGCAATTCCATGTCATTTAGTCAGACAAATTAACACTATCAACACAGAATAACTTCATAAAATTTTATCAAATAACCAGAATAATCAATAAGATTACAAATTGAAAGTAATTAAAATAAAAATTATTTGCAAAAAGATTTAAAGGAAGCATATTGTATACCACCTAAATTACCTCAAAATAATTTCTTGATCACTTGATGCTAAATCCCTCCATTACCAACACTTTGTTCATCTAATATTGCACCATAAATCTCCAAAGGTGGCGGATCAAAATTCTAAGATATAAGGTATGTAAATTTTGACAAAATCTACAACTTCCCTTTTTTATAAATTCACTAACACTCACTTTAAATACTCCCAATCTAAACTTAAAATTTATATCACAAAAGAGAGAGAGAGAGAGAGAGAGAGAGAAAGAGAGAGACAGATTGTCACGACCCGAACCTGCCTCTAGAGGTTTGGATCACAACCGGCCAGTAATCATGAGATTACCTACGGCTTCATACAGAATTCAAAACATATTTAGTTATATGGGGCCAAAAGCGGAAGCTGAATAATCGCTTATCCAAAATATTGGTGCAAGCTATTGGCAAGGTCCACTCGATCTATGTACGGAGCAATTCCATGTCATTTAGTCAGACAAATCAACACTATCAACAAAGAATAACTTTAGAGAATTTTATCAAATAACCTGAATAATCAATAAGATTACAAATTGAAAGTAATTAAAATAAAAACTCTTTGCAAAAAGATTTAAATGAAGCATATTGTATACCACCTAAATTACCTCAAACTAATTTCTTGATCACTTGATGCTAAATCCCTCCATTACCAACACTTTTATCATTTGATATTGCACCATAAATCTCCAAAGGTGGCGGATCAAAATTCTAAGATATAAGGTATGTAAAGTTTGACAAAATCTACAACTTCCCTTTTTTATAAAATCACTAACACTAACTTTAAATACTCCCAATCTAAACTTAAAGTTTATATCAGAAAAAAGAGAGAGAGAGGGAGAGAGAAAAAGAGACGGATTGTCACGACCCGAACCTGCCTCTAGAGGTTTGGATCACAACTGGCCAATAATTATGAGATTACCTACGGCCTCATACAGAATTCAAAACATATTTAGTTATATGGGGCCAAAAGCGGAAGCTGAATAATAAATTTTGTCCAATGAACTATGCATATATAGCGTAAACAAAAATATCTTACATGTTAATGACTCACATCTATACACATACAAATAGATAATATATATCCAAGATCATTCACAAGTCATCATCATCATACAGATCCAAAAACTTGTGTAAAACCATGGTCAAACATGACTAACAAAAGAAAACAAAGGTTCAAAGAAAACAAAAGCCTCGCTCATGAGGAGCTCCTCGATAGACTTCACAAAGATTGGGTGAACTTGACCAGTTCACTAGGGTTGGACATGATGCTGCTCACCTACATACATATACATAATAGAGTAAGCTAGCGCTCGGTAAATAACATCAAAGTAAAGAGGTTATATGAATGAGTTTTATTATATAAATATAACCCTTTCCATATCATATACGATTCATAACGGAATGACCTTGGGTCCAATAGATACGGAACGACCTCGGGTCTAACGTACAACAGATGTGCAAAAAGAAACTTATCATAACTTAACAAAACGGCCTTGGGTCCAATCATTTACAACTGTATAATGACCATTTGCTCAACTCATAACAGATATTCAGACTTATCAGATATTCAGAATGACCTTGGGTCTACCTTAACCAATATACAGAATGACCTTGGGTCCATCATATGCTTTATTCTTGTCAATCATACTTACAGATCTTTTAAGAATCGGACAGATAGAAGGCTTATTCATAGCTTAAAATCATAGGTTCGGAAAAACTTACCACATTGATAACACTTAGAAAATAATGTACATAAAAATATCTTTACTAAGATATTATTCACAGTGATTCGGTTGCTGATACGGCCTCGTGGATGTACCTACACATTTCATAAACATAACACACATTGAGGCTTGTTGCTTAACCAAGTTATTCTTATTTAATCCAATTCTCTTATACCAAGTTCTTACTCATTAATTCATTTAAGAGGCTCAATTCATGGCTAAGAATGCTTTGAAAGGAGTGAGAATGCAAATATGAACAAAGCATGGCATTTCAAGATATGCTGAAACAGAGCACTTCGCTCGAGCGCAACATTGGTCGCTCAAGTGGACCACATGGTCTGCAAAAGTACTAGATGGTTCGAATTTAGACTTGATGGTCGCTCGAGCCAACATGCAAATACACTAAGGTCGCTCGAGCTAACACTTCGTTGATCGAGCGGTCTGTAAAACTTCTAGATGCTCAAAATCTAGGCTCGATGGTCGCTCGAGCCAATAGGTAAATGTACTAAGATTGCTTGAGTGGACACTTAGTTGCTCAAGCCATTATGCAATGTCTCTGCAAAAAATGCTAGATGCATAAAATGTGCGCTTGAGCAACAACTTGTTCGCTCGAGCGATGCGGTCGGATTCTGGGTTTTCCATAACATAATTTAAGCTTCAAAACACAAGTTCAATGTCAAAAACCTACATGACAAGTTCTAAACCACATAAATACCTTCATAAACATGAATACAAAATCCATTTCAAACCCTATGTTCAAAACTTCATGAATTCTTCATGGTTGGAACTCAATTTTCCATATATGTACAATTTAGCTTCAAACTCCTTTCCAAAATTTTCAAAATATGAAATTGAGCTTCAAAACATTCATAATCATGGATGCTGTATAGGAAGTAAATAATATTCACTTCTGTACTCCTTGCCTCTGTGTTTTGTTCACTATAACGGCGTCGTCTCTCCTACAAACACAACAGAAGTGAACTAACTGGTGGGTGTCTTGCTGGAAAATACCTCCGACGGTCAAGTTAGCACCCTTAGAATATAAGAGAATGAGAGAGTATTTTTGGGTATTTCAGATTGCACACCTTCAAGAATGAACTTGCAGGTCTTATATAGACAACTTGCCCCATGTGACGCCCCAAATCTACACTATTGGTTGTAGTCAAGGGAAAGTCACTAATGAGTCCTATGGTCAATAACGAAGTAAGATCCCAGATCGCTGGAGGAGTCAAATTAGCCTCCCTTCTAAGTCCAGCTTTCTTAGGTAGCACACTACCTTTTTGACAGATCTTAAGAGGTATTGACACAAGGTCTCATAAGTAACATTAGGGGTTATATTGGTGTTAGAATATAAGTACATAATAACCACGAATATCCTTAATTACAAAAGCTCGTTCCATTACATTACATCCCAAAAGAAATTTTAAATCTTCATATGAGCCTTACAAAATATCAAAAGGGAAATTTCTAACTTTTCTAAGATAGCCAAATGTCTTCGAAGGTTTCCGACTCGTCGTCCCAGCTATAAGCTCCTCATCAGCACCTGGCATGATACGCCGTGAGATTTGAATGCCCAGTAAACGCACACACACCCCGTCCATTTTTCCCAGTCTAATACACAATCACAAACATGACAACAAGTAATGAAGCATGATATTCAACTAAACAAGCTAAGGGTTACAAAGTTAGATGTTAGTAAACTAGAAATCCCCCAAAGAGACTTCGTCCTCCCAACCACAAGAATCGGATGCGGATTATTCGGTATGCCCCCTCTTTTGCTGCTTTGTTACAGACCTTACCTCGGATGCCTACCAACGGTTATGTACCACGTAGCGCCAAGCGCAGGGCCCCAAAAGAGACGGTAAAATAGGGCCTTTCTCATTCTCTCCTTACACCAAACCACCTAAGGTCCGAATATAACCACTCCGTTCAAGGGTTCCGAACAACTACTTCCGCAAGACTGTAACTTTCAAAAGGGAACACGCCCCGTCAAACAATCCAATTGGGACATAAATTTATGTCATCACAATACTTCATGTGATCGAGACCCCATTAGCCACCCCATTAAGTTTCCATTTAGATTAATGTTTAAGTTAGTTAGTACAAGTAAGTAACAAGAATAAACTTTCATAAGTGTAAGCATCATTGAAGGGCTAAAATATAAGATATACAACCATGGCAAGTGTGATATCATATTAAGACACATTCATATATTAACAATCATATTCATGAACACAATAGCATGAAATACCAATGCCAAACAGAAATTTCAGATTTAGTACCCGTTAAAGATTAAAATCGAAGGGTTGTTTCAGATTTTTCCCAAACTCGACCTTCCTATGATTCGAAGAGAATTTAATCTAGTTTTCAGAACATATTTCGGAAATGGGATAACTTTTCTAGATTTTTAGTTATTTAAGAGACAGTCCAGCGCTGTCCAGATTCGTCGACCGTTACGAAAATCGGATTTTCTTACAAATTGCTCACTCTTTTTTAATGAAACCAATTTTCCTTAAAAACTAACTTCTTAAGGAAGATTTTGGCATAAAAATGAGGTCCATAAGATTTTCTACATTTTTCTAGAATGTTTGAAAGTTGGCTGTAAAAATAGATTTTTAATGCACGATACTCAAAACAAGAAGATTTGTGAGGAAAAGATCCACTAAGGGAAATTTTTTCATTTCTTTTGTGTGAGAGATCCTCTTCTGCTCCCTTGTATAGCGGGAGTACTCTGTTTCCACCTTACGTATTTCTGTTATGATCATTTCTTCGGCGGCAATCGCACAGCGTCGGCGGCTAAAGTAGGGGCTGACAGACATGGCCCTCCTCCCCTGCATACGGAAAGTACCCCACGAGTCGAGACTGACGCTGAGTCTTGGATGGCCTCTCGATGACATCCTAAGGTGGAAAAAGATTTTTATTTGTTTGTCTCTTTTAAATATAATAGTGTGATAGTAAAATACAATATGGTAAAGAGGTAAGGGCTTCTAGAGTCGCATATTGGGTTGCGCGGGCTAAGGGTTGAACCTAGGCTCTGATACCAAATTGTGACGCCCCAAATCTACACTATTGGTTGTAGTCAAGGGAAAGTCACTAATGAGTCCTATGGTCAATAACCAAGTAAAATCCCAGATCGCCGGAGGAGTCAAATTAGCCTCCATTCTAAGTCCAGCTTTCTTAGGTAGCGCACTACCTTTTTGACAGATCTTAAGAGGTATTGACACAAGGTCTCATAAGCAACGCTAGGGGTTATATTGGTGTTAGAATATAAGTACATAATAACCACGAATATCCTTAATTACAAAAGCTTGTTCCATTACATTACATCCCAAAAGAAATTTTAAATCTTCATATGAGCCTTACAAAATATCAAAAGGGAAATTTCTAACTTTTCTAAGATAGCCAAATGTCTTCGAAGGTTTCCGGCTCGTCGTCTCCAGCTATAAGCTCCTCATCAGCACCTGGCATGATACACCGTGAGCTTTGAATGCCCAGTAAACGCACACACACCCCGTCCCTTTTTCCCAGTCTAATACACAATCACAAACATGACAGCAAGTAATGAAGCATGATATTCAATAAAACAAGCAAAGGGTTACAAAGTTAGATGTTAGTAAACTAGAAATCCCCCAAAGATACTTCGTCCTCCCAACCACAAGAATCAGACGTGGATTATTCGGTATGCCCCCTCTTTTGCTGCTTTGTTGCAGACCTTACCTTGGATGCCTACCAACGGTTATGTACTAGGGCCTCAAAAGAGACGGTAAAATAGGGCCTTTCTCATTCCCTCCTTACACCAAACCACCTAGGGTCCGAATACAACTGCTCCGTTCAAGGGTTCCGAACAACTACTTGCGCAAGACTGTAACTTTCAAAAGGGAACACGCCCCGTCAAACAATCTAATTGGGACATAAATTTATGTCATAATAATACTTCATGTGATCAAGACCCCATTAGCCACCCCATTAAGTTTCCGTTTAGATTAATGTTTAAGTTAGTTAGTACAAGCAAGTAACAAGAATAAACTTGCATAAGTGTAAGCATCATTGAAGGGCTAAAATATAAGATATACAACCATGGCAAGTGTGATATCATATTAAGACACATTCATATATATTAACAAGCATATTCATGAACACAATAGCATGAAATACCAATGCCAAACAGAAATTTCAGATTTAGTACCCATTAAAGATTAAAATCGAAGGGTTGTTTCAGATTTTTCCCAAACTCGGCCTTCCTATGGTTCGAAGAGAATTTAATCTAGTTTTCAAAACATATTTGGAAATGAGATAACTTTTCTAGATTTTTAGTTATTTAAGAGACAGTCCAGCGCTGTCCAGATTCGTCAACCATTACGAAAATCGGATTTTCTTACAAACTGCTCACTCTTTTTTAATGAAACCAATTTTCCTTAAAAACTAACTTCTTAAGGAAGATTTTGGCATAAAAATGAGGTCCAAAGTTTTTCTACGTTTTTCTAGAATGTTTGAAAGTTGGCTGTAAAAATAGATTTTTAATGCACAATTCTCAAAACAAGAAGATTTGTGAGGAAAGAGATCCACTAAGGGAAATTTTTTCATTTCTTTTGTGTGATGAAAATAGGCTAAATAATATATTAAACTCAGAAATTTATCTTGAAGGTGTGCCTTTGGAAAGTTTGAGAAATCGGTATGAAAAAGATAGTTTTGTACCGAATAAGGGGAACCACAAGAAGAGTAGAATCATGGCTCAACTCTTTTCATTTTTAACACAGGAAAATCACTAAAAAACATCTGAAAACAATGTGTAGAACCCTTAAGAGCATGTATTTGAAAAAGGAAAATAAAAGAGAGAGTTGTGTTGTGGCTTACTTGCTAGGCTAGGCCAAGTTAAACAAGATTGCTCTCATGTTCCTTCCTCTCTCTCTCAAGACTTTTCTCTTGCTCTCCTTTCTCTCCTCTAGGCCGAATGTAGTGTGTGTGTGTGTGTGTGTTGTTTGTGTATGCTATGCTAAGAGGGTGGTTGTATAAGTAGGCAAATTTGGTGTGAAAAGACACAAAGGCCCATTAGTTGGAATTGGATTGAGAAGTTTGGATTTACTTGGAGTCTAAAGGAATATGGAGTGATTAGGGGACTTAATTATGTGATTAGACAAGATTTAGTTAGCCTCCAGTTGGAATGGAACTAGGTTGGGAGCACAATCCCTTGATTTAGGGGTACTTGGTACTTTTGCTTCTAGAATGCCATGATTACAAGGCTTGAAAATTGATCCCTCACACTCCCTTAGGTTGGCCGGTCATGGGGAAGGGAAATGGAGAATATTATATTCAATATATGTGTACTATGGAGATATTCCCAATATATATAGATCCACAAATTGATTTTGTGGTACTATAGTATAAAAAGTACATGTACTAGTTTGGGGCAAATCTTTAAATTAATAAAAAAAGTGAGGGCTTGGAATTAAACTCATGTATTGAAACCTTATTTATGTAGAATTAAATTAAATTAGACTAAGGAACCTAATTCAGCTAGGATATTCTTGTTCCGATAAAAATTAAAAATGCTAACCGGCAAGATTCGAAATAATTTAAGAAACTAAGGGGCTTTAAGGAAATAATTCAAACGTAAGGATTTTTAAAGAAAATGCATTTTTAGGGGCTTCACACCCCACTTCTCCATGTGGTGCGCCCTACCCCCATTGTCTTGGGGCAAGGACATTCTGTTTCTTTTATTCCTTTTCACGTATGTACTTGTCAAAAGTAGATAACCTGACAAGCAACAATAAAATTGGGTAGATCATAGTTTGTCCCCCACAAACTATTAGGGCGTGAGAGGCTCCCAACAGGCCTCTCTTGGCCAGGCTAGCAGTAGCCTCGTTAAGTGCATAACCTTCTCACACGCGTTCTACGCCGTGCTATCACTTAGAGCTAACCGAGCTATTAGCTCGATTGGAGACACGCAAGCGCTCATTGCCCTTGTCCTCCAGCAAGGTCTCAATTCTGTTTGGTTCACCATAGCTCGGTAGGCTTAGCTTGGCCCATTACATTGGGCAGCTCGACTCTTTTTTCTCGGCACAAAACTTTCCTCTCAATTGCCCTTTAATCCCATCTGTTACAACATGATTGGGATTACTTCAGTCTTGCACAACTTAACTTTAGCTCGGTTTGGTGTTCAATATTGGGATAGCTCGGTAGGCCCAAACTTCACTTAGCTCGGCCCATTTTTGCTTGTTATTGCTCAGTTGGCTGGCCAAGCCTTTATCTCATATGAAGGGATATTTTAGTGCTTGTTTGGATTCACCACCTAGAGCTTAAGCTGCTCATTTTACTCCCTTTTGCTCGGTCATAATGGGAGTGCATGAAGGTTGTCTACTATTTGGTTAGTGGACTAACTTCAAATTACCTCAGTCATGTGTCTTTATTCGGTCATTAC
This sequence comes from Camellia japonica, assembly GCA_030407325.1. NCBI lineage: Eukaryota > Viridiplantae > Streptophyta > Magnoliopsida > Ericales > Theaceae > Camellia > Camellia japonica. The sequence goes on along the minus strand of JAPPVO010000059.1, from coordinate 52,372,052 downwards.
AGAATGCCACTTCCATCTCTAGTTCAAAATTCCCATGGTTTGTTCTGTCTATCTTTATTAGATGGGCCCAGTCTCTCTTGCTTGAGATTGTTCTACTCGGTTTCATCTCTTCAGTACTGCGCTTGACCGGCCACCATCTTTATCATATCATTGGACTTCAAGTTCGGCACTAACGGACGTACATACTCGATTGTCGAGCTACCATGCAGCTTGGTCTATCACAATATAGTAGCTCATTTCTAACTTCTTCATGTGTTATCTTCTGTCAAACAACATGTGGCCCCCTTGGGTTAGACTTTGGAGCAGTTGTTTTTGCACTTTCTCTCTCCAAAAATTCAAATTTTGTGAACCTAACAATTGCTGCTTTTTTAGTAAGCTTTCACCAGTTCATCCCCTTTTTGGCGAGCTAAATCCACTCGACAAGGTGCCTTTCCTCTCGGCGAGCTAAATTCGCTCGACAAGAGGCTTTATTTTCGGCGAGCTAAATTGATTCGGCAAGGCATCCTTCTTTGGTGAGCTAAATCCACTAGGCAAGGAGCCTTTCTTTTCGGTGAGCTAAACTTGATTGGCAAGGCATCTTTCTTTGTGAGCTGTATTCGCTGGCAAAGAATTCAAAAGTTGATAAAATCCATCAACTACCCTCTTGCCGAGCAAAACCCGTTTTGGCAAGAAATTCCAAAGTTGATAAAATCCATCAACTAACCTCTTGCTGAGCAAAACCCGCTTCGGCAAGGAATTTCAAAGTTGATAAAATCCATCAACTAACCTCTTGCTGAGCAAAACCCGCTTCGGCAAGGAATTTCAAAGTTGATAAAATCCATCAACTAACCTCTTGCCGAGCAAAACCCGCTTCGATAAGGAATTCCAAGGTCGATAAAATCCATCAACTAACCTCTTACTGAGCAAAATTTGCTTCGGCAAGGAATTCCAAGATCGATAAAATCCATCAACTAACCTCTTGCCGAGCAACACCTGCTTCGGCAAGGAATTCCAAAGTTGATAGAATCCATCAACTAACCTCTTGCCGAGCAACACCCGCTTCGGCAAGGAATTCCAAAGTTGATAGAATCCATCAACTAACCTCTTGCCGAGCAAAATCTACTTCGACAAGGAATTTCAAGGTTGATAAAATCCATCAACTACCCTCTTGCCAAGCAAAATCTGCTCGGCAAGGAATTCCAAGGTCAATGAAATCCACCAACTAACCTCTTGCCGAGCAAAATCCGCTTTGGTAAGGAATTCCAAGGTCGATAAAATCCATCAACTAACCTCCTGCCAAGCAAAATCGGCTTCGGCAAGGAATTCCAACGTTGTTAAATCCATCAACTACACTCTTGTTGAGCAAAACCTGCTTTGGTAAGGAATTCCAAAGTTGATAAAATCCATCAATTAACCTCTTACCGAGCAAAATCTACTTCGATAAGGAATTCCAAGATTGATGAAATCCATCAACTAATCTCTTGCCAAGCAAAATTCACTTTGGCAAGGAATTCCAAGGTCGAACAAAACACCAACTTTCATCTTGCCGAGAAAAATCAACTCGGCAAGGAATTCTGATTTCTCCATCGAAATGATCGTCAGTTGCCCCTTGGACCATGCTAAATATGCTCAGCGGCGCGAAAACATAGCAATTTTTGAGAAAACAATCTACTTGTTTCATCATATCAATAGTGGAAAGGGTTACAAAAGTAGAACTAAAAATAAAACTTCAGATTGGCAGTGTTCCACATTCTAGAAATAGATCGACCATTTATATCCTGTGAATTTTATGCCCGTTTCCTTGGCCTTCTTTCGACCGTTGTTCGGACTATTATCTTCTTGTCTGATGGCATGAACTTTTCCCCAAACCTTTTTGTTCGCTACTACTGAATTTGTCTTCGCGATAGCTGCGGCCGTGTCATCGACAACCCGTATATACTCATTGATCATTTGCCTTAATAGCTCCAACATTGGGGGCCCCTGTGAGTGAGTCTCTCAGTCTATGTCCAACTTGCAAACCCTGTCTATACTGAGCGATAGCCAGGTCGGTTAGGCAATCATGGATCTCATTGAATGTCTCTCAGTACCTAGCGTTGAATGCCTTCAACGCTTCTCCTGGACTTATACTTATCCCTAGGAGATGGTGGACCTCTTTTGGCGCTATTGTATTTGTCCCAAATCTGGTGACAAATGTTTTGGCCAACAGCTACCAACCATCAATCCTTCAAACTATTTTAGGCCCAGCTCGCCTAAACTTGATGGGAATAAAATACACATCAATACGTCATTACGCTTGTGGACAGCCATGACATGGCGAAAATGACTTATATGTAAGTAAGGATCGGTCCTCCCTTCTTAGAGAATGAACTTGGGATGATGAAAGCTTGAGGGGAGAAATGCGTTCTCGATCTCCAAACAAAAAGGAGTGGCATTCAATCTTACCGAGTCTCTATCCACTGACGTATTCACCATTGAATGTAACGGTGGCACGGCTACCTCTTCAGTTGCATGAACTCTAGGAGTCGATCTCTGTAGTGTCAGTGCCCTCATGACTTCCCTCCGGCATGCTCGTTCCTCCAAGACATCTCTTAAGTCCCGATCTAGTGGAGTACGAGTATATTGACATCGGCTCAGACGCGAGGGACGGTAACTGCCATTTTGAGTGCGAGACATTTCTACTAGTGTGACGGAATAGGTGGCTCTGAAACTCCTCGAGATACAGAGTGAAGGAGTGGGTCGTCGACTCTGACTACCAAAGTATGGAATTGGCGCTCACTGTGGTTTCCTACTCCAGCAGCGCCTTTTCTCTTTAGTTGGCACTTTATGGCCTCCATCTCTATCACCATCTTGCGGATGACAACATCTTGGTCTCTCAGCTTATGCTCAAGATGTTGAGTGTGCGATCCTCTACGTCGTCGATGCCCTTTAAGGCTCTACGAGTGCTCAAAGCTCCTTGCGCGTTTGTCTCATGCATCTTTAGGTAGCCCCCCTTAGGGAGGTCTCTAGACCAACCATGTTAGGAACGGTGGCCAGGTCGCCTCGCCTCCAAACTGACTCTGGAGTGATGCAGTTGACGGCGGACATCGGAATCTCGTCGTTGTTCACCATTGAATTTGGTAGAAAAGCTTGAAGGACAAGGTTTTGAGTGTCAAGTTTCCCACAGACGGCGCCAATTATACAGGGAGTAAATAATCTTCACTTTCATACTCCTTGCCTCCGTGTTCTGTTCACTGTAACGGCGTCGTCTCTCCTACAAACACAACAGAAGTGATCTAACCGGCGGGTGTCTTGCCGGAAAACCCCTCTGACGGTCAAGTCAGCACCTTTAGAATATGAGAGAATGAGAGAGTATTTTTGGGTATTTCAGATTGCATACCTTCAAGAATGAACTTGCAGGTCTTATATAAACAACTTGCCCCCACTTCTCCATGTGATGCGCACTACCCCTATTGTCTTGGGGCAAGGACATTCTGTTTCTTTTATTCCCTTTCATGGATATACTTGTCAAAAGTAGATAACTTGACAAGTAACAATAACTTGGGTAGATCACAGTTTGTCCCTTACAAACCATTGGGGAGCGAGAGGCTCCCAACCAAGTCACTCTTAGCCAGGCTAGCAGTAGCTTGGTTAAGCGCATGACCTTCACCCACACGTCTTACGCCGTGTTGTCACTTAGAGCCAACCGAGTTATTAGCTCGGTTGGAGACACGCAAGCGCTCGTCGCCCTTGTTCTTTAGCGAGGTGTCAATTCTGCTTGGTTCACCATAGCTCGATTGGCTTAGCTTGGCCCATCACATTGGACAGCTCGGCCTTTTTTGCTTGGCACAAAACTTCCCTCTCAAATGCATGTATAATTCAACTTTTAATTCAAACATGAATAACAAAATCATGCTAAAAAATGATGAAACACTTCATGTTGATGCATGCATGTATGAATTAGCTTCAAATTCATCATCCTTAGCTCAATTCTCACATTTAATCACATTATCTTCTTAATTTCACATATTTGATGACTTAAATTCATGAATTAAGGTTCAAATGTTTACTTAAGGCCTTCAATCAAGCTTAATTTAGCAAAATCTTGAGCCTCTCTTCCAAATTCTTCAACCTCCAAGCCAAATCTTCCAAATTCAAGCCTTCTCTCTTCCTAAATTGCCTTCACTATCTCTCTCTAGGAGTATTTCCAGCAAAATTTTGTGTGTTCCAAATGAGTTAAGCTCCTATCTTAACATAATATATATAGGCTAGATTAGTTTAGTTTACTAATCATGGATTAAGCTAATTAATTAGAGTTTAAAGCTAACTAATCAAAACTTAATTTTTCTGAACTGAATCAATTTTAATCAAACTTCTCATTAGGCTCCAAAAATTATGTCATTCTTATTAAACTAATCAATTTTGGTTTTTGAAATCACTAAGACTTTCAATTTCAGATTTTAAACAGAAATCATAACAAATATTCCTACAACGAACAGATAGGCATTCAAATACACATTAAACACATAGATCACATTCAAAATTAAATAGATATAAGTTTAATACGTGATGGGGTTGTCATACGAATGAGGCAAGGAGCACAGGCAAGAAGGAGAAGTTGAAGTGAAGATTTCTTCAAACTTTGCTCATATAAATAGTGAGTTTTTGTTTGGAGAGCAAGTAAGACAATTAAAAAAAAGGGTAAATTACAAATAAACCTCTTGAGCTTTGGTTAAAGTACAAATTGCCTCCTATGATTTGGAAAATTACAAATACCCCATTGTCCGAATTTGTTATTTAACAGAATTAACTAAAAAAAATAAAATTCATAATTGCGCTCCTATACAATAATAAAATTACCTAAATTATTAATTGAAACATATTTCTGACATCATTAAAAACTGTTAATTGACTTCATGATTTATTAATAAAATGGCCGATTTGTTATGAAATTAGAAACTTCAAGAGGTGGAATGTAATTTCTAGAACCATATGGAGTGATTCGTATTTTAATCAAATCTCAAGGGGTATATTTGTAATTTACCAAAACAAATGAAAGATTGAAAAGAGAAGAGGCATGATCTATGTTGAAATTAATCAAAACAAGGTGTAGACACCCCATTTTTGACGGCCCTTATGACTTGGACGTCTTTGCAGGTACACCCGATGATGAGTCTGTTTGCTTACCAAGCGCTCGAAGTCCTCAGCGAAACGCCACAACTTTGAGCCTTTCAAACCTTGCACCATTGTTGTCCTATTTTTGGACCATGCCTTGGTCTTTCTAGCCTGCAACCTCTGGTGGCCTGCCGGCCATCACTTTTGGTTTGCCGGCCACTGATGTGGCTTGCCAACCACTAGTGATGGCCGGCGGCCACCACTGATGGCCAACCGACCACTAGTGTTTTCTGTAGATATTTATGCCAACTGTGCCAACTGTTTGCACAGATGCATGCATCTGTCCACACGTGGAGGGCTGGATCTCTTTGTAGAAATTTCATGTTTTCTATATATAGGGAACCCCTCTTTCATGTTTTGAGATTAGAAAAGTTTAGACTCAAAAATTTTCCTCTCTCTCTACAAATTCTCTACACTTTAGCCTACTTACACTACACTTTTGCCTATACTTCCTTAACCAAATCCTCTCACCTTTGAGCTGAGGTTCCTCAAGGCCTTCTTGGAGCTCTTGAAGTTGGTTTTGGCTTGAATTGTGGCCTAGAGTTACCCTTTGCTTCAAGAGGTATAATACTTGCTTTATTAGCTTGCTTTGCATACTTGTTTCTCTATCTTTTTCCCACTGTTTTGGGTTGTTTTTGAGCTATAAAAAACTCTGCTTTTGTGGACTGAAATTGGTGTTTTGGCCATTTAAGGTTAGGGGGTGGTTCACCCCTCTTCATTCCTTGTTTATAAAGCCATTTCACCTTTGTTTCCCATTTTCAAACCATTTTTTTTTTGGCTTTTAAACACTGATTTTCAGAGTATTTTCAGTGAAAAAAATCAAATTTTGAAGTCCAAATTTGGAGGGGTTAGCCTCCCCTCTTTATATCTTGTTTGCTAGTCTAGTTGGTGTCATGCTTTAGCTTATTTTTCTAGCTTTTTCTAGCCTTATTCCAGCATGTTTTAGGCTCTATTTCAGACTGTTCTAACTCTGTTTTTGGTTGGTTGTTGCATTTGAGTCTTATATTGCATAGTTCTAGTGTAATAGTCCTTACAAGCTTGGTGTTTTAGGCTTTTAGACACCACTTGTTTGAGTTGATTGCATGTTTTTAGTGCTTTTCACACTTAATTTCAGCAAGCATAATCTCTGCAACCTCCCTCCTTTCTTGGCTTTTAATTTTGCTTTGAATGTGGTTTCAAGTCATTTGCTTGCCTAAGTGTGAAATTGAGGTCTCATACTTAATGGTTTAATCCCTTAAGGGGTTCATTACCAACGGTATGATACTTCTTTCATACCTAAAGCAACTTGTGTTTTGAGCCTTCTTTCCATCAGAGGACTTTAATTCACCTTTGGACTTAATTTGATTAAATGATGGTTGGTAAGTTAAAATGAGTAACTAAAACTTGGGACTAAAAGTGAGCAAAGATAAGAATTTGGTTGTGTTTTTGATGTGTTCAATCGGACGTTAATTGAACACATGGAACTTGGACCATTTCATACTTGCTAGTAATGAAATGATCCAAGCCTCCAAGGTCACATTCTTTCCTTGATCTTTCATGAAAGGGATGAGATTTGTGTCTTGCGTTGCATTTATTGAGCTTGCACCTCTTGAGTTACAAACCATCCTGCAATGAAATTGCTTGAATTGGTGGTTTGTGGCTTAAGTTCACAACTCCTTGGATTTGTTCATGAAAAGGAGGGGTGAGTTGTGCAAACAATCCTTGAAAATACCTTGTGTGTGCTCTGTTTGTCCTCTGTTGCAGCAAGATGAACCAGAGCATCAGTGGCAAGCAGGTGGCCGGTAGACCACCATCCATGGCCGGCAGGTGGCCGGCAATCTTCACCAGTGGCCACTGATGCAAATCTCAGCAGAGTGTTGTTAAGGTGGAGCAAAGTTGTTCTGGAAGTGTTCAATTGTGCAAACAGAGGCTTTTGAGAGCAAAACAAAGGTCTTTTCAGGTGGAAACCGAGCATACGCATGCACATCCTTCGTTTCCCGAGGCAAAGTAGCTAATTGGCTTAGCTTAGTTACTTAGTTTAATTATTAGTTGCAATCGTCTTGTAATTATTTAATTAGCTAATTATTTCATTTGTTATTGTAATAATTAGTTAAATTAGTTTGGCTAGTTATTCATTTTGGTTTGTAATAATTAGCTTAGCTTAATTAGTTTAAATAGCTTAGCTTAGTTATTCATTCGGACTCTCCTTCGTGAGAGCACGATGTAATAAAGTGTATGTCTTCCAATCCCTCGTCTTTCTCTCTTTATTTATCCGCTTTTGATGGTTAGATTAGGAACATGTTTCAATTAGCATACCTTATGCTTGTATCCATTCATCTTGTATTGCATGCACCAAGGCTTGGCGCATCATTCTAACTGCATTGTCGTTTCAATATTTCGATGACTACATGTTTAAAACGCATGCTATCAAATTGTTGCAAATACCATGTTAAGTAGCCGAGCCTATCTTAGTTGCATTATTGCATACATTGTATTAGACATTTGGCATAGTTAGGAATCATGCATTTTTTTTCTAACTCTTTTGTTTTGTCTTAGCTTGGAGTACTAGGTGAGTTTTTAGTGCTTTAACATACTTTCATGAGTGTGAGTGATTACCATGACTAGCATGCTTGCCATGAGGCTAAACGTGTACTTGTTAAACTGCTTGAATGCTTGTGAACGAAGGCTTGTTGCTTGAATTGGAATGATTCAACGAATGTACGTTTTAAGCCCACTTTGTAGTGGCAAATTCACAAACTTTAAGCCCACTTGAGTGGCAAATTCAAACCCTTTGCAAAACAAACATGAATTAAATTGTTCCAATTCGGGAAAACTAGTCTATACTTGCTTGTGCACATCACATAGAAAAGTAGCTTAATAACTGGAACAAGAGCATATAATGTTGATAAAAATCGTATCATAATTAGTAGAGGCCGATCTTTGATCGGGCGAGCGGGGGTGCTCAATTTATGACCTTCTCTCTAGTACCTAAGTTCCCGAGCTGAGGCAACTTTGGTGATGACGGACATGTGGCCTTTGGCACGAGTCATGGGTTTCCTAAATTTCCCCAAAATAAAATATTTAGGTGGCGACTCTTTATCTGGCAAAGCAGTCCAATTTTGGCATTTTTTATTCTAAAATCGATTTTCCAAAAAGATTTGTCGGATTTTGACTCTTTGGTTTTTATCAGTTTCACATTGCACTTGTGAGATTAGATTCAGAACCGTGGGAGTTCGAACTGTAGGGCTTCTTTCAAACTTCCGAAAGGGGGTGCGAAAAAAGTTGAGCTACACAAGGGTATGGGGAAAATGAATAGGCATGGCTGGTAGACCATGAGCTGTCTGTTGGTCAATATTCTTTTTCTTCTTCTTCTTCTTCTTCTTTTTTTCTTTGTAAGGAAGAAAGGGTGAAAAACAAAACAAAAATTTCTTAAATAGATGAATAAGATAATAATGAAGAGAAGATAAAATAGATTAAAATAAATATAAAAGAATAAATTAGGTTCTCATCTAAAAATTTCACCATCAAACTACTATAATAAATTGCCAAAACCTCTCATTAAGATATTTAACACCTCAAAAATATGGAATTTTACAGACAATTTATTAGGTCACTATTTCATTTTTTCCTTAAAAATAATAATAATAAAAAAAAACTAATGGTCCACATCCTTTGAACACCGTCAACAATACCAACGATCAATTACAAAACATGAACAATATATTAACCAACTATTTCAATGTTTTCTGGAAAAAAGTACAAAATGAGTGATTTACATCCTTTGAACACTATCAACAATACCATAAGAACAACAATCACAAAAAGAGGGAAAATAATAACAATAATATGAACAACACATGCGAAAGTTCACATTGAACTAAATAATTGTTCGATTATTACACAAACAAAAGACAGAGAAACATGGGCACTTACATTTGGCTTGCATCACGTTGATTGATTCAAACTTTTGCAGAGTTGATTCTTCACTTTAGAGTAGGGTTTCAATTGACGGAAACGTATGAACGACGATTGGATGGTAAGATGTTGGTGGGATCGATTTGATGTGAACTTTCGCAACAGTGAATCATCAATTCGGTCTATGCTTCCAACACCGACAATGGCGAGATGACGGTGGGATGATAGTAGGATGGTGGACGGCGCGATAAGAAACCTAGGGTTTGGGAGAGACGATTGCAACGGGTTGGGGCTTTTGGGAATGAGAGATTTTTTGTGTGAATTATGAAATAAAGAAAGATGAGTGTTTTGATCAGTTGTTGATTTCAAGAATGGAAATATGCATGGGAGGGCTTGAGGGTTATTTGGTCTTATTACACTAAATAGGACGTAATAGAGTACTAAAAAAGAATACAAATTAGATGGAATATAAGTCTGATTTACTAAAAATGCTCCCTTAAAAGTTTGATTGCTAGTTAAAGTTCCTAAATTTCAAATTCTAGAAGGATAAGGAAAAGTCTTGAGATAAATGGTTAAAAATGACCTTACAACTTATAACCCTAATTCTCTTACGATATATATATTTTCCAGATTTCTCTCTCTCTCTCTCTCTCTCTCTCTCTCTCTCTCGTTTTGTTCGCTTTGTTTGTATTCTCTCTATAATAGACGATCATTTCAACCATCATTGTCTGCTATCGCTGCCGTTATCGCCTTCAACTACATCCATCTCCACCATCGTTACTAACTTAAACCATATCCATCTCTTGTGTCGTTGTCTCATATATATCTGAATTGTGTTGCCGTTCGTAACCACCATTAAGATCTAAACCTTTGTTCATTGTTTGCAACCACCATTTGCCTCCATCACCTCATTGTCATCAACTCCACTTGTTGATTCTCTCTCTCTCCTTTTCTTTCTTCTTCTCTCTCTCTTGATCTCTCTATTATTTCTATGATTCATTTATCTTTTATTCCTTTCTTTATTCGATATTATTCTTATATTTCTATTATTGATATTGTTTGTTGTACTGATGTAAAAATATTTAGATTTTATTTAAGTTCGAATGAAAAAACTTTCAAACTTTCTACAATTTCAGTAGATTTGGTCAGTGAATTTTCTCTGACTTTCTGTAATTCAGTAAGATTTGATCATAGAAATTTTACTGACTAAATTTATTAAAATTGAAGAAAGTTAAAAATATTTCACTATCATAACAAATTTTTTCTATAACAATTAAAATATCCAGTGACTCTTTAGAGAAGTGAAATTTGACTGTACTAATCAATGAAATTTCACATCGTCAATGTTTATCGGAAAATGAACCAAAAATGTTAATGAATTTGTCTCAAATGTTAAGAAAAATAATAAAATAATGAGTAAATTACAAATACACTCCCTGAGATTTGTTTAAAATATAGATTTTTCATATGGTTTGAAGAATTACAATTACTCCTTTATCATAATTTTTTATTTAACATAATTAACTGAAAATATAAAATCCCTAACAGTTCTTCTATACAATAATAAAATTTTCTGAATTATTAAATTAAAATAAATTTGTGACATCATTAAAAATTGTTAATTAACTTGATGATTTATTAATAAAATAAGTCATTTGTTATTAAATTAGAAACTTCAGGGGTGACGTGTAATTTTCAAAATTATAGCGGCAATTTATAATTTAAATATTTTTTAGGGAATGTATTTATAATTTAGTCTAAAATAATTTTATACACATAAAATAATTATCTTGTACACAATAATTTTATGTGTATAACATTTTATCCCAAAAAATAATTAATGGGTTGAGTTTATCTCATTTTGGGATTTTAACATGAGCGAACTTGAGGGATCCGTAGAGCTCATCATATGTCTCGTTTCGATATTAAACCGTTCACTTTCTAATAATCATTGAGTACAATATTCAAAAAAATAAAGATGATCGAATATCAATAGTTATATATTTGAATCAAATTTATATTACTAAAAAATATATGACTATTTTTGAAATTATATTTGTCTATTTTTTAAAACAAATATGATTTAAATATGTAGTTTCCGATATCTAATAATTTTGATTTTTGTATAAATATTCTGCTCAATGAATAAAAGAAAAAATAAACGATATGGATCATCAAAAATAATTTAAAAAAAAACTTATCAAATACAAATACTCTTTTAAATTGAAATCATAACTTGAGAAGCAAAACTCATAATTATAAATCCTCCAAACAAGTCATATCCCCTTGGTTTTCAAGCTTGTTCTAGAGCACCAGCGATGCGACCAAGAGGAGAGAGAAAAATAAAAATAAAAATTTAGAGTTATGCTAGGTATCAAATTTTTATATGTGTGAGATTCGTACATATGTAATTTGTGTGGATTTCACGTGAGAAATTTGATAGAAAATTTAATAATTTATATGATATGTAAGAGATTTAATAAAAAATTTAATAATTTATCGGAGCATTTTTCAAAATCTATATACTATATATTAAGCAAAAGGGGGTTTTTAACCCCAAACTTTGTGGGAGCTCCAATCTCTCAATCTAAATTTCCTAATTTTTTGATTTAAAAAAATAAAAAAACCTTAGCATATATTAATTTCTTCCAACTCCCAAATCTTACCTTCATAATAAAAATTTAATACATTAAGAACAAGCATAAAAAAAATTCTTTGAAATCTAACACATATAAATTTCTTGAAAAGTCCCAACACATATGATTATTATCTCTCATAATAACACTTTAATGCATTAAGAATAAGTATAAAAAATTTCTTGAAAAATCCAACACATATGATTATTATCAAAATATTAAACTTTAATATAATATAATTAAAAAAAAAGACATTTTTAATTCCTTGAAAAGTCTAACACATATGATTATTATTAAAATAATAAACTTTAATAATCACAATTCACATATAAAATATAAAAAAATATATTTAAAAATCACAATTCACATATATAGATAACTAGCATATCACCCGTGCTATGCACGGATTGTGTTTCACCACTTTGTCTTTTTTTTTTTCTTTTTTTATACTATATTAAAATTTAATATTTTGATACTAATCATATGTGTTAGACTTTTCAAGGAATTCATATGTGATGGACTTTTAAGGAATTTTTTTCATATTGTTCTTAATGCATTAAAATGTTATTATGAGGGTAATAATCATGTGTTGGATTTTTCAAGGAATTCATTTGTACTTCACAATTATTCTATATATGTGAATTGTGATTTATAAATGTCTTTTTTTTTTTTTTAAAAAAAATGTCTTCTTTTTTTATATATTATATTAAAGTAATATTTTGATAATAATCATATGTGTTGGACTTTCAAGAAATTCAAATGTGTTGACTTTTCAAGGAATTTTTTTTTTATGATTGTTCTTAATGTATTAAAGTATTATTATGAGGGATAATAATCGTATGTGTTGGGACTTTTCAAGGAATTTATATGTGTTGGACTTTTCAAAGAATTTTTTTTATACTTGGGGGTTGGGAGAAGTTAATAAATGCTAAGGTTTTTTTAAAAAAAAAAAAAATCAAGAAATTTAGATTGAGATATTGGAGCTCTCACAAGACTTGGGGGGGTTAGAAATCCCATTTTTCTTAATATATATACTAGCCTATCACCCGTGCTATGCACGAGATAATTATAAATATTTATATTTGTTTTAGATTTTTTTTAATATATAAATTATGTTTTTTAAGATTTTTTCTTATACTAACCATAGTGTATGGAGGAAGTTGAAAGGGTACTGCAGTAACTATACACGAATTGTATCTATAATTATTTGTATAAGGGGATTTTAAATGCTGATCAGGGAATTTTGACCAAATCAATAATTGTAGGCATATGGAAAGATATGTGGATTGAAAAAAGTTAATAAATGCTAATCAGAGGATTTTAACAAATCAATAAATACTGAGTTTTTTTTTTTAAATAAAAAATTTAAAAAATTCAGATTCGGATATTAAAGCTTCCATAGGCCTTGGAGGTTAAAAACCCACTTTTGCTTATATATAGTATAGATATAGATAGAGATAGATGATATTTTATTTTTATTTTTATTTTGTGTGGTTTTCTATTCGAGTATTTTCTTTTTCCAATTTTTAAGATGGAGTTGTGGGTATCTTTTTTTTTTTTTTAAATTTAATTTATCTGTGGTTTCATTTGTTTTAATTATTATTTAGGTAAGTATGATGTGAGTTAGATATGTGATAAACATGTGAGTTTTACTGATTTAAAGTTTATTTAGATAAACTTTAAAGATTTTTTTTAGTTTTTTAGTTTTTTTTGTTATGTTATAATATAATATATAAATATAGGTAGATATCTACAACTTTAATAAAAAATATTATTGATTTTTGGGGAAGAGAAAATGAATGCAAGTTTTAATATTTTTTTTTGAAATTTGTAAGAGATTAGGAGGGAGAGATTATGAAATATTTTTGTTATTAAATAAAAAATCAGTCAATAATATTTTTAATCTATTTGTAAATTAAAAATCTATAATTTTGGAAAATTGATTAATTTGTCCCATTAAATAATTTAAAATTTGATAGATATACATAAAAAAAAACATAATTATATTATTAAATCACAATTCAAATTTAGATGTTATATCTTTTTGAGATCTACAACTAAATTCTTATCTTTTTTTTTTAAAATTTTTGTGTGTAACCATAGTATATGGGAGAAATTGAAAAGGGTGTTGCAATAATTATGAGAGAAGTCAAAAGGGATTGTGGGTTGGAAAAAATCAATAAATGCTGAGGTTGGGTTGGGAGAAGTCAATAAATGCTGAGATTTTTTTTTTAAATCAAAAAATTAGAAAATTAGGATTAGGAGATTGAAGCTCCTATCTGATGTTTTGGGGAAGAGAAAATGAATGCAAGTTTTAATATTTTTTTTTGAAAATTTGTGAGAAGATTAGGAGAGAGAGATTATGATATTTTTGTTATTAAATAAATAAATCAGTCAATAGTTTTTTTAATCTATGTAAATTAAAAATCAATAATTTTGGAAAATTGATTAATTTGTCCCATTAAGTGATTTAAAATTTTGATAGATATACATAAAAAAAACATACATATTATAGATTAAATCATAATTCAAATTTAGATGTTATATCTTTTTGAGATCTATAGCTAAATTCTTATCTTTTTTTATTTTATTTTTGGTAACCATAATTTATGGGAGAAATTGAAAATGATGTTGCAATAATTATGAGAGAAGTCAAAAGGGATTGTGGGTTGGGAAAAGTCAATAAATGCTGAGGTTGGGTTGGTAGAAGTCAATAAATGATGAGGTTTTTTTTTTTTTTTTTAAATCAAAAAATTAGAAAATTAGGATTAGGAGATTGGAGCTCCCACAGGCCTTGGGGTTAAAAACCCCATTTTGCTTAATATATAGTATAGATATATATAGATAGATAGATAGATAGATATATCTTTTTATTTTTATTTTTGTGTGGTTTCTATTCGGGTATTTTTTTTTAATTTATTTAAGATGGATTTGTGGTTATCTTTTTTTTTTTAAATTTAATTTATCTGTGGTTTCTATTTGTTTTTATATTATTATTATTAGGTAAGTTATATGAGTTAGATATATGATAGACATGTGAGTTTTATTGATTGAAAGTTTATTTAGATAAACTTTAAAGATTTTTTTTTTTTAGTTTTTTTTGTAATGTTATAATATAATATATAAAATATAGGTAGATATCTACAACTTTAATAAAAAATATTATCTGATTTTTTGGAGAAGAGAAAATGAATGCAATTTTAATATTTTTTTTTGAAAATTTGTGAGAGAGATTAGGAGGGAGATATTATGAAATATTTTTGTTATTAAATAAATAAATCAGTCAATAATTTTTAATCTATTTTGTAAATTAAAAACAATAATTTTGGAAAATTGATTAATTTGTCCTATTAAAGTGATTTAAAATTTTGATAGATATACATAAAAAAAAACATAATTATATATTAAATAAATTCAAAATTTAGATGTTATATATTTTTGAAATCTATAGCTAAATTTTTATTTTTTTTTATTTTTATGTGTAACCATAGTGTATAGGGAAAATTAAAAAGGGTGTTGCAATAATTATGAGAGAAGTCAAAAGGGATTATGGGTTAGAAAAAGTCAATAAATGTTGAGGTTAAATTGAAAAAAATCAATAAATATTGAATTTTTTTTTTAAATCAAAAAATTAAAAAATTAAAATTAAGAAATTAGGGCTCCCACAGACATTGGCGTTAAAAACCTGATTTTAATCCGTCATATGCTAGTTTTATATAAAAGCCCAAAACGAAGGAAAGCTAGCGGCCATCAATCCAGTATTCGCCACCTGTTTATTAGTTTCGACCATTTTCGTACAATTGTCAATACACAGTCACAACCAGTCCACCGATTGATCCACTCACCATTAACAGCTGGAAATATTACAATCACAATCACGGTAATGGACTCCTTTTCTTCTACCAGGATCACTACTCCCAGGTTTCGCTGCTTCGACCCTGCGACTTCGACATCGTCCTCCTCGCCTTCCAATTCAAATTCAGTGGTTCGAAGGGCGTTATGGGAACTTCAAGCGCTGATCAGCGTAAGATTGTCACCGGAGACAATGGTTACGTTCTCGAAGATGTTCCTCACTTGTCCGACTACATCCCCGACCTCCCTGTATCTCTCTCTCTCTCTCTCTCTCTCTCTCTCTTAAATATATGCAATTTTAGTTGCAATGCACGCATTGTTGGTGGAATTGATTGCTCTGATATCATCTCAAGTTGTGATTTCTTTTATCATTGAGTTGATTTTGTTGTAATTGTCTTATACCGACTAATCCTGTTCTGTTTAATATTTCTATGATATGTGTTCTATTATGCATGCATGAATATATGAATTTGATGCATTTGTGATTTTTTTTTTTTTTGGTTTACTTATATGTCTGGACTGAGCTTGAATTATTAAATTGGTGCTAATTCTATTATTATAATCAAATTCATCTTTTTATTTTCACACTTTTGATTTTATATGAGTTTTTAATTTGTTTTTTATAATTAATTAATTTGGCACAATGTTAAGTTTTTGGTGGACAACATTGTTTGGAGGGTTATCTCATGAGTAATACTATAAACCCATCCTTGTTAACCCATAAATTAATTTCCATCACACCCCCACATAGACCCCACACTACACAAATTAATATCCATCACAAAATCACTAACCCTGAAAATTCTAGGTGGGTAAGTCTGGATTACCCGTTATCTCACTCCTAGATTATTGGTGAATGTTTTTATTTTATTTTCGTTGATGTGACTTTCGACTGTACCAGGCTTCTTATGATTTAGGTATGGTATAGATCGCATTAGAAGCAGCAAAGAGAGAGGTAGTAGAGCTAATCCTACTTATGGAAAAATTAAGTGGCATGTACCTCTGGCCTAAGTCACCAATCTGTCGAGCGGGAGTGAAAGTGAGAGCACCCCCTGGGCATCTTTATATGTATGCAAAAAATATTAAACATAGTTTATTTTGTTCATAAATAAATTGAACTTCATTAATTTTAAAGTATTTTGAATAATATAACACAGTATTTGCCAAAGTTAAGTGAATTTCACATGTAGCTGACACAAGTAATTTCAAGTGACCATTTGGCTCAAATAACATAAAGTTCAAACATTTACATAATTATTGAATTTGCCCCCTAATTTAGGCGATTTGCGAACTAAGCTGAAATAATTTGTGAATTTACCCCAAATTTCAGGCAATTTTGCAAATTTAGAGTGGGAGTGTAGTGTATTTGAATGAATTAGGTGACTTAGTTTCTGCTAGTGTCACATATTATGAACACGTAGGCATTTAGATGTGCTCTACATCACTTGTTAAAATGCAAGGGACATGTACATTCTATAGAGTTGATCCTAGGTGAATGGGATTTGAAAGTTCAAGCTCAGTAGCAGGAATCGTTGGAAGCTCACCATGAATCCGAGGAAGAATCGCACTTCTGATGAGAGAGAAACACGATTCCGATCTGTCTTTCGATCTCCTCTTCTTCTTCTTCTCTCTCCTCTCTCTCTCTCTCCTCTTTTTAACAAATAACAAAATCATTTTATTTTATATTTTTAAGAAAATAAATAACATAAATCATCTATTTAAAAAAATCTAATAAAATTATATAACTAGAATATTTTAACAAATATTTTGTTTTTTTGGAGGGGAGAGAAGTTCATATCTTCTAAAATCAATATTTATAATTTCCTCTACATCTATCATATATAATATAATTTATTTTATGCCTAAAATAATTTTTTTTCCATCTCTTTTTTATTTTTTTTAACAGAATCAGTTATTCCTTATTTGTTATACTCTTTTTTATTTATTTATAACATATATATATGTCAATTAAAAATAAAAAATATTTATATATAAATTAAAAATATTATCAATAAAAATAATACATAAGCGCTTCCAACCTATGACACTTCTAAGTGGTCACACTCCTACGCTCCCGCTTCCGTTTCATGCAACTAAGCTTTCAAGCATCTTGTATGTGTCCAAGTCTTAATACTTATTCTTTAAGAAACAGCTTTATCTTACCTAACCTATTGCAAGAGTCAAGATTCCAGACCATAGTTGCATGAAGTAGGAGTAAGGGCAGGGGACAAGGGGCCTATAGAAGAGTTTAAGGTTGGGAGAGGGAATGAGAGAGGGAGTGAGGCCCCCATAAAAATTTCTTGCCACGAAGTTCTGGACCATCTTATAGCAGCAAAGTCATAATCACCTTAACACAATGGGTTGCACAAGCTACTATAAAATTACCACAGGTGTTATATTGCGTTGCATTACTCAAGTGCCCAAGTCAAGAGGAAGGGTTTTGGCTCGTAGAAGATTTCGCTGTGCACCATGGGACTTTGGGGGCCTTGGCAATTTGGAAGCTATAGATGGAGACTTCATTCTGATGCTATGCTATGCTACATGGACTTTGGTATAGGTTTTGGGTGTGGGTGTCAGGTGCAGGTCCAAAGGTCAAGTCCATGAAACCTTAAATTTAAGAGTACGCACTCAACAAAAATAGGTCATATTTTTATATTTTTAATCTATTATTATGTGAGATAAATGGTATTATTGTATAACATACAATATAAAAAGGCATTTCTACAACATCATATGTATATAATAATAGTGTTAAATATAAATATATAAAGTGTCGGATGAAAAGTATCAGACACATATCCTACACTCTTGTCCAAGTATTGGGTTTCTGACATGGGTATTTGATCTGTTTTGAAGAGCCCATGTAATATAGGTGCTATGCCCTAGCAGATATAGCTGCCTTAGGCCAATCTTATTGAGATAAAGATTGTGTTTCTAACAACTTGATATCATTTTGACAAATCCTAATGGATTCACGGAAAATTTCAAATAATTAATTGCAGTCTCATGCTTAACTTTCTATAAATTAAAAGGAATTATTTGTTACATCACAATTTATCAACAACAAAAAAAAAAAAAGAAAAAAAGAAAACTTATTTGGTACATCACAAGTTTCTTCTACGGCACACTCTTCTAGCTAGATTGGACATAAGCTTTGTACTTTGAGCTATGATACCTTACTGCCCTGTCTTTTCTCATTGTTCTTTGGATTCTTGCTTTTGACGTGTATTACCCCTCTCTAGTGAACCTTTGACTTGCTTCTGATCAATCCCCTCATACTCTGCCTTGATAGAGGGACATCTATTTCATGAATATTTCTATAATGTATATAGAATGGCCTCCTTACGTTTTATGAAAATTTATTCTATTTGCCCTCGCTTTTATGAGTATCTAAGAAGCATAAACACTTCTAAGAAGGTGGTGTGTCCGCGTCGGACACTGACACTCGTTGGACACTTCTCGACCCGTGTCTGACACTCATCAAAACGTGTCCTATATTTTAAAATATTTTTTAAATGCGGACACTCTTTGGATACTTAGAGGACATGCGTGTCCATCGATTAGACGTGCATGAAATTAATTATAAGTTTGAGAATAAAGTAACTTAAGACACAATAATAAATGAAAAACAATGCAAATTTTACAAATAAGTGATCTATTTCATTTTTTTTATTATCTTTGAATTATTTATTAATATATAATAAATATATCAGATTATATATTTCAAACGTGTCACAATGTGTCGTATCCTGCATTTTTTTAAAATTAGCGTGTTGACGTGTCCATGTTGTATTTGTTGGAATTAGAATTAATTAGAATCAATTAGGTCTTACTTTATGGCCATTGTTTAGGCTTTTACGTTATTTCCTTTCTTGTAAATCTCCATTAGTATATATACACAGGTTAATCTCCATTCTAGACAAAGCCATTCTATTCTCTTCATTCTTTATGGTAAGAAAAAACCCTAGCCGTCTTAACAATCACCTCTGGTTGCCTCTCATCACCTTCAGCTGCCTTCCTCCTCCTTCTTAGCCACCGACTGCCCTTCCCAGCCCCTCTCTTCCACCCGACAGCCCCCTTAAACCCTACCCTGGCCCTTTAAACCCTTCGCCCAGGCCACTCACCACCTGGGTTGAGGCCGACAACCATTCCTAGGCTGTTTGGAAGCTCTAGTTTTGGCCAACAGCCCTCTAGGGCAGTTTGGCAGGTTCTGTCCCTTGTTTTGGGATTTGGTGCTGATGTGGTAAGCCTTTTTCCTCCGTTATTTTTGTTAGTGGGCTACTGGGTTGTTCGTTAGCAATTGTTGGATAAGTTACACCGTGTGTCCGGTGTGTTTACTCTGTGATTTGTGTATTGTTCTATATTAACTATACATATCATCTATCCATCTAGCGACCATGACTGAGTCTGATGTTCCCACTGTGGTACTAGTTACACCTGCTTCAGTTAATCCAGATTTTTCTTTCTCACACTATACACCTGTTCATCGTATCACAAGTATGGTGTTGAAAGAGAAATTTCATTGCTTGGAAAGCGCATTGCCTTTCATCTACCACCATTCAGCCAGACACTACAAATTCCACACGTGGTCGATGAGATATCGACAACTGCACTATCTTGGGATGGATGTTCAATTCCATGGACAACCGGATTTATCACATGTTCCTATATTGTGATATCATTCCTAGTTTGTGGCGTGCCTTATCTCAGATGTATGCTCATGTTCATAATGATGTTCGCATCTTTGAGCTCTATCAAGATATTGCTTGTGCTTCTCAATCTGCTTTGGGTATCTCAGTGGCTGAATTTTTTGGGTATCTCCAGGCCCGTTGGGAAGAGTTGGCTCAATATAAGTCTTTGACTAATCTTCCGTCTACGGCGGCTTCTCTTGTGACCAAACGTCTTGTTCAGCAGCGTACCTACCAGTTGTTGATGGGTTTAAACTCTGATTTTGAATCTCTTTGCATTTAGATTTTAAACACTTCTCCCCTGCCTTCTCCCTATGAAACCTTTGCTATTATTGAAAGTAATGAGTGTTGTCGCCGGTTGGTTCAACCTGTTTCTTCTCCAGTTCCTGGGCCTTCTACCTTCTCTGATTAGATGGCTCTTGTTGTATAGTCTGGGTCTTGTCCTTTTGCTGGGAAGGTAATTTTTCATCATTGTGGAGAACCGGGCCATGTCAAGGCTCGCTGTTTCAAACTCCATCTAGAGTTGCAACAATGTTTCTCTTGTGCTCGCCCATCAAGCTCCTCTCGCATCGCCACTGTTGTGGAGACTGTCCCAAGTTCTACTACAGATTTGCATCTTATTCAGACTCAGATTGGTCAACTTCAGGCTCAGCTTGATTCTATGATATCTTCAGGGCCATCATCCTCGACTACCACTTTGGCTACAAGTACTTCTACTGCTTTCCATGTTCAATCTACAAGTCCTACTTGCGTTATGGATTCTGGGGCTAATGATCACATGACGGGTGAGCTTTCCTACCTTTCTTCTCTAGTTTTTGCTACAGCCCAAATTGTATGTCTAGCTGATGTTTTTACTACCTCTGTTCGCCATTGGGGTGGTGTTACTTTATCTCTTGATAATACTCTCTTCTCTGTCCTAAATGTTCTTAATTTTGCGTATAATCTTGTCTATGAGTTGGCTTGCCAAGGTTTTTCATTGTGCTATCATTTTCTTACCCAATTCTTGCTTTTTATAGGACTTGAGTTCGAAGAGGATTTTTGGCAGGGGATATGAGTGTGATGGTCTATACTACTTTGGAGATCCACCCGATTAGCGGCCTCTTTCTAGTTTTTCCGCTTTCGTGTTACTAGAGGATTCATCTTTCTAGGTGTTTTATTTATTTATTTATTTATTTTTTAAGACTTTAGCATTGTGGCATGCCCGTCTAGGTCATGCAAATTTCAGTATTTATGTTTATTGTTTCCCACTTTTAATAAAGCTTGTAAGACTCATAAGTTTCAATGTGATATTTGTAAACATACACATACTACTTATATTCCTCATATGGATTGTGCTCCTTCTGCGTTTGATCTTATTCATTTTGGTGTTTGGGAACCTTCACCTATTACTACTTTGTCTAGCCATAGATATTATGTGACCTTTATAGATGATCACTCATGGTACTTGGGCTTATCTTATTGAACATAAATTTGACGTCTTTCGCATTTTTGTTCAGTTTCTTCAGATGGTTAAAACCCAATTTCACACTGTTGTTCGAAATATCCGATCTGATAATGGTGAGGAATACATCTCTAATGTTTTCCGTTCTCATCTTAATCAGGTTGGTATACTTCAACAACTTACTTGTCCTAATACTCCTAAACAAAATGGGATTGCTGAATGAAAAAACTGTCACATTTCCCTAAGTCTTATTGGCATAATGCAGTTCTTACTATGGTTTATCTTATTGATCGCACTCCTAGTCGTGTCTTGCATGGCCTTGCCTCTCTTCAAGTCTTACACCCTACTAGGACTCTCTTTCCTCTCCTACCTCTGGTTTTTGGGTGTACTTGTTTTGTTCAGAACAAGTCCTACTCGCACTAAGTTAGATGATAAAGCATTTAGATGTATCTTATTAGGGTATTCCACTATGTCAAAAGGGTATCGGTGTTATGATCCTAGCACTCGTAGGTACTATCATTCTTGTGATGTGACGTTTCATGAGGTTCCCTGTTTTGGTACTTACCTTTCTGTGTAGGATTCCTCTTTCACTTTGTCCCATTTGTGGACTCTGATGTTCGGCCCCTCCCCATTTTTGATGTGGTTGAGGCTACCTCTACTGACGCTCCTCCTCATCTTCCTCCATTGCAGCTATATTCTTGTCATCCTCGTCCCCTGCTAACAACCTTTTTGATACATGGGTCAGGTATTTCTTCTCCTTTCGTTACTACTCCTTGTCGCAACCCTCCTCGTGATAGACATCCCCCCGATCGTTTTGGTTATCTTAGCAGTATTAATCATCCTATTTCCCAGTATCTTTCTTATGACAGTGTCTCCCTGCCTATCGTTTCTTCATTGGCAAGCTCGAGTTGGAAACTATTCCTCGTTATGTGTCAGAAGCTCTCCAGAATGCCAAGTGGGTGGCTACTATGCAAACAAAGATGGCAATTTTGGAATAGAATCAAACCTGATAGCTTGTATCTTTTCCATTTGGTGAAAAGATTGTTGGTTGCAAATGGGTGTTCACCATTAAGTATCTTGCGAATGGTATTGTGGATCGCTACAAAGCACGGCTGGTTGCCAAGGGATTTACTCAAGTTCCTAGCAAGGATTTTGGGGCTACTTTTGCACCAGTTGCCAAACTTACCTCTGTTAGGCTCCTCATCTCCCTTGCTGCCTCACATTCTTGGACTTTACATTAGCTAGATATCAAGAATGCTTTTCTGCATGGAGACTTACTTGAGACTATTTATATGGATCCTCCACCCAATTTTCGGGCTGAGGGTGAGTATGCAGGGAAGGTGTGTCGACTGCACAAGTCCTTATATGGGCTTAAACAGTTTCCTTAAGCCTGGTTCAACCGCTTTAGCTTTGTTATTTTATCCATGAGATTTTTTCAGTGCCACTCTGATCATACTTGCTTTATTCGCAGGAATCCCACTGGTTAGTGTATTATTCTGCTTGTGTATGTTGATGATATCATTCTTACAAGTGATGATTCAGTTGGCATAGCTCAAGTAAAGAGGGATTTGAGGCAAGCATTTGATATTAAGGATCTGGGTCCTCTCAAATACTTTCTTGGTATTGAGGTCGCTTGTTCTCGTTGGGGGATTTTGTTGTCCTAAATCAAGATAGTGGTATGCTAGGGTGTAAGTCAGCTTCTACTCTTATGGATCCTAACCTCAAACTTACATTAGAGTCTGGCGAGTTACTGAAGGATCCAGGCATGCATCAGCGCCTTGTTGGCCGTCTCATATACATATACTTGACTAACAGTAGACCTGACTTGACTTTTGTGGTGAGTGTTGTAAGTCAATTTATGCATGCCCCTTGTATAGAGCATCTTGATGTTGTTCATTACATTTTGCGGTATTTGAAGACTTCTCTTGGTTTGGGATTATTTTTCACAGTTGCTCATCAATCAGAGCTCTCTTGCTTCACTGATGCAGACTATGCAGGATTCAGAACGGATAGACGATCCACATTTGGTTTTTGTACTTTTTTTGGTGATCATCTTATATCATGGAAAAGTAAGAAACAGACAATGGCACAGGGTACATGCGAAGTTTTGTGGCTTCATTCTATTCTTACAGAGTTAGGATTTGCTTAAAATGCTTCCTCTCCTTTGTTTTGTGACAACAAATCATCTATTATGTTATCCTTTGATTCAGTATTTCTGATTCAGTATTTCATGAGCGGACGAAACACATTGAGGTTGGCATACGTTTCATTTGAGAAAAGGTTCAGATTAGTATTGTGAGTCCATCCTTTGTCTCTTCTTTTGGGTAACTAGCTAATATGTTCACAAAGTCTGCTCGTCCATCATAACTTCAGTTGTCTATTGTCAAACTTGGTTTATTGAATGTCTTCGCACTAGTTTGAGGGGGAGTGTTGGAATTAGAAGTAATTATAATCAATTAGGTCTTATTTATTGGCCATTGTTTAGGTCTTGATTTTGTTTCCTTTTACGTTATTTCCTATCTTATAAATCTCTATCAGTTTATATACACAGGCTAGTCTCCATTCTAGACTAAGCCATTCTATTCTCTTCATTTTTTAGTGTCCGTGTCATGTCGCATGCTCTTAGATCAGTATTCTCACAACATATATGGGATGACTATCTCACATATTACAATCAAGACTATTTATTTGACTTTATACATGGTGTACATATCATTTGTTGTCTTTTTAATTTTAAAAATAATAATGGTAGTGTTTTTTAATGTAAATTTTATGAACCAATAAAATACCTTAAAATGACGATGTAATCAATAATACACTAGATCCTAACTATATAGCTCAAAAATTATATTAAATAATTAGAAAAGTAGTAAAAAATGACTGCAATTGTTGTATTGGTTTTCCTTCTTCGTTTGGGAACAAGCTAATTTAGTAACTTTTTGGCTATTTGGCTAAAATATGAGCTAAAAAAAACTAGTATGTTTGGGATGACTTTTTGGCTTTTTACGAAAAGATGTCCAAAAAGTAGAGAGAAAAGAGAATCTTTGACTTTTTGGTATGGTTTTTGGCTTTTTGGCTAATTTAGTAACTTTTTGGCTTTTTGGCTAAAAGGGACGGTTCCCAAACGAGGCCTAAATATGTTTTTCACAACACCTATATAAGAAATTATCTTTGAGTAGTAATGTATTAAAAGATAACTATGTATTCTTTTGGTACACTTACATTGCCCCACAAAATAGAATTTTTGGCCTGCCCTTGCTTTGATATATGGTGCCTTTTTTCTTCCTTCGGCACAAAAATAGTTGGCTAAATTTGTAAGTGATTATTTGCTTTGCATATTTTGTTACTTTTTGAGACTATCTTTTCTAACGAAAATTCTATTCTTACATAACTTTTAAACATGATTCTTTACTAGAATGATGTGACTGCTACATTTGTATTTAGAAGCCGTCTTTGTGGATTGTTTATTTTAAAGGGAAAATTAGTGAAAAGTCCTACTGAATGGTTTTATTTTATGATAAATCCTTTGGGAAATCTATTTACCCTATTCAGTTATTGACTACCAACTCATCAAAAAGCTTAAGTTGTTAGAGAGAGGGTAACTTCATTATTTATTTTCTTATCATGCCCCCCTTACGTGTAGTTAGGCTCTCCTTCATAAGTGGGCTAAACATGTCCAAGTATTTCAATTATCAGGTAGTTGGGGAGGTTCGAACACAAAATCTATTGCCATTCTGATACCATAATAACTTGGCATACATTGTTGTACTCATTTCCTAAAAGCTTAAGTTTTGGGGACAATGGGTGATCTAACATAGTATTAGAGCTCAAGTTAAGGGAGGTTTTGGGTTCAACTCTCTCCGTTTGTATTTGTTCCTTGTCTTTCTTTTGTCATTTGCATTTTTGTTTTCATCATGCACGGATGTTTGCATCTCCACATGCAAGACGGGGTTCCATGGAGGGAGGGTGTTGACTAGCTTGACTTGATATACACTGTTGGGGTCGTTTCTTAACATCTTAAGCTTTTCAAAAAATTGGTGATCTAACAAACCCATTTAGCCCCACTTATATTGAATGTTAGGGGATAAAGTCCCATTTTCTAATTTGAACGATTTTTAATGGCTATTTTACACTTGATTTAAATGGTATGCATATCATTATATTGTAGACATAAACATTTCCCTTTCTTGTGGAGATTTGCATGATAATCATGGTGATTTCTCTGGTGAAGAACCCTTTAATATTTTTGTCTTCTATATTGTATACCCCAAATGATGTATCCTTCTCCTTCTCATCCTCCTTCTATGGCCTTTATTATCCTTTTGAAGTTACATTATTGGGATTTGTGTAGAGAAGGGTCATCTGGCTGTCCTCATTTAAAAATTGCCTTTCTCGGGTTCTTGTGAAGATTATCCCATTGAAATGCACAACAATGTTGTAATATGATGTAGTAACAAATAACATGAGGATACAAATGAACCCACCAAGGCAACCACTAATGTCTTGTTTATACAGTTTGAAGTTAACATTACCTTAATTTCTATTGCCTCCTTCTACATCTACTACTAAATTACTACTATTAAGCTTTGTCTTGTGAGTACTAGAAAATCAAGATGACGAATCTCATGGCTTCTCTCTCTAGCCTATTTTTAAT
The DNA here is from genome assembly GCA_030407325.1 of Camellia japonica. Lineage (NCBI taxonomy): Eukaryota > Viridiplantae > Streptophyta > Magnoliopsida > Ericales > Theaceae > Camellia > Camellia japonica. The sequence goes on along the minus strand of JAPPVO010000059.1, from coordinate 52,345,757 downwards.
CATATTCATAGCCGCCACGAACTCTCTTGTCATCGTCGGAACTTCTAGGGAATTTAAAAATGTTGATTTTGAGGATTAGCAATAGCCGAATGTACACCATAAAATTTTATAGTAAGGCTGGTTCTTCCCTCCCTCTTTCCCCCAAGGATCTTTTTGTAGGTGGTTTTTGTATTTTCAGTGTAAACAATTGTGAAAGTTCACAATTTTTGTCAAATGATTTTTGTATTTTTAGAATAAAAAAGTGTGAATGTTCAAACTTTTTTTTGGATGATTTTTGCAATTTCAGTGTAAAAAAAGTGTGAACATTTACATTTTTATACAAATGAATTAAAGACGTCGTAGTGTTTTAGTAAGTTTATTGATGTGAAGTTTTCACACACAGTTTCCGTATCACAGTTTTAGGTGTGAATATTCACACATTCCAAAAATTCACACTATTATATTCATTGAAAGTGTGCTTATTCACACTTACAACTTTCACACTTACTATAAATTCACACTATTATATACAAAGAGAAGTAGTTCAAATGGGTAAATACCTATGACTCATGAATACTTCGACGAACATGCTATACTATACCCATACCGGGTACTGGTACTTCATTCGGTTACCTTTGCATACATACTGTGTACACAAAATACGTAGTTAAAATTTTTGTTCTTAATTTTTGGCGTACCTAGACATATCTAGTACATACCCAAGCCGTGCTGTATCTCAATCAAAACAGTATTTTCTTCTAATACAGAGGTAAAATTAATTTCATTGGACTTATTTTTTATTTTCTGTTTAGCATAATTTTAAGCTATGGTTTGTAAGTTATTTAATATAACTACATTTAATTTTGGTTTATATCTTTACTTTTGGCATTAAATGTGAATTGTAGGTTGGGCCTTAACAAATTAAACCATTTAACTAATTTTTGCATTACTCCAAATTAAAAATAAATATACTTTTACAAACGTTCCTAGCCGTATCCATATGTTACTTTTTTTTAGATTTAACTGTATCGACATATTCGTATCGTATTAGTATTAGTACTCGTATCCATACCCGTGCTTCATAGGTAAATACTCTAATATTTCGATCCAAATGGAGTAAGTACTCCAACTGCTGTTATTTTCTCGTCAAATATGTAGTTCTTTGCCATTTTTAGGGCTACAGTTAAAAACTGGGTTTTGGTTTGTTGCATAGCTACCGGACTTTTTTGGGTTTGTAAAATATCTTTGGGACTTAATATGGTACAGTCTATATACATGACTTTCTGTTAAAAAAGCTCATTTTAAAACAATAGGTTCAAATTGAGTCGTATTATTTTGTATTCAAAAATTGTATATATTTTCTGTTTTTTTAAATTTTATGTCAGAAGGGTTATCATACCTTATAGTTGGTGGCAAAAGTTCCTAATCCATAGGTTGGTGCCCAGATAAACTGACACACTATCATTTTATTTGACATCTTAGCATTATTTGACTTCCCTCTCTATCAGAGCAAGGTCACTTATGTCACTCAAATACCTAACTGGGACTATATTTTATTTGTTCTGATTTTGAGATTGTCATTAAATAAGCTAGCTGTTTATTCTATGTCAGTTTGTAGGATTGATAGGTTCTGACACAACATCATGTTATTTATTTATTTTTTTGTAGACCTACCCCAATCCACTGCAAGACAATCATTCCTATTCAGCTGTTAAGTAAGTTTGTTTACTTGTATTTGTGAATTAAATTGGCGTTGTTTAATGGTAATTGTATTTGTTTTTCATTGAATTGCCCAAAGTTTTCTATTTCACGGTCAATGAATCTCTTTTTCACCAGGCAGTATTTTGTCAATGAGGATGATACTGTTGCTCAGCAGGTGAATATATTTTATTATGCTATTTTTAAACCGATTTTTGCTGAAAGTCATTCTTATGTATTTCTTAGCTATGTTACATCACTCATATTTAGCATAGATGTGGGGTGGTGTTGCAGTGGTCATTATTTATAGGCTTACTTGAATAAATGTATTGGGTTGATAGAATACCACTGCTTACATCGACTGGTCATATCATTTTTTATTCATGTCCATTTCCTCTACATAGATTATTGTCCACAAGAATAGCCCAGGAGGGACACATTTTCGCCGTGTAGGACCTCGCCAAAAGGTTTTTCTACTCTCTCTCTCTCTCTCTCTCTCTCTCTCCTCTTCCCATATATCTTTTGTCCCTATTTCTATTCAATTCCAAATGATGACCAATGCTCTTGGATTTTCCTCAGGTGTATTTTGAGTCTGATGAAGTGCACGCATCTATAGTAACATGTGGTGGTCTGTGCCCCGGTATAAATACTGTAATTAGGGAAATAGTATGTGGCCTATACTACATGTATGGTGTAAACAAAGTTCTTGGAATAGAGGTAACTCTTTTATCATGTACCTCAGTTGAAATTTATGCCTAACTTGCTTTTATATGTTTTTCCCAAGAGTAAAAGTCCTGATTTTGTGGCCTATACTACACGTATGGTGTAAACAATGTTCTTGGAATAGAGGACTCTTTTATCATGTACCTCAGTTGAAATTTATGCCTAATTTGCTTTAATATGTTTTTCCCAAGAGTAAAAGTCCTAATTTTGTTGTTATTTTCCCTATTCATTTTATGTGTTACCGAATTTCTGGATACTAAATGTCTAAAAGTGCTACTTGAAGAAAATCTAGAGTTTGTTGAATATAGAAGTCAAAATATTATGTTTGAAAATGGAAATTAGAATATGAATTATTTTGATTGTAGGAATCTTACCTTGTATATATTGTTTCCTAAATTATATCATGAATATATTATATATACATGGCCTCTACCTCATTGATTGGTAAGTCAAATAATTATTTCCATTCTTTTTGGTATCAGAGCCTCCCTAGCCATCTCTCTCTCAACCACCCATCACCACTGACTCCCTTCTTTCTTCTCTCTAGCCTTCGATAGTCCTTTCCAGCTCTTTTTCTCCCTCCGACAGCCTCAACCCAGCCTTGTTTTAGCCTCTACCAGCCTTCACCTCGCCTCCAACAGTCCTTTTCTCTCTCCGACAGCCTCAGCTCACTCTCAACCCAGCCTCCGCAGCCCCTCTCCTTCCTTGTCTTCACCTCAGCAAGCCTTCTTTATCCTTGCCGACCAGAACCAGACTTGGTTCTGGTCTTACGTGCTTCGGCTGCCTCTTCAGGTGGTCCGTGGCTTTTTTTTTCCCCTTCTTCGGGTGATTGGATTGATGTATTAAGCCCCTTTGTTTGTCCTTTCATTCTTTTGGGCTACCGGATTTATTCGGTAGCATCTATTTGGATAAGTTGTTGAGTTTTTTCTGACTTCTTATTTTTTCTTGGACTGTGTTGCTATTTTTGTGTGTTTTTCAGCCCCTTTTCTTTCACCATGACTGATCCATCCTTTGCTAATATACCCACCAAGCTTGTCCCAATTATTTCTGATTTTTCTCTTTTTCATCATACTACTGTTCATGGTATTACGATTGTGGTGTTGAATGGGAAAAATTTTGCCGCTTGGAGCTGCTCCCTTAAACTCTATTTAGGGGGCAAGGGAAAAGCTCATTGGCTTTTATCTTCCACTCCCAGCTTGCTGCAACAGATCCTACCTGTGTACAGTGGGATATTGATAACTATACTATTTTGGGATGGATGTTCAACTCCATGGAAGATCATATTTATCACATGTTTCTCTATTACAACATAGTTCCCGGTCTATGCCATTCCTCGTCACAAATGTATGCTCATGCTCATAACTATGCTCGCATTTTTTAGCTCTATCAGGATATTACTCATGCTTCCCAGCCTGCCTTAGGTCTTTTTGTGTCGGAATTCTTTGGATACCTTCAGGCCTGTTGGGAAGAATTGGTTCAATATGAGCTCTTGACTGAGTTACTAGTACATGTTGCCTTTCTTGTGTCCAAACGTCTTGCTCGCCAGCATACTTACTAATTTCTGATGGGTTTAAACTCTAAGTTTGAATCCCTTCGAACTCAAATTTTAAATACATCACCTATGCCCACTCTCTATGAGGCTTTTGCCACCATTAATAGTGATGAGTGTCGTCGGCGTCTGGTTCAGCTGAATCCTTCTCCATTGTCTCTAGTTTCATCTAATCAGATAGCTCTTGCTACGAAGTCTGGTTCTCGGGGTTCTATTGGTCTAGTTACTTGTCATAATTGTGGCGTTTCTAGTCCTGTTAAGGCTCATTGTTTCAAACTTCATCCTTAGTTGAGGCAACATTCCTCTCGCTCTCGTGGCGCTGGCACCCCTCGCATTACGACTCTAGTGGATTCCGCTACTCCTCTCTTGGGTCTTCTCATCTCCCTAATTTACAAGAATTACAAACTCAGATTGGTCAGCTTCAGGCTCTGCTTGGATCTCTTACTGCTAGTTCTCCTAGCCAATCATCTGCCACTGCGGCAACCCTTGCAACAGGTACTTCTACTACTTTCCATGTTCGGTCTGCTAGTCCCTCATGGGTTATGGATTCTGGGACTAATGATCATATAACGGGTGAGTTTTCCTTTTTTTCTTCGCCAGTCCCTGCTATTATTGCCCAATCTATATGTTTTGCTGATGGTTCGTTATCCTTTGTTTGTCATAAGGGTGTAGTGTCTTTATCCCCTACCATTATTTATCATTTGTTTTACATGTTCTAAATTTTGCATATAATCTCTTATCCGTTAATCGTCTTGCCAAACAATTTAATTGTGTTGTGATCTTCTTACCCTCTTCTTGCCTTTTACAGGACCTAAGTTCGAAGAGGATTTTTGGCAATGGCTATGAGCGTGATGGACTGTACTACTTTGGGGATCCACCTGATGAGCCTTCCTTTTCTTCCTTAGCTAGTTTTTAGGCCTCTGTTTTGTCTATTTCCATGTCTTGTGTTTTTAATATTTAGACTTTAAAATTATGGCACGCTTGTAAGGGTCATGTTAATTTTCAGTATTTATGTTAACTTTTTCCTTCATTTAATAAAGCTTGCAAAGATTCTAAGTTTCATTGTGTGGTTTGTGAGTTGTCTAAACATACCCGTACTAGATATATCCCTCATACGATTCGTGCTCCTAGTGCTTTTGATCTTATACATTCTGATGTCTAGGGCCTTGCCCCTGTCACTGCTTTTTCTTGTCATAGATATTATGTGACTTTTATTGATGATCACACTAGGTGCACTTGGGTTTGTCTACTTTGTCGTAAGTCTGACATCTTTCCTATTTTGGTTCAATTTTTACAGATGGTTAAAACTCAGTTTCTTACAGTTGTTAGGACTATCCGTTTTGATAATGGTGGGGAATATATTTCTAATGCCTTTTGTTCCAATCTTAATCAAACTGGTATTCTTCAACAACTTCCTTGTCCTTGGACCTTTGAACAAAAAAGTGTTGTTGAACGCAAAAACCGTCATATTATGTCTGTTGTCTGGTATCTTCTCCGGGATATGGGAGTTCCCAAGTCTTATTGGCATATGGTTGTCCTTACTGCTGCTTACCTCATTAATAGGACCCCTAGTTGTATGTTGCGTAGACTCACTCTGTTTCATACCCTTATGCACACCACCACTCTGTTTCCACTCTTACTTTGTGTCTTTGGGTGTACCTATTTTGTTCAAAATCAGAGTCCCACTTGCACAAAGTTAGATGACAAATCTATTCGTTGTATCTTCTTAGGGTACTCTTCCATATCCATAGGGTATAGGTGTTATAACCCTGTGTCTCATCACTTTCACTGCACTTTGGATGTTAAGTTTTCTGAGGATCTTTCTTTCTTTGGTACTAACCCTTCTTTGTAGGCTTCTCCTCTTATTATTTCCACTGTTCGTCCTGTGATCATTTTGGGTGAGGTTGAGAATGAGGTTGTCCCCCTTCCTCCTTCTCAACCTTTGCCTCCTCCCCCATTGCAAGTATACTCCCGTCACCCACGCACTCACCCCCCCTACCGCATCTCCGATCCCTAGGTCAGGTAACTCTTCTCCTTTAGCTCTTCCTCCATCTCCTCATCGTAATCCACATTGGGATCGACATCCTCCAAATCGTTTGAGTTATTTGAGTAGTACTAATCATCTTATTTCCCAGTATCTTTCCTATGACAGGGTTTCCCCTTCTTATCATTCTTTTCTTGGAAAGCTTGAGTCGGAGTCCATTCCTCGTTCTGTGTTTGAGGCCTTTCAGAACCCCAAATGGGTAGCAGCTATGCAGACAGATATGGCGGCCTTAGAACAGAATCACACTTGGGATCTTGTACCTTTACCTCCTTGGGAAAGCACAATTGGTTGCAAATAGGTGTTCACTATAAAGTACTTTGCTGATGGCTCAGTTAATCGTTACAAAGCCCACTTGGTGGCCAAAGGCTTCACACAGATTTCTGGTAAAGATTTTGGTGTCACTTTTGCCCCTGTCGCCAAGCTTCTATACGTCTCCTTATCTCCCTTGCAGCATCTCATTCTTGGTCTCTTCATCAACTTGATGTCAAGAATGCATTTCTCCATGGAGATCTTGAGACGATTTACATGGCTACTCCACCGGGTTTTCGGGCTGAGGTGGAGTATTTGGGGAAAGTGTTTCGGTTACGCAAATCCTTGTATGGTCTGAAACAATCTTCACGAGCATGGTTTGGTCGCTTCAGTTCTATTATTATATCTATGGGCTTTGTTCAGTGCCACTCCCATCACACTTGTTTCATTCGCCGGAATTCTGCAAGTTAGTGTATAGTCTTGTTAGTTTATGTGGATGATATTATTCTCACAGGTGATGACTTTCGGCATTGGTCAAGTAAAGAAGGACTTAGGCCAAACTTTTGATATTAAGGATCTAGGATGTCTCAAATATTTTCTGGGAATTGAGGTGGCTTGCTCAAGAGAGGGGATCTCCTTGTCTCAAAGAAAGTACACCCTGGACTTGCTTCAGGATATTGATATGTTAGGGTGTAAACCTGCTTCTACTCCTATGAATCCTAATGTTAAACTCACACTTGTTTCATTTGCCGGAATTCTGCAAGTTAGTGTATAGTCTTGTTAGTTTATGTGGATGATATTATTCTCACAGGTGATGACTGTCGGCATTGGTCAAGTAAAGAAGACTTAGGCCAAACTTTTGATATTAAAGATCTGGGATGTCTCAAATATTTTCTGGGAATTGAGGTGGCTTGCTCAAGAGAGGGGATCTCCTTGTCTCAAAGAAAGTACACCCTTGACTTGCTTCAGGATACTGATATGTTAGGGTGTAAACCTGCTTTTACTCCTATAAATCCTACTATTAAAGTCACGTCAGAGTCTGGTGAGTTATTGGATGACCCAGGCATGTATCAGCATCTTGTTAGACACCTTATTTATTCAACCAACACTAGACCTAACTTGACATTTGCAGTTAGCGTTGTGAGTCAGTTCATGGATGCACCTCGTAAAGAGCACCTCGACGCGGTTCATCATATTTTGAAGTATTTGAAGACTTCTCCTAGCTTAGGATTGTTCTTTACTGCTGGTCTCCAATCTGGGCTCTCTTGTTTCATCGATGCAGACTATGCAGGATCTAAGACTAATCGGCGTTCTACTTTTGGCTTTTGTACTTTCTATGGTGATCATCTTATCTCATGGAAAAGTAAGAAGCAAGCGATGGTTTCTTGGTCTTCTGCAGAGGCTGAATATCGGGCTATGGCACATGGGACATGTGAGATTCTTTGGATTCGCTTTATTTTGACAGAGTTGGGTTTTGAGGAGACTGTTCCCTCCTCTTTATTTTGTGATAACAAATCTGCCATTATTTTATCCTCTAATTCTGTGCTTCATGAGCGTACCAAGCATATCGAGATTGACATACATTTCATTCGAGAAACGTTTGGACCGGCATTGTATGTCCATCCTTTGTCTCTCCTTCTCAGTAGTTAGTAGATATGTTCACAAAACCTATGGGACCAACTTTGCTCCAGTCTTCCATTGACAAATTACGTTTGTTGAATATCTTCACGCCAGCTTGAGGGGGAGTGTTGAATATAGAAATTAAAATATTATGTTTGAATATGGAAATTAGAATATGAATTAGAATAGAAATTATTTTGATTATAGGAATCTTACCTTGTGTATATTGTTTCCTAAATTGTATCATGAATATGTTATATATACATGGCTTCTACCTCATTGATTGGTAAGCCAAATAATTATTTCCATTTTTGAGTTAATCTCACCGAATTAGTTGTGGTTATGCATTCCTTTTACTCAATACCTATCGTAAATGTTGGATGTATCTTCATTCGCAATTTATAACAGAATGGATTGTTTCTTTGGAACATACAAACATGCCATTAGATATTGTTCCAAGTAATTAAGGCCTCTTGTTTCTTCTATTTATTCATTATAATCTTATACTGGTTTTAGCATAAATTCTGAGATATTTGCTGCTTGATTGAAATGTGCCCCTAATGAGGTTACTTTGTGTATGTAGGGGGGATACAGGGGTTTCTATTCCCGTAATACTATTCCTTTAACACCTAAAGTTGTTAATGACATTCATAAACGTGGGGGCACCATCCTTGGGACATCACGAGGGGGCCATGAGACATCAAAAATAGTTGACAGCATTCAGGACCGAGGCATTACTCAGGTATAGGAAAAGAATTTATTATTTTGATTTTGTATCATCTGTTTATTGTTGATATTGTGAAAGGTCATTGTGCATGAGTAAACACTGAATATATGTATGTGTATATATTTAATTAAGTTCACAGTGCATAGGTCATGTTGGCATTGCAGAAAATTCCAATCCATTGATGGTGACTTTTTATATTTCAGGTTTACATAATTGGAGGAGATGGAGCTCAAAAAGGGGCTTCTGTGATTTTTGAGGTAGTGTAATTTGACTAGCCTTGACACTAGACTGCACTTCAGATATTTAAATCTAATGCAATCCAATGAAAAACAAGAATCAAATTGAGAGAGAGAAGACAAATGCCCCAATTAGGGGTAAAAACCCCAAGGGCAAGAGAGAGAAACCAAGCTATGCTCCATTCACAATGTATATTATTTATTCCAAAAAAAATAAGTACAATGGGTATTACATCACCTATTTATAGACTAGAACTAAGCTACAACTAATAGTCCATGTAATCATACACTAATAGGATATTGTGTTCGGTATCGTCTTACTATCGGGTTTTGTGTAGGGGTGTGGACGAGGAGTTTCCTTGGCGGTGTGTTTGGGTAACATTTATGCTGTCAAAGGTGGTACTTTTTGTGTGGATGACAGCTTATGGAAGGATTCTCACTATTGATAATTTGGGTCATCGTCATCATATTTTGGTAAATTGGTGTTGCATGTGCTATGGTGACGCAAAGTTAGTGGATCATTTGCTCATTCATTGTCCAGTGGCATCTCGTTTGTGGGAGCTTATTTTTTCTACTTTTGGAGTGGTGTGGGTCCAGCAAAAGGGGGTGTTGGAGGTTTTGTGTAGTTGGGGAGGGGGTGGGGTTGGGAAGAGGCGTGGGAAGGTGTGGGCTTTGGCCCCATTGTGCTTGATGTGGTTGGTATCGTTAGAACAGAATCGTTGTGTTTTTCAAGGGGTTACTTGGCCAGTGCCATGTTAGAGAATAGGTTTTTTGAAGTTTTGTATAGTTGTCTAGGCGGGTAGATCTGGATTTGTTTGCTTTTTGGGATTTTGTAGATGGTTTGGTTGGTTATGTATTTGCCCTTGTTTGGGGTTATGGTTTTGTATTCTTTGGCATCTGCTTGATGCTTTTGGTAATAAATTTATTTATCAAAAAAAAAAAAAAAACTCTAGATCGAAATCGCATCTCAAATTTGCATCAAATCATGCATGAAGTGAAATCCCAAGTATATTATGAGTTACAATCACGAATATATGCCAGATCAAATCCGAATGGAAGAGATGAACTCGAAGAGGTCTCCCGATCCCAAGTATGTTCAACTAGAGAACCAATTCAACTCGAAATGTTCTCGAATTGGCTTAGGGTTTCAAATCTCGAGTCAAAGATCCAAAACAGAGTCAAAATTACAAGACCTAAAGGCTCGATTTCAACTTGTGTTCTTGAATTAGAGTCACGTTTCGCAACTTTAGGGTTCGACTCACTGCTTGGATTGAGAACTCAACTCTAGTGAACTTAAATTCTGCTTGATCAGTGGAATCGAAATGTAATAGGAAGGAACCAACACAGAATCTATGCTCTGATACCAAATAATGCAATCCAAATGCAAATCAAGAATCAAATTGAGAGAGGGAAGATAAATGCCCCAATTAGGGGTAACGCCCCTAAGGGCTAGAAAAAGAAACTAAGCTCTACTCCAATCACAATGTATGTTCTTTAATCCAAAAACACTAAGTACAATGGGTATTACATCACCTATTTATAGACTACAACTAAGCTACAACTAATAGGCCATGTAATCATACACTTAAAGGCACTTATTATACTACATCAAAATCTCTAGTCTTGAGTAGGCTAAGGTGGTGTTTGATAATCTAATTCAACACTTACGAAATTATTGATTATTGATTTTAAGTTCAATTTTAGTTGATTGAATAGATTAAATCATGAATAAACAATCAACACATGAACAACAGATTTTACGTGCAAAACCCAATAGGGTAAAAAATCATAGTCCCAACACTCAAAGAAAATCCACTACGATCAAAGAATATATACACAAAGTTGAGAGGACTTATAACCTTCACCTAGGTTTGTCTAGCACAATGTTTTGTAGTAACTCCTACGAGCACAATATGACCCAGTCAGCCTTCTTGATCTTTAGGAGTCCACGAAGCTTTAGGTCCGATCTCCGTTCACGAACGGCTCTAATTACCCAATCGGCCAAGGGTGTAGAGCGAATGATGCAAGAATGTAAAGTATTTTATGAGCTTTTGAAACTCAACTCTCTATAGTGAGAATATATTTTTCTATGAAAACACAATTGTTCAGGTACCTAAATTTGGGTTAAGAAAAGCTTTTTATAAAAGAAAAAGGATTTCTAAAACAAACAAAATTAGGTATAGGAAAAAGGTAGAAGAGCGATTGATCGTATACGCTAAAGCGATTGCTCAGTCCAATAGGGTTTGGTCGCCTTTCAATCACAAGGTTCTGTTTTTCAAAGCGTGGCGGTTGATAAGTGATCGATCTCCAACGGCGATTGATCGCTTACCCAATGCGATCGATTGCTATGTTTAGGAAAACATATTTTGCACATGATTTTAAAACCCCAAGGGGTGGGGTTGGTGACAAGGTCTTGGGTCTTGGGGGTGGTTGTAGGATGTTCCGGGGGTACCCGAGCGCACCCAACAGTTCAGACTCCCAATTTCTAATATGATATCACTAGTGTAGTGTGAAACAAAAAATGAGAGTCCAAATTTGGCAACTTTATAAAAAATCTATTTATTGCAAAATATGCCAAAATAGACTACATCATCAGATCTCAAAGTTGTCACCTAATCTTTTTGAAAAAATTAGGAAACTCGTGACTCGTGCCAAAGGTCACTGTTTGTCATAACCAAAGATATCTCAGTTCAGAACCTTAGGTATGAGGAGGGAAGGTTATGAATTGAGCACTCCCGCTTACCCGATCAAAATATCGGCCTCTACTAAGCCATGATATGAGTTTTATAGACACTATATGCTCATGTTCTAATTTATTAAATAATACTAGAAATTACTATGTGAAGCAATCAAGTATAGATCACGTTGCTCACTTTGGTTATGCTTTGACTTCATGTATTTAAAAAAAGCCTTTTTGTACAACTCAAAGAAAACTAAGTTCACACACATGACCATCAATAAGATTCCAACTCAAGCAACACAACCTCCATCCACTGGCATTCATACAAATATTCCAAATAAGCAAGTAGCCACATGGTATACTGTCGGACATAGTAGAATAACAGACATACACATGATGCTAAAACTAGAAATGCTCACCTAGTACTCATCCATGGCAAGCCCCAAAAGTAATATGCCATAAACATATGCATGATCCTATATGAAAATATCTAATGCAATACATAAAGATCCGGCTACTAATACATGACATGTGAATCATCTCAAAATATGAGGTAGCGTACATAATTACGTTTCAAATGATAATTTCCACAAATGTAGATGAGCCGAATCCAGATGCATGAAAAGTGGATGCAAGGCATGGATATGATAAATAAAACATGATGCCATCTACAGATATGGTAAGCATGAAAATAAAAGGGATAGAAAGAAATGGAGGATGGAAGTTATTACAACAATCCTTTACGATTAGAAGTTGTGGGGTTGGAAGTTATTATAACAATAAATTGATTCAGCAAAACAAGAGTTGAATCTAACAAATCATATGAAAATAGAAAAGAAAAGATGTAATAGAAGCTGCACGTGCCTAGGAGATCATCTGTCGGAAATCGCCCTGTTCTGCTCTATTTTGCCTGGAAAAGTCATCTAGCCAGACAAATAAATGGTTTGGCTAGATGAAATAATTGTTGGCCGTACCATTTATCTGGTCGGCCGTACGAACAGATCTGGAAAACCCTATTTTGTGTGGCAAAGACAAAACAAAACAAACAAAACATTTCCAAAGGATGCTCATCCTTTTTACTCCTTCCTATCATAAAGATGTTGAAGGAAGATGTAGATAGGCCTCATCCAACATCCAATAGCAAAATATGCTATGTAACTTGTGCAAAAGCTATAAAATAGATAGAAGCTAATATGTACAGGAATGAAAGCTAAAAAGAAATACAAGCCAAAAAAATAGATAGAAACATGCATTCATCTCTTTGTATATAAGGGTAAATTAATGCTCAAATCTATGGGTATCAAATGGAGAGCAAATTGCCACCATTTCTAAGGTGAAACCTCGTAAAGCTAATGAAAACTCTATAGGGCTTCTAAGAAAGTAGGGAAGAAGAGAGTAGAAATACATATAACTTATCAAAATAGTTGAAGACTCATCTTCTTGGTCATGGAACAAGGATGTAAAATCCACTTTCATGTTCAAAATTGATTAAGAAAAGAGGTTTCAGCACTTTTGATGAGGAAACTCTTATAGCTTCAAAGAAAAGAAGGAGAGAAAGAAAGATAACAAACCACAAATTCTCATCAAGATTGAGTGTGGATTGAATCACATGGATCAAAACACTGGGATGATGCAAAAGAGGTAAGAAAGTGCAATAAAGTGAAGAGATTACACTATCTAACAATTCTATAGGTTGAGCTATCCACATCCAAAGCTAAAATACATATTTAAGTACAAGAAAGCAATAAATTCAAGGGCGGACCCAGGATTCGTCAATGGGGTGGGCTAATATTAAGGTAAAATTATACAATATATTTTAAATATAACCACATAAGAAAAAAGAGAATTTAATAATATAATCTAGATTAGTCTCTAAATTTATTGATTAGAAACAATCTAACTAAGTTGTGCTTGACGAGTCTTGAAATATTCGAATTCATCGATTACAGAATCTAGATCAATTTTCAAAAAGCATGAAAAACAATATGCTTTATCCTTTGAAGGAGAATACTCTAGCTAAGAAATTATTTAAACCAAATATGTTGAAATCGGCGATTCTGCTTTCCAAATGAGGACCTAAGATACTCAAGTTTAGGTTGATAAGGCCCCAAGTTCACATAAGTTCGTCTAACCTCATCCTGTTGATTAACTAGATATTCACAAATTTGCAAGCGTAAACCAGGATCCCGTTCAATATTAGTTGAATCAAATTCGCTTGGTTTATTTGCTTGAGTCATGGAAGGCCCGCACATCAGAAAATGAGGTTTCAACAACATTGGATGTTGTACCACTAGATTTTTGTTTTGATTGATAGAATGAAAAAAAGGGTTTTTCTTTTTTTTGAGTGTGGAGGTTCCATTATTTATAACCTAAAAAAAATTTAAAAAACAATGTAGCCCTATTTAATATTAAACCAGAGTATATTCGTAATAATTTTAAATATTAGGGTTTCTAGATACATCCTCATTTTTTTTTATATATATGTCCAAAAAAACTCTTTCAAAGTTCAGAAAGTAAGAGCAATATAGAACATTGAACAAGGCAGCATCATAAAAAAACTAAAAGTAATATAATATTTGTTGCATAAAGACAAAATTTCAAAATCATTGTTAATCAAATCCATTCTCAACCAACGAAATAAAATAATTGGTTAATTACACTTACCAAAAATGTTAGGAAAGTAGAGCTGCTGGTGACGACGGAGAGGGCCGCTGCTTATCTATTGGAAGATGTGAGGATTGTTTTGGAAGATTTGTTAATTAAACAAATACAAATCTATTGGGCTGCCTATCTATTTTTTTGGGTAAGTATTGAGCTGCTATTGGCAGCCCATCTAAAAAACAAACAAAAAAACTATTGGCCCTTATTTGGGGCGGGGGTGGGCTGGGAGAGGTTGGGAGGCTGGACTGGGCTGGGAAAAAAAATTTCTACAGATTTTTTAAATTTTGGGCTGGGCTGGGCTGGGCTGCAGCCACCTATGCCCAGCCCTAGGTCCGCCCTTGAATAAAGTACAACATTTATAAGGGGTGGCTGAGCCATCCACATCCCAAAGCTAAAAGATTACATTGAAACAAACATAAATTATACTATAACTCTATGGGGGTGGCTGAGCCATCCACATCCCAAAGAGGATCACAAGTATAAACAACAAAAAGCTATGGAAATAGAGAGAGGAAAAAAAAAAGAAAAGGAGAAAGGGATGAGAAAAACTTCAATGCTTACCTTTCAAAGCAAGGAAGAGTTTTTGATTACCAAACTTGCTTCCAAACATCCTCAAGGTTTTAGGATATGGCTTCTATCTATTGAAAATATCTCCAAAAATATCTCCACAAAATATCTTTGCAAAATATCTCTGAAAAATATCTTTGAAAATATCTCCGAAAGTATCTCACGTGCATGGAAGCTAATTTCCCAGAAAATGCTCTATTTTTCAGACAACTTATCCGGTCGGCACACTTTTAAGCCGGCTGACCACTTTTCATCCAGCCATAGGTTTTTTGTATGGCCAAATAGAAAAAGCATACGGCCAGATTAAATATTGTACCGCAAGATCAGTTTTGAAGGGAAAAACGGGGTTTTCCAAAGAATTATCCTCCTTCCACTCATTTCCACTTTGACCTTTGCTTGGTTTACTGGAAAAGCATAACACTTGGAATTTGAAATGTGAGCCTCATAACATTGTAGAAATGTTTGGAATTACACGACCAAAAGATTTTAAAAAACAAAGGGTTTTTACAAAAAGAAAAGGTCAAAAATAGTTTGGCCAAAATGGGTGTAAGGTTGTGATTAAAGCTTGAATCCGGCTTTCCTGCAAAAGAATTCAAAAGATTGCGCATTGCAACTTTCATCATTGGATGTTTGGAAGAAAGAGCCCAAGTCTTAGGGTCAGTCAAAATGGGGTGTGTACAGGTGTGCTCTCTGCAATGCTCAGGGATCGAAACCTCTTAGGTGTTAACAATTTCTTGAGGCCATCGGATTGGGGAAGAATCCTTGAATTAACCGTGGTGCACTTGTGGGAAACTCCTTGTCGAGGGCCTGTGCATCCCTGGGGATTGGTCGGGTTTTGATCTGGACAACCCAATGGCTAAAAAAAAAATTTTGCTCAAGATTGTAAAACAAGGTTTTGGGAAACAATTAGAACTCTTTTTGTATAAAAGCCTTTTTCAAAATGGTTGGAATATGTATGCAAATATTAACTGGATGGGTAAGGGATTGAATCTTTCAAACTTCTTGTGTGGGGCTGACGTAGCCTGTGCAATGACCAAAATATCATAACATAGTTAAACTACCCTTAAATCCAATTTTGATCACCAAAAATAGACAATACAAAATATCATATTTCAACTTAAAACTAAATGAATTAAATGATAATCAATTAACTCCGTTTGATAACTATAATTGATATCACTTAAAAAATTAAATGCCTCTTAAAATGTAGGCTAGAAGTTCAAAAAAAATTTAAGTTATATGAAACTTACTTAATTCTGATTGAATTTATAAAATATTAAGCATAAGTATTGATATACACTATTATATACTCACTACCATTGCTACTACCGCCGCTGCCACCACCATCATGCCACCGCCACTATCATTACTACTACCGCCACCTTCATTACAATTGTCATTGTTGTTATAAGTACTACCCTCATTTCACTACCGCCACCACACCACCACCATAATTCCACCACCACCGCTACTATTGCCTCCCCCACCACCACCACCACCACCACCTTCATCAACATTGTCATTGTTGTCATAAGTACCACAATCATTTCACCACCTCCACCATACCACCACCACAATCGTCACTACCATTACTACCCACCACTACAACCTTTCACTTCCACAACCACTGCTACCGTTGTCACAACCACGATTATCATTCCACCACCACTACCACCCCTTTTTTATCTCCACAATATTACCCTTCCACCATCACCACAATTACTATCCCTTAATCTCCACACTATTGCCATTGGCGCCATAGCTAATGTCGCCGCGGCCTACACCACTACCAACTCACCATCACAATACAAAAATTGTAAGATATACAATTTGAAAATAAAAATTTTCAAATTTGATCTTGTACATATTAAACAATTTGTTTTAATTTAGCACTTAATTTTTCTTCAAACATTTTTTCAGCTTATGAAATTCAGTACAATTTTCATTATTCAGTTTTATCAAACACCACCTACATTATTTTCTAATTTTGGAAAATGATATGATGTTTACGAACTCGAATAGCACTGAATTTTTTGGGGAGTCATAGTGAAGGTCATTTACATGACAATCTGCTATCCAGGAAATAAAAAGGCGTGGTTTAAAAGTTGCAGTGGCTGGAATACCCAAGACAATTGACAATGACATTCCGGTACTTCTCATGCCCTACACAATCTCTTCATTGTGACAAATGTTGCCATAATTGGATGCAAAATGATAAATTAGTTACTATTCATGAAATATTTTCATGTCGATGAGAGTTCGCCTGATTCAGGTTATAGACAAGTCCTTCGGTTTTGACACCGGTGTTGAGGAGGCTCAACGGGCTATCGATGCAGCTCATGTTGAGGCTGAAAGTTTTGAGAATGGCGTTGGTGTTGTCAAGTTAATGGGCCGCTACAGTGGTAAGTCTTCTTCCTCTAGTTTTGCTTCCTGCACTGACAGATTCCACCATTAACTTCCTCCCCTCCCCTCCTCTCCTCCAAAAGTGTAGATGATTTTACGTGAAATCCACATTTTCTTGCTTTGAAAGGCATGTCATATTTGTGGTTAAAAAATATCTCGAGAAGTTACTTCTGGTTTCTTGATGTAGTTCATATTTAATACTCATACAGGATTCATAGCAATGTATGCCACTCTTGCCAGCCGAGATGTGGATTGTTGCTTAATTCCAGAATCACCCTTTTATCTGGAAGGACCAGGTGGACTTTTTGAATTTATGGAGAAAAGACTCAAAGAAAATGGGCATATGGTTATTGTAATAGCTGAAGGTGCTGGACAGGAGCTTCTTTCTGAGAGCATACACACCATGAACCAGCAAGATGCATCAGGAAACAAGCTACTTCAAGATGTTGGGTTGTGGATATCTCAGAAGATCAAGGTATCTGCACATCCGTTTACTGGTTGCCATATTGTCTTCCATGTCTGGTTGGTTTGTAGGTGCATGTGTGTGGTATCAGTGTGCATGTATTTACGATACTAACTGATTCCTGAATTTATTTAAAGCTCATGAATGACACGTTACACATTGAGAGATATATTTGCATAATACTTGAATATCTTACTGCCAAGTAGGAGCAAGCAATGGAGCTATCTTTGTGTCACTGTTACCCACTTGGGTTTTGCTCTATTCATTTTGTTACCACTCGGTAGCACCATCACTGCTACCCACTGGCCCTGAAGAAAAATGGCACCCATATGAAATGTAGCCCTTTGTTTTAATGATGTCAATGGGACATAGCGTGTAACGGTCCTCACTCTTAACCCGAAGTAAGTAAATCCAAGTCACTTGGGAATAACAATCAATAAAGGTGACAAACCCCCAATACCTAGAAGTAGAAATTATAGGTGAAGGCGCCCATACATCAGTATGAGTAAAGCTTAAAAGGAAAAAATACTTCTTTTATTAACTGAAAGATAACAAGGAGTTTATGCTTGGCAAGTTCACAAGCATCACAAACAAAATTATTCCTAGGACAATCTTAAACTAATGAGGGAAAAAGCTTTTCTAAAATTCTAATTGAAGGATGACCCACACAACGATGTTGCTGATGAAGAAGATGAAGGGAGGAGCCAGTAGTCCATTGAAGAGCCTAAACAGAGGACAAAGACAAGGAAAGAGAGATGGCATCCAAAAATTATAATCCACCTTGTGCTCTGCCACTATCAATCGTTTTTCCCGTAGCCAGTTCTTGAAAAACACAATGAGTAGGAAAAAAGATTACAGAGTAATTTAGTGAAGTAGTAAGGGCTACTAACAGAAAGTAAGTTAGTAGAAAAATTAGGAACATGAAGAACAAATGAAAGAGAGAGTAAATACGAACAATGAACTGAATCTTTGCTAGATACAAAGGATAAAGTACCACCAGCCACTCTAATCTTATCCCATCCAAAACAAGGAGAATAAGAATGGAAAAGACTAGAGGCACTTGTCACGTGGTTCGTAACACCAGAATCAATAATTCAAGAAGGTGACGAGGACGTATTAAGGGCACTAGCAAGAATACCTGTGTGAGCAAAGTTGGAAGAAGCAGGGGAAGAAGGAACTATGGTAGGCGAGGAATCAAGCTGAGCCATCAATCGCTTGAGAGTGTGTAGCTTATCTTGGGAAAGAGTACTAGTGTCACCAGAAGTACTAGCAGTGATCTCGGACACGTGGGAAGAACTGCACCACCACCACGGCCACGTCCTCGAGTAGGACGATCATTCAATTTCCAACAATGTTCCCTATCATGTTTGTCTTTCCCATAATTATCACACTTCAATTGATCCCAATCTACCAGGGTACACTTATTGCCAAACTAACTGGACTTGGTGTCTCGTGAATTAGGAGCAACAACCAAAGCCGAGCAATCCTAAATAGAGGTATGGCACTACTCCGCCTCTCCTCTTGCTGAACAAGAGCATAAGCCTCGCGCAAGGGACCATCATTAGTAGGTTGAGGGAGGGCACCAGTAATACAGCCAGTCAAACGACGGGCAACGATAACGAGACAATAGGAGCATGAACAAATCAAGTAGTTGGTACCATTAAGTTTAACGGGACTAATTGAAGAGAGGGACTATCACCAAGAGTCACGACATGATTCATCACACTCTCCTCATTGGCCTTAGGTTCTTTACTCTCGCCTTCAGCCATGGAAGATCAGAGGCCACACAACTACTCACGGATGCAGCAATACAAAGAGAGACATGTCCAAAAAATAAATTGGAGACAAGAAGGCACCTCTTGAGTCAAAAAACAGTGGAAGGGAAAAGCAAACAGAACTACCAGAAGTTGAGAACCTGAAGTAAACAATGTCTAACAACACAGGTAAATGGATAGAAATATCAAAAAAACTTCAAAACAAGGACATCAGAGCCATCCATGCTTCCGGTCAACTCCCTGGGAAGAGAGGAGGAGAAGGACAAACAGCTGGAATAGGCTCAATCAAGGGATTCTTAAAAAATCACCCGTTTTTCCCAAAAAAAAAAAAAAATTGATCAAAAAATTTAAATAAAGTCATAGTGAATTAGCCCATCACTAGTCGATCAATATCATGGTGGAATTTTTATTTTTTATTTTATTTTTATGATTGCTATAGACAAAAAAAGAAGGAAAAAGAAAAAAGGAGAAGAAAAATCTTCAAGGAGGAAGATCTAGCTCTGATACCGCGTTAATTTTACAGAAGAAGAAGAAGGGGGGAGAGAGAGAGAGAGAGAGTACAGTTGAAGCAAAGATAATACTCAATGATTAAAGGGTTCTCCTCTTAGACACATGTATCCATAATAGACACAAATTACGTAAGTACCAAAAATACCCTTAACTCAAATAACACTAACACTTAACATGTGGCAAGCCTGGGCATCTTCCAGCATAGTGCAGGTCTAAGGGAGTGAGAAGTCAGCCGTCATCACAATAATTTCAGGGGCTGGGTGAGAGATGACCTTTTCAAAGTGGTGGATCTAACCAGAGGCAAAATAATAGTGAAGATGGGACTAATCTGGGGCAGACATCTCGTAATGGACTCAAGAGCAGAAGTCAGCTACTCCGGGGCGTGTATATGCTCTCACTAGAGAAGAGGTTGAGGCTACGCCATTTGTGGTGCAAGGTACACTCTTTATATCATCAGTACCTGCCAGAGTTTTATTTGATTCTACACCTCGAATAACATGAACTTAGGTATTATTTAATAACGGTGAGTTAGGTTAGGCCGTGTGAGTACGCTCTAGCTTGGGGTTGCTTTGTTTATTATCCTTTTTAGTCACTTCTGAGTTAGTAATGACATGCAATTTTCTTACTGGTCCAGAGCGCTAGTTGGATTGTTTTATTTTTTAGAAGGATTGCATTGTGCCTTTGTTAGGTGAGTAGTTGTATGCTACGTATTTTTATAAATTTCCCTTACCCTAAACTATTTGGAATGTGAATTGTTATGTCGTGACTAAACTACCTTGGTAAATTTATTATTGTGTCATTGGAACTAAGCTATTCTTGAACATGTGTAAACTTGGCATACAATAAACTATTTATTATGGGTTCATGCTTGTAATAGTGAACTATCTTGCTTATGAAACTGAATCGTGTTGATTATATTGGAGCCATATATGAAAGCCCAGGGAACTTATTCCACTCTGTGTGGTGACTTTGGCCACTAGGGAACATATTTGCGTTAGGGCTAAGGTCTTGGTGCCCACGGCCGGTCATGCCTTTGATTTGGGGTGTGACAATTGTGGTATCAAAGATGTAGGTTTATTGAATTACATATCTTGCATTTTATTAATCTAGATGAGGTATGAGTCCCCAGTCCTTAGTAGTGTGTGGTTGAGTCAAAATAACAGGAAATTACCAAAATACCAAAAAAATCAGCTAGGGGGTCACCCCCCCTGACCCCCCATCCATTAGACCCAAGTCTCAATGTACAGTACTTATCAAGGTCCGCAAGACCCAACAGAGTGCATTTGCAATGCAACTAGTCACTGGGCAACTAACCATGAGGTACCCCTCTTCTATTCCTTCTTTAGTATGTTGAATATAGAAATTAGAGTACATAGAATCTTTCTATTTTTAGTATTATGTATATAATATGTGATTTTGTCAATCATTGATTTAGTATCGTTTCCTAAATTGTATCATGAATCTATTATATATACATAGCCTCTACCTCATTCATGGGAAAGCCAAATAATTCTTTTCATTCTTTTTGGTATCAGAGCTAGGTTAAGTCCCTAGTAATTTTGCTTTACTGGTGGGCGGCAGCCTTGCCTTAGCCGCCCGCTGGACCTCAACCCATTCCACTGCCATATTTTCTTTCAGTATCACTTCGTGGTGATCTCTTCCTCTATCCACTAGTTTATTCATATCCCAAATATCTGTCATATTTTTTTTTTACTCGCAATTCATTTTTTTGTGTTTCTGTTCCACTTTGTCTTTCTTTCTATTTCAACCTCAAATGGGTTTCCATCTTCAAACCTATTTGAGTTTGAGCGGTGAGCATGGTGATATATCATGTGAACCACCTAAATCGCCTCATTTGGTGCACAACCCAAGTCGCCCCTTTGGCGCACAACTCAAGTCGCCCCCTTGGCACACCACCTAAGGCGCCCTCCCTGGCGCACTTTCTAATAAGCCGTCCCTTAGCGCACTCAGTCATCTGTTGCCATCATGATTCAACACCACGTTATAAGTACCAGTGTGTGCCACACTTGCTAGTTTATTATCCAGTTCTCTACATCGATTTGGCATGACCCTTTTAAACTGTCTCGACATTGATTCCGGTTAATCTCTACAACGGTCTGACATGACCCCTTAAACTGTCCTGACATTGATTCCTGTTAGTTCCTACAACGGTTGAGCATGACCCTGTAAACTGTCCCGACATTGATTCTGGTTAGTTCCTGCAATGGTCCGGCATTCTAACTAGTTTCTGCAATGGTTCAGCATGACCATAAACTATCTCCCAACATTAGCTCCGGCCTCTAATGCCGACTAGGGTCTTGTTAGCTACCGACCAAGGTGTTTCCTGGCCATAGATGCTTTGGCAACTCTTCTAGGGCAATTCGGTCCCTCTTTTTTTTCCCCTTTCTAGGGTGTGGTGCTGATGTATTAAGCATTTTTTGGCCTTTTTATTTAGTGGACTACCAGATTTGATCGGTAGCATTTATTTGGACTAGCCGTGGAGTTTTTTCCAGCTTCTTCCAGTCATCCATTGGCAAGCTACAATTGTTGAATATATTCACACCAGCTTGAGGGGGAGTGTTGAATATAGAAATCAGAATACATAGAATCTTTTTGTTTTTAGTATTATGTATATAATCTGTGATTGTGTCAATCACTGATTTAGTATTGTTTCTTTATTTATATCATTTCCTAAATTCTATCATGAATCTATTATATATACATGGCCTCTACCTCATTCATAGGAAAGCCAAATAATTCTTTTCATTGTTTTGTGCCAACTTTTGTCTCAGCTGCAGGTACTGTTCCCCCTGCTACACCACCTATTGCTCTAGTTGCCTCAGTAGCACTAGGGGTTGTTCCTTCCTGTATACGATATTGTAAGTTTAGAGAAGAGAAAGAGATAGGGAATGAGTGAGACCTCATCCCCTTTTATATTAAGAATAAAGCATAATTACAAGAGTGCCATAAGGCATGAATTATAGGCCAGCTTATTATAGCCAATGACATCAATAAAACAAATCATAATAAAATATGTGAATATAATTTCCTTATTCTAACACTCCCTCTCAAACTGGTGCGAAGATCTCTCTCATGCCTAACTTGTTGAAAATGTCATGAAATGGTTTGCTCCCTATTCCTTTGGTGAGAACATTTGCTAGTTGATCTCCAGTCTTCACAAATGGAGTACATATGGTGCCACTAGTGAGCTTTTCCTTGATGAAGTGCCTATCAATCTCCCCATGCTTGGTTCTGTCATGTTGAACTAGGTTATGGGTTATGTTGATCGCTGCCTTGTTGTCACAGTACAATCTTATGGAATCGGTCTAACGGATCCCCAAGTCTCTCAACAATAGTCTAATCCATAACAACTCACATACACCCTATGCCATAGCCTTTAATTCTGCCTTAGCATTAGATCTAGCAACCACATTCTGTTTCTTACTTAGCCATGTGACAAGGTTGCCTCCAACAAATGTGCAATATCCAGAGGTTGATCGTCTATCAGTGATTGATCCAACCCAATCCGCATCAGTAAATGCCTCATCACCAAGATGTCCATGTTTCGAGAAATAGAGACCCTTTCCAAGAGAAGTCTTCAGGTACCTCGGAATTCTCATACCTGCCTTTAGGTGGGAAGTTCTAGGAGCATGCATAAATTGGCTACCTATGCTTACTGCAATGGCAATATCTAGATGTGAGTGGGATAAGTATATGAGCTTGCCCACTAGCCTGTGGTATCTCTTCCTATCCATTGGCTCTCTCCCTTGATCTTCAATTAGTTTCTGGCCCGGTTCTAGAGGTGTTTCACATGGTCTACCCCCAAGTATTCCAGTTTCCTTTAGCAAGTCAAGTACATACTTCCTCTAGCACATGAAGATGCGCCCAAGAAATATTTCAAATTACCCAAGTCTTTGATTTCAAACTCCTTGGCTAAGTTGTGAGAATATATTGTGTATATTCTCAATTTGGCATGATTATGTATATTAGGAATTAGGAAAGATGGTGGTGTAAATATTTGAATTGGTTGTATTCCCCTTTTCAATCATAGGTTTAGGGTTATACAAACTGATGAACTCTTTGTAAATAAGATACAATTGAATATACAAGTTTATTTAAACTTACATGGTATCAGAGCTACGTTCGTAACCCTAGCCGCTTGATTCATGAATTCTTCTTCTGGTTTCTGAATCACGAATTGATTGAGTTCTCTCTCTCTCTCTCAATTCACGATTATCATGGTCGGTTGAAGCTCTCTCTTTCTTGTTCCGTCTGGTTCGAAGTTCTAGTTCATCTGGTCAATGTCATTGGCTCACGTGGTTCATAATCGAACTGTGTAAGTGGGATTTCTGGTTCGTCAAACTCGCCTAAAGCTTGCATCTCTTTTTCTGGTTCAGATTTCAATCATGACTCCCTCTCTCTAGGTCTGATCGCGATCACGAGTCTTTGACTCTCTGACTCTTTTTTTTTGGTTCGTTATTTGTCTCTGCCTCAGCGAAGTCGTGACATCATCTGGGTTTAGCTTCGGGGTCTCAGTCTCAGTCTCTGTTATTCGTAATCTCTCAGGATTGCGTTTCAATTGAAGCTCTCTGCTTTGTTGTTGGTATTGACGAAGCTCCCTAGCTCTTCGTCTTTGGTCTCGTCTCTGTTCTCTGGTCACTAAGCGCTCTCTCTCTCTTTGTATTGGTTCTCTGATCTTAATCCACCAGGTTTTGTCCTTATTACACTTCGACCACATCAGTACCAGTGTGTGTATCATATTGTGTGATCTGGTTCTAGTTGTTTGGGATTATTATATGTTTTGACTCATCAGTTCTTAGTTTATTACACTCGAACCCCTCACCTCTCTGGTTATTACAATGTCTTTGGCTTTTGATGAGTGTGCCTTCTGCCATCAGAGGGGTCATTGGAAGTATCAGTGTCCCAAGAAGGGATGTCTGTCTGCCTTTTTCTTCTCAGCAATTTCCAATCCAATTTTGTGCCCCTCCTTCGAATATTTTTCAGCCTCCCACCGGTTCTACTGCATTTGCTCTGGCTTTTGATCCTGACCTGGCTTCCTTGATTACTTAGATTAGTCAGCTTTAGCATATACTGTCTACCTCCCAACCATCACCGTCTACCTCCATTGTTTCCTCTCTTCATTTAGGTTTGCTTGGGTCTTCTTCAAGTATCTTTTCGTCTATCTGAATTTTTGACTCTGGTGCCTCTCATCATATGACTCACCATTTCTTCTTACTTCAAAATTGTACTCCCCCTCCCCTTCCTATTACTGTTAATGCTACTAATGAGTCTGATATGTCTGTTATATCTATTGAGTTTGTCTTACTGTCTACTATGTCCGCTGTTTCTATTCCATCTGTCATTTATGTTCCTCAGTTATCTGTCAATTTATTATCTATCAGTCAGCTTGATGTTTCCAGTTTTGATGTTATCTTTTCCTCTTCTATCTGTTCTGTGCAGGATCGGATGTCCAAGTAGTAGATTGGGACTGGCCGTAGAGTTAGAGACCTCTATGTTGTAAAAAGCTTGCATTTGCCTATCACAACCTCTCCGATATCCTTTTCCTCTTTTCAGTTAGATTCTTTGCTAGGAAGAAACTGAAACCGAGAGGTAGTGTGAGTCTTGGTGAATAAGTCTGTAAGTTGCAAAGCCGAAGAGACAAAAGGAAGCGAGATAGAGCCAAACTGCAGATGTTGTCGGACAAAGTGACAATCAATTTCAATGTGTTTCGTCCATTCATGGAAGACAGTATTGTGGGCAATCTAAATAGCACTACGGCACTACGGTTGTCACAATAGAGGGAGGTCGGAGAAGACTGAAGACACCCAAATCAGATAAGAGACAACGAAGCCAAACAATCTCAGCAGTAGAATGAGCCATAGCACAGTACTCAGCTTCGGTAGTAGAGCGAGCAATAACAGTTTGTTTCTTGATTTTCTAAAAGATCAAGGAATCGCCAAGAAACATACAGAAATCAGACGTGGACTTGCAATCAATAACATTACCAGCCCAATCAGAGTCAACATAGGCCACCAAATCCAGATAGGAAGTGGAGGACAATAGTGAACCCTGAAATATAGTATCGCAGAGATAGCGAAGAATCCAAACCAATGCAGCCCAATGTGTGGAGTGAGGAGCAGAAACAAATTGGCTAACCATATGAACAACATAGGTAAGATCAGGACGAGTAACCGTCAAATAGACTAAGCAACCCACAAGCTCGCAATATAAAGTGGGATCATCCAAAGGGACACCATCAGTAGAGTTGAGCTTCACATGAAGCTCGGTAGGTGTATCAGAAACCTTAGTATCAGTAAGACTAGCACGGTGAATGACCTCATTAAAATACTTAGCCTGAGACAGAAAATAACTGAAAAGAGGCAGACTCTTTTAGAGAGCTTTTCCTCTTTTAGAGAAGAGAATGAGATAGGGAATGAGTGAGACTTCATCCCCTTGTATATTAAGAATCAAGCATAATTACAGGAGTGCTATAAGCATGGTTATCAGAATCCCGATCCGGATCTTACGATCCTACGATCTTACGATCCGGATCGTATAAAAAATTTCTTGTAGGTAGGATCTTTCGATCCTAGTAATGGGATCTTATAGGATCGTGGAATCCCGATCCGAATCCGATCCTATCCGATCCAATTTACAAGCCTTTGTTTTGTATTGTATGACATATTTTATTGTAAATTTTATGTTTGTTGTCTAAATACCAATTTATGTGATCAAAATAAATAATAAAAATTAAGTAGTATTGAATCAAATAGACTAAGAAAAATAAATTAGGAAACAAACATTCAAATATTGCGGTAATTTAAGAAAATTAACGGGTCGGAAAAACAAACTTAGCTTTAGCGAAGTCTAAAGAGGATAAGATGATTGCAACTTTATCCCAATTTTTGGAGAGATTATTTTTGTGAGTTGAATCCGCTCCACTAGGGATGCTAACAATAAACCTTATCATTCAGTTAAGCTTTTTTGAGTTCTTAATCTATTTTCATATCCAACTTTGTTAAATATTTTTCTTTACTTTTTATGCATTATTGTAGATTGTAAAATATTTTGTTATAGAATTCTTCTTCTTCACCTTCTTTTTGATGAAATACAAAACTTTTACAATCGAGTTTCTATTGTATAATATTATATGTACATTTTACATGGAGTATTATATTTTCACAATATCTTCACTTTTTAATAGAATATAGGCTCATTGTTGTGATTTTTGAGAAATATTTATTAAATTAAGTTATTATGTAATTTGTTTTTTCGGTAGGATCTTACGATCCTCGATCCGATTCTACGATCCGATCCTATAAACACCTCCAACGATCCAACGTAGGATCCCGATTTTAACAACCTTGGCTATAAGGCATGAATTATAGGCCAGCTTCTTAGAGCCCATTACATCAATAAAACAAATCAGAATAAAATATGTGAATATAATTTCCTTATTCTAACAGATATTTCCATCAAGTTCTTGAAAATCATACATTGGCAAATGTTCAAGAAGTATTGGTCTTATATTTATTTTTTAATAATAGACATGGCCAAGAAGTGATGGACATGTCGCAAAACGAGTGTCGGACAAGTGCCCGAAATTAAGATTTTTATTTTTACTTATGGACACGGAAAAAAAGTATTAGATACGTGTCCTAGAGTGTTCGAGGACTGTTGGTGTCTGGCACGTGTCCTACACGGACACGTCACCTTGTTAGAAGTGTCTGTGATTCTTATATATATAATGCGAACAAAAATGGAACTGAATTGTAATGAATTAATCACAAAGGATTAAATTTCTGCTGTAGCCATTATTTTGAATGGAAAATCTAAAGACTCGAAAATCTAACAGTGGTCAGTCCCCTTGGTGCAAGTGTTGCATTTCAAAATACAAAGTGAAATTGGCCTAATTACAAGGGGAGAAAATGTAATTAAACCAAAAATTATCATTGACAGTCAAGGAGATGTACTGAAGGAACATTACAAATCTAAAGCCTTCAGACTGTTGAAACTATAGTCTACATGGGTATATCTGGGTTCTGTGTGCAACTATGTACTTTGTATCAACCTATATTATTTAGGTAGCCAGCCTCCTGCTTATTTTGCTTTTCTATGACCTTTATTTACATAAATATTCACAATTTTAATCTTTTGCTGTTGCAGGATCATTTCAATAAGCGGAAGAAGGTGCTAAATCTTAAATATATAGGTTGCTTTGCTGAAAAACACCTCTTGCTGTTTTCCTCCTCTTTTCTTTTTTTTATTTTATTTTTTATTTTACACACACACACACACACACACATAAAGGTGATTTGTCCAAAAACAAATGATATAACTGGACAATTATTTGTCCCATTTGGCAGATCCCACGTACATGATTCGGGCCATCCCGAGCATTGCATCTGATAATGTGAACTGCACACTCCTTGCTCAGAGTGCAATCCATGGTGCAATGGCAGGATACACAGGCTTCACAGTCGGCCCTGTCAATGGAAAGCATGCTTATATACCATTCTACGTAAGTTAATTGTAGAAAAACTAACCTTGTATTTAGTGTGTTGATGATTGAATATTTGGGTGTCATTAAGTCCTTTGAAAAGGTGACTTAGAGACCTTGCTTGCAATGTGCTCCTCTCTAACTACCAACTTATATTAAACATGGCATTTTACTTTTGGCTTTAAATGATGCATCGTCAACATAAACTTATCAAACAAATAAGTAAATAAATAAAAATAAAAACAAAAATTGACATATCATCAACATGCCACTGTTTAGATTTCCAATCTTTGTTTTAGGTGGGACCGTTTGAGGATTCTTTTGGGATTTATTATTGGAGTCTTTTATCCCCATTATTGCGGATTAGTAATTGCCTTAAGTTTCCTTTTTTGATTAAGTTCATGTTTGACGATTGATATTAATGGAAGGGTATTCTTGGTGGTTTAATTTACTGGATTGAGCAACATATGACATTTTACATACATTCGCCAACCCAAATCATTTTTTCTCAAACCATATGAGGAGATTAAATATGCATGCATTGTGACGTCTCTTGCTGCCAGAGACCAGTTGATTAAACTTTCCACTAAATTTAGTTTTATTATTGGAAGATATATGGTTAAGAAGGATTGAAACGATTTGACATGAAAAAATTGTTAACGATTTTAAATATAGAAATAAATAAATAAATAAAAATTGCAACAATTGAATTTGCATTTGCCAACTTTTTATATTAGATCAATGGTCTTGCATCATTTAATGGTTGGGGAGGAATTGGACAGTGGTATCTATGGTGTTGCTCAGTTACTTTTTAAATCTTTATGATTCTTTTAGCTTAATAACTAATATATACTATACAAAAGATAACAAAATAAATTCTTCCATAGCATAATTATTTGCTAGAACAGATTTCTACTCTACTATCAGAGTGTATGCTTCATAAATATTCTTGAACAGCTTTCATATCCATTTTTGTATGTTGATGTGCTCCATAGCATAATTATTTGCTAGAACAGATTTCTACTCTACTATCAGAGTGTATGCTTCATAAATATTCTTGAACAGATTTCATATCCATTTTTGTATGTTGATGTGCAGCGGGTAACGGAAAGACAGAACAAGGTTGTGATAACTGACAGAATGTGGGCGAGGCTGCTGTCTTCGACCAATCAACCAAGTTTCTTGAACGCTGAAGATATCATTGAAGCCAAGAAAGAGGAACAACCGAAAACCCAGCTCTTAGATGGGGATAGTGTTAGTGATGAGCCAACGAGCAAAGAGAATGGAAAATAAGGCCAAGCAGGGTAGCTATTCATCTAGAAATGATTGTGCTCTTTCGTTATCTTAATCTGTGGTGAACTTTGGTGAAAATTAGATGATTTGACTACTTGTAGGGGTTTGTGAACAAGTTTTGTAGATGAGTGCGTTCATTTGGCCAGGTATGGAGTCTTCGTGATTTTTTCAAGTAGAATATTGTTGATGACAACAATCAGAGGATTTTGAGAACTTGTTAGGATTTTGTGAACAAGTTTATGTAGATGAGTTATATATAATATAAAATATGGGAAAGGCATAGTACACACCCTTCAAAGGATGTGTATCATATGCACCTTATAACTACAGAAGAAAATAGTATAACTTTATATTTTCTGAGTCATAACTAAAAAAAAATAAAAAAAGTCATAAACAAATATAAAAAAATCATAATCAAAATTTTAAAATAATGTCATAATTAAATAAGAAATTTGATCATATCTAAAGGAAAAAAATGGCACGACTTAGGATGAATATGGAAAACAAGTTTAACTAAGTTTAAACGTAACATTTAAGGACTAAATATTAAGTTTTAATATGACACAATTACAAAAATATTAATTATTAATTTTTATTTTTATTTAATTTATGGATTTGTTGGACGCCTTCGTGATTGTAATATTATTTTAGTGTTGGATTTGGGAGACTTTTAGACTCAAACTCGGGCAAGTTGGGTTTGAGCACGGGAAATTTTTTTAATTGTCAACTTAAGGAGCCATTTTTCAAATTAAGTCTAGTTTGGCCGAAATTTCCAAAATAAGTTGAAGCGTTATTCCAAAACATGCTTTCCCCATATTTCTGACCCAATCGCAGAAAATGAATAAAATCATAAAAGCGTGGTTACAAATCACACTTCTAATTAAGAAAGTGTGGTTAAAAATCACGTTTTTAAAAAAATCTGTTTTGTAAAGAAAGCGTGGTTAAAAATCACGCTTTTAAAGAAAATTTGATTTTAACAGAAAGTGTAGTTCGTAATCACGCTTTTAAACTCAAACCAATTCACACCTGGTAACCACACGCTATGTCCTCCTCAACCATCTTCAAGTGAACACTCACTTGCACATGAAGACGATATCTTAATCGACTATATCAAGAAGAACAGCCATGGAAGCTGGCGCTCTCTCCCTAACCTTGCTGGTTCTCTCTCTCTTCTTTCCTGTCTAATCCAGGTAATTCCTATAATAATGGAAGCACCAAAGACCATGACCCCACCTTCTGGAATACCATTAAGGGTAAATAATTCAAGTCATTGCAGTTCTTTCTTAACATAAAGAAACCAACAAGCAATCTTTATTTGATCTTCGAAAAGCACTGGAGATTCTCTCTCCATATTAGTAAGGTAATGAAACAGTGTTCCTCAATCACTCCACCTTTCACATTTTATTGGTTCTCTTCCACCGGTTAAAACAGAGAAGAGCCCTCATTAGCACGGTCACCATGTGTGATTAATTACACAGATTCCATATGATGTCACCATGTATGATTAATTACACAGATTCCATATGATGTTTCAGTTTAAAAGCATGGTTACAAACCACGCTTTCTTTTAAAACTAAATTTTCTTTAAAAGCGTAGTTTCTAACCACGCTTTCTTTACAAAACAAATTTCTTTAAAAGCGTAGTTTCTAATCACGCTTTTTTAATTAAAAGCGTGATTTGTAACCATACTTTTATGATTTTATTCATTTTCCACGCCTAGGCCAGAAATATGGTGAAAGCGTGTTTTGGAATAACGCTTCAGCTTATTTTGGGAATTTCGGCCAAATTAGTCTTAGTTTGGGAAATAGGTTAGTAGTTTGGCTTATTTTGGGAAATGGCCCCAACTTAAGCTTGCCTGAACTAGACCCGTCCATCTTATTTTCAACTGTTTCTTATGTATTCTTGCCTTGATATAGGGGTGTGGTGCTTCATATTGTGTCATCATGTGTCAGTCGTATTTGTGGTGTTATTTTAGGTTCGTGTCAGTTGTATTTGTGTTGTATCATTTTAAGTTTATGTTAAAATTTTCTCAAACACTAATCCAATCTGATTTTTTTTCCTTCTTCTCAACACTAACCCATGGCTCTTACAAACATTTCAACTACTTTGATAAATTTCAACATGAACTTTTTTCTTCTGTGTGAATTCTATTGTCGCGGCTTACATAAATGTTTGAATAGTTCAAGGAATCATATGATTAACTAATTAGTTCGATAGTCTGCCACTAAAAATTACATATTCCGATATAGGATATTTTCATTTTATACTCTCTTTATTTGTGTTTGCATTTCATTTGCATTGTGACATCAATTTTATTCATGTGAAGAATTGTTGGAAATTTTAAAAGTGGATGGGAATTGACTCTATTTGAAATAACAACTTTTCATTTAAAACGGCCCATTTGAATGAAATGTTGCTATTCTTCATGTTGTCTCTCCCGATGAAAGGGAACAACCCTTCTCTATTTGATGAGTCATTGTCAAACACATTCCAAGCCCATGAAGGATGAAGGCAATAACACGATAAAATAAGGAAACACAAAAATTCAAGGGAGAATCATTGGATCAAGGGAAATGGTGAGAAGATAATAATAAGTGAAGGACGAGATTCAGACTTATAATTCGCTCTCTATTTCCATTTCACACAATTCATGTATTAAATCTTTTACATACATCTTATGTTGAATCTCTTGGTGATTCAAAATATACAACATGTGATTCAAAAGTAACTTTATTCATTTCAAATTTGTGCCCCGTGGACTTACATCAACAAATAGGGCTTAGCCCTTTGCAAAGAGAGGCACTTTGCCTTTTTCATCTTCCTATGAATCATCATATATATAGAGTTCAAAAAAATCATATATATAATAATAGTTCAATTCATTATTTTTCAAAATTATAAAATAAATAAATGGGCTTCAACAATATGGTTAATTTTTATCTTAATTTGTTTACAATGATGAATAAATAGGCTTTGTTCATTTGCAGTCCTAAAAGTAAAAGATATAATACAAAATAGAAGTGTGGAAAAAAAAAAAAAAAGAGGAAATTTTATTTTCTAAGATGCGAATGGTTAAGATGAAATTTTGAATTTTTAAAAAAAAAAAAAACAATTAGCTACTTTAATGATGAAATATTTTTTTCTCTCTAAAAGTCATTTACCTTGTTGATATGAGTTGTACAATAAATTTTCTTTTATTTTCATCATTTTCATTCTAAACCAAAGCTGGAAAAGTTTTAAATTTTCTTTCTTTCAACCAATTTCATCGACACTCTTCAGATATCAGTCAGATGAAGGTGATCAACGCCATCAAATTCAAATCAGCACTATGGCTTAATTTTGGGGTTAGTTTTGGTGATCTATCAATTTTGGTCTGGTGGCTTCTTTTGAATTCTCTAATCACTGCTAGTGTTCTTGTTTATAGTTTCTGCATTGTTTCCACTCGATGTAGGTACCTTGTTTTTTCTCTTTGTAGATCTGTAGTGTTGCATATGATTGTCAAGGCAACCTAGTTCGGTGAACATCACAAAATCAAGGATGAAAATTCTAAGTGATTCATGATTAGATCAAGATTTAATTACTTCAATTCCCAATTATTCAAAACACACAATCTAAATTATCAAGCACTTACGAAACTGATTTAGATTGTTGTTTTCGAAAAACAATAAATCAACACAAACGATTTTTACATGGAAAAATCACAAGCGAAGCACCTTCAATTGCGATCAAAAACCACGGGCGAAATGCCACTAATCAATCCACCACTGAAGAAAGAAAGATTACAAAGAGAACAAACAAATTACCAAACGCATCCAATTTGTCTTCAAACCTTCTATAAATCTTTCACCACAACCTTCGTCTCGAAATTGATTAGTATGAAGTTGAATCCACAACTTCTATTGTCGAATCAACGACCACGCACAGTATCAAACTGCTTTGATGCTCCATGCTTGAATCTCCGGATTCTACCGAAGAAGAACACTCTTGAATACGAAGAAACAAACTCCTTGATTTATGTATCTCAAATCATAGGTTTAGAACTCACTCAAAAATATCAAGGAAAACTAGCAAACAAGTCCCAAAACAAAACCATAGAGCTTCCAAAACAGATCTAGGAAAACTTAATCCTAAAATAAGACTTAAACAGATATATATAGAAAACAGGGGCCGCGCACTCCGCTCGAGCACAGGATGGTCCGCTCAAGCAGATCCACTAAAACACGCGTGTGAATAAACAAGTTTTCGCTCGAGCGCTGTAACCCACGTTCGAGCGCGAAATCACACTTCTTAGTATTTTTGTAGACACGCCCAACAATTGAGATAGTACACATTCCGCTCGAGCGCCAATGGTCCCGCTCAAGTGGGAAAGCCAAAAAACAAGGAAAAATTACAACTCTATAAAACAGAGTTTGTTCGTGGATTCAGCAATAAAAGGACCTAACAATCTCCCCCTTTGTCAATTCCCGGACAAAACTCTTTTAAACAATTTTCCTAAAAACACACGCACTAGACAACCTTACCAACACAACCTATTGGACATAAGAAAACAAATCTGAAGCCGTACAAAAGGTTGAGTTAACACTAATTTAGAACAATCCACCAATCATCAACCACAAAAAATTCTTCCCCTTTTTGGCCAGGGGACCAGTACAAAAACAGTCCAAGAACAAAGATCTCGATCAAGCATCAAGTGGAGGAGAATGAGGCTGCTGTAGCTGAAGCAAAGAGATAATGTGAGCAAGCTGAGTAGTAGTCTGGACGGCAGACTGCTCCAACTGTCCAAGTCAGCCATCGAAGGCATCAAGACGAGCATCCAGAAGATCCAACCGCTGTTTCACAGTCTTCTCAAAATAACGAAGCTGGCCATGAAAAGTCCGGAGTGGAACATCAGCCTCCTCTGCACCAGCTGTCGCAGCATCAATCTCCGCCTCCTCGGCGAGACCATCGGCTATACCTGTAGAAGGACCAACCCTAGTAGACTCCCCCTTGACATGTGCATGACTCTGTGAAACGGTCTTCTTAGTGAAGGGTTTAGAAGGGGAGGCATACTCGTTGTCCTTCAAGACTAGAATTTCAAGCCGAGATAAGAGACGATTGATTAAACAACCATAAGGTAGGCCTAATTGCTTGTTGCCAAAAACAGCAATCATCTTACGAAGAATGAGGGTGGCTAGATTGATGGACATATGACAAGCAATACAGAAAAGAACGAACCCTTGTTCTTGATTAATTTCAGAAGAATGAGTAGTGACAATGATATTAGCACAAACAATAAGATTAAGCAGTCGAAACTCGGGAAGGAGTTCAAACTGTTTAATTGATCCAGTTACGAGGAGCACCACACAAGACTTCAGCCACAACATTAAAATCACAAGTAGGACGAACCGGAAAAGGATAATGCTCCGGAAACACACGGTTAATACCAAGGAGCTCTCTAATAAGCTCGGGGGAAACAGAGATGGACTTAGAATGGACCCACATTGTGAAGGAAGGACCAATATCATCTATATTCTCAATATTGTAGTAAAACTCACAGACCCAATCTAGGTTTTGGCCTCCGAAGAAAGACAAAACCAAGTCTCTGCCTAATGGATCGAACAAAGGACGGATGGGAATAGACTCGAATGTATTTAGCTGGACATGATGTTCGAGATGAACAGTCCTAGACGCGAAAGACTCTCTGAATAACTTGGCTTTTTAAGCAGAAGGAAATCTATCAGGGTTATACGAAGGACGAGACACAGTAGACTTGTGACGTTTGGGAGCAGACATGGTGAGTTCAAACATAACTAAAGCCCAAACAATACAACCCCAACCCAAAGCAACAGAGCACAACAAACACATTAGTAATCCAACAGTGTGAGAAAAATATCAAAATCACAGAACCATAAGATATATAAATGACAGGTAGAACAGAGCTAGGTTCAATTCCAACAGATGCAAATGTAGGACAATCAACATCAGTACATACCACTTTGACCACATGATTTAGCATATAACACAAGACAGTATAAAGAAAATAAAGCACTAATTTTTACCCTAGCTGTAAAACCTAGCAGAAATGTACCAAACTCACCAAACCAACATGCAATTGAGAGATAAAAGGTCAAAATGGAAGAAATAAAACCAACAACTTAGAACCGTAGAAGCATCGACACAGCAAGCAGACAACACAAAAACTCAGTAAATCAAAGAGGCACTCAAGACAACAACCAAACTATGCAACGAAATAGGAAAGGAAAAAAACAAACAAGTAAATCACAGATAAAAGAAGCCCAAACTCACCATTAAAATGAAAACAAAACTCTGTGATAGTGTGTGAGTCAAGTGAAAGAAGAAAAACTAAGCAGAAATCATCCTAAAAACAACCTCTATAAGCGTCGAACGAAAGACAAAAACAAAGACAAAGGGAAGGAGATGAAAATGAATGAGGAGGTCAAAATCATAGCCCAATGAGGTCGTAAGCCAAGCCCTAGGGGAGAGAGAAGGAAATTTGGGGGAAAAATGAACTGAAGAGGAGAGGGAGAGATTTTATACTTAGGGCATTACGCTCGAGTAGAATAAACAACGCTCGAGCGTAGTTGCTTATGCGCATCATACCGCTCGAGCGAATAAAATAACGCTCGAGCTCAAAAAAATTGCTCTCAGAATCTCGCACTAGCTGCAAAAAATGCTGGAAAAGAAAAAACCACGCTCGAGCGGAATAGAAAAAACAACAAAGACCCAAAACACCTTTCTGAGCAGTTTAAAGAAAACATCTCATACTACAGGAGAGACCTGAAACAAAAGTAAGTGAGCACAAAAGCCTGAAGGTGATCCTAAGATGAAATAATCTTCAAACCATGAAGTCTACATACTTGCAATTAACACAATATGAAAGAATAATAATGAGCAAATCAGATAAATTCAAATCAATGAACATAAGTTACATGAGAATGTACAACTCAAAAACCAACATGAGAGCTCACAGAATGAAAGGGTTTGTGTGCAATCCTTGAAAGGCCATAGAGCTAGAGTTAATCCTCGTAGTGATCGGATGGCTGGACCTCCGGCTAGAGTAACTGAACATCACAGAGAAAAGTCAAACAATTAGGAATCACGGGGTATTTGTTAAGTAAACGCGAAGCCTCCCCCTTAATCAATGAGTCCCTTTTTTTTTTTTTTTTTTTTTTTTTCTTGCGGGCACTCACTGGTGGCATGCACACTCAAGAGTATGGAGACCAAACCAGAGAAGAATAAATTCAAAAAAGATGGCTTTGGTTAGTGCCTCTGAGGTAGCCTTTTCCTAATGCCCGGACTTCAATGAACTGAGGAAGAAACTGTGGAAGTGAAAAATGATGGTAGATGATTAAGAGACTCAACATCACCCATGATATACTAGTATAGGTCAATTCCTTTGAAAAAGTACAAGAAACACTGTTAGTGGTCCATAGAGAACTTTGATCACTTGTGCGGAAACCCCTGCAACAGTTTATCTCAATGATGTGTACAGAATGAGATCATGAAGTCAATGAGTTATGAACAAAGAAGAATGAGATCTTGTAAGCAGTATGATCAGTGTTCATATACATTTGGATGCAAGGATGACAAGAATCAATGACAATGAGATTATAGCACCCAAGTACACACAAAAGCAATCTCTCACTCCCCCCAAGTAACAGGTAACACCCTAGTGACTGAGCATGACACCCAAGGTCTTTCTAAGGAACTCAAACCGAAGAATCAAGGGTTTTTGTAAAAATATCAGCTTTTTGATGCTCAGTAGGTACATGTTCAAGAACAACAAGGCCGTCTTCCACAACTCTCGAATAAAATGATGACGAATGTCAATGTGTTTGCTGTGAGAGTGTTGGACAGGATTTTTTGAAATGTTTATTGGCACTGTGTTATCACAGAAAAGAGTAAGAGTGTTCTAATCTATCCTAATCATGAAGCATTGCTTCATCCACAACATTGTGCACAACAACTCCCTGCAGCAATGTACTTAGCCTCAACAGTCGAAAGGGAGATGGCATTTTGCTTTTTGCTATGCCAGGAAACCAAATTATTCCTAAGGTAAAAACACCCCCCGGATTACTCTTCCTATCATCAGCACACCATGCCCAGTCGGCATAAAAAAAACTAGTAATTTCAGTTGTAGTATCAGTAGAAAACCAAACCCCCATACCTCAATGTCCCATTAACATATTTAATGATGCGTTTGACCGCAAGAAGATGAGACTCTTTAGGACTGGCTTGGTAACGGGCACAAACACCTACACTGAAAGCAATATCAGGACGATTGGCTGTGAGGTAAAGAAGACTCCCTATCATACTCCTATAAAGGGTAGGATCAACATCAATACCAGAGGAATCTTTGGAAAGGTGAAGACTGGTGCTCATGAGAGTGCGTGCATGTTTAGCAAACTCAAGACCAAACTTAGACACAAGGTTTTTGGCATACTTAGTCTGAGAAACAAACATACCAGAATGAGACTTTTTAATTTGAAGACCCAAGAAATAAGAGAGCTCTCCCATCATACTCGTCTCAAACTTATGTGTCATGCAATCCGAAAAATATTTCACAAGATGATCAGTAGTGGATCCAAACACAATATCATCAACATAAATCTGAAGCAACAAGAATACAAGACTTAGTAGTTTCCAATAAAGTCTTATCCACATACCCCTTTGAAGTCATTATCAAGAAGAAATGTAGTAAGTCTATCATACCAAGCCCGATGGGCTTGTTTTCAACCCATTACAAAGCCTTGTCTAACTTGTAGACATGGTTTGACATTTAGGGTCCTCAAACCCTTTGGTTGCTCAACATAAGCCTCTTCTTTCAAGTACCCATTCAGAAAGACACTTTTCACATCCATTTGATACAATTTGAAATCAAGAAAACAAGCAACACCAAGTAAAATACGAATAGATTCGAGACGTGCAACTGGGAAAAACGTCTCATCATAGTCAACACCCTCTACTTGTGTGTAGCCCTGAGCAACCAACCTGGCTTTATTTCTAACCATAGTACCATTCTTATCAGATTTATTTTTAAAGATCCACTTGGTACCTATTACATTCATGTCTCTAGGTCTGGGAACTAGAGTCCAAACATTGTTACGTTCAAATTGACCTAATTCGTCATGCATAGCATTGACCCAACTATCATCTAGCAAGGGCCTCTTTAATATTCTTAGGTTCAATTATGAAACATCACATATAAGATACCTCATCTTGAATTTGTCTTTGGGTTTTCATTTCGATCGATACACTTCCAATCACCTGTTGAGCTGGTTGATTCAGTTTCACCCTTACTGATGGTTTGAACTCAGGACTTGTGGTGACAGAAGCATCAGGAGTGGTGTCTCTCTATGCACTCTTTGGACTCTAACTTACTTGTGAAGATGGTGCTGTCTCAACTTCTTATGCTTGGACCTCAGCTTCTTTTTGACTTTGTGATTCAGTATCCAGGATTGGAGACTCACCATATTCATCCTCATTTGTTGTTGGAGTAGGGGAACCTGTGTCATCTATAACCACATTAATCGATTCCATTAAAGAAGAAGTTCACAGGTTATAGACTCGAAAAGCCCTACTAGTGGTTAAATACCCTAGAAAAAATACCTTCATCGCTTCGGGAGTCAAATTTGCCCAAAGGCTCTCTATCTTTGAAAATGTAACACTTACTCCCAAAAGTTTTGAAGTATTTTACATTAGGTTTCAATCCCTTCCACAATTCATATGGAGTTTGTAAAGTGCGGGCCTTAAATACACGCGATTTATGACATAAACAGCAGTATTTAGGGCTTCAGCCCAAAACTTTGGAGGAAGTTTCTTACTAAGGAGCATGACCCTAGCCATCTCTTGAAACAACTGTTCTTCCTCTCAACCACTCCATTTTGTTGTGGAGTAATAGGTGCAGAAAATTCATGCTTAATTCCATACAAAAAACACAAAAAACGAACTATTTTCAAACTCACGACCATGATCAGTTCGGATTCTTATGATACGCCCAATGGAAACACCTTGTTCATTTTGGATTTTAAGGACTAAGGCCTGGAAAGCATCAAACATATCAGATTTTTCTCTTAAAAAATTTACCCACGAAAATCGAGTAAAATCATCAACAGTTAAAAATATGTATCTTTTACCTCCAATGCTTTCAGTGCGAGTAGGTCCCATTAAGTCCATGTGAACCAATTCAAGAGGACGTTTGGTTGTAAAGCTGTTCACCTTTTTATGAGGGGCACGGGTTTGTTTCCCAAGTTGACATGGTCCACACACATGATTCAGATTCTTACCCAGTTTAGGTACTCCTCTCACAAGCTCTTTGTTGGCTATCTTAGTTAGGTCTTTGAAATTCATGTGACCTAATCTTTGATGCCACAAATCAATGTTACTTATGATGGCTGAGTGACAAGTGAGATCATTAGTAGTAACAATCCCATAGCAGTTATCAGATGTGCGAACCCCATGCAAGACAGTATTTCCCTTTTTCCAAAATTTCACATTTATTTTTTGAAAACAATACTTCATGGTGGGAATCACACATTTGACTGATGCTCAAAAGATTTGCTTTAAGACCATCAACAAGTAAAGCATTTTCAAGCTTGGGAAGAGCAACACACTTATAGAGCCCTTACCAATGACTCTAGAAGTGCCACCATCTCCAAAGGTAACAATTCCACCTTCATATTTTTCAAGGGAGGTGAAGTAGGATTTGTCACCTGACATGTGACGAGAGCACCCACTATCAAGATACCACATGTGTGAGTCACGTGCTTTTAGAGCAGTGTGAACAACTAAACAAGTCAAATCATCTTTTCTCACCCAAATCTTTTTGGTCTTAACAAAATCAGGTCTGGCGGTCTTGGTAAATGTCTTGGCGTTGTGAACACCCTCATGAATCTTGGTATTCCGCCTAGACATGTAAGGTTGTCTCCTAACCCAAAAAGTATTCGAATTTCTACCCTTTTGAGACACCTTACCAAACAATTCAAAGCAATAAGGACGAATGTGGCCATACCTACCACAATGATGACAAATAAAAACAGGTTTTACCTCCCTTTTGTTGATCTTACCCCCGTTAGGTAGATGAAGAGAGGGATCACCCTGGTGTACCTTCAGCTTTCCCTTTGCTTGAGTCTTCAGGTCATGTGATGTAGAGGCCTGTCCCTTGTGAGCTGTCGCACCATAGCCTAGCCCACTTTTGTCACAACCCATTTGTTGAGACCCGAGGATGTCTTCTAATGATTTGGAACCTTTGTTCCACATGGCAATTGTGGCTCTAGCAATTCGGAGTTCTTCATCTTTATGACAAACCATCTCTTCCAATGTAGCTTGTGACATCTCAAGGCTTTCAAGCTTCTCTTCATATGTGGAATACACTTTCACGAGTTCATTCCTTTCAGTTTCATAGGATAGAAGTTTCCCACATAGGTCTTGCCTATCACTAGAGATCTTGATGACATTTTGCTTTGCTATTACAAGTTCTCCTTTTAGCTTGACATTCTCGCTTTCGCATACTTTGAGCTTGAGAGTGAGTTTGTCATTAATCTTGGACAAATTCAAAGATTCATCGTAAAGTTTTTCGTAAGCTTGTTGTAGATCATCACCATTATTCTCATCATTGTCTTCTAATGTTTTATCATCTTCTTTTTGCTCCTCATTCTCCTTGGCCTCATCCAGTCGAGCAACTAAGGCAGGAAAGGTGATTGCTGGTGGTGAAGATGAATCTCCTCTTTCATGGTATTGGCTCAGAATGTCCCATGCATCTTTAGCCTTTGTGCAGTGAGCAACCCGTTGCTGTTCTTCATCAGAAATTGCTCCACGAATAGTAATCAGAACTCTCTGATTGCTCGGATTGTCAGCACTTTCAACATCTTCTTCGATGGCTTGCCAGCCTTCTGGGTCAAAAGCTCTCAGAAACGCCCTCATTCTAATCTTCCAATACAGGTAATTACTCTCATCAAAGGTGGGAGCATGATGCAGATTCTGACCACGAGCAAATTCCACTGGTTTCGGAAGAGGTTGTGTGAAAGTGGACCAAAAGGCCATGAAAGCACTATCCCGTCTTCACCGGATTCAGGTTCTTCGGGTTCTTGCTCCGACCCGCTTTCATCATCCCAAGTCACTGTGTAGACTTTCTTCCGATTCTTTTTC
Organism: Camellia japonica; assembly: GCA_030407325.1. Lineage (NCBI taxonomy): Eukaryota > Viridiplantae > Streptophyta > Magnoliopsida > Ericales > Theaceae > Camellia > Camellia japonica. The sequence goes on along the minus strand of JAPPVO010000059.1, from coordinate 52,303,933 downwards.
GAAGGACATTCAAGGGCAATATGTCCAAACCCTTGACATTCATAACACTTGACCCCTTGCCCTTTACAATCTTCTTTTCAGTTTTTGGAGCAAGTTTTGGTGGAAAAGTTTTGGGTTTATCATTACTCTTGTCTTTTGAAATAGGGTCTCTGAAATTAGGCTTCTTTTTCTTTAAATTTTTTTTGAACTGTTTAGTAAACATAGCCGTCATCTCAGACTCTAAATCAAACTCAGTCTCAGGAGTTTTTGCAGTCTCATGAGCACTAGTGAAAGCCACACTATCTTTTTGTTTTTTCTTAGAAATCTGGTGGGCTTCATAAGTCTGCAAGTTTCCAACCAACTGATCAAGCTTGAGGGTATCAACATTCTGAGCCTCCTCAATGGCTGTCACTTTTGATTGGAACCTCTCGGGTAATGACCTCAAAATTTTTCCAACAACTTTAGCTTCAGGGATTTTTTCACCGAGTGTGAAACAGGAATTCACGATGTCACTAAGTTTAGCATAGAAATCATCAAACGTCTCATCATCACGCATAAAAAGGGTTTCAAAGGCAGAGGTGAGACGTTGAAGTTTTGACCTTTTAACAGAAGTAGTACCTTCGTGAATTGTTTCAAGAATGTCCCAAGCCTCTTTTGCTACCTCACACGTGCAGATACGACGAAACTCTTCAGGTGTGACGGAGCAAAAAAGGGAATTGAGAGCCTTACTGTTCCAACTCGAGTTTTGATAATCGGTTGTGTCCCATTTATCAAGGGGTTTGGGAATATCAATACCATCAATGGTGACAGTAGGTTCACTCCACCCATAGATCACACAGTGCCAAACTTTCTCATCGATGGATTTTAAAAACGCTCTCATACGAGCTTTCCAATAAGAATAGTTTGTACCATCAAGTAATGGAGGTCTATGGGTCGAGTTACCTTCACGAATTGAATCCATATCACCAATCACACAAAATCACACTCCTATAGTTTTGATAAAAACAAAGAGTGACATGCTCTGATACTAATTGAAAATCCTAAGTGATTCGTGATTAGATCAAGATTTAATTACTTCAATTCCCAATTATTCAAAACACACAATCTAAATCACCAAGCACTTACGAAAGTGATTTAGATTGTTGTTTTCGAAAAATAATAAATCGACACAAATGATTTTTACGTGAAAAAACCAAAATTGAAGCACCTTAATTGTGATTAAAAACCACGGGCGAAACGCCACTAATCAATCCACTACTGAAGAAAGAAAGATTACAAAGATAACAACAAATTACCAAACATCCAATTTGTCTTCAAACCTTCTGTAAATCTTTCACCACAGCCTTCGTCTCGGAATTGATTAGTATGAAGTTGAATCCACAACTTCTATTGTCGAATCAACGACCACGCACAGTATCAAACTCCTTTGATGCTCCGCTTGAATCTCCGATTCCACCGAAGAAGAACACTCTTGAATATGAAGAAACAAACTCCTTGATGTATGTATCTCAATCATAGGTTTAGAACTCAAAAATATCAAGGAAAACTAGCAAACAAGCCCAAAAACCCTAGAGCTTCCAAAACAGATCTAGGAAAACTTAACCCTAAAATAAGACTTAAAACAGATATATATAGAAAACAGGGGCCGCGCACTCCCCTCGAGCGCAGATGGTCCGCTCGAGCGGATCCACTAAAACACGCGTGTGAATAAACAAGTTTCCCTCGAGCGCTGTAACCCACGCTCGAGCGCGAAATCACACTCTCAGTATTTTTTCAGACACGCCCAACAACTGAGATAGTACACATTCCGCTCAAGCGCCAATGGTCCCGCTCGAGCGGGAAAGCCAAAAAACAAGGAAAAATTACGACTCTATAAAATAGAGTTTGTTCGTGGATTTGGCAATGAAGGGACCTAACAAGGGGTTTGGGAATCATGAAAAATCAGAGAGTTTAATGACTGCTTGTATCAAATGGTTGGTGAGATATGGCAATAGGACAAGGCTTATGGAAAAAGGTTGTTTGCTCTAATATGAATCTATTGTGGGAGAGGATGCCAATCTTGGAAGATATTGGCAGGGTTTCAAAGTATGGGTGACATTCTTTCGGTTGCTAGTATTAATCCCCAATTGGGAAATTTTTATCTGTCAAAATGTAGGGTAGTTGCTAGAAATGGTTCTGGAATCAGATTTTGGATTGATAGTTGGGTTGGTGAACAAAGTTTGAAAATTCTGTTTCCAAGACTCTACTTGCTGTCAGTTGAGAAGGATGACTCTCTTGGGATGCTTGTGGAAAGGAAAGGTAACTCAGAAGAGTGGGTGCTGGCATTCAGAAGACCATTAAGAGCATGGGAGGTGGCTGAGGTTGGTAGGCTTAGCACTATGTTAAATGCAGTCAGAACATCAGTGGCAGATTCTGAACATTGCTTGAGATGGATTGCATCCTCCTCAAGTGAGTTTAATGTTGCTTCTATTTACAATAGAAATGTGGTTGGTGTTTCTGATGTTCCTTCTCTGATATGGAACAATTTTTCTCCTCCTAAATCGCAATTCTTTGGGAGGTTGGCTTGGAAGGGGAGGGTCAAAACCGTGGACTACCTTCAAAGTATTGGTGTACTTAGTGGGAGTGTTCGTAACACTTGTATTTTTTTGCAATTATGATATTGATCTGTTAATCAGGTGCTTTTGTTGTGTCCATCAATCTGGAAGGTGTGGTTTAGTTCAGTGGATTGGTGGGGTATTCAGTGGTTGTGCCTGGGTCAATTAAGGGGCTTCTCAATTGGTGGGCTGGGTTTGAGTTTAAGAAGTTTGAATGGCTGATATGGAAAACTATACCAATGGCTTTACTGCGGTCCATCTGAAAATGTAGAAATGAATGTGTTTTTAAAGGAACTCATGCTGCAGTTGGAAATGCTTTGTGATTTAGGAAAAGTCAGGATTGCATTGTGGATTAAGTATCATCACCGCAGATGTTGTTGTCCGTGCATGACGTGGTTTCCAATATGCATCACATTAGATTTCCTGCAGTGTGAGTATTGAAGCAGCTCTGAAATGCATTGTTGTTGGGACTGTTAAACAGGTGATTGGGTGTTTTGTGCTTTTATTATTTATACTCCTTGTGTAGAATCCATGCAGAGTGAGCATTGTGGATGGTTCTGGGTAGAAGTTTATGGGTGGCTGCTCTGTTTTACATTGTTGCTGGGATTGAATTAGCTGATCTGTTTTGCACTATTGTTGGGGTTAAATGGCTGCTATCTTTGTGTTGTTGGAGCTGCTCCATTGGTTTTTTGTGTTTTGTTGTTTTGTTGTTTTCTATGTTGCTCTTTCCTTGTTTCGTTTGTTTCTCATCAACCTTAATGGTGTGCTAGCATATGATTGTGCGTTCTTTTTAATGCCAACCTAGTTGGAATCTTCTGGTATGCTTTGATGCTCTTTACATTCATTCTTCTTTTTATTGATGTATTCTTCTGATTCCATCAATAAAGATTTTGTCTTTTTGATAAAAAAAAAAATTAAAAAAAAAAAAGGTAACCTAGTTTGGGTTATATTATTTCCTTGTGATGTTCTCACCCGGTCTTTTTATTGATGCATTCTTGATGTACTTCTTTTCACTCTTTTTACATCAATAAATTCAAAAAAAAAGTAATAATAATAAATTCAATTCAATATTCGTATACTTTTTGTGTACTTTTTTTTGAATACATTGCTCTTTTCATAATGTTCTTTGTCTCTTAGTGTACACACATCTTGTACAAATGATATTTCAAGAGTACTTAATAATTTTCAATTTTATTGATTACTAAGAAAAATAAAAATAAAAAACTCATAGAAAACTGAAATTAATGGCCAAGATGCACTAAAGGTTTGGTCCCCCGCCCCAATAATAATAATAATAATAATAATAATAATAATAATAATAATAATAATAATAATAATAACTTTAAAGTAAATTACACCGACTTCGCTTGAAATTTTGGAAAAAAATACAAATAGCTCTACAATTTTGGCATAATTATACTAGCATCTCTTTTAGTATGGCTAAATGGACTAAAACTAATGTAAATATATATATATATATATATTTTCATTCATATAACTAACGAGTTATTGATGAAAATGGAATTAAGTATTATGTAAATTAAAATCCTAACTGAGTTCAATAAAGTCAAAATTGTGACTTGCTATATTTTTTCAAAACTTAAGAAAAGTCAATATAATTTACCCAGAACTTTAAATACTCCCCATTGATCTATTTTTCATAGTAAAAATCCAGGACATTAGACTTTCCATTTCAATTTAATCAGATTCCCCCAACCAATTAGCTTTCACTAAAGATAGAGATCAAGAAAAATTATCATGAAATTTATCCCAAAAAGTGATGAATGATGTTGTGCTTGGTTAGGGATTTGGAAAGAAAAAGGGAAAAGATGTATGAAATTAGGTGAAATATAAACATATTTTATTTACATTTCACCTATCTTTTATTTTCTTTTTCCAAATCCCTTCCCAAATCCCTCACCAAACACAGTCTAACATAATCTAGCTCCCTAACATCACTAATTAGTTTCATATGCATCAAATTGAAATGCAGGAAGAGAGTAGCTTTTTCACTATGTAGATTTATTATCCATTTTGTCTCTTGAAAGTCTGGTCTTGTTGACAATAAATGGTATGTTATATATAGACAGAGAACGTACATACAAGATAGATACATAGAAAATAGAAGGAAGATCCTCCCTGATCAACCAATGAGGCTGATCCCTTGAAGGATCAATGCATTGGCCGGAAGCTGATTAGCAGCCTGAGATGGATGGACACTGTCCCAAAACACATACTCAGTAGCATTCCTACATGTTCCTATCGACTTTGGATTGCACAACAACCATGTCGTTTCTATTATTCCTGTTCCGCAGCAACCTCTCCTTGCTTCCGCAAAACCTGCAACCACCCATTATTATCCTAGTTGACAGACAAATCTTACAATGTGGATTCCGTGATAAAAGTTGCGATTTTTGTCGTAAAAGTTACGAAATGTTTTGATGAAAAGTTACGATTTTTGCAGTGAAAATTATGATTGCGAAATTATAGTGTGCACTCTTAAAGTTATAAATAGCAAAGTTATTTTTTGGTGATGAAAGTTCGAGTCATACTACCCAAACTCTCATTTCTTACCTCATTTTCTCACTCTTTTACACAAAATAATAGGGCTCACATTTATAAATGCATTTGGGATTCACTATTGTGTCTTGGAGTGAAAAAAAAAAAAAAAAAAAAAAATACAAAACAAAAGCAAACAAACAAACAAACAAACAAATGTAGCATTTTCCTAAAAGTTATGTTTTTTTAGTAAGAGTGATGCTATACATAATATTGTTTCTTACATCATTTTCTCACTCTAAGATAGAAAGTAATGTGATCCACATCAATAAATGTGCACGAGACTCATTTACTTGTGTACACAGTAAGAAAATGAGATAAGAAACAAAAATATATATAACATTTTCTTTTTTTGTAAAAAAAAGTGATAATATTATTTTTTTTCATTCATAAGATTAATCAATTATTGATCAAAGGAGAATAAATGTTATGTGATTAAAATCTTAAAGGAACTCAATATAAATTCAATGTAATAATATCAAAATTATAAGACTTCTTGTATGTTTTGCAAACCTCAAGAGAGGTCAGTCTAATTTAGAACTGCCCCCCAAAAAGTACACAATTAAATCATAATTCAATTCAAAAATCACTTTTAGGCATCGTTTGACATTTAGTTAAAATAATCAAAAAGTCACTATAAGTTATCATATCATTCTCTCTAAATTCTTATACGTTCTTTTCTAAATAAATTAAAGGGTAAATTACACTGACACCCTCTGAGGTTTATTTTTATTACAGTTCCCCCTCACATTTTGAAAATTACAGCTCCCTCCTTAATGTTTAAAGTTTCATTACAGATTCTCCCCCTCAGCAATTTAATTTTTTTTAAATACCAAATTTTCCCTCACTGGGTAAATTACATTGACACTCTCACATTTTAAAAATTACAATCTCCTCCCTAAGGTTTAAAGTAGCATTACTAATTACCCCCTTGGTTAGTATTAGTTGGAAAAAAATTCATTGAAAAAAAAATTTAATTGGAAAAAAAATTATTTGAAAAAAAAAATAATTAAAAAAATTAATTGAAAAAAAAATTTTGTTAGTAAAATTTTTAAATTTCTATTTAAAAACCAATGTAAACTCATTTTTTGAATTTACGTTTTTTCTTCAAATTTACAAACTGAGACAACAATTTATAAACCAAATAAATTATCAAACAAGTTTTTATGACAGTTTTTTTAATTTTTGTAAATATAAATTGAAAACTGAAAACGAAATGATTACCAAACAGGTCTCAGATGGTAAAAATATCGTAAAATTAACAAATAATTAAATAAATTACCAACGTAAGAAATGACTTATCAAAAGATTCATAGGCTATGTATGGTTTGATTTTTAGAAATTTTTTTTAATAATTAAAAATTAAGAGGCCTAAATTCAAAAATGAGTTTACGTTGGTTTTTAAACATAAATTTGAAAATTTTACTAACAAAAAAATTTTTCAATTATTTTTTGTTCAAATAATTTTTTTTCCAATTAATTTTTTTTTTTAATGAATTTTTATTTTCCAACTAATACTAACCAAGAGTGCAATTGGTAATGCTACTTTAAATCTTAAGGACGAGATTGTAATTTTTAAAATGTGAGGGGTGTCAATGTAATTTACCCAGTGAGGGAAAAATTGATATTTAAGAAAATTAAATTGTTGAGGGAGAATCTGTAATGAAACTTTAACCTCAGGAAGGGAGATGTAATTTCCAAAAAGTGAGGGAGGAAACTGTAATAAACATAAAACTCAGGAGGTGTCAGTGTAATTTACCTTAAATTAAAAAATCAATTAAAATAGTCAATTTCCAAACGATATCTTAGTATCATAAAATCCGATTTAATTTTTTATTCAAGTCAAACAAAAATACTCGAATCCATAATAAATAAATAAATGAGGATATTTTATAGTCATACCATAGTTTAGAATAGAAGGAGTCTTGACAAGGTCATAGAGGGATTTGTAAATGTCAAAGACGACAATTTTGAGTACTGGAAGTTGCTTTTGGAGGTTAGTTGCAGAAGAATTGATCATCTTGTTGAAGGATTGAGCATCAGTGTTGATCCTTGACACACAAGCACTTTCATGCATTCCAAACAATGTGATTGCTAATGGAACACACCCCAATGGTAGGAGTGATGTCACTCCTATTCTTCTCGCCCCCAAATTATACAGCTTCTGTTTGTCAAACAAACAAAATTAATACGTCTACCTGTGAAGGATAAGAAATCATATAGGTACTTGGATTCTAATCTGTTTACAATCTAAATTAGAAGGTATTGTCCGAATTTGTTGGTTCATCATGAGTCCAATTTTGTGAATCTGAATGGTTTCATCCATATAAAAAAAAGTCAATTCGATAATCGTAACATATTCAATTTATTACATTTGTGTCAAAAAATGAACGAAAAATGTATTTTTAAAACATATTACGATTATAAGATTGACCTATTTTTATTTTTGAGGATGATATATATGTTGGATCCTTCAAAATAAATAGTTTAGATTATTGAAACGTGACTTGAGACAACACCCTGAATGGAATCCAAACTTAAAAGTATAATTTGCTTTGAGAGCAAATTTAGGTGGCGTCTCAACTTGTATATTTATTAGCTAAAACAGGGGTTCCACCACCTATTTATCTCCTTTTAGAAAACAACACAACACTTATCTAAACATGAATTGTGTGAAACAATACTATAAGACCAAGAAATAACTTTTTGTGAAGGATATATTTTAGACCCAAAATTTTTATTTCATGTACCTAATGCCTAATCTAAAATGTTAGATATACAGAATTAGAATATAATAAAGGGCATTGTATAGTTTAATGTAAGTGTGACTCACATCACACTTAAAATAATCCAAATCACATATAGTGCGACTTTTGTGTACATTGTATTCTAATTTTGTACACCTAATAAAGTGCAATTTTTGTGCACTCCTGGCCATTCGGTGTAATGAAAATTTTGAAATATGCAAATCTTAAGATACAAATTATGATTAAGGTTGTGTTTGAATTAAAAAAAACTGAGTGGAGATTTGTGGAGCAATCCAAATATAATCTAAAGGGGTAATTATACCCCAATGGATTTTTTACCTAACGAATATAGACAAATGATTTAGATTAAAAAAAAATCAAAAGATTAGAATTTAATTGAAAAAATTAAAAACTTAAAATTTATTTTGATACTAGACCCAAATCCTAGGATTATTTTGTAATTTTCTTCAATTTTTTATTATTAACCATTTGCTCTCTTTTCTTTTCTTTTTTTTTTTCTTTGATAAATTTTTTATTGTTAAATCTTTTACTTTTTGTTTTTCTCTTCCATAAATGAATGCATTAAATGGATATTTAAAAAAGAAACATAGCTAAAATAAAAGAGTATTGTTGGCGGTGTAAATTTAAAAAGTGGCCAGCTAAAGTAAGGAGGAGGGTCCCTCCAGTTCACTAATTTAGTGCAAGCCCATTTTGGGTTTGTTTCAGTGATTCAACATGTTCAAATTTTAGTGTTTTCTAAGTATGTCATATATTTAAAAAATAAAATTAATTAAATATGAGTAATTATATATTTAAATCATATTTTTTAGAGGAAAAAAAAAGGGACAAATAGTATAATATCAAGAATAGATTATCCAATTTTTTTCAAGATAAAAACGATGATCCAATCATGTAATATTAATATCCAATCAATCTAATCTTTTACATAGAAAATACTAAAACGCACTAAAATTTGAACGTTCGGGAGGTAGATCCAAAATAAGCCCACAAAGCACTAAGCTGGACCCTCTGGTCAAATTAGTGTACTAGAAAGGCGTCTCCTGCTGAAAATAATAAAGTAAAATTTTGACTAGATATTTTGATTAGCATGGTTGGAGATGCTTTGTCTCATTAAATTTTTATTACAAACCTGTAAAGAGTAGTATTATCAAGGAGGTAGGAAGGTACCTTAACAAAGCTTGAAAATATGGAGACAAGGAATGAGGAATACTGATCAGGAGTGTAGACTTTGTAGAGGAAAGGATTGACATAATAGTTCTGCAGAAAGTCACTATTACCAGCACTCAATATATATAATCCATCCTTGATTATGGATCTTGCTTTTTCATTCCCTGCCACCTTTGCTAGCTTAGCTTGGTACTCCTTGTAATATTTTGACTGTTGTGACAAAGGGATTGCATGCTGCACAAAGTTTGACAATAAAAGAGTAAGTAAAGTCAAAAGAAAGAAAAGTTATAGATCAGCTTGCATTTATGATGCATTGAAAGAGAGAAACTGAATTTTGTTTGGTTCCTGAGAAAGACAAGTGAAAAGACCATGTAATTAATTTTAAATCTTGGAACTATTTGAAGAAAGTATCATGCTACTTTATGATCATTTCTCCGTTTTGTTTGATGTTTCATTATACAGCAAGACTACAAATTCAGAACTATCTATGCAGAATTTATTCAAAAATAATAATCAAAGGTTCAAATTCATTTCACTCACCCCCACAATTCATCAATTTAATCTCCACCACACATACTTATTTTAGATAAATTTTGGATCCCAAATTCTGGGACCGTAGCTTTTCTGTTCATTATATGCAGTTAGGTATGAGCGAGAAAATCTTAATCGAACCACTCTTTGATGAATTGATAATTCTTAATTCGCTACCAATCTGACCATCCTCAAAACCGGAGGATTAGTTGAATTTTTTTCTAGTTTCAACTGAGCTGTTTGAGCAGGTTGAATGAGTTAGAAATACAGAATTAAAAAAACATCTGTGAATATACAACTTCATTTTTTTTCACAATTTTAACCATAAAAATTTTATTTCTTTCAAATCCCAACAAGAGACCAGTAATTAATCAAATGCATAAATTTATTCAAATCAATATACAAACAATCTAAATTAGAAAAAAGAAAATATGTGATGAAAATAAGAGATGAGTGTCATTGATTAATGGTATTAGGATTATAAGGAAATCATTTGTGTGTGAGTAAGTGCAAGGTAATTTGTGAGGCAAATTACGTTGGTTTGCATATTGACAAATTTTAAACCGCTAGCTAATTTTGCCTATCAATCTTGATAATCTAACCCGCTCACCTTCTCAAACCATAAGGGGCCGTTTCTTTCATAGAATTGAGGTGTGAGATTGGATTTTATATCCAATAAATTTATTAATCCATTGTTTGGTTAGAAAAGTGACGGTTGGACTAATAGTCAAATACATATTATTTCCAGCTAAATATTCTAAGAACTATCTATTTAGGGCTAACAGTTCATTCTATTACAATTCGCTCTTATTCAGTCTGTCTAAAGAAACACGGTTTGAGTTGGTTTAAGTTAAAGTTGGTTGGTTTTCCACGCACCTTATTGTAAGCAAAAGCTAAAATTCTTACACTCAATAATGCAGTTTTGTCATCATAGCCAGATCCAGCAGAAGCAAAATTGGCTCCAAGAAGAAGCTTTTTCCCTGAGGCCTATGGGCTAAGATATGCTGGCGGGTATGCGGTAAAGCCCAGTGTATCAGCTGTATGCAGAGAGAAGAGAGAGAGAGAGAGAGAGAGAGAGATTAGAATGACAATTAGTAGTATTAGATTAGATATACACAGATTGAACTTGCAGAGACGGGTTAAAATGACAATTAAGTAATAATATTAGATTTGATACACACAGATTTCCTTGACAAAGCCAATATTCTCAAGCTGTTAAACAACTTACCGGTGATATCAGTGGCTAGTTTGCCATTGCAGAACCTTCCAGTTGGTTTGTGATTGATGAAGTCTCTGCCATAAGGTGGGAAATTAGCTTTGAAAATGGTGTGAATATAGTCATTGTTCCCAACATCTACTGCAGAGTCACCAAATGTTAAGATTGCTGGAACAAGCGTTGTTGAATTTTGAGCATCCCCACCACTGATTGCAAAGGCCAATGCAACAATCAAAACCAATGCCCCTCTCAATCTCAAGTAGTTGTTGTTGATACCCATATTTTATAGGAATGGTGTGTTTTGAGGCTGCTTTGAGCGAGGGTTATGTTATGTTATGATCTTCTATAACCAGCAGAAAAGCTACTAACCAAAAAACACTTAAAAATTATCATACGAGTCAGGAACAACACGTGATCATGTGCCTATTTAATAGTACTTTTATTTTGGGAATTTTTTTTAAGGTCCCTAATAATAACAATTTAGAGGATAAAGGATACCCAAAAAAATAGTGATGCATCAGGTCCCTGAACAACTTGGCGCGCATTTTTAATTATTTTGTGGACCAAAATACCCTTACCAAAATCAGCACAGAAACGAAACTCATTCCGACGTTTGAGCTCCATTCCAAGCATCCAACATCTTCACGAACAGAAGAACAGCAGAAGGGTTTCAACATCATCTTCACTATCGACATTAGAGCTTCGTTATCTTCTGCGAAAATCATTCCCATTCTTTCCTCACAAAGTTCTCTGACCTTCGTTAGAGCTTCGTTTTCACTGCTCATCGTCATCTCAGTCCACCTTCGTCACGTCGCACCTTCGTCACGTCGCATCTTCATCTCAGACCATATCAGCTCGTCATTCAAAGTTTCATTCTAACTCTGGTGAGTTTTTCTACAATACAACTAGATTTTCTCTGGAAACAAAGTTAATTGCATTTATATTAACCTTCTATAAATTAGGGTTTCGATTTCGTAATAAAAAGCTACTTGCATTTGGAAAAAGTTATTTCTGTGTGTTTTGAACTTATTCTTGAGCATGTTTGTGTGATTTTATCTGTAAATTTCTCTAGCATTTGAATTTCTCTGATTTTTGCTTGATGTATGTTTCTTCTTTCAATTTTCTCTGGCATGTTTATTTTGAAAAAAGTAATTTTCTGTGTTTTCATCTTATTCTTGAACATGTTTCTGTAATTTTGTCTATAAATTTTGTAACGCCCTCAAAATAAACCCATAATACATAATATTAACATGCGGAATTATAAGGAAATAAAGTATCTTATTCCATTCATCAGAGTACCATGAAATAAAAACATAATAAATGCCCTATGGGCTTACATCTTGCCAAGCCAACACTTGGACACAATTCCATGAGTTCTAACTCAAAAACAAATAAAGCCCTAGGCTTGAAAGTTTACAAGTTCAAATAAAACAACTAAAACAAATAAAGCAAGTCTTCGAGTCCAAATCCTCACAAGCTAAGTCCTTGGAGGTAGTGAACCACCTGAACCTGAAAATGAAGTTCCCATATAGGGTGAGCCACAGCCCAGTAGAAAAATACTAAACCAAGCATAAGAATTAACTAAAGCATTAGCATTCGATACATGGTTAACACAAGATAATCAATTTCCAATTTCATGACACGAATGTCTACATTGTCTATGACATATTGTCTATGACACTTTCACTTTCCAATATTTTCAACTTTCCAATTATATCATTATGGCTCAGAACCTGGCCAACTATAATAGTGATCCAGATGTCACAAAATAAATGAGACTAAAGCTCAAACCACAACACTTCCATACTTCCAACTGATACACATTATAATGATGTATCATATCAACAACAAATAGCAATATTGCTATTATCAATAAGCACACATATGAGTGATGCTACTGGAGTCCATCCCCTATCTCCTCCCAACAAATCCGGTTTAGAGGTCCATCCCCTATCTTCCCCTAAACCGTGGAGTTCATCCCCTATCTCCTCCAAAACAAATGCATATGCAATGAAACACACAATTGCCATATACAACACATAATCAATACAAGTAATGTTCTGTATTAATTCAACAGTCAACAATGACTAATTCCAGTTATACCTAAGCCACATGCAAGGTCTACAACAATCAATGGCTATCCTCCACCGATAGCCCAAAACAGTTATTTCTAAACAAGAAATAAATACAACAATGAATGTAAATCAACATTCTCATAGGTAAGTATTTAAACTACCCAACTATATCATTAATTCATAATTTCCCCAACTTCATGAATTAAACCCAATTCCACATTTTTCCCTTAAATTAATTATACAAATTAATCTAAGCCAAAACCCTAAGGTTTCTCCCAAAATTACCAAACTACCCCCACATACCAAAATACCAACACTTAGGATTAAAACGTATAAATGGAGTAGGAAATCCCTACCTCGAAGCAAGAACCCAAAAAGAAGAAGACGGAGATGATAGCCCAAACTCCAAAGTGCTCCAAATCAACAACCGTTCAGATTAAATGAAAGCCCTCACTCTCCTCTATCTTATTTGTAAAGCAACTAGGGTAAAAACACACCCTAACTAGATCAAACCTAGGAGAGAAGGTGAGTTGGAGAGAGAAAACTCGTAACTAGGGTTTCTGGATCAAAAGTTGTAAAAAAAGTGATTTAAAACTGTTTCTGCGTATTTAAACTGGACAGGCTCGCTCGAGCGAAGACATGGTCGCTCGAGCGACCAGACACAAAAATCCACGCTCGAGCGAAGAAAAGCTCGCTCGAGCCAAAAACTCGATGCTTCAGGTCTGCAACCCAGAAGCTCGCTCGAGCGACGAAATGCTCGCTCGAGCGAAGAACTCGAAAACATACACCTCGCTCGCTCGAGCGAAGAAATGCTCGCTCGAGCCAAGAAACACATCTCTCAGGTCTAAGTACTACGCAAAGCTCGCTCGAGCCAAGGAACCGCTCGAGCGAAGAACAAAAACAAGACCTCGCTCGAGCGAAGAGAAGCTCGCTCGAGCGACCAAGCCAAAAACTGAACATGCAGACTTGGTTTCTAAACCCAACCAATCTGCAACCAACCTGCTAAACACATCCTATAACCCAAGAATAAGGACACAACAACAAATATAACAGCGGAATCCACGGAACGTAAGTCCGAATACAATAATCAAATGGGAAAAAGACCGGGGTCGCTATAACCTCCCCCCCTTAAAAGAATTTCGTCCCCGAAATTAAGCATGAGTTTGTAAAAACAAGTTTTTTTTTTCTTAATTCCCAATGATATATAAAACAATAATCAACAACTTGACCAATATTGGTCACTTCATCTCTTATCAAGAGGCATCTCACAATATGTATAAACCAACATATATTTCAACCTGCATCAATATTATGCATTATTCCTTTCAATGTTAACAAATTCCATATCATATTCAATCTCATGATATAAACAACACATTCAATATATAAATGTTATATTCCACTTCCATAAAAAGGCAAGTTCAAAATGCTAACATTAAATCCAAAACATTCTCAATGTTTTCCAACTTAAGACATATATAAAATTCTCAAGTTCAACAATATTACAAAAATCTATATATAAGATTTCTAATCACTAAACATGTCCGGATATTTCTCACGGACTTCCAATTCACGTTCCCAAGTGGCTTCCTCCACTCCGTGATGCTTCCACAAAACTTTCACCAAAGGGATGGTTTTGCCTCGCAAAACTTGATCCCGCCTATCCAAGACTCGAATCGGTCTCTCCTCATATGAGACATCCTCATCAACAACTAAGTCAGTCCAATCCAGTACATGCGATGGATCCGGCTCATACTTCCGAAGCATACTCACATGAAACACGTCATGAACTCCGGATAACTGCGGTGGCAAAGCTAAACGATAGCAGCCTCGCCAATCCTCTCAAGGATCTCAAAAGGCCCAATAAACCGAGGGGACAACTTCCCGCTCTTCCCAAACCTCATCAAGCCGTTAGGTGATATCTTCAAAAAGACATGATCACCCACCTCAAATACCAAAGGTCTCCTCCTACGGTCAGCATAAGATTTCTGACGACTCTGTGCTGTAACAAGCCTCTTACGGATAAGCTCAACTTTCTCCGTCGTTTCCCTCACCAACTCCGGACCCAACAGAGGTGCATCACCCACCTCGGCCCAACAAACAGGAGATCTACACGGTCGGCCATACAAGGCCTCAAACGGTGCCATACCGATACTAGACTGAAAACTGTTGTTGTAGGCAAACTCCACTAATGGTAAGTGCCTCTCCCACGACCCACTAAAGTCGAGAACACAACCCCGAAGCATATCCTCAAGGATCTGAATAGTACGCTCGGACTGCCCGTCAGTCTGAGGATGATAAGCCGTGCTAAGGTCAACTTAGTGCCTAAGCACTCTGCAAACTCTGCCACAACCTGGCAGTAAAACGAGGATCTCTATCTGAGACGATCGTCACTGGGACCCCGTGCAACCTCACTATGTCCCGGATATATAAAGTCGGCAAGATGATCTACCGAATCTCTAACACGCATAGGAATGAAGTGCGCCGACTTCGTCAACCGGTCTACAACCACCCAAATAGCATCACTACCCCCCCTGAGTCCTCGGAAGACCCACAACGAAGTCCATAGTGACATGCTCCCACTTCCACTCGGCAATAGGCAAGGGTTGCAACAAACCCGCTGGCCTCTGATGCTCGGCCTTCACTTGCTGACAAGTAAGGCACCTAGATACGAAAGCTGCCACATCTCTCTTCATACCCCGCCACCAAAACTGGCGACCCAAATCCCGATACATCTTAGTACCTCCCGGATGCACCGCAAGGCGCGAATGATGAAACTCTCGGAGTACCTCCTCTCGGCAAGACTCCGGCACAAACAGACGGTCTCGGTATCTCACACTCAGTCGGGATACACCGTCAAACCCTTCTCAACCTTCCCATTGGAAATCTTCTCTCGGAGAGATTCTACCTCAAGATCACCCCTCTGAGCCTCTAACACTCGAGTCACAAGTGTAGGCTGTGCAACAACAGAAAACAAGGCCGCAGCCTCTACGGATTCGCCCAGATGCAAATCAAACTCCCCAACTGCACCCAACATCTCCCACTCCCGGATGGCTATACTAGCTAAGTCACCAACAGATTTCCTACTAAGGGCATCGGCCACAACATTGGCCTTCCCCGGATGATAGTGCAACTCGAAGTCATAATCCTCAATGAACTCCATCCACCTCCTCTGCCTCAAATTCAAGTCTTTCTGTGTAAACAGATATTTCAGACTCTTATGATCCGAGAATACCTCGAACCTCTCACCATAAAGATAATGCCTCCAAATCTTCAAGGCAAAAATCACAGCTGCTAATTCTAAATCATGCGTAGGGTAATTCTTCTCATGAATTTTCAACTGACGTGAGCCATAGGCAACCACTTTCCCCTCTTGCATCAACACACAACCCAGACCCTCTCGTGAGGCATCACAATAGACTGCATAACCCAACCCTCTCTCCGGAATAATCAAGACTGGAGCGGTGGTCAGTCTAACTTCAACTCCTGAAACGACTTTTCACAAGTCTCACTCCATACAAATTTGACTCCCTTCCGAGTCAATCTAGTCAACGGTGAAGCTAACCTGGAGAAATCTTTCACAAACCGACGGTAATACCCAGCTAATCCCAGAAAACTGCGGATCTCAAACACACTCTTAGGCTGTGCCCAATCTTGCACTGCCTCAGTCTTGGATGTATCAACAGACACCCCTTCCCCAGAAACTACATGGCCTAAGAACTTCACCTCTTCTAGCCAGAACTCACACTTCCCGAACTTAGCATAAAGCTTATGGGCTCTAAGTAACTCTAGCACCACTCTCAAGTGTGCCTCGTGCTCCTCCTCGAAGGTGAATAAATCAAAATGTCGTCCACGAAGACGACCACAAAACGATCCAAGAATTCCCGGAAGATCCGGTTCATCAAATCCATAAACACTGCCGGTGCATTGGTGAGCCCAAACGGCATCACCAGAAACTCATAGTGGCCATACCGCGTACGGAATGCCGTCTTCGGAATATCCTCCTCCCTGACTCTCAACTGGTGATAACCCGATCTCAAATCTATCTTAGAGAAACAACGGGAACCCTTCAACTGGTCAAACAAATCATCAATACGGGGCATAGGATACTTATTCTTAACCGTAGCCCGATTCAATTTCCTGTAATCAATACACAATCTCAAAGCACCACCTTTCTTCTTAGCAAAGAGGGCCGGTGCTCCCCACGGCGAAACACTAGGACGGATATAGCCCTTATCTAACAACTCCTGGAGTTGAACCTTCAACTCAACTAACTCGGCTGGGGCAAAACGGTAAGGTGCCATAGAAATCGGCGCCGTGCCGGGCACTAAATCAATAGAGAACTCAATCTCTCGCTGAGGTGGCAAACTAACAAGATCCTCGGGAAAAACGTCCGAATACTCACAAACCACCCTCGGCAACACAATCTGGGTCTCATCACCCTCACTAATCGAAAGACTAGCAAGTAGACCACTAAGCTCACTCCGCCCTCGCGGATCATAACCCGGTGGCAAAACACTACCAACCCGGTCCCCCAGAAAACGAAAACACTCCCCGTTCACGGTACAACAAGTGACCCTCTGACGGTAGCAATCAATAACTGCCCGGTATGACGACAACCAGTCCATACCCAAAATAACATCAAAGCCCTTCATGGGCATAACTACAAAAGAGAAAGGGATTCTATGATCATCGACCTCTATATCACAACCCCTAACACCTTGTTTCAAAATCAATTCACCCCCAAGAGGTGACACTACACAAATAGGAGACGCTAACTGTGCTAACTCCAACTCCAAAACAGATGCAAATGCAGCAGACACAAAGGAATGAGATGCACCCGTATCGATCAAAACACTAGCAACTGAATTGCAAAACAAGAAGGTACCTCTCACACAGATGGAGCCGGTACAAGATCCTGCGCTGTAACAGCATACACGCGCCCAGATGACCTCTGATCAACCTGCTCACCCCCTAGACTGCTGCACAGACTGGGACGAAGAAGCCCCCTGATTGGCCCTCGAGGCCTGAACTGACTGAGCAGGCAGCTGACTCTGAGTCTGCCTCGAACCAGATGCACCAGATGTGCCACCCAACTGTGGGCAAACCTCTTCATGTGCCCGGCTGACCGCACTGAAAACAAGAGAGCGGCTGGCCTCTACCCTGACTCTGGCTCTGAGATCGAGCCGAAGAAGATGCTGCTCTCTGAACTCCTCCCCTCTGAGGACAAACTGGAGACTTGTGACCCAGCTGGCCACACTTGAAACAGGTAATGTCTCCCTGACTGCCTTTCCCAGAACTAGCACTCGGCACTGGAAAAGTGGATCTAGAAAAACTACTCTGAGGCTGCTGAGGAGTGAAACCTCTCTGCCTCCTGCCATCACTCTGGCCATCCTGACTCCTCTTGGAGCCTTTCTGCCTTTCCCCCTCTTCCTGCATCATAGTCTCGGTATGGGCTGCTGCATCAACCAATCGCCCAAAATCCCTAATCATAGATCCGACAACTCTCACATGAGGCCACGCCTCAACTTCTTCTCAAACTCAATGCAACGGCGTTCCTCAGTCGCCACCAACTCAGGTGCAAACCTGGACAAACTAGTGAATGCAGCCTCAAACTCGGCCACTGATAAACTGTTCTGCTCAAGATGGCGGAACTGATCTCTCAACTTCTCCTGAACAGCTGGAGACAGGTACTTCTCCTGAAAAGCATCACAAAAGCCTTCCAAGTACCTCCAATACGACCCTTGGTGAACTTCCACCACTGACCCGCATCCCCTTTCAGCTGGAAGATGCCAAGGTCACCTTCAACCCCTCGTCTTCGATGCCTAGCATCTCAAACGTTTTCGTTGTCTGTTCGAGCCATTCATCAGCCTTAAGCGGCTCTAGGATCCCAAAAACTCATCCGGATTGGACCGGAAGAACTCCCTCTTCAGAAAAGAAGGTCCTGCATCTGCAGCAACAAACCTGGGCTGGATTCGCAGCCCTCAGAATGTCAACTGACGCCTGAAATGCCCCTGCTATCCCTTGGGCCAAAGCACCCATAAACTGCTGTCCTACTGGCTCGGCCACATTGGCCTGGCCAACACCCTCCTGAACTGCCGGAATTTCCTCCGGTATAGGCACTTCCTGCCTGGCCTGCCTACCACGCCTACCACGACCTCGTCCTCGTCCTGACATCCTAATAAAGGAAACAAAGACGTTAGCACTCTAAATAATGTGCCAAAACTATAACACTCACGTCCTAATACATTGGACAACAATAAATCACACCACGTAAGCACATAATCACATAAGCACCTACGAATTTCATTCCTGGATAATGATAGTCCCGAGGCGCCACTAAAGTTCCGGTTGGAAACAACATTGATCAAGTGCCTTTCCAACAAGACTTTCAGAGACTCAAGGATCCAATCAATATCTAGAAACTACATTCCATACCCACATCACATAAACATGTTATCATATAAGCATGTAAATTACACTAAGTCTCTATCAAACGAGACGAACCCGATTGTGATACTAATCACTTCCCACGTACCCAAAGTATTCAAACCCGGTACGCTCTGATACCAAGTTGTAACGCCCTCAAAATAAACCCATAATAATAATATTAACATGCGGAATTATAAGGAAATAAAGTATCTTATTCCATTCATCAGAGTACCATGAAATAAAAACATCATAATAAATGCCCTATGGGCTTACATCTTGCCAAGCCAACACTTGGACACAATTCCATGAGTTCTAACTCAAAAACAAATAAAGCCCTAGGCTTGAAAGTTTACAAGTTATTCAAATAAAACAACTAAAAAAATAAAGCAAGTCTTCGAGTCCAAATCCTCACAAGCTAAGTCCTTGGAGGTAGTGAACCACCTGAACCTGAAAATGAAGTTCCCATATAGGGTGAGCCACAGTCCAGTAGAGAAATACTAAACCAAGCATAAGAATTAACTAAAGCATTAGCATTCGATACATGGTTAACACAAGATAATCAATTTCCAATTTCATGGTACTCTGATGAATGAAATAAGATATTTTATTTCCTTATAATTCCGCATGTTAATATTATGTATTATGGGTTTATTTTGAGGGCGTTACAAATTTCCCTGCTCTGTAAATTTCTCTGTAATATGTATTTTGAATTGGAATGTCTATCTTTCTCTGGAATGTCTATCACTCTCTTGCCTCTGTCTAAGTTCTCTGGTATTTATAATTTTCTTTGACCACATCACATCACTTTCCTCCCTTGTGTGTCTTATCATGTTTTTTTCTTGGCATTTTAATATTATGGACTGGAATGAATGTTTCTTCTTTGAATTTTCTCTGACATGTGTATTTTGAAAAATAATTATTTCTCTGTGTTTTGATCTTATTCTTGAATATTTTTCTGTGATTTGTCTATGAATTCTCTGCTTCGTATTTCTCTGGAATATGTATTTTTCTCTGGAATGTCTATTATTCTCTTTCCTCTGACTAAGTTTCTCTGGTATTCATAATTTTCTCTGACAACATCACATCACTTTCTCCCCTTGTGTGTCTCTATCATGGTTAATTTTCTCTGGTTGTGTATGTAAATTTCTCTGGCTGTGTATGTAAATTTCTCTGGCATTTTAATATTATGAATTGAAATTTTCTCTGGAATGGAAATTTCCTCAAAAATGTGTAATTTTGTCCGGAATGTGTATTTATCTCTAGTATGTTTATTTTGTTCAATTCTTGGTTTCAATGTGGTGTAATTTTCAGTGGCATGTTTACATTACTTTGTTTATTTTATCTTGCTAATTGTGGAATGGAAATTTTCTTTGCCTTGCCATGTTTACTTTTCTCTGTCATTCATTTTCTCTGGTATGTTTACTTCTATATGTAATTTTAACAATTATTGAAAATTTCTCTCCCATGTTTATGATGCTTTGTTGATTTTCTCTGACATTTAATTTTTAATGTCCAATTTTCTCTAGCATGTCCCATTTTCTTTAATTTTCCCTCATCTGTAATTTTCTCTGACATCTAAAATTTTCTCTTATCTGTAATTTTCTCCCTTATCTGTAATTTTCTCTGCCATGTCCAATTTTCTCTGGCATGTTCAATTTTCTCTGGGATTTAATGTTGACATCTTTATGTTTTAATCATTGTCTAGAAATGGCAAAACGTAAAAGCACCGAAACACCGGAAACACCAAGCAAGAAATAGAAACTCTCTCAGTCTTCTTATGAGCTACGATAAAAAACTAGCAACAAAACACTGGAAACACCAAGCAAGAAAGAACAACTCTCTCAGTCTTCTTATGATCTAAGATCAAAAACTAGCAGCAAAACACCACAAACTCCTCGCCAAATCACACAAGGTGATGAAGCAACTAGCATATAGATGAGTGCCCCAACTTCAAAGGACTCAAGCTCAAGGGGGAAAAAACCTGTTAAACTCCACAGAAAGAGAGCTCACTACACCATTCAATTCCGATCCAACCTCTCATTTGTTGTCTCATTTTTTTCAAACACTTAAATTCAATTCAAAACAACTTGTAGAGCTTCAAAAGACCCCATTCTAGTATTTGATCCAAGCTCTAACCAGTGGAAGGATGGATCCAAAGAAATCTAGGAAATCCGATGATGATGTTGTTGCCATAATCAAATGTTACAATGAAAAAACAAAAGCATTCACAGTTAGTAAAAAGAACCTGACCTTCACAACAAATGACATGACCTTGATTCTTGGTTTGGAAGGAGGTAAAGGAGCCATGTCATTAAGATACTCTAAAAAGCCAAAATCTGCATTCCTAAGGAGAAGATTCCAAAAGGACACAAGGCTCACTGGTCCTGTTCTTAAAAACGCCTTGGTCAAAGCAATGAAAGGCAAGCAACCAACAGAGTTCAAAGATGTAGCAATCATTGTTACATTGTATTTGTGTCTCACCCTATTTTTCGCAACAAGTGGGAATTCAATAGGGTGGGTTTTTATAAAGTATGTGGGGAACCTCTTAACAATTGAAAACAGTATGATTGGCCAGAAGCAATCACATCAACATTGATTGATTCTATCATGGCATTGCACAAAACTCCAGAAAAGTTACGGGGTGTGTCATTGCATTGCTGGTAAGTATAATATCCATTCAAATTAGCAGTTATCATACTTACAAATTTGTGTGTTTAGAAAATTTTATTTACTTTAATTTTCATCACAATATTGGCTATGTGAACATGCAACTATAATTGACTCAGAAGACAGTAACACAACTGACTTCCCAAGATGTGCCAAGTGGAACCTCCAAATTGTCCACACAAGAGATAAGGTTGATGAGGGCAGAACTCATAGAGAGATTTGTGACCGAAGTTGGCCTGTCATGGACTGAACCAATTGAAATACCTCCAGAAGAAGAACAAAAAATATAATAGTGAAACTAGTGAAAGGAAGACAATGTACATATCCACACAGAGAAAATTGTCTCACATATATGTATATATCCATACAGTATTAACCATTCAGTTTTTTGTTTGATACATTGAAGGAATGATGATGCTTGACATATATGTATATCCTTTCTTCACTAATGTAAATTTTATTTTTCTTTTATTTCGACTAATGTAAATTTCATACCTATCGATGGTTAAATATTATATATATATATATTTTATTGTGATTGTCAACACAATCACACACAGAAAATTGTCTGCAGAAATTTTTCTGGTATGATATTACCAGAAATTGACAGAGAAATTTAAACTTGTATCGTGCAAAGGGGGATATGCTATATGATCATGTAATCTGTAACGCTTTGTATTAGTACAAAACAATCATCAAACTCAACAAAACACAAAGCGCACAGTAATTTTATCTGCCACTGGAAAATTTCACTACATGAAATTCAAATTTCAAAACACAATGCCCAGATAGTTTTCTTTGATAGTGGAAAATTTCTCCGTATGAAATTGATGGATTTGAATGGTGACAGAAAATAGAATTTCTGAGTTGTGAATTTCTCTGGGTTGAGTGATTTGGAGAGGAGGAATTTCTCTGCATTGGTGAGGAAAATTTCTCTGGAGTTGAAGTGAGTCCAGAGAAATTATTCCCTAGTCTAGAGAAATTCTCAACTCAGAGAAATTTCAAAAAGAGCTTAATTTTGTTTCTTGGTTGTACTCAGTGCAATAATTTGTGTATGCTCTGTCTGGTGTGCACATTTTTGAAATGACTGATATGAAGTTGCAAGAAATTCACAGAAAAATTTAACTCCTATCGTGCCAAAGAGGTGGCCTAATGATCATGCAATCTCTAATGCACGTGGTTAGTACAAAACAATTATCAAATTCAAAAAACACAATCCATACAGTACTTTTCTCTGCCATTGTCAAATTTATGTGGATGAAGTTGAAGCTTCAAAACACAATACACAGAGAATTTTCTCTGCATAGGAAAATTTCTCTGGATGAATTTGACAGGTATTACAAACCCATTGCCTATAGTATATATCAACAAACACAATGCACACTTTAATTGATATTGGAAAATTTCTCTGGATGAATTTGATTGATATTATTATATACACTGTCTAAAAAATACATTTCACAAAACAAAATACACAAACTAATCATCAAATGTATTATTCAATCAATAAAATGTATAATCCTCAACTATTTAACAAAGATTCCTTGCATGTCCTCTTATTATGGTGACCAATACTGTCACAACGACTACACTTAATCACCCTTTTAAACTCTCCAGTAGAAGCAATTCTGTTCTTCTTCGGCCTCCCAGCTGGTCTCCTGCTCAATGGAGGTAAAATCATAGCATCTTCAATGCTACACACAGGTTTTTCAACAGTTGGAATTGGGCCAATCGAAAATGAGTATGCTTGACGATACATATCAGCATGAAAAAATGGTTCAGCAAATGAATTCAATTCTTTCCACTCCTAAAAATTGCAGCAACAGCATGTTGACATGGATACCCATTTATTTCCCATTTTCGACATCATGAACAAGTTCTCAACCCAAAATCAACCATAACCGAAGGAAAACAAGCACTTCAAAGACATTATCAGATGATAAACTCACATTCCATGTCCTCCATCCAAGAAAGCCTTCTCCAATACACTATCCATACAAGGACAGAGAACTTTATTCCATTTACTAGAGAGCAGCCTCCTATTAGACCTCATATTCATGATTTGCAACTGTATCATGTCCACCAAATTTTTTATTGGCAAGTGCCGAGCATCTCGTATCCATGAATTGAATGACTCAGCAACATTTGAATACATCTCACCATAACGTTTCCCCTCAAAATATGCATCACTCCAATTTTCATATGGTAAACTTCTCAAGAAAACACTCACAATGTTTCCTCATTTCCTTTTTAATTCATTTAACTTGAAATGAAATGATGCCTTTGTTGGCGCATATGCACATTCTGAAAACTTGGACACAATCGTCTCCCTAACCAAATTTGTGTTTCCACATGACAACTTATCCCTCAAATTTCTCTTTAGATGTTCAAGACAAAATCCATGAAAGCAGTTAGGGAAAAACCTAGCAATTCCTTCCACAATACCACAATGTCGATCTGATATGAAACTTATCACCTTTCTGATCCCAATACTCCACATAAATGTTCAAGAAACCAACACCAATTGTCTTTATTCTCAGCATCAAAACAACAAAAGCTATAGGAAAAAAACCTACAAAAACAAATAGTAACAAGCATTTAGATACACATGCAGAGAAAATTAGAACAATAAACAACCAGAGAAATTTGACACTGCAAACATCCAGAGAAAATTCACTTAGTGCCCAACTCCAGAGAAAATTCACACATTGGCAACATCCAGAGAAAATTGACTTAGTGACCAACTACAAAGAAAATTCACCATTGGCAATATCCAGAGAAAATTGACTTAGTGACCAACTACAGAGAAAATTCACACAATCAGAATATCAGAGAACATTCACTTAGTGAACAACTACAGATACAATTCACACAATGACAACATCCAGAGAAAATTCACACACCGACCAAAATCCAGTGAAAATTCTCACAGTGGCCACAAATACAAAATCCACAAGTGGCCAAAACCAGAGAAATTCAAAGTGTCAGAGAAAAATCACATTCACTCAATTCATACATGTATAGAAAATTCACATACTTAGATAAAATATATATTTACAATTACCTTCATACCCATCTTTCCCCGTTGCAGCAAGCATAACTCCTTTGTATCGTCCTTTCAAAAATGTTCCATCAGGAAAAGCAATGACCGACAATATTTGAAACCAGCAATGCATGCATGAAAAGCCACAAACACTCTTTGAATCGCTTGTTATCTTCAAAATCTAACTCAAAACGACTACCTGGATTCTTTTCAATGCCTTATCAAAATACCCCGTAATTGATCGAATGACAAACAGAATCCCATATGTACTACATTTTTGCTTTTTCAAACCCCCAACCAACCACAGCTATAACTGATTGAGACCACTTGTCTTTTATTTCTTTGACAACATCCACTGGACGAGTTAAAGGTTTGCACTTACCTCTTCAAGTATCAGCCCAGAACTAAGCTGGAACTCATCTAGCATGTTTACTCGCACGAATCGGCACACTACAAGTATGTTCATTGTTCAAAGTCCTTATGTAGAAGAACCATTTGTTTTTCAACTGAAGCATATACACGCCACATACATCCCTTGATTCCTTATATGCACATTCTGCCGTAACCCTCAGCTTGTCATTTTTAACATACATAAATGCAAACCAACCTCAATAGCATACTGCATAAAAAAGTACGGAACTCAACCACACCACCACTCAAACTTTTGTCCAACACTCGTAATATATTTCGCCAACCAGCTGACAATAACACCTTTCTTGGTGAGAAACAAAACTTAGAGAGTGAATGCTTTCATATCCACCAGCCTATCAATTCACCATCCACAACATCTACCCAATTAGTCCCCTCTTATAAGAAGTACTACACCTACTAACTGAAACATCAACTATATCAAAACCGCGCGCACAAACAACCCTCAACATATTCAGAAAATCAATATTATTCGAACCAACAATTCGGATGGCCACAATAGAATATGAAATACACATACTCTCAGGTTTCAAATTCTCCCAGGTTTTTACACAAATGCCAACCAATTCATCAAAATTCAATTCACATGAAACATTAATGACAATAGTATCATCCTTATATTTGCACAAACAACAACACTGCCACTGTCCATCGAAACTGAAAGAAAAAAACAAGAAAAATAATTTCTTCAACATAAAAACACTTCACAATAACAACATAAAGTCTAGAGAAATTTTAAGAACTTTGCTCAGAAAAACAAAAAATTATATTCATTTATATAAACTTATAATTTCTCTATAAACTGAAGTGATAACAAACTTATAATTTTCAATCAACTACAAATAAAATCCAGAGAAATTTAAGAACTTACATTCACTTTCTCAGATTCAATCTGCATTAGAAACTTTGGATTATAATTACAAACTTACAATTTTCTCTAGATATACCAACAAAAGTGTAGATAATGAAATTTCTCTGGTTTAAACAAATTTTCTCTGGTTTGAAAAAATAGAGAACAATACTTATCACTGATCAGCATGTTAATGAAAACACAGAGCACGAAAAATGAACTCTAAACATCAAAATCAACTACATGTCAACACTTTTGAAATTGATAAAAAAACAGAGAATCAAATTAATTCAAAAAATAAAAATAAATTCTATCAAGATGGCCTCTGTCTAAAATTAATCAATAACAGAAAATGAAAAATCAACTCCAAAAATCATAAACAACTTCATTGAGCTAGCCTCTCTTTAATTACGAATTGTTTAAACCATGTCACAAAATCAAATCGGAACTGAAAAACAAAATAAAATCGGAGCTTAATTACGAATTGATCAAAACTGAAAACAAAAACTAATGCAAAAATACACTCCATCAAAACTGAAAAAATTAAATCGGAATCCTTAATAAAATTCAAAATCACAAAAATCAAATTCATGTGGAATCTGTATCAAAACCATACCTGATTCAATCAATAAAAACTACGCGATCAACACATTGTAACACTACACGATCGTCAAAATCTCTATCGTCAAGTAATTGCAACACTTACGAAATCCCTACGAAATCTCCGACAAAATCTCCACCGCGAAAACCAGTTTCCCAAATATCTCCACCAAGAAATCAACAACTGAATATCTGTCTGTTTTTTTTTTGAACTGAGCAATAGATATTCCAAAATCTAAACACAAGGGTAAATAGGTATTTTTGTAACATAAAATAAAGTTGAGGGACTTTAGCCATCAAAACATATTATTGTGGACCTCTCCTCCTATCAAAAGTTGGAGAGGGACCTTAGACCAATTTTTCCTATAAAATACTGGGCATGTGGCTTGAACAAAATATAACAAAAGAGTGCCCTTACTCATCATCCATAGCCCACCATCCAAACTTAAAAATAATTAACAACAAAAGAGTGAACAAAAGTCCTAGTATAGAGATTTTTGGCACAAATTATAAATAGTCAAGAATGTGATCATTTTTATTTATTTTTTTGATCGGCAGAGAAAATTTATAAAAACATGAAATTTGAAGGTTCAATGAAAAAAAAAGATTCATTGAGAGAGATTCGAAAAGTATAAACTCTCCTACACTACTGCTACTCGCATCCTTACAACCAACCACTTGTCTCATGATTTTATATTTAAAAAAAAAAAACACAAAAAAAAAATTACAAACCAAACTCTTGAGCCCCACACCAAAACCACTGAAACAAACCTAGCTTGTCACCCGCGCTTGTTTCCAAGCGTTCCCCATGCCTGTTTCCATGAAATTTAAACAAAATTGCATTGATCCCATTTAGCTTTCCACACCTACACTCAACCAATAAACAACCAAATTCAACATCCGACCTGTACGACTGAACATCATGGACACTTCCACTAAACACTTCGTATCTCCCACGATTAATCCTCTTCCAAACAGCTTCCTCGGACGCTTCCCCAAGCACCTATAAAGAGAAAACCACCGCCAACTCCTCTCTTGTAATGACCACCCACCAAGACTTCCATGACTGAGGAAGAACAACTCATACTTGAGCACCAACACCCACTGAATGGAGACCCAACAAGCTTTGGGACCGCCAGATATGATAGATCTGATACCACCCAAGGAACACCCAACCAAAAGCCCTGAAGAACGCCCGTGAACCAAGGTTGTTAAAATCGGGATCCTACGTTGGATCGTTAGAGGTGTTTATAGGATCGGATCGTAAATCGGATCGAGGATCGCAAGATTCTACCGAAAAAGACAATTACATAATAATTTAATTTTAAATAAACATCTTAAAAAGCATACACAAAAAGGCGCCTATATTCTATTAAAAAAGAAGGAAGATATTGTGAAAAATATATACGCTATGTAAATATATACATATATATAACAATAGAAAACTCGATGGTAAAAATTTTGTATTTCATCAAAAAAGAAGGTGAAGAAGAAGAATTCTATAACAAAATACTCTATAATCTACAATAATGCATAAAAAGTGAAGAAAAAATATTTAACAAAGTTGGATATGAAAATAGATTAAGAACTCAAAAGAGCAGCTTAACCAAATGATAAGATTTGCCGTTAGCATCCCTAATGGAGTGGATTCGAGTCACAAAAATAATCTCTCCAAAAATTAGGATAAAGTTGCAATCATCTTACCCTCCTTAGACTCCACTAAAGCTAAGTTTGTTTTTCCGACTAGTTAGTTTTCTTAAATTACCGCAATATTTGAATGTGTGTTGCCTATTTTGTTTTTCTTAATCTATTTGATTCAATACTACTTAACTTTTATTATTTATTTTGATCACATAAATTGGTATTTAGACAACAAATATAAAATTTACAAAAAATCTGTTCTACAAAACAAAACAAGGCTTGTAAATTGGATCGATAGGATTAGATTAGATCGGGATTCCATGATCCTATAAGATCCATTATCAGGATCGAAAGATCCTACCTATAAGGAATTTTTTACATGATCCGGATCAATTGTACTCAAATGGATCGTAAGATCGTAGGATCGTAAGATTTGGATCGGGATTCTGATAACCATGTCGTCAACAAGTATCCAACCCGAAAACTAAAGAACGAAACAACATCCTAAGCAAATCTAGAGATTAAGGAGATGGTGGTAAATAAAAGGGGGCTCAAGTTTATTAGGGGAAATGACTAGAACACACACAAGAAAAAGCTAGGCAGCCGACCAGTATGGCCAAAGGCAGCTAAGCAAGCTACCTCATACCTTAATGGGACTTGTAGCTCTCTAAGGCAAGCAACTTGCCCTTCTCTTGCTACTGGTCCCAAGGCATCGCTCTTAGTAGGAGGACATCTTATTTAAGAACCGATTCTATTCAAAAAGAAGTTGTTTACACCTGTCCCAGCATTCCAAGATTCGGGATTTCCCTTTTGTCGAGTGTTCTGAGCTTGGGATTCAAAGGTGGGATTTGAAAGTACTGTTCTAGGGGCATCCCTCTTGTAGTCTCGGCCCCTTTAGTGGAGTAAATAAAAGTGATTTGGAGCACCGGGTATGCCAGCCAGGGATGAGGCCCAGGGTGGAGGCTTTTTAGAAAGAGAAAATTTTTTATATGAGAGAGAGAGAGAGAGAGAGAGAGAGAGAGAGAGAACTAGTAGCCACAATGAATTTGACCATGATGTGATATTCGAAAAAAGCATTTTGTAAGCTAATTCTCAAATGGGGCATCTCGTGCATTTTCTGTAAGTTCCTACGAGTTACATTGGTCCCTTTCGAGGGGTTTGTATCGGTTCTTATGCAGATTTGTGGTTGTTTAACAATTTGCCGTAAGTACCAAAAAAAAAAAAACATTTTTTTGTGTGTAATACTCAAATAGTGCTTCCTGTGCATGAGCAATAAGTTCTTACAAGTTATATTGGTCTCTCCCGAGGTGTTTGTGCCAAATCACAAATTGAAAAACCTGAGTGATTCGTGATTCGAAATAAATTTAATTGCAACAATTCCCAAACACAAAAAATTAACAATCTAAATCATCTAGCACGTACACAAATGATTTAGATTGTTGTTTCACAATTAACAAATTGACACAAAAGATTTTAACGTGGAAAAAATCACAATTGGAGCACCTACAATTGTTATATATATAAAAAAATAAATCATGAGCTAAAAGCCGCTAATCAATCCACTATGAAGATAATGAAAATACACAAGGGAACTAACAATTACCAAACATGCTTAAGAATTGTCTTCCGCCTCTTGTGTCTCTTTTAACACGCCTTCGTCTCGGAATTGATTTGCCCGGTGTTGAATCCACAACACCCAAGTTGAATCCATAATGATAAGCCGCTTTGAACTCCTTTAAAGCCTCCAAGCTCCAATCTTTTGGATCTATCTATCAAACGCTCTTGAAAAATAAAATCCATACAACCCCCTTGATTTAAGCAATCAAATTCATGTGATGCAACTAATCTCACAAAAACATCAAGGGAAACAAAGGGTAAGAACTCTAGAAGCAAACACAAACTCTCAAGTTTTAGATTTGGAAGTTGTAACCTTAGAATCTACAAGTTGCGCAGCTTTATATGAAACAGGGCCATGAAGACTGCTTGAGCGAAGGAATAGTCGCTCGAGCGGTGTGTCTTAGATGTAGAGAAACCATAAGTGCCTTTGCTCAAGCGATGGGAAGTTTGCTCGAGCAAAGAATGAGATCTCTTAGTGCTTTTGCAGGCATGTCTGAACTACTGAGAGATAAGCTTCTTCGCTTGAGCCACCAATTTGCGCTTGAGCAGTCCAAGTAAAAACAGGACACTAAAATGCAACTAGAACGTTCTTTGTTCATGGAATTGATAACACAAAGGGACCTAGCAATCTTCCCTTTGTAAATTCCCAAACAAAACGATTCTAACATTAATTCCTAACAAACACATGCACTAGACACAAACACTCCCTAACCAAACACCGTGCGAAGAGAACCACTTGAAAGAAGTATAGAATCGCACAAACACGTCTAGATGATAGATGATTAACATTAGCATAGTAAGCATAAAATATATAATAAACCACAATCACAATCATGCTATCATCATGCTCTCCCTTTTGGACTGGAAGAGACAAAGTGGTTAAACCGAAAAAAAACCAAATAAGCCCAATATACCAAAAAACATGTCCAACATATGTAATAAACAAAAAAAATATGTCCAAAATATCCAAAAGCTAGAAAATACAAATAGAAAACTTGTCCATGAGATAGAAGAATGAAAGAAATCACTGATATGGTGGAGGAGGAGGTGGATCATGCTACATCTGAAGACATGAAACTATCTGGGCTAGTTGAAGAGAGGACTGGTCTACCGAATGCTTAATACGGCCAGTGGAGGCCTCTAAGGAAGTGAGACGGCCATCAAAAGCATCCAGCAGTGTATCGAGCCGATCAAGGCACTAGATCATAGTCTGCCCAAATCATAGAAGCTAGCCTCGAATGGTCCGAGGGCGGACATCCTGCTCGTCATCACCAGTAATTGCAGCATCAAACACCCTCACCTAAATGTTTCTCACTTGCATCAGAAGGACCTGCCCCCGAAGACTCCCCCTTGACATGAACCTGACTGTGAGAGAGTCTTTTTGGTGACTAGTTTGACAGG
This sequence comes from Camellia japonica, assembly GCA_030407325.1. NCBI lineage: Eukaryota > Viridiplantae > Streptophyta > Magnoliopsida > Ericales > Theaceae > Camellia > Camellia japonica. The sequence goes on along the minus strand of JAPPVO010000059.1, from coordinate 52,272,364 downwards.
AAAATAAAATTCATCGTTGGAAGAAGAGAAGACATCAAAAGAGAAAAAGATATGGTTTATGAGACACCCATAGGGAAAACCCAAAGACTTTTTACCTTCAAACACCAAAATCATTTTTTGGACAATCATACTAGAAAGATCAATTGGAAGACAATGATCAATGCAATATAGAACATATCCTTGATTATGAGAGATGTTGGAACTGTGGGTGTTAACATGAATTGTCACACCCCAAACTCGGGTATGACCGGGCGTGGCCCACAGGGCCTTAGCCCAAGGCACACGTAAGTCTAAACACGAATCCATAATCACATTGAACAACTAAACAATAGTCCAATAATAAATAACCAAAACTCAATCCAGTGACATGCCACAATTATAAATGACAAAATCAACCGTAATCAAAACCATCCAAACTTATGCAATATAAACAGCCCACATATCAAAATAATCCTAAATGAACCCCAACAAAAATAAAAAAAATAAATATGCACAAACTTGTCATAACACTCTAAAATAAATGAATGTCCTAGAGGTCCATGCAATCGAGTCCCCGCTATGCCATGAGTCTACTCTAAGTCCTTCTAACACCTGGAAATGGTAAACAACTAAGTCAGCTTATAGCTCAGTGAGTAGCAACATGGATAGTATATATAGTTTTGAAAACAGGGATCAATTCCAAAATAAGACATATATCATAGAAACTAGATTGGCATACAGTTTGGTAAAGAGAATCTGTTTCAAAAAGAAGGTTCCACAGTTCAATAGTTAAAATACTCATGTCTCTCAAGAATATGATAAATGACATTTTCCACTTAAAATAAATTACAATATGAACACCAATAATTTTCTGGGTACCAAGAAATAACAAGTAACATGCCACACAGTTCTCAAGGCTATAAGCCTCGTTGGATCTAATACCGACGAAGAGTCATCCTCAGGGTGGCAACCTAGGACTTTTCTCTAAGACGATCCAATTGAAGGTCACCGAGCTTAACCTAGGTCTTTTCCTTATAATCATTGAGCACTAGAGTCATCAAGCCCCAACCCGGATCTGTTCCTTAGTGGCCAGAGTCACCATACACAGTGGAATAATTTCCCTGGACTAAATATACATATGGTCCCAATAATCAATACACATCAGTTTCGCAAAACATGGTAGTTCATCATTATAAACATGAGACCAAAACAAATAGTTTACAATATGCCAAGTTCACACATGTTTCAGAAATAATTTGATTCCGTTGATAATATAATAATTTATCAAAATAGTTTAGTCCAAAAACAACAATTTAATTTTCCAACAGTTCAAGGTAGGGGTACATTTATAAAAATATGTAGCATGAAACTATTCACCTGAAAACGAAATAATTTAATCCTCGAATAGAGTATGAAAGTCCAACTAGTGCCTTGAACCAAGTATGAAAACTACACGTCACTATTAATTTAAAAATACTAAAGAATAAGAACTAAGTAACCCCGAACTAAAGCGCACTAACACGGCTCAACCTAACTCACCGTTACTCTTAAATATTACCTAAGTTCATGTTCTTCAAGGTCTAAAATCACCCAAGAGAAGGGTTCAAATCAAAACTTAATTAAAAGTAACTTTAAGATAAAACAGAATTTTAAACTAGTTTTCCTAATCTATTCGCTAACTTTGAAAATTAAAAACCCACTCCACATTGTTCAAAAAATTCTAAAACCCTCCAGATATCAACTAATATATCCTAAGTTTCAAACCCAAATAGTTTCACTTGATTTTCTTATCAAAATAATTATCTACAATTAATTATATCTAAACAGGTTATTTTCTGCAGCACTTTAAAGAAATTAATGGTTCTCTTAGTATACATGAGCAATCAACGCAAGGCCAAAAACGTACGAAACTAGACTCGTAACCAGTTTTAATGACGCTAATTTGATAATTTTTGGATTTATACCCAAAGAGAACAACACTCCCGAACTTATTGTTTAAAACCAGTTTTCTGGACAGATTTAAATGCATGGATATAGAACATGTATATTTTTCCAATTGACACAAGATAAATTACAAAAATCATACGTATAATTTTTCCAATTCTTTACAAAAAATTATATGGTAAATTATATTTTTTACACTAAAATTTTCATCTAATTTCATTTTAGTACCTCATCTTTTAATTTAAACAATTAATGTTCAAACTTTAACTTATGTTCCAATGTGGTCCTCTTGACACGTACAATTTCAAATTTGTATGAAAGATGCTCACGTCAGCACATTTTACAAACATTAAAATAAAAAATCCATACGACAAAATTCACGTTCATCCATAAACTTTCACTCAAATTCTACTTTGGTTTTGAATTTTTAACTTAAATCAAATTTCAAATGAAGGAGTGACATGAGGATCCCATTGAAACACAGGTTGAAACCGGATGATTTCATTGTTACAATTAGAAAATGTGGGATAAAATGAAATTTGCTTAAAGTTCGAGGTTGAAAAATGTAGTTTGCCAAAAAAAATATGAAAAATAAACAAAAGGGGGTGCAAAGATCTATACCATCTTCAAGAATATATAATTTTTTCGATGAATTATTGTGTTGCTCATGGTCAAAAATTCAGTGTCATACATTTCGAGCAACGACAGCAATTTTGTTGTTTCCTTGTGCTTAATTTAAAATATTCAAAACTAATCTTTCATAATGAAATAAGTCCATCCAAACTAGCTGATTTTCCGATATTAATGAAAAATGAATTAGGACAACAACTCTGGAAATTGGTGGCTTCAAGTGCAAGATGTGGTATTAGGTTGCTGGCCTGGTTCCATCTGCACAGACTTAGCTGACAGCTCTACGATAGTGGCATGGGGAGGAGAGATCATCAATGCAAGATCAACACGACATCACACAACCACTCAAATGGGGAGTGGCCATTTTCCCTTCGAAGGATTTGGAAAATCAAGTTTTTTCTATAATCTTAAAGTCATTGACAACTCAAACACTCAGCAAGATCCGGCTTCCCTTCAACCATATGTTACAAATTCTACATGCTATGATTTACATGTTGAGAAAAACACAAATACTGATCTCGGAACTTATTTTTACTATGGGGGTCTCGGATATTCTGTAGAATGCCCATGATGATCAGCAAATTGATGTATTAAAGAATAAAAAACATTCATTGATTTAAAGTTTATATGTTAAATAAACTCTGTTTTCATTTTTTTCCCCTTTAGTTTGGTAGCTAATTGAACACTATTTTTCTATTGCACTTTTTCTTGCAAAAGAATTGTATTTGTAGTTTAAAACAATTTGATCACATATATGTCTATTTGGCTATAGAGGAAAACCCAGAGGTTTTTTCAGTGAGGCCAAAGCAAGTTGATAATGTACAAATTTGATTTACAAACTAACGATATCAGTCACTAGAGAGAGATCACTGTTACGCACCATAGATTTACAAGATCCAAGCCCGTGAAAGTAAGAATACAAATATGGCAATAGATGAAGAAATATAGAGAAATAACAAGGAGATCTAGACAATGGCAATCTGATCAACAGATAACAGGATTCATAAGAAGAGGAAACCATAACCCGCCCTCCCACTATTACAAGCAATTCATGTCTTACTATCCCATACATACAATCTACAGTCATAATTTCTATGTGACATGGATATAGAACATGTATATCAAAATATAGTATCCAAGTTCATACAAAGTGGATGCTCCTCGGGCGTATATCAAAATAAAAGAGGGCATTCCCTCTCATAACAAAGGTCACAACCATATAAAATACTGGGCATGTGGCCTGAACAAAATATAACAAAAGAGTGCCCTTACTCATCATCCATATATACATGCATTACTGGGTAGGTGGCCCACCATCCAAACTTAAAAATAATTAACAACAAAGGAGTGAACAAAAGTCTAGTATAGAGATTTTTGGCATAAATTATATGAATAAGGCAATCAAAGTGATCATTTTTTATTTTATTTTTTTAATCGGCGAAGAAATTTTTTTATTAAAAACATGAAATTTAAAGGTTCAAGAAAAAAAAAAAAGACGCATTGAGAGAGATTCGAAAAGTATAAACTCTCCTACTATTGCTACTCGCATCCTTACAACCAACCCCTTGGCTCACGATTTTATATTTAAAAAAAAACACACATAAAAAAAATTACAAACCAAACTCTTGAGCCCCACACCCAAACCACTTAAACAAACCCAGCTTGTCACCCGCGCCTATTTCCAAGCGTGCCCCACGCCTGTTTCCATGAAATTTAAACAAAATTGCATTGATGCCATTTAGCTTCCCACACCTGCACTCAACCAATAAACACCCAAATTCAACATCGAACTTCTATGACTGAACATCATGGACACTTCCACCAAACGCTTCATATCTCCCACGGTTAATCCTCTTCCAAACAGCTTCCTTAGATGTTCCTCACTCTAACATCGAAAAACCCCCTCTTTGCCGATCAAAAAGCCAACCACCATAGAAATAAACGGATTTCACCCCTCAAACTTGCACTTGCACTCGCACAGGAGCACCTGAATAAAGATCCTAAACCAAAGTGGATCTTTTACCCCTCTAACTCCCACTTACAAAGGAGCGCCCGAATGAAGATCCTAAGTGAAACCAACCAATCTATGCTCGAAGCACCTTCCACGACCGAAAGGCCCATGGCCAAAAAAACACCCAAAACGGAAAACCACGGATCTGAGGAAGAAAAAATTCCTATGGCACCATAACCTACCCGTCTTTCACCTGTTCAACAACTCCATTGCTCTGGTGTGACCGTTAAAGACCCACGCTTCCCCAAGCACCGATAAAGAGAAAACCACCGCCAGCTCCTCTCTTGTAACGACCACCCACCAAGACTTGCATGACTGAGGAAGAACAACTCATACTCGAGCACCAAAACCCACTGAATGGAGACCCAACAAGCTTTGGGACTGCCGGATATGATAGATCTGATACCACCCAAGGAACACCCAACCAAAAGCCTGAAGAATGCCCGTGAACAAGTATCCAACCTGAAAACTAAAGAACCAAACAACATCCTAAGCAAATCCAGAGATTAGATCTCAAAAGAAAATGGTGGTAAATAAAAGGGGGCTCAATTTTATTAGGGGAAATGACTAGAACACACACAAGAAAAAGCTAGGCCAGCCAACCATTATGGCCAAAGGCAGCTAAGCAAGCTACCTCATACCTTAATGGGACTTGTAGCTCTCTAAGGCAAGCAACTTGCCCTTCTCTGGCTACTGGTCCCAAGGCATCGCTCTTAGTAGGAGGACATCTTATTTAAGAACCGATTCTATTCAAAAAGAAGTTGTTTACACCTGTCCCAGCATTCCAAGATTCGGGATTTCCCTTTTGTCGAGTGTTTTGAGCTTGGGATCCGAAGGTGGGATTTGAAAGTACCATTCCAGGGGCTTCCCTTTTATAGTCTTGGCCCCTTTAGTGGAATAAATAAAAGTGATTTGGAGCACCGAATATGCCAGCCAGCGATGAGGCCTAGGGTGGAGGCTTTTTAGAAAAAGAAAATTTTTTATATGTGAGTGAGAGAGAGAGAGAGAGAGGGAACTAGTAGCCATAATGAATGTGACCATGATGTGATATTTGAAAAAAGCATTTTGTAAGCTAATTCTCAAATGGGGCATCTCGTGCATTTTCTGTAAGTTCCTACGAGTTACATTGGTCCCTTTCGAGGGGTTTGTATCGATTCTTATGCAGATTTGTGGTTGTTTAACAATTTTCCGTAAGTACCAAAAAAAAATAAAAAACATTTTTTTTTTGTATAATTGTAGACACCCCATTTTTCACCATTCTCAAGACTTGGACGTCATCATTTGAACACTCGATGATCATCCATATTTGTGTTCATTTTGAGTACCTGAAGTTCTTGGTGGAGTGCCTCGCCTTCGGACCTCTTAACTTGTCTGTTTTGTGCTTGGTTGTGTACCAAGAGCTTGTGGCTTTGTTTCTGAGGAAAGAGGGTGGCCTTTTGGCCAGCCCTACAACCCATCGGCCAGGCCCTGTGCCCATTGACCAGGCCTTGTTCCCATCGGCCATCAGTGGTGGCCTCTCGGCCTCACTGATGGCCGGTCGGCCACATTTGTTGGCCGAGGGCCTTTTTTCTGCTTTTTCATACATTTTATATGACAGCTGTTCCAACTGTTGGTCACTAAGTGCATCCTCCATACACGTGTATTGAGGGATGAAGCCAAGCTCTTGCTTGCATTTTCTATAAAAGGGGAGCTCTCTCCCCCATTTTTGGGTTACAAAATTTCAGAGTTGAAAATTCTCTCTCTCTCTCTCTCTCTCTCTCTCTATATATATATATATATATATTGTGCTATATTGTGCTTGAAAGTGACTTTTCTTCACATATTTGCATACAACCCCTTAGCCAAACACCCCTACCTTGGAGCTGAGGTTTCTTGAGGCTTGTTTGGAGGTTTCGAAGTTGGTTTGTTTGGCTCAGAAGTTGCTGGTTTTGTTGCTGTGCTTCAAGGGTAAGGTTTTACCCTCTTTAAAGCTTTGTTTAATTGCATGGTTTGACCACCTTTGCATGCTGTTTTGGCCAACTTGTCAACTGCAAAAACCTCTATTTTTAAGTGTTAAAAATGGTAGTTTGAGGTCTCTTTAGAGTTGGAGGTGATCCACTCTTGTTTGTTGCTTATTTGCTAAGCTCCTTGCCATCTTTTAAAGCCTTTAAAGTAGTCTTTTCGTGGCCTTTAAACCACTGAATTCTAGAGGAATTTCAGTGGTGGAAAGGTGATTTTGGGGTCCAAAATGGAAGGGGGTGGTCCCCCATCTTCATCTCTTGTTTACATGTGTTGATGGCCTACAAAGTGAGCATGCTTTTCTACCATTTTGAAGCTTGGTTTAAGCATGTTTTTGCCACTGATTTGCCATGTTATAACTCTGTTTTTGTCTGGTTTGGTCACCTCTTGCATGCTTCTTGCACTTGTAGTGTAATCTTGCTTACTAGCTTAGCATGTGTCATGCTTTAGCCTATCATTCTAGCTAGTGTTGGCTCCATCTCAGCATGTTTTTGCTCATATTTTAGCATGTCTTAGCTCTGTTTTGAGTGGTCTTGGCCATGAGAGACTTGTTGTGCATGGTTGTAGTGTAAAGGCCCTTGACTAGTTTTGAGTTTCAAAGTCCCTAGCATGCTTTGCTTGAATTGTTTGCATGCTTTAGCCTCATTTCTCTCATGATTTCAGTGCATATAGTGTAGAAACACTCTCACATATTTCACTCTTTCATCGCTTTTGAGAGTTGTGCTCTATGCCTTACTTGTGAGCCTACATGCGAACAAGTTTTTTTCTTGCTATTCGAGCTTCAATTTCAGCATGTTGTAGTCTCTGATTTGGCATGATTAAGCTCTGTCTAGAGCTGGTTTGGTTGTGCTTGATATTGCCTGCTTCTAGGGTGATGCTCTTTACTAGCTTAATGTATTTGGCTTTTGAGCATGCATTACATGAGTTGTTTGCATTGTTTTTAAGTCACTTAGCATGCTATTTCAGTGCTGAAATGTGTGTCATTGCACTCCATTGTTTCAATCTTTCATTCACTTTGAAAGTGGCCTTAAGCCTCTTGTTGGCTTGAGCATGAACTTAAGGCATTCATGCATATTGGTTTTAATCCTCCCTTGAGGATTTCTACTAACCAATAACATGATACTTCCTTCATGCTCAAAGCACTTGAAGCTTGGGCCATCTTTCAAATTACAGGACTTTTCACAATCAAACTTAACCGGTTAATGGACTAATTGGTAAGTTAAAATGAGTAAACAATAATTGAATAAAGTAAAACATGCCAAGATAACATATGCGCATTACATTGCATGTGTTTGGATCGGACGTTAATCCAAACACAAGGAATGTGGCACGTTTCATACTCAAAGTGATGAAATGTGTTGCGTTTCTTGGTCGTTGTCACCCTTGATCATGCATGATAGGGTGATGACACTTAGAGTCTTATGTGTGCATTCATTAACATTGTGCAAGCTTGACTCTTTGGTCATCATGCATTGAGATGCGTGGTTGGTGGTTTGAGAGCCGAGTACTACGCTCCTTTGAGCTTGAAACATGATAAGGAGGGTAGTTGCACACACATTTCCTTGCAAATACATTGCCATGCCTCTGTTTTGGCTCTGTTACAGCAAAAGGAGAAATTTCAGGAATCAGTGGTCGACCGGCCACATGCCCTAGCCGACCGGCCACCCAAGCCAGCCGACCGGCCACCAATACTGGCTGATGGCCATCACTTCTAGCCGATCATCCCTCAGCATATTCTTGGGATCAAACAGAAGCAATCTGGAAGTTGGCACAATTTTCAAAGTCCAAAAGAGTGCAAACAGAGGCATTTAGAGGCAAGGTAGTGGATTTTCGGGAGGACGCGACCGAGCATGCATGCCTCCCTCGTTTGCAAGGCTATTTTGTCGCTTTATTAGCTAGTTATAGTTAATTACATGTGCTGTAATTAATTTAGCTTAGTTCATTTTGTAATATTCTAATTAGCTTAGATTAGCTAATTGATTAATTATGTTTGTAACTAATTAGCTTAGATTAGCTAGTTATTCAATTCGGTTTGTAATTAATTAGCTAAGTTAGTTGATTAGTTAGTAGATTAGCTTAATTTATTTATTTGGACCCTCCGTCGTGAGGGCATAATGTTGTAATAAGGGTGCGTGTGTGTGTGCATGTCTTCCAACCCCTATTTCTTTCTCCCTTTTACTTATCAGCTTTTGATGGATAGTTTAGGGGCATATTTCGATTAGCATACCTTGTGCTTTGCATGTTTGCATCATTCATTTGTATTGCATGCACCGAGCTCGGCGCATCATTTAAACTGCATTGCAATTTCAATACACTTTCTTGAATACGTGTTTCAAAGCATGTTATCAAAGTGTTGCATTCATATGCCATCTTAGATAGTCGAGCCTATTTAGTTGCATTATTGCATATGCTGCATTAGGCATCTTGTATAAGTTAGGATCATGCATTGATTTCTAATTAGCTTTTGTTTTGGCTCGGAGTACTCGATGAGTCTTTACGGTTTAGCATACTTGCATGAGTGTGAGTGTTTCCATGTTAGCATGCTTTCCATGAGGCTATTTGCTTAAGTGATTAACTGCTTGAATGCTTGTGGGTGAAGGCTTGATTGCCTGAATTGGAACAACTCGATGATTGTGAGTTTTAAGCCCACTTTGCAAAGTGGCAAAATCATGTTTTAAAAGCCCACTTGAGGGTGGCAAATCCGCGCTTTAGCCTACTTACGAGTAGCACTTTCAAATCATTTTCAAAAACAAACATGAGTTGTTTTGTTCCAATCCGCATGATTGAGTCTATACTTGTATGTTGTGCGCATCACATAGTAAATTAGCTAATAACCGGAATAAGGACACATGTGTTTATCAAACAACATATCATGTTTAGTAGAGGCCGATCCTCTGATCGGGCGAGTGGGGGTGCTCATGTTATGACCTTCCCCTCTCGTACCCAAGTTCCCGAGTTGAGGCAACTTTGGTGATGACGGACACGTGGCCTTTGGCACGAGTCAGGGTTTCCTAAATTTCCCAAAAACAAAACATTTAGGTGGCGACTCTGTAATCTAGCAAAGCAATCCATGTTTGGCACTTTTTGATTCAAAATTGATTTTTCAAAACCAATTACCAGATTTGGACTCTTTGGTGATTTATCAGTCTTACATTGCACTTTGTGAGATTAGATTCAAAACCATGACAGGGGAGTCCGAACTATAGTAGCACGGACCCAATTCGCGCCCTCTCCGAAAAGGGGGGCCCGCGGAGAGAGTTCCGAGCGGTCTACAATAATACTCAAATAGTGCTTCCTGTACATGAGCAATAAGTTCTTACAAGTTATATTGGTCTCTCCCGAGGTGTTTGTGCCAAATCACAAATGGAAAAACCTAAGTGATTCGTGATTTGAAACAAATTTAATTGCAGCAATTCCCAAAAACACAAAATTAACGATCTAAATCATTTAGCACGACGAAAATGATTTATATTGTTGTTTCACAATTAACAAATTGACACAAAAGATTTTAACGTGGAAAAAATCACAATTGGAGCACCTCCAATTGTTATATATTAAAAAAAATCACGAGCTAAAAGCCACTAATCAAGCCACTATGAAGATAATGAAAATACACAAGAGAACTAACAATTACCAAACATGCTTAAGAATTGTCTTCCGCCTCTTGTGTCTCTTTTAACACGCCTTCGTCTTGGAATTGATTAGCCCGGTGTTGAATCCACAACACCTAAGTTGAATCCACGACGATAAGCCGCTTTGAACTCCTTTAAATCCTTCAAGCTCCAATCTTCTGGATCCACCTATCAAACGTTCTTGAAAAATAAAATCGAAACAACCTCCCCTTGATTTAAGCAATCAAATTCATGTGATGCGATTAATCTCACAAAAACAACAAGGGAAACAAAGGATAAGAACTCCAAAAGCAAACACAAACTCTCAAGTTTTAGATCTGGAAGTTGTAACCCTAGAATCTACAAGTTGCGCAGCTTTATATGAAACAGGGCTGTAAAGACTGCTCGAGCGAAGGAATAGTCACTTGAGCGATGTGTCTTAGATGTAGAGAAACCATAAGTGCCTTTGCTCAAGCAATGGGAAGTTCGCTTGAGTGAAAAATGAGATCTCTCAGTACTTTTGCAGACATGTTTGAACTACTAAGAGATAAGCTTCTTCGCTTGAGCCACTAATTCTGTGCTTGAGCAGTCCAAGTAAAAACAGGACACTAAAATACAACTAAAGCGTTCTTTGTTCACAGAATTGATAACTCAAAGGGACCTATCAATCTTCCCCTTTGTAAATTCCCGAACAAAACAATTCTAACATTAAATCCTAACAAACACATGCACTAGACACAAACACTCCCTAACCAAACACCGTGCGAAGAGAACCATCTGCAAGAAGTATAGAATCGCACAAACACATCTAGATGATAGATGATTAACATTAGCATAGTAAGCATAAAATCAATAATAAACCACAATCACAATCATGCTATCATCATGCTCCTCCTTTTGGACTGGAAGAGACAAAGTGGTTAAACCAAAAAAAAAAAACAAATAAGCCCAATATACCAAAAAACATGTCCAACATAGGTAATAAACAAAAAAAAAATATGTCCAAAATATCCAAAAGCTAGAAAATACAAATAGAAAACCTATCCATGAGATAGAAGAATGAAAGAAATCATTGATATGGTGGAGGAGGAGGCGGATCATGCTGTATCTGAAGACATGAAAGTATCTGGGCTAGTTGAAGAGAGGACTGGCCTACTGAATGCTTAATATAGCCAATGGAGGCCTCTAAGGAAGTGAGACGGCCATCAAAAGCATCCACCAGTGTATCAAGCCGATCAAGGTACTGGATCATAGTCTGCTTAAGTCTTAGAAGCTGGCCTTGAAAGGTCCGAGGGCAGACATCCTGCTCGTCATCACCAGTAATTGCAGTATCAAACTTAGCTTCCTCCGCCAAATGTTTCTCACCTGCATCAGAAGGACCTGCCCCCGAAGACTCCCCCTTGACATGAGCCTGACTTTGAGAGACAGTCTTTTCGGTGACTGGCGTGACAGGAAAAGAAAATTCATCGTTGGAAGAAAAGAAGACATCAAAAGAGAAAAATATGTGGTTTATGAGACACCTATAGGGAAAACCCAAAGACTTTTTACCCTCAAACACCAAAATCATTTTTTGGACAATCATACTAGCAAGATCAATTGGAAGACAATGATCAATGTAATACAGAACTTACCCTTGATCATGAGAGATGTTGGAACTGTGGGTGGTAACATGAATATTGACACGACAATGATATTTAGAAGGTGGAAACGGAAAAGAAGTTTGTTTTGCTTGATGAGGGCTAATTCTAAGGTGTCCCATAGATTTCAATGACAACCAAATTAAAATCAGCATTACGAGAAGCAAGAAATGGAAGTGACAGTTAGTAATAGGAGAAATACCAAGGAAAGACCGAACTAACGCCTCAGCGATTTTGATTTCTTTTGATGGGACCCAGGTTTTGAAGGAAGGGTCGTATTAATCGACAGAGTGAATGTTACAATAAAATTCACTGACCCAGCTAAGATTTTGTTGACCCGAAAATCGAAGAACACGATCACATCCCAAAGCATCAAACATAGGACTTAGGAATAGACTCAAACGTGTCTGGTTGGACATCTTTCTCAAGGTGGATAGTTATAGATTCCCAAAAAAATTCTTCTTTCTCGTTGGACTGGAATTTTTTAGTATTATAAGATGGATGAGAAACCGTAGCCTTTCTCCATTTGGAAGATTCAGCCATGACTTAAACACTAAAAGACAAGGAGAATCCCACTAACAAGAGTAACACAGATCCAAGGACAACCCGAAATTCAAAGACTGAAACCACCCACCAATGGCACAACCATAAATCCCCAAACAAAACCAAAGAAACCCAAATCAACCCCAAGTGCAAACAATAAGGAACCACCACCATTAGTAACCAATAAGAAGAAACAAAAAATTAATCAATTAACAATAGGACATAATCTCATAGATTGATCAAAATAAAGCCTAAAAACCTAGAAGAAAATCGAAAATAAGATAAAATAAAATGAAATAAATTTTTTTAAAAAATTAAAGCCTAGCAACCCTAGATGAAACCTAGCAGTGCAACAAAAATCAAAGGATAAAGTAGAAAACTAAGATGAAAAAAAACCCCAGATGGTGGAGAGAGATAAGAAACATGAGACTAACATTAAAAAAAAAAAAATCAAAATAAAGTAGAAAAAATAGAAGATCATTACCAATAAGTGATGAAAATCACTTAATGTGGCTCGAAACTACTCCAAATGAGGAGAGAAGACACGAAAGAGAGCAAAAGGGGTGAAATTGCCTTAGTAGGAGAGAGCACAAAGAGGTTTGGGGAAAGTGAAACTGAAAGGACGGTCGACGGGCTTTAAAACTGCACAGACTGCTCGAGCGACCACTTCATCGCTCGAGCAAACTTACTAACGTGCGTGGCCATCACTTGAGGCAAGACTCCACTGCTCAATGCATAAAAGACTCTCTCAGAAGTTCAGACACTCTGCAAAAAAAACTAGATGATGCCATTCACCGCTCGAGTGCAAGAAACACGGCTCAAGCAGTGTCAAAACTCAAGGAATGTTCTCAAAGTCTTGAAACACAACCCCTGAACATCCATAAACACTTATAAAACAAACTATCACCTAAAACTGAAATATATGAGTACCATTGCAATAATGTGAGACTAAGATGAGATAATCCACACATCATGAAATCTTCAAACTTGCAAGATAGATAATTATGAACGTGAGATCATCAGAAAGCGAGGTAAGAATGTATAAATGGACATAGGTAGCACATGAATGCAAAGCTCAAAGAAGAACATGATAGCTCACAAAGATAGTGTGTGTGTGTGTGTGCGCGCCCATGCGTGCGCAGTCCTTGAATGTCCACAATTGCTAAAGTTAATCCTAGTTGTGATCGGATGGCTAGACCTCCGGCAAAAGAATCTGTACGAAACTGAGAAAAGTCAAACCACTAGAGATCAAGGGGTATTTGTTGAGTAAACGCTCCCTCCTAGTCAATAAATGATTTGATTTGATTTTTCTTTATTTCTTTTGCTCACTCACTGGTGGCTTTCACACTTAAGAGTATGAAACCTAGCCAGAGATGCATGGATAAAATAAAGATAGCCTGGTTGTTGACTCTGAGGTTGCATTGTCCTCATGCCTTGACTACAATGAACTAAGGGGAAAGTCATGGAAGTGCAAAAGATGGTAGGTGGTTAAGAGACTCAACATCACCCAAGATATGCTAGTATGGGTCAATTACTCTAGAAATGTACAAGACACAATGCTAAAAGTCCATAGCGGAATTTGATCACTTGTGTGGATACCCCTGCAATTAATTAACTTAAGGATGTGTACAGAATGAGATCATGAAATCAATGAGCATGTACATTCAAAATGAGTTATAAGCAAACACATATGAAACCTTGCATGCAGCATGAGAGAAGGTCTATTAAATCTATTGCAAAGAAGACACGTATCAGTGACAATGAGATTATAACATCCATACACACAGAATGCCAATCAACATCCACTCATGCAACAAGTCACACTCTAGTCAATGAGCACCACTCCCAATGTCTTTCTAAGGAACTCAAACCTAAGAAGATCAAGGGGTTTTGTGAAAATGTCTGCTCTTTGATGCTCAATTGATACATGTTCAAGAACAAAAAGGCTCTCCTCAACTAACTCTCGAATAAAATGGTGACAAATGTCAATATGTTTAGTGCAAGAGTGTTAGACTGGATTCCAAGAAATATTGATGGCACTAGTGTTGTCATAGAAAATAGTAAGTGTGTATTGGTCTATCGAATAGTCATGAAGCATTTGCTTTATCCAAATCGTTTGAGCACAATAACTCCCCACAACAAAGTACTCTGCGTCGGTGGTTGAAAGAGAGATGGCATTTTACTTTTTGCTATGCCATGTAACCAAGTTATTTCTGAGGTAAAAACAACCTCTAGATGTACTTTTGCAATCATTAATACACCCTACCCAATTGGCATCAGAATAGCCAGTAGTATTGGCCGTGGAGTCAGAAGAGAACCAAATCCATCCCATGCCCCAAAGTCCCACTCACATACTTGATAATACGCTTAACGACTAGAAGATGAGACTCTTTTGGACAAGCTTGATAACGGGGCACAAATACCAACATTAAAGGAAATATCAGGCTGACTGGCGGTGAGATACAAAAGCCTCTCTATCATACTCCTATAGAGGGTATGATCAACATTAGTGACAGAGGGATCTTTAGAAAAATAAAGGCTCGTGCTAATGGAGGTCCGTGAGTGTTTGGTAGACTCTTGACCGAACTTAGACAAAAGGTTCTTAGCATACTTAGTTTGAGACACAAACATACCCAACGACAATTGCTTAATTTGTAGCCCTAAAAAGAATGACAATTCCCCATTATGCTCATTTCAAACTCATGTGTCATGTAATTCAAGAAATATTTAATCAAGAAATATTTACCAAGAGATTTAGATGTGAATCTAAACACAATATCATCAACATAAATCTGAGCAACAAAGATATGCGACGTAGTATATTTCACAAATAAGGTCTTATCCACACTACACCTTTGAAAGTCATTGTCAAGAAGAAAGGTAGTTGACCTATCATACCAAGCCGAGAGGCTTGTTTCAGCTCGTAAAGGGCTTTGTCTAACTTGTAGATATGATTTGGAAACTTAGGAATCTCGAAACCCTGTGGCGCTCAACATAGGTTTCCTCCTTCCAGTACCCATTCAAAAATGCACTTTTCACATCCATTTGAAACAACTGAAAACCAAGAAAGAGTAATGTAAGAATAGATTCGAGACGTGCAACAGGAGCAAACGTCTCATCACAGTCAACACCGTCTACTTGCGTATAGCCTTAAGCAATTAACCTAGCTTTATTCCTAACCACTGTAACATTCTCATCAGATTTATTCTTAAAGATCTACTTGGTATCTATCACATTCACATCTCTAGGTCTAGGAACAAGAGTCCAAACTTTTTTACGTTCAAATTGACCTAATTTTTCATGCATAGCATTTACCCAGCTATCATCTAGCAAGGCCTCTTTTACATTCTTAGGTTCAATTAAAGAAATATAGCACATGTGTGATAGCTCCTCCCGAAGTTACTTTCGGGTTTTCATTCGATATGTGACAGTCCTTGTCACTTGTTGTATAGAATGATTCAGCTTCACCCTTGCCGATGGCTTCAAGACTGGAGTGGCAATGGTGGTATCTCCTTGTACACTATTTGAACTTAGGCTTGCCATGGAAATTGGTACTTGTTGCCTTCTTAAGCTTTGCCTTGAACTTTTTCTTGACTTTGTGGTACTATGTCGAAGCTTGAGGACCGCCATCTTCTTCTCATGTAGAAACGCTATTGGGGAACCTATGTCATCTACAACCACATTGATAGATTCCATCATGGATAAAGTATGAAAATATAGACTCAAAAGGGTCTACTAGAGGTTGAATACCCTCGAAAATTACCTTCATCACTACTGGAGTCATATTTTCCCATGGGCTCTCTATCTTTGAAAATGAAACACTTACTCCCAAAAGTTTTGAAGTATTTCACATTAGGTTTCGACCCTTTCCACAATTCATATGGAGTTTGTAAGGTGTCGGGCCTTAAATACATATGATTCACCACATAGACTGCTACATTTAAGGCTTCAACCAAAACTTAAGAAAAACTTTCTTACTAAGGGGCGTGACCCTAGCAATCTCCGGAACCACCCAGTTCTTCCTCTCAATAACTTCATTTTGTTGTGGGGTGATAGGAGCTGAAAATTCATGCTTAATGCCATATATATCACAAAAATTTGAAAATGAGCTATTCTCAAATTCATGACCATGATCGGTTCGGATTTTTATGATACGCCTAATAGAAACACCATGTTCATTTTGGATTCTTAGGACTAAGGACTTGAAAGCATCAAACGTATCAGATTTTTTTCTTAAAAAATGTACCTATGTGAACCGAGAATAATCATCAATAGTTAAAAAAATTTATCTTTTACCTCTAATACTTTCAGTATGAGTGCGTCCTATAAGATCCATATGAACCAACTCAAAAAGACACTTGGTTGTTAAGCTATTCACCTTCTTGTGAGGGGCTTGAGTTTGCTTTCCCAATTAACATGACCCGCACACTTGGTTCAAAGACTTACCCATTTTAGGCACTTCCTCGCACTATTCCTTATTGGCTATCTTAGTTAAATCTTTGAAGTTGATATGACCTAACCATTGATGCTATAAGTCTAGATTGCTTATGATGGCCGAGTGACATGTAAGATCATTAGTAGTGACAATCCCATAGCAATTATCAAATGTGCGAATGACGGTATTTCCCTTTTTGTCCAAAATATCACATTTATCTTTTTGAAAACAATACCTTATGATGTGAGTCACACATTTGATTGATGCTCAAAAGATTAGCTCTAAGGCTGTTGACAAGCAATACACTATCGAATTTAGAAAGACTGAGAACACTTATAGAACCCTTACCAATGACTCGAAAGGTGCTGCCAACTCCAAATGTAATAATTCCTCTTTCATATTTCTGAAGAGACGTGAAATAGGATTTGTCACCGTACATGTGACGAGAACACCCACTATCAAGATACTACATGTGCGAGTCACGTGCTTTATAAGCGGCGTGAACAACAAAACAAGACAAGTCATTCTTTTTCACCAACAGTTTTTTAGTCTTAACAGAAGAGGGACTATCATGATTCTTGGAAGATGTCTTAGCATTGTGAACACCATTATGAACCATGGTATTATGTCTTGACATGTAGGGTTGTCGCCTAACCTATGAGGTATTAGAGTTTCTTCTATATTTTGGAGACACCCTACCAAACAACTCAAAACAATAAGGACGAATGTGGCCATACCTACCACAATGATAACAAATAAAAATAGGTTTTACCTCCCTTTCATTGATCATACCGCCTTTAGGTTGATGGAGAGACCTATCATCCTATTGAACCTTCAGTTTTCCCTTTCCTTGAGTCCTTTTGTCATCAGATGTGGAAGCATCCTCTCTTCGTAGTATATGATCACTATAGCCAATCCCACTTTTGTCAAAGCCCATTTGTTGGATCCAATGATATCTTCCAGTGTCTTTGACCCCTTGTTCCAAAGGTCAATTGTAGCTCTAGCACTCTTGAGTTCTTCATTTTTCTGGCTAACTAGCTCTTCCAAGGCAGCTTAAGACATCTCGATAGTTTCAATCTTTTCTTCATAAGTAGCATAGATTTTTAATAGCTCATTCATTCGGTCTCACAGGTCAAGAGTTTTGCACAAAGAGCTTGTCTATCATTTGATATTTTGATAGCATCATTCCTAGTTGCAGAAATCTCCTCCTTTAGTTTGACATTCTCACGTTCACATGCTTTGAGTTTGAAAGTGAGTTTGTCATTCAAAATTAATAAGTTTAGAGATTCCTTGTACAACTTTTCATATGTTTGTTGAAGCTCTTCACCTTCTATGTCATCATCATCATTATCTGAGGTTTCATCATCTATGACATTCTCAAATGACGGCCCATCTTCTTTTTGTTTGTCTTCCTCCTTGTGAACATCTAGTCAAGCAACTAAAGCATTGAGGTGAACAGTGCTTAGATGTTTGTGAAGATAACTTGCTCTTTCATGGAATTGCATAAGAACAACTCATGCATCTTTGGCATTCTCGCAATGAGAAATACATTGTCGCTCTCCTTCAGAAAGTGCTTCTCGAATAGTATTCAGAACTCACTCACTACTCTCCATGTCAGCTTTTTCATTAGCACTCCACTTCTCAATCGACTTGGTGACCATTTGATTGGTAATAGGATCAATCACAATTGTGCGCCAACCTTCAGGATCCCAACCTCTAAGATACACCCTTTATTCTACACTCCCAAAACAAATAGCTACTCCTATCAAAGGTAGGAGCACGATGCAGATTAGCTCCACGAGCAAACTCAACTAGCCTGGGAGTTGGTTGAGGGAAGCTAGAGTAGAATGCCGTAAAAGCACCATCCCCATCTTCACCAGATTCAACTTCATCAGCTTCTTGCTCTGACCTGTTTTCATTATCCCAAGTCACTATGTAAACTTTCTTTCTGTTCTTCTTGGAAGGACACTTGACAGCAATATGCCCAAACCCTTAACATTCATAACACTTGACTCTCTATACTCTCATTATCTTCTTTTTTGGTTTTGGAACAACTTTGAGTCTATCATTACCCTTATCCTTAGAACTAGTGTCCTTGAAATTAGGCTTCTTTTTCTTTAATTTTTTTTTTTTGAATTGTTTGGTAAACAAAGCTGTCATTTCGGACTCTAGATCAATTTCCACATCAGGATTCTTACCAAAAAGCCATCCTTTCTTTTTGTTTTTTCTTTGAAACTAGATGTGTCTCATAAGTTTGTTGGTTTCCAACTAACTGATCAAGCTTAAGGTTCTCAACATTCTGAATATTCTCTATAGCTATCACTTTTGATTGAAACCTATTGACTAATGACCTTAGAATTTCTCTAACAACCCGAGATTCAGGGATTTTTTCACTGAGTGTGAAACAAGAATTCACAATGTCACTGAGTTTAGCATAAAAATCATCAATGTCTCATCCTCACATATAAAAAGAGTTTCAAAAGCGGAGGGAAAGGCATTCAAGTTTTGATCATATGATAAAAGTAGTACTCTCGTGAATTATTTCAAGAATGTCCCAAGCCTCTTTTGCTACCTCACAAGTGCAAATACGTTGGAACTCTTTCGGAGTGATGGAGCAAAAGAGAGAATTATGTGTTTTCCTGTTCCAACTAGAGTTTTGATAATCAATTATATCTAATGTACCAATTGGTTTGGGAATATCAACACCATCAATGGTCACCATAGGTTCACTCCATCCATAGACGACGGAATGCCAAACTTTCTCATCAATAGATTTTTAAAATGCTCTCATACAAGCTCTCCAATATGAGTAGTTTGTTCCATCAAGTAAAGGAGATCTACGAGTCGAGTTACCATCGCAAATTGAATCCATTAACACAAATCACACTAATATTGTAACGACCCCAAAATGCGTATAAGAAGTCATCCTTGTTTAACTATGGGATAATGTGTTTTAATTTAATTATATCTATCGGAATTGAAGAACTATCTCTTGAGTTATGACTTTAAAACTGGAATTGACGACCTTTGTGGGTTCAGAAATCGGAATTGAGTACATAGATATATTAGTGGGAATTTTTAAAGCTATTTGGGAAAAGTAATTGGAAATTTAATTTGTCTGATTCGTTAATGTATATTTGGGTGGTTAACTTTGTACTGCAAATTGAAGGCCCTAGAGGCTTCAGAAACCAGAACAGGGGACATATTTATGATCAGCACAATTTTTAGAGTCACCTGTGAACTTTAATTGAAATTTGATTTCGTGCGATTTGTAAGGCCACGTTTGGCTCTCCCTATTGTGTTAAGCCATGTGTGTGTGTTTATTTATATATATAGATATGTCTTTAAGTGGTTGGTCTCATCTTTTGGGAGCCTAAAATATCTAAAAGAGACAGAAGAGAACCGTGAGGGAGAAAAGAGAAGAGAGACCAAGATTCTTGAAGAAAAGCTTAACAATCATGGGGGTTTGAAGAGGATTGAAGGGAATTGAAGAAAGAGAAGAGATCAACCATGGAGGCTTGAGGAAATAGAGGAGAATTAAGAGGAAGACAAAGATTGAATTAAGGTATGATCATCTATCTTGAATCCTTATGTTTAAAGCATCAATTACATGAAATCAAGGATTCATATGGAAGATGTGAACTTTGAACCCCAACTATGGCTATATTATGCTCTTGTGTTCTTGTGCTTGGGAATTGAGTAATATTTTGAGGTTATGATGTTTGATGGAGATTAATAATGTGAAATTTGTCATGTATTAAAGGGTTTTGGGCTTTGATTTACATGGAATTGAGGTTTGATTTTGAAAATGAGAAGTTCCAATTTTTCAGCCATTTTCGGACTGCAAATTGCCCAGGGCCGCACGTGCGGCTCTGTTTTCCGCACGTGCGGGAGACAGCTCTGTTCAGCCAACTTTGAATAAGCATATCTCTTGCCTCGGGACTCCGTTTTGAGTGATTCTTGACCCTAAAATCAAGCCCCGGAAGTCTAGTTTCCAATGGCAGTAGTCTCACTTCCAAATTCTAAATACAAAAATAATTATGCCCAAATTAGTGATGACTGTTCACTTTCTATCAACCAATTTTATACCATTTCTTCACCTAAACCATTTCCCATCGATTTCTCTTGTTTTCTGAGACATGGATTGTAACTTATTAAGGAATAATGAGCTTGGTACCACCATGGCTAATTGATTGAATGATCAAAGAGAATAAGTAAAGGATTGAGTATAATCTCATATTATGTGTTGTGCACTGTACTTGTAGGTCGATACGAGGACATCGTCCCATTACTACCGGGAGCCGATCACTGTGAGTAAAAGTAGTGTAACAATATGTTTCACTTACTTCCTGTGATTATGATTTATGTATTGTTATTTGTGAATGGTCTATTCCATTGATGTTGTGCTTTGATTCCATTAATCAATATGCTTGAATAATGACATTGATATGGACCTAAGGTCGTTCTATCCCTAGTAATAGACGTAGGCCGGAGGCCGTTATGATGTGAATTGTTTTGTCCCTATTAATGCAGTGATACATTTGCCTTCTGTTAATAGTTATTATTAATGTTCTGTTATCCGCAAGACAACTATGTCAACTTGTAAAAAACCATGGGAAAATCTTTGTGCACTATTGAGTAATAGTACTATAGCAGTACGTTTTACTTACTATTAATAGTTAATACTGATGTTTTGTTATCTGCAAGTTAATTATCTGAATTCATGATGAACAAATGGAACATATGTGTATTATGGAACAATGATATCTTTGTGTATCTAGAATCATTCTGTTTTGTTAATAATTGGTCCGAGGCCAATCTGTTGATATCTGGGCTTGAGGCCGCTCTGCATAATATGTTGGGCCTAAGGCCGTTTCGTATTATCTGTGGGCTTAAAGCCAATCTGTATCATGTCTGGGCTTAAAGCCGTTCTGTATCACATCTAGGCTTAAAGCCGATCTGTATTATATTTGGGCTTACAGCCGTTCTATATTGTATTTGCGCTTATAGCCGATCTTTATTATATCTGGGCTTATAGCCGATCTGTATTATATCCGGGCTTACAGCCATTCTGTATTATCTCTGGGCTTACAGCCATCCTGTATCATATCTGGGCTTACAGCTGCTCTGTATTATATCTGGGCCTGAGGCCGTTTTGTGTTACATGTGGGCCTGAGGCCGTTTTAAGACATGATTATGAATAAGATCTGTGTATGGTTCAATATGCATATTTACATTCTTTAAGTCTATGCTCGTTTAACTCACCTCCTTACATTGCTATTATTCACTGAGCCTCGCTCACTCCGTTTTTGTGTATATTTATGTAGGTGAGCCATCGGGGATTGACACTAGAGTTGTATTGAGGTCTACCCGTCTGTCAAGCCGCCTGGGGTATGTCTCCGTGTTGAGGCCGTAATTTTGATTATTGGGAGTTGTGTAATTTTTGGAGTCTTATTTAAGTGTGTGTGAGATCTATATAGATTCTGTGATTGTATGTGTAACTCTGGGAATGTATTTAAATACTTGAATCTAATTAAACCATCATGTATGCACAAGCTCAATGGATGTTGTCTTTTATTGACATTGCTTCCGCTTAAGGCCCCGTATGTGTTTAAATATTATTCTAAATTCTGTTTGAGGCCTATGTTCGGGCCGGTCATGAACCAAACTTTTAGGGGCGGGTTTGGGTCATGACAAATATAGCTTTTTTAAAACAAAGATCAAGTGACCCGCTCTGATTTTAATTGAAAAACCTAAGTAATTCATGATTCGAAACAGATTTAATTGCGGAAATTCCAAAACACACAAAACTAACAATCTAAATCATCTACCACAACGAAAGTAATTTAGATTGTTGTTTCACAAATAATAAATGGACACAAAGATTTTAACATAGAAAAAAACCACAGTTAGAGAACCTCCATTTGTGATATAAAAAAAAAAATACAGGCTAAAAGCCACTAATCAATCAACTATGAAGATAATGAAAATACACAAGAGTACTAACAATTAGCCAACATGCTCAAGAATTGCTTTTGCCTATTGTGTCTCTTTCAACACACCTTTGTCTCGGAATTGATTAGCCCAGTGTTGAATCCATAACACCCAAGTCGAATCCACGACAATGAGCTGCTTTGAACTCCTTTAAAGCCCCAAGCTCCAATCTTCGGAATCCATCGATCAAATGCTCTTGAAAAGTATAATCGAAACAACCCCTTGATTCAACCAATCAAATTCATGTGATGTGACCAATCACACAAAAACATCAAGGGAAACAAGGATAAGAACTCCAAAAGTAAACACAAACTCTCAAGTTTTAGATGTAGAAGTCATAACCCTAAAATTTGTAACTTGCACAGCTTTATATGAACCAAGGCTACGAGATCGCTTGAGCGAAGGAATGATCACTCGAGCAGTGTGTCTTAGATGCAGAGAAACCATAAGTGCCTTCACTCGAGCGATGGAAAGTTCACTCGAGTGAAGAATGAGATCTCTCAATACTTTTGCAAGCACGTTTAAACTAACTACTGAGAGATGAGCTTCTTCGCTCGAGCCACCAATTCTGCGCTCGAGTGGTCCAAATAAAAACAAAACACTAAAATGTAATTGAAACGTGTTTGTTCGCAGAATTGAAAACACAAAGGGACCTTGTGGACTCGTCTTTTCCCGCGCCCCTGTTTTCAAAAAGTTTGAAAGAAAGCCCTACGGTTCGGACACTCGTGGTTCTGAATCTAGTCTCACAAGTGCAATGTGAAACTGATAAACACCAAAGAGTCTAAATCCAGCAAATCTTTTGAAAAATCGATTTTAAATCAAATAATGCCAAAATTGGACTACATTGCCAGATACAGAGTCACCACATAAATATTTTATTTTTGGAGAAATTTAGGAAACCCTGACTCGTGCCGAAGGTCCCGTGTCGTCATCACCAAATTGCCTCGGCTCGGGAACTTGGGTACGAGGGAGGACGGTCATGAATTGAGCACCTCCGCTCACCCGATCAAAGATCGGCCTCTACTAATCATGATATGAGTTTTTTTATAAACATTAGTGTTCTTATTCTGGTTATTAAACTAGCTTTACTATGTGATGCGCACAAGCAAGTATAGACTAGTTTGCAAGACTTGGAATAATTCAACTCATGTTTGTTTGCGAAAATGGTTTGAATTTGCCACCTCAAGTGGGCTTAAAGTCTGCGGGTTAGCCACCAAACATAGTGGGCTTAAAACATGATTTGCCACTCAACAAAGCGGGCTTAAAACATACATTCGTTGAATTGTTTCAATTCAAACAATGAGCCTTCATCCACAGACATTCAAGTAGTTTAGCATTTAAGCACATAGACTCATGGCAAGCATGCTAATCATAGCAACATTTATATTCATGCAAGTATGCTAAAGCGTAAAAACTCACCTAGAACTCCAAGTCAAAACAGAAACTAGTTAGAAAGATGCATGATCCTAACTATACAAGATGTCTAATGCAACACATGCAATATGCAATTAATAGGCTCGGTTACTAGTATGGCATATGGATCATTTGATAACATGCGGCTAAACATGTATTCAAATAAGATATTGAAATGGCAATGTAGTTTGAATGATGCGCTGAGCCTCGGTGCATGTAAGACAAATGAATAGATGCAAGCATGCGATATGCTAATCGAAACATGACCCTAATCTAACCATCAAAAGCGGGTAAATAAAAGGGAGAAAGACGTGGGGTTGGAAGACATACACACATGCACGCACACTTATTACAACATTACGCCCTTGCGAAGGAGGGTCCGAATGAATAAAGCTAACTAACTAACTAAGCTAAGCTAAGCTAATTAAGCTAATTATTACAAAACTCGAATGAATAGCTAAACTAATTAACTAATTTATTACAACACTTAAAATGAATACTAACTATCTAAGCTAATTAAAATAAATTAGGCTAAGCTAATTAGATATTACAACATCAACTAATTAGCTATGACTAATTAGATTAATTAAATATTACAACACAATTCATTATACCAATGAAACAATTTAAATAACCAAACGCATTTGATATGGACACCAAGGAAGATAGATGGAGGTTGCACGTGCATTGCCTGAAAGCTACTCTATCTGCCCCAGACTGCCTCTGTTTCACCTTCAGCCACTGCCTTTGTTTCTGCAAAATTGCACTGCTGGCCACACACCAAGGGCCGGCCATGTATTACTAATGGCCGGTCGGGCCTATAGAGGGCCGACCGTGCATTGATTTGGTGCAAACTTTGTTTTTGTGCTCTAAGGTAAAATTAGTGCAAATAGAGAATTTTCAAGCTCTATTTGTCCTTCCTTCCTTCTCTGTCATAGGAAAACCTCAAGAGAAGGTTGGGATTGACTCTAAAACCATCAATGAGCAACATGATCGCTTGATGATCTCAGAGATTATCTTGGACCAAAAATCAATGAATGTAATGCAAAAGACCACCTTTCCCTTTTTGTCATGGAATGAACTCAAAAAAGGAAGTTGAGACGCTTCAAGGACATCAAGAACACCATGGATTGGTGTTTGATGACCCTTGACACAAGGAACTTGGCATGACATCCGACCAAGTTCAAGCTTTTCTAGCCATTTTCTTTAGGTGTGTTGATCCAAGTTTTAAACCAATTGCTTTAGGCCTTGCTATTCATTAGTCCATTTGTCCAAATGTGATGTTAAAGTCCTCTAAACGAGAAGCGATGTCAAAAAGAGGACCTCCCGAGACATGAGAAGGAGACTACACCGTTGACGATGAATCTTCGAAGAGATTAAGCCATTAAGTGTAGTCTCCTTTACATGCTTGGGTAACCTCAATTGGTTGAAACCATTCTCATGAATGAAAGATATGGATTAATTGATTGATTAGCAAATTTCAGCCTCAAAGCATGTGAAATGAACCAAGAAAGAATGTGAAGCAACAAGTATGCCAACTATGTAACCTCAAGTGTATCTTACAAGGTATGAACTAAATGGAAAAGCTTAGACAACCTCAAAACAATCCCAAATACATGCAAATCAAAGGTGAAACATGCATGAAAAGAGGATGAAAAACTAGGCAATAAAGATAAGAATTGAAGCTAACAAACAAGAATAAGGAGGGGTGGCTAATCCCTCCATTTTTGGAGCTTCAAAGCATGGTTTTCAGCCCTTTTAAACCTCTGAAAATTAGTATGAATACCAAAGAAAAAGAGTGAAAAGGAGAAGAGTTTGGGTTATGAAATAAAGGTGTAGAAAGAGCAAGCTCTTTCTACCCTTTTGGTAATCCTTCAAACTCAACTCCAACACTTCAAACAAGCTCAAAAACAACCAAAACAGCAAGAATTATGAAGTAAAGAACTGAAATGAAAGCAAGGAAAGAGAAAGCAAGCTTATACCTTTCAAGAAGCTAGCTTGTTCTTAAAGTTTTCAACTCAATTTCAATGCACTCTCAAACTTGAAATTCACTTCCTCAAGATCAACAAAGGCTTTAGGGTGATCAAACAAGGTTGTATATGATATGTATAGGTGGTGTAAGCAAACTAGGTTAGCTCAAAGGATGCCTTGCAATGAAAGAAGAAGGAGTCAAGGCTCTCAAGGTGTATATCTGTCTTTTAGATTTTTTTTTTCAACCCTCAAAACAATCCCAGAGCTTCGGTTTTATAGAATTCGAGCTGAAAAGGTAACAAATATCTTCAAAAATGGACAGCTGGCGGGCTCCCGCCCAGAACAGTGTTTATCGCCATCGATGCCGGCCGGCCATCACTGATGCACAGCCGGGCCTTGATGGCCTCTCCTATTTTTTGGTTTAAACTCAGCTCAGGGTGGGAAATGGTCCAGAAAAGAAACCTAAGGGTTCAAACAAGGTGAATGTGGAAGATACGAGGTTATTTCGGAAGCCTGATTGATTCTGAATCACTGCGAATTGATAATTCAACTTTCATCATTGAGTGCATTGAACCAAGCGTCTAAGTCTTGCGGGCAGTCAAAAATGAGGGTTTACAGACCTAACAAAAAGCATTTTCATGGTTGTTTTATGATTGGCCGTTCGATGGTCAATTTTCAAGCCTAAAATATTTAAAAATCGATTTTCTAATCTAGTTCTCAAATGATGCATCCTTTGTATGTTCCATAAGTTTCTACAAGTTATATTGGTCACTACTAACGTGTTTGTGCTAGTTCTCTTGCACATTCATGACTGTTTAAAATTTGGTCCCTTTATTGGCCATTTTTCAAGCTTAAGTAAGGAAACAAAAGCATTTTTTAGGCTAATTCAGAAATTTTGCTTCCTGTGCATCTGTCGTAACTTTCTACAAGTTATATCGGTCCCTCCTAAATTGTTTATGTCAATTCTCGTACACATTCATGGTTGTTTGACAATATAGCCCTCCAATGAATTCTGTAAGATTAAGTATGGAAAAAAATATTTGTTTAGACTAATTCACAAATGGTGCATCTTGTGCTTTTGTCATAAGTTCTTACAAGTTACATTGGTCTCTCCTAAGGTGTTTGTGTCAGTTCCCATTCACATTCGTGGTTGTTTGACAATGTATCCGTCTAACGGACTTTTTTCAAGATTAAGTATGGGAAAAAAATAATTTTAAGGCTGATTCGCAAATGGTGCATCCCATTCATTTGCCATAAGTTCATAAAACCTATATTGGTCCCTCCCAGGTGTTTTTGTTTGTTCTTGTACAAATTTGTGGTTGTGTGATAATTTAGCCTTCCGACGGCCTTTTTGAAACTTAAGTGTGGAGAAAAAAGCATTTTTTTAGCCTAATTCATAGTTTTTACATCCCATGCATGTGCCACAACAACTAATTTGGTCCCTCCCAAGGTGTTTGTATTGGTTCCTGGCCACATTTGTGACTGTTTAATAATTTAGCAATCTGAGTTTTTAATCTCAATTACTGAAAAAAGCATTTATTTGTCTAATACACAAACAATGCATCATGTGCATGTCCTGCAACATCCTATAAGTAACAATGGTTCTTCCCGAGGTGTGACTGCCAAATCACGAGGTTAAACTAAGGGGTGTGCACGGGTAGGTTCAGCTCGAGTATACCCTTAGCCCATCATCCAAACAGATGCCATCAGTTCGGTAAAGCAACCATTTTTCATCGACTGACTCATGTTTCGGACTCGACCAAATTAAAGACCTCAGTTTAGTGGTCGGTTCGGTCGATTCTGAACACCCAGTAGAGAAAGAGATGGAAAAAATATGAAAAATGAAATTGGAATTTCATAATAATAAAAAAACCTTGAACTTATATATTTATATTTAAATATATACACACAACTAAGAAAGCAAAAATAGAGAGAAAGTGGTGGAAAATATAGGAGAGGAAATTACCTTCACTCATCACTCATTAGTGTCATTGTCTCCACTCAGAGAAGCCACTACCATCAATCATTGTTGCCATCGCCACATCGGAGATGAAAGGAAAAGAGAGAGAAATGATATAAGAGAGTGTGAGATATGAGTATGTGTTTAAATTTCAAAGCGAGAGAAAAAGAGGAGAAAAATGAAGAGACCAAATCTGAGAATAAAAAGAGACAGTGTCTCTTTATTTTTCAAAGTTATTATGGAAAATGGGACTTTGAATATATATATATGTATGTAGAGAGAGAGAGAGAGAGAGAGAGAGAGAGAGAGAGAGAGAGAAGGGAGAAAGAGATATGAGAAAATCAACAAACTTAGAATGAAGAGAGAGATGGGAGTGTAAACGGTTCTGGGCAATAACACACCTAGAATGAAGATATATATATATATATAGAGTGAGAGAGAGAGAGAGAGAGAATATTCTTGTGAGAAGTCGGATGAAGTGAAATAGTTTGTGTGTGATAGAGACAGACTGTGAAGTGATAAGACCAAGGCAATAAAAAATTAATATACATCAATATCTATTCGGGTCATCGGATTTTTTCGGGTGTGAATTGCTTATATCCATTTCTGACTGTGAAATCATGAAATTAAATAGCTGAAAGTCGCAGTCGACCGTCTTGACAGTCGAAATCATCCACAAGAGCTTGGGTTGGCTCGGGTCAACTGGCTTGGACGGGTTGGCAGGTTACACGTACATCCCTAATGGCAACCAATATTGGATAAACTAAATCAAGGTTGGCTTCGTGGAAGAGAAGATTATTGTCGTTTGAGGTTATTTTAGTTATGAAATGGTGTGAGAATGCACTAAGTTCAAATATTACTATACTTAGGCTAATCTAGAAGAATATTTCCCTACCTAAAGTGCAATTCTGTTCTTGGTTATCATGGAAAGGAAGGGTTAAAACTTTAGAGTTTTTACATAGGATTGGTGTGCTTAGTAGCAATAGTAACTCACTTTGATTGTTTTCCAAGGCTGAGGTTGAATCACTTGACCATGTACTATTATGTCACTTCACTTGGAATGTTTGGACTGATATTATCAGGTGGTGGGGAGTTGAATGGGTTTCACCAAGATCTGTGAAATACTTACTGTAACATTAGGGAAGAGATAAATTTAAAGAGTTGGAATTGAAGATTTGGAGACCTCTTCTGTTATCAATTCTTTGGCCTATTTCAAAGCTAAGGAATGATTGTATCTTCAATGAACATATTCAAAATGGGATTATATTTGTTGAGTTGATTAAGACAAGAGTTGCCTTGTAGGTAAAAGTTCATTTCCCAGGTATTTTTTATTCGATTCATTTAGTGTTCCACTTGTTATCAATAAGAGTTATCCACTTGGTCAGATCAACACTCTTTGGTGGTTGGTTTCTTGTGTACTCCTCCCCTTTAGCCTCATTCAACTCCTTAAATTGTTTGTGCAGGTTATAGGTATAACCACTCAATCTCTGACCAAATTTTGTGTTCACTGTCTTTTCTATATCAACAAGGTCTCCTTGTAAATCAAATTGATCCTGCAAAAAATAGAGAAGTTATAAATATTTCCAAAAATAATAATAAAATGTCCGATAAATAACTAAGAGATTGTAACTTAATATAAAGATGAGTGAAATGTCCTATAATAGAATAGACGGTGAACTTACATTCCAACATTGAAACATCACCTCCTTAACTGAGGCATCAACATACTTGCACCTATGAACACTTGGATCTGGTAAACGTGTTCGCACCTCTACTTCAATCTTTGAAGTCTATTTTGAGGCATACGTTCCTATTGGTGCACTAGATTCTAGAGGGATAGGCAAATCAAGCTTTCCATCTCTAACAACAAAGCCTTGAACCTTTTTCCCTCGAGTCAGGCCACAAACACGCTTAGTAGTTGATGTTGTGACCATAATATTGAATTAGTTAGTATTTAGATCTCAAAGCAACGTAAATAACTTTACAATGTTATTTACGTCTATTTATC
This sequence comes from Camellia japonica, assembly GCA_030407325.1. Lineage (NCBI taxonomy): Eukaryota > Viridiplantae > Streptophyta > Magnoliopsida > Ericales > Theaceae > Camellia > Camellia japonica. The sequence goes on along the minus strand of JAPPVO010000059.1, from coordinate 52,242,230 downwards.
TTGCACGTGAGATCTTGATTGGGGAGGTTCAGTTATATGCTAATTTGTTGCCTCTTGATCTGGATTATTTTGATATAATATTGGGGATGGATTGGCTAAGTAAATACCACACGACTATTGATTGTACATCTAGGTAAGTTATTTTTCGACCTCCAGGACAATCCGAATTTATTTTTATGGGACATGGGTAATTCCTCCACCTTACTTGATCTCAGCTATGAAAGCGTGTAAGTTATTACAAAAGGGTGTCAGGGGTATTTGTGTAGTATTTTGAATGGACACCAGCGGATTTGTGCTTGATTATATTCCAATTGTTTGTGAATTCTCGGATGTCTTTTCCGAAAGAGTTCTATCTAGTTCTGTGAAATTGAATTTGCAATTGATATAGTGTGGGAACTCAACCCATTTCAAAAACTCCTTATAGAATGTCATCGGCTGAAATGAAAGAATTGAAGGTACAGTTGAAAGACTTGCTTGATAAAGGGTTCATAAGCTCGAGTACCTCTCCTTGGGGCGCACCAGTTCTTTGTGTAAAGAAGAAAGATGGGACACTTCGGTTATGTGTTGACTACCGGGAGCTTAATAAAGTAATGGTAAAGAATAAGTATCTCTTGCCTAGAATCGATGATTTATTTGATCAACTACAAGGTGCGCAAGTCTTTTCAAAAATAGATTTGAGATCCAAGTATCATCAATTAAAGGTAAAAGCCGAGGACATTGAGAAGACTGCTTTTTGAACCCCGATACAACCATTATGAATTTTTAGTTATGCCATTCGAGGTACTAATGCACTAGCAACCTTCATGGATTTGATGAACCGTGTCTTTAAACCGTACTTGGATGAATTTGTGGCTGTGTTCATTGATGACATACTCATTTATTCGAATAATATTGAAGCTCATGAAAACCATTTACGATTAATTCTTCAAACACAGAGAGAGAATAAACTATATGCAAAACTAAACAAATGTGAGTTTTGGTTACATAAAGTGGTGTTTTTGGGACATGTAATTAATAAGAAGGGTGTTTCTGTCGATCCACACAAGATAGAAGCCATTATGAATTGGCCAACTCCTACGAATGTGATAGAGGTGCGTAGCTTCTTGGGTTTAGTAGGATACTACCGGAGATTTGTTAAAGACTTTTCCAAAATTGCAGTACCTTTTACCTAATTGACCCAAAAAGGTGTTCCATTTGAGTGGACAGAACAAAGAGAATTTGCCTTCTAGGAATTGAAGACAAGGTTAACTACAACACCAGTTCTTGCTTTACCGACCGGTAAGGTGGGTTCATTATTTATAATGACGCCACTTACAAAGGATTGGGATGTGTGCTTATGCTGAATGGAAGGGTCATTGCATATGCTTCTCGTTAACTCAAGCCGCATGAAAAGAATTATCCCACATATGACTTGGAACTAGCTGCAGTGGTATTTGCTTTGAAGATATGGCAACATTATTTGTATGGTACAACATGTGAGGTCTACACTAACCATAAAAGTCTAAAGTACTTCTTTACCCAAAAGGAGTTAAATATGCGAAAGAGACGGTGGTTAGAACTTATCAAAGATTATGACCTGCAAATCCACTACCACCCGACAAAACTAATATAGTTGCAGATGCTCTTAGGGAAAAGTTATGGGGAATTCGGCGAGTTTGCTCACAGGGCAAAAAGAGTTGCTACTTGACTTCGAAAGCATGGACATGGAAATCATATTACGTGATCAAGGCATAGTGTTAGCGGTAATGTCAGCACAACTGGTAATAATTGAAGAAATCAAACAAAGGCAAATGGAAGATGATTCCTGAAGCAAATTTGTGATCAAATGGAAACAAGGCCAAGGCCTGGGTTCACCCTTGAAAATTCAATGTTGAAATTTAAAGACAGGTTGTGTGTCTCAAATGTTCCAGAAATTAAACGAAGGATTATGGAGGGAGCGCATAAGTCTAAATTTGTATTGCACCCTCTAATACCAAAATGTACCAAGATTTGAAGCAAAATTTTTGGTGGCCAAGTATGAAGAAGGAAATTGTAGAGTTTGTTTTGAAATGTTTACAATGTCAACAAGTGAAGGCAGAACACCAAAGACCAGCGGATTTACTTCAACCTCTCCCAATCCCGGAGTAGAAGTGGGAACATATAACGATGGATTTTATTGTTGGCCTACCGAACACCCCGAGGTATGAATTCCTATATATGAAAGTTCAATATAATACGGATAAACTTGTTACTGTGTGTATGAATGAAATTGTCCGATTACATGGTGTTCCAGTTTCAATTGTATCCAATAAAGATCTGAAATTTGTCTCCAGATTTTGGCAGAGTTTACAGGATGCTATGGGAACAAAGTTGAAATTCAGTACGACATTCCACCTCCAAACTGATGGCCAATCAGAGAGAACAATACAAACATTGGAGGATATGCTTCGGATGTGTGTCTTGGACTTCTAGGGGAGTTGGGAAACTTATCTATCATTGGCAGAGTTTGCATACAACAATAGTTTCCACTCAAGCATAGGAATGGCACCATATGAAGCTTTGTACGGGAGGAAATGTCGCTCTCCAGTGTGTTGGACCAAAGTCGGCGATAGATCATTGTTTGGGCCTGAACTTGTGCAATTAATGATGGAGAAAATTAAAATCATTCAACAAAGGTTGAAAATCGCCCAAAGTAGGCAAAAGAGTTATGCGGATCACCGACGAAAGGATTTGAAATTTGAGGTTGGTAATTATGTTTTTGTTAAAGTCACCCCGATGAAAGGACAAACAAGATTTGGCAAGAAAGGAAAATTAGCACCCCGATATGTAGGTCCATTTCAAATTTTGGAAAGAGTGGGTCCAGTGGCTTATTGTGTTGCTCCTCCACCGAGTATGGAGCAAATACATAATGTGTTTCATGTATCGATGTTACGGGGTTATCTCCAAGATCCGTCCCATGTCATAGACTATCGTCAGATTGCTTTGGATGACAACTTGATCTATGAAGAGAAACTGATTCAAATTTTGGATCGACAAGTGAAACAACTATGGAACAAGACAATTCCAATGGTGAAAGTTGAATGGTAGGAACATTACGGGAAAGAAGCCACTTGGGAGAGAGAAAAGGAAATGAAACAACGGTATCTGGAGTTATTTGCAACTTGAGATAAAATAAGTTTGAGGGAACAAACTTTTTAAAGGGGGGAAGAGTGTAGTAACCCGAACTCTTTTATATGCTTCATATGCTTTAATTTCCTCATTCTATGCGTGATTATGTGTGTGCTTATGTGTTTGATGTGAAATTTCATGTTTTAACGTGTGAATTACATGTTTGTAAATTTGTATTTGTCGGTTATGAGGAAATCTGTTGAAATTACGACCTTTAGACTGCAAATTGAAAGCCTTAGAGGTGCAATAAACCGAAATTGACTTTACAATTATGATTAGCATGATTTTTAGAGCATAATATAAAGTTTTGTAAAAATTTGATTTGTAATGAATTAATTAGATTTATTTAAGCTAAACTCTTAAGTAAGCTTAAACTTAAGCTTAATGAGCTAAGCCTTGTTAGATGTAATGTATATACATAAGCCTTAGGAGACTTAAACTCATCAAACCACCAAGAAATATCTCCTGGAGAGATAGAGAAGAAGAGAAAATAGAGAGAAGAAGAGTATTCAACCTAAGCTTGGAGATTGGAAGAAATTGAAAGAGTAACTCAAAGATTGGTTCAAGGTAAGTGGCAATCAACTCAAAGACTTGAAATATCTCTTCAATTGCTTGGAGTTAAGACCTAAGATGAAGCTTTTGCACTCATAAAAGTTAGGGTTTTGAGTTATGATCTTGGTTGAACATATCTCATGAAATTGAACATGGAAGCTTAGGATTTGGTTAAGTGAAGGGTAGATTATTCTATTTTGGGCTTATGTTGGGTTAGATTATGAGGAATTGTTTCCTAATCTTGCCTCTTTGCATGCTTTGAGCTCATGGATATATGTATATATATATGAAAAGATGAAGAAAATGAAGGAATCATAGAAATTAGAGTTCTATATGTCAACTTAAAGGAAGTTTGATCTAATTGAGCTTGTGTTTCATGCTTAATATGTTCATATATCATGGTTATGAAGTGAATTTGCTTGAATTGAGCCTTAGAAATACATTTGGAAAGCTTGAATTTGTTGGATATTCGAACTGCTCAAATAGAGCCCAAAACCGCACGTGCGGGGGTCACAGCCGCACGTGCGGAAAATAGGGGAAACAACACCTTTCCGCACGTGCGGTGAGGGTCTTCTGCATGTGCGGGAAACAAGGAAAAAATCTACATCTTTTTGTACATCTTTTCGACCCTTTGAATTTGTTAATGTATATGTTTAAGCCCTCCAAAATGCTTAAAAATGAATAGAAAATGAATGAAACAGAGAAATAATTAAAGAGAAGAAGCTAAGAAAAGATGAATTGCTTATCAAGTTGTGTGTGTGCCATGTGTAGGTCACTCGCCGGAAGGGACCATTGCATGACTAAATCACTGTGAATAATAGTAGTGTAACGATAAGTTATGATTTATGTATTTTGTTTATGATTTATGTATTTTGGATTGAGAATGGCATACTCTATATAATTGTGTTTTGATTGAAATGATTGAGCATTGGATTACAATGGTATATGAAATGGACCCAAGGTCGTTCTGTTTCTGTTATGTATGATGGGCCCAAGGCCGTTATGGCTGATATGGATTGTTTATGACTCATGGCCCTAAGGCTGAAGGAGATGGAGACATGCCGATGTTCCATCTACCCTATAATGTTCAGAGCAGCTGTTGATATGTTGGGCCTAAGACCGTTCCGTATTATGTTGGGCCCAAGGTTGTTCTGTATTATGTTAGGCCCAAGGCCGTTCCATCTTATATTGGGCCCAAGGTCGTTTCGTCTTATTTGGGCCCAAGGCCATTCTAGAATATTATTATGGATAAGACATGTAAACGTTGTATATTTATTCTTCAAGATATATGCTCATTCTTATGAACCGTCCTACATTATTATTATTCATTGAGCCTTACTCATTCCATATTTATATATATTTATGTAGGTGATCAACTCGGAGGCCAGCCCTAGGTCAACTTCAGGAACTTTTGATGGACCTGTTTTGTTAAGCCTCCAAAGTTGAGCCTTTTGTCTTTTTTTTTTTTTTTTTTTTTTTTTTTTTTTTTGAGGAGTTCCTTTGATGCCATTTTTTGTTAAGTCTTTGGTGGCTTTTATTGAACACTTGGTCAATATATAATTTTTGGGCTTTTAACTCTTTGTATATAGTTACATGACTTGGAGTTGTATTTATATGAACTGTGTATGTGAACTCTCTATATGTGACTTGATGCTTAAAATCCTAGCTTATAAGCACTGCTTAATGGATGTCTTGTTATTTTATTTGCTTCCACTCAGGCCCCGTTATGATAAACTCTTGGTAATTTTGTCTGAGGCCATAAGTAATCAAGAGGTTACTAGCCGGTCATGATCCAAACTTTTAGGGGTGGGTTTAGGTCGTGACAGAGATAGTAGGTGGTGCCACTCTTGAATTTCAGGCCGCATGGTATAACAATATTGGATGTTGGTAAGGGTCATCCTAGTGTTATGTCAGCATAGCTCGGTAACTCCACTGATGGTTCAGAATGTGTTTATGGCTAATTGCATGGGGTTTAGACGATAAAAGTGAGTCATTTCCCGAAATAAGATGTTAAGGAGGAATGTGATTCCACCCTATATTGTGGATACTACGAGAAATGTAGTTATCCCAGGCATGATGGAGTTATTCTCACTTGCTAGACGTATCTTGACGTCAGTTGGGATGTTGAATTCTTAGCGAAAGTTTTTGATTTTGGTAGAGGTATAAACTCTCCGTCTATGCATAGCTATGATGTGTTCTTGGTGTTCTTGATGGTTATATTCAACCTAGGGTTTGGAAAATTTTGGAAGTCCTAAGTTCTGGGACTGACAATTTGGAAAATCTTGAGTTTTACGGCTAAAACGTAGATTCAAATCTAGAATGTGAAAAAATAGAGGTAAATATGCAGGAAATTCGAACAAAACTAAAAAAATGAAGAATGGTAAAGATCAATGAAAAACAGGTTTGAGAAACTTGAAAACTAAAACTAAGGGTCTAGGGGACTTACAGATCAGTAATGGAGAAATGGACGCCAGACTTGAGTTCATTGGAGAAAAATGAAGCTTTTGATCGGAGCAGAAAATCATTTTGGTTGCCAGAGACAGCGAACAGAGTAATTGCAGTGGTGGAGATTCGAAGGTGCAACAATGGAGGTTAAAGAGAGAAAGTCAGAGAAGAAAGAAAGTTAGGAATATGAAAAGTGGGAAGATGAAGGGGTGGGAGAGGAGTTTTGGTGAAAGAGATGGCAGTAAATGAAAACATTTTAAATTTCTTGGGAAACGTGTAATAGTTAACGTCAGCTGACATCAGGTCAAGCGATGTGTGTCGGTGAAAGGACGTGTTGGGAACCAATAAGGAGTTGACACGTCATTGGTGTAGGTATAACGATTGAGGTTGTTTTGAGATGACAGCTTTTGAATTTTGGAGTTCTTGAACTAGCGAGTCGTGATCTCGGTTAGTAGTGTGATCTTAGTTGGCATGATGAACTAGGACGAGAAGAGGCATCTGGGTTCTATGTTTTTTGTAACTTCTTGTTTCTTGGAAGTCGGCAAGTCGTGATCTCAGTCAAAGAAGCATCTCCCAACATGCTTAGTCGACATGTTGGGAGGTTTGACAATATAGGTTTGATCACCTCAGTATGGTTGAGGTAAAACCTAGTGGGCAGTTGTGGGGATATAATTTTGGGTTGTCCACGTGGCCTAGGTTATTGGCTGAGGTGCTACGTGGGTGGTTTAGGATTGCCAAGGTATGATGTGATCATACCGGAATCTGAGATATTCAAATAGATGACAAGACTCCTAGATGATATTAGACTACCTGTTTGGGTAAGGTTAGACTCTTGTGAAGTTGATCTTAATCTAAATTGGAAGAGTCCTAGATAAGTGATATTTTGTAAAGGATAGAGTCCTATGAAGTAAGACTTCTAGGGCATGTTTGATTGGGTGGATTGGAGCATGGGATTGGGATTATTAATCCGTGGGCCCAATTATCTTATGTTTGTTTTAACATTTTGGTTTAGGATTATTAATCCAATGGATAATTAATCCAACAAATTTGTAGGATTATTAGTAATGGGGTAGGGGTGGGATTATTAATCCAATGGATATTAATCCAATTGGATAGTGAATACCACACTAATTTAATAGGATTATTAATACTTCACTATTAGTCTTATGAATCAAACATGACCCTAAGGAAAAGTGGGCACTGTTAGCTATATAAAGAGGGTACCCCCATGGGTTTAAGGTACGTTCTAAACTAGTGTATTATTTTGAGCCGATATCTTTGAGAGATAGTTGATGACTTGATTGTCGGAGTGCCTCCGGGTAAATGAGCCACTAGTCTTGTGGTCTTCTAATGTGCAGGTGTTGGACTTATTTATTCTTACACGTGCTCTATGGTTTAGTTCCCAAGATTTCGACGAAGAGATTCAATTTGATTATGAGGTTAAAATTCAACACCTATAGTTTTCATGACAACAATTAAACCAAACATGACTATCAATAAAATTGTAGAGAAATTAAAGAAACATACAAAAATCAATGATCAATAGCAATGGCATTGTTTTTTTCCATCATGCTTTGTCCCTACACCTCCCAACCCGTCTTGGACGAGTTTCCTCCACTCCAATGAGAAAGCGGGCTAGGGACGGGTTTCCTCTCCTCATCCACTTCTATCTCTCTCACCCTCAATTATATTTATTAAATATATTTATATATAAAATTTAAATTTCTTACATAGAATAAAATATTACCCTTATAAACTCATTTTCACATTTTTTTTAAAATCATTTTACATCTTTTAATCTCATCACTTACAAATTATTATATGTAACCATAGCATCTTGCATTTTAATAATACCACCATTCAAAAGGTTATAAAATTAGCCAATCGTTGTCTAGCTCTTGCCTCGACCTTGCTAACTTGCCAATTTGTCCCACCCCCAATATGATTAAAGATAGAGGTAGGACACCACAATACTTGTATCTTCCCACCCTGCCCCGTCCCCGTTGTCATCCCTAAGGATTAGGTAATATGTGTGAAAGCAATACCTTTTTCTTTTCATTCTATTTGTTTGATATGAGATTTTTTACTAACTTGCTTTCTTTACTTCCCTTTTATTTTAGGAAGAAATTCAATACAGTGGGACAGATAAAAAAAAATTACAAAAACATATGGGGTACAAGTGATTTTGTGATGGGGTGTAAGTGAAAGGTTTTGGGGATGCAAATGTGACTTGCACTCCTCCATGTTTGTTTAAAAAAAAAAAATAAAAAAAATGCTAAAGATTCTAAAATTTTGACCAAAATTTCTATCAAATGTTTCATATGAGTGTGAGACCCACACTATGTGGATTCTAAATGGATCTCACACTCATATGAGACATTTGGTAAAAATTTTAGTAGAACTTTTAAGATTTTTGACATTATTCAAAAAAAATTCTCCCACTAGGATGTATTCCCTTTTATTTTATTTTTTACACACTAATACTATAAATCATTTATTATTTTTTGTCATCTTATGCATGGTTTGGTTGAATAAAAATTAATTTGCACATCATTATTAGTAAATTATTAAAGGCCCTTTTAATCCAAAATATAATGGTTGAATTATCGACTACATTAACTATCCTAATATCCAAATACAGTAATCTTTATAAAAAAAAATAAAAAATAAAAATTACTAGAGCAATGCCAGAGAGGCGAAATTTTTTTTTTTACTCCACTCGTCCCAAAATAATGGTTCCTTTTGGGAAATCTAACTTTTTTTTTGTAGTACAATTATTGCACTTTAAAAAAATTAATTTTTCAAAATTACCCTTTGATAGTACATTTTTTGGGGGAATATCAATGTTATAATTGTACTTTTTATGTTGTTTATGAATTTAAAAGAAAGGCAAAATAAGAAATTTATATTATTTTTGTACTTAATTTTTTGAAAATGGACTAATATTTTGGAACAATGAAAAATAAAATAAGGGACTAATATTTTGGAACGGAGGGAGTATCAAATATTCACATGAGTTTAGGTCCCACTCACATGAACATGAGTGTGGGTCTCACATTATGTGAGTGTTTGGTAAATTTTTTGATAGAAAATTTGGAGTCTTATGTATGATTGAATTTATTATTCATCATTAAACCTGCGATCTATTTAATACTCTCCGGAATGATTTGGGTATATAAATTTTGTCAACACTAAAATTTGTCAATACAACACAAATTGGAAATAATTTTTTTATTTTTATTTTTAAAAGAAGTCTTATAGAATTTTAGATGGCTAATGAGAACCATAGAGATTTGCTTTCATGCTGCATATTTGTGTTGGTAGCTATCATGCACATGCTGAACCATGGATGTGTTGAAGGCAAACATGGTGTAATCCAAGATTATTTAAACTTAAAACATAAAGGAACAATCAAGACCATAGAGGTCAATTTCAAACAAAAGCTCTTCCTTCTTCTTTCTCTCTCTCTCTCTCTCTTCCCTCTCTTTTCTTTTCTTTTTTTTTAATTTTAGCTATAAATATTCAGAGATTTAGGGGATTAATTGTTTATTTGATTTGATTTTTAATTTTTGGCAGAGTGAAGATGGTGATGTTTTTTTTTTTTTGATCAGCAAAAGAAAATTTTATTGATAAATCAAACGAAGAATGAAAAGATACAATAAAAGAGGTGCAAAAGCATCACTGTGAAACATCGAGATCCCAACCAGGTTGGCACCAAGATGCCCACAAAATCATTTGCTAGCACAAACTCCAGAACTCGAAGTTGGTGAGCAACCAACTAACAAAGCAACACGCAAGAAAAGCAAAACAAAACAACCCCCGAAAACACACCAAGACAGAGAGTGTAAAAACAAAACAAAATAAACCAACCCCCAATTACACAACAGAAACAGCCCCATGCAACCATAAAACACCACCCAGCAGTATGCCAATGACAGACCAAAACTCAACCCAGCAGCATCTGCACCAAGCCAAAACAGAACAAAACAGGACTCAACCCAGCAGCTTCTTCAACTGGTAGGCATGGTTATAATTTGCCGTAGGTTATAAATGAAGTCCTGAACTGAGTAAGAGCACCCCTTAGAATATGCTGTGACCCAGAATGCCACCCTCACCTTAACCAAATCACAAAAATCATCAATCCAAAATTGGCTTCCATTAAAGATTACTTCATTCCTAAGTTTCCAAATGGACCACATAATTGCCAAAGGGATGGCCTTCCAGATTTGAGTTGCAAGATGACCCCACTTAAATCCCAACCACCAATGAAACAGTCCCTCCACACTACTAGGTAAAACCCACTGTAAACCCCACCAATTCAACAATCTTGACCAAACTTGCCAAGCAAAGGGACACCATAGTAATACATGGATAACGGATTCCTCCTCATTTCTGCAAAAAACACAATTAACTGAAGTGTTTTGATTCAGCACTCCAATCCTTCGCAAGAAAACAACAATCTTCAACCTTCCTCTCCAAGCTAGCCAACAAAGGAATTGGACTTTTGGTGGAACCAGCTTATTCCAGATCAGATTAGTGCTCATCAAAGGAGTGCTAGGCACATATTCTCTTAAAAGGGAGGCTACACTGAACTGATGTGATGAACATAGCAGCCATTTCAAACAATCCTCGCGCTCTGCTGCCCCCAACTCAACCTGGCTCACAAGTGATACCAACCTAGCTAATTCCTCATTCTCCCATGCAAATAATGATCTTCGAAAATTCAGATTCCATTCCCCTGATACACTTCTTCTTCCCAGTAACACGCCCAATGTTATCTCTTTCTCTGTTGACAGACTATACAGCCTCGGAAACTCCAATCTAAGACATTGCTGCCCAATCCATTGATCAACCCAAAAATGAGTCTTGTGCCCATTTCCCACCACCAGTTTTGAGTTGTGAAGGAAAATACTTAACAAGAGGGGGTTTGATTGGCCAACACTTACAATCCCACCCCATATTCTAGAGACAGAAGCTGTAGAGCATGAAAATGGTTCCCATCTTCCTCCACTAAACTGATATCTACTACACAGAACTCTCTTCCACAAGGAAGTATCTTCAATGCCAAATCTCCACCACCATTTAGCGAGTAGACAGTCATTTACATCCTTTAACTTCCTAATCCCCAAACCTCCATGTTCTTTACTGACAGTGACCTCCTCCCATTTAACCATATGGATCTTTTTCCTTAAGTCAGTCGCACCCCAAAGAAAGGCCGCCCGCAGATGGTCAATGGTCATGATCACAGATTGAGGCATCTTGAAAATGGATAAGTAATACACAGGGAGACTAGACAAAACAGATTTTATGAGAGTCAGCCGACCACCAAAGGATAGCAGTTTCCTCTTCCAGGATGCTAACTTCACCCTCACCTTGTCAATAACTGGTTTCCAAGTCTTCTTTAATCTTGGACTAGCACCAAGAGGCAAGCCAAGATACAAGAAAGGAATGCTTTGAGATTTACAATTAAGCCTATCAGCACACTCCATTACCACCTGCGTAGGAACCCCAACACCACAGACAAAGCTTTTGTGGAAGTTTATTTTCAACCCTGAGACTAACTGGAAGCATCTCAGAATTCTCTTAATTACCAAAACTTCCACCACCTCTGCCTTGCAAAAAATTATCGTATCATCTGCGAACTGTAGATGTGATACAGTCACACTTGATCCATTCTGACCTAAGACTGCTCCTGAGATTAACCCTGCTGAACATGCCCTTTGTAATAACATATTCAAACCCTCAGCTACAATGTTAAATAGGAAAGGTGACAGGGGATCCCCCTGCCTGAGTCCTTTTTCAGGAGTGAATTCAGACGTCGGAGACCCATTAACAAGGACTGAGATTCTGGACGAACATAAACACTCCTGTATCCATTTTCTCCACTTAATTCCAAACCCAAATCTACTCATCATATCCAACAAAAAGTCCCAGTTAACAGAATCATACGCTTTTTCAAAGTCTAACTTTAATATCAACCCCATCTGCCCACTCTTCTTCCACTAGTCAACTACTTCATTGGCTATCAAAACCCCATCGAATATGTTTCGCCCCCCTAGAAAAGCAGATTGTGCCTCCCCGATAACTCGAGGCATCACTTTCCTCAATCTATTAGTGAGTACTTTAGCTAGGATTTTATAAAGTGACCCAATGAGACTTATTGGTCTATAATCTGAAATAGTAGCTGGACCATCAATCTTGGGAATTAGAGTGATGAAAGAACTATTCACACCGCGAACCAACTTCCCATTCTCATAAAAATCATTGAAAAACTGAAGAACATCAACCTTAAAAACCTTCCAGCACTTCTGAAAACACATCAAGTTGAACCCATCCGGACCAGGAGCTTTGTTTCCGTCGCAACTCTTAACAGCAGCCCATACCTCCTCCTCGGTAAAGCTAGCCTCAAGACTCTCTGCTATACAATCATTGCCAATAGATTGAAACTAGCCAAGAATTTTTGGTCTAATCCTCCACTGCTCGGAGAAGACTTTCTTAAAGTGTGCAAGGACCTCCTGTTTTACCCCCTGAGGATCCTCAACCACCACATCTCCCACCGATATTGAGTTCAACAGATTCCTATTTTGCCTGCTGGATGCCACAATGTGGAAAAACCTCGTATTTTTATCACCCTTCATACTCCAGTCCAATCTGGACTTCTGGAGCCAAATCCATTCTTGTTTTTTGTACAGAGACCAAACTAGTTTCCTGAGCTCACACCTCCTTCCAGCTTCAGTTTCAGACAACTCCCTAGATTCAGCCATCAAATCAAGATTGTGCAGCTCATTTTCAGCTAACTTCACAGAATGTGAGACATTCCCAAATTCCTCAATGTTTCATTTCTTCAAAGTCCACCTAAGGGTTCGAAGCTTCACTAGAATGACATAGCCAGCCCAACCTGTGACCACTGTTCCAAGCCAGACATCCTTAATAACTGACAAAAACTGGGGATGCAGAGTCCAAGCATTGATGAACCGAAATGGTTTTGGACCCCAATCTCTATCATCCTCCATTAGAAGTAAAGGGCAGTGATCAGAGACCCCTCTTGGAAGACCCCATAACTTAAAATTATACTTCTCTAACCACTCTGTTGAGAGCAGAACTCTATCAATTCTGCTCCAACTGCCTCTCACACTTGAATTGCTCCATGTATATTGTCTACCCTGCATAGGTAAGTCAGATAGTTCCATATCCTCAATAAAATCGTTGAACTCCTTCATCCCTCTATCCCTTCTTGTGCATCCCTTTCTTTCTCCCAGACTTCTAATCTCATTTAAGTCCCCCCCCAAACACCAAGGATGATTGAACTGTGACTTTAAGTTCCGCAACGAATTCCAGACAATTCCTCTCATGGCCACATCATTCGGGGCATAAACATTAATAAAAACACAATTAAAATCAGGAAGAAGCTTACCTGCTAGAATGATGAAATTTCTGGAGCTGCAGCAATGAGAAAGTGCAAACACACTAGGCTTCCATACACACAAAATTCCACCGGATAAACCTTCTGCGTCTACCACCATATACTCCATGTCATCGCAAGGCCATAGAGAGTTTACTAGCTTCGTGGACACTCCTGCTTTCTTCGTCTCTTGCAAAAATAATACATCAACTTTCCTTTCCTTGACAATACTCCTAATCTTTTTACGTTTAACCGAAGACCCAAGACCCCTTATATTCCATGACATAAGCTTCATTAAAACCGGTAGTTAAACTCCCAAAATCTCCACTGATGAATGTCTACACAGGGACATCATCATGCCCCTGAGTTGCATTCCTTACATCCTCACCTTCAAGCTCAACAATTCTTCGAATCGCCACCTCTTCATTGCCCAGGAAATCAATTCCCAAAGCTTTACCCAGCTTAATAGTTTCCTCTGCCTCAGTTATAATCTCTTTCTCTTTGGTCAGGCCCAGGCCGAGTGATCGTGAATGTGACAAAACTGACGCCGCCACTCGGAATACCGGACCTTTATGCCAGATGGCCATGGATGATGGCCCTCCACCCTGTGAACCAGCTCTTCTTCTTCGAACATATGTCCCTCCCTTGATCCTTCTTTCTGATTCGATGACTCCATGAGCCCTAGACTCATTAATGGTCTGAGTTTGGCCCCTGTTTGACATTTCGCCTTTATCTCCTATTAACACAATAGTTTGATTTTTAGGCGTAGATGGACGAAGCCCAGCTTGATCTTGAGCCATCCCACTAGTAAGATGTGTCTGGGCTAGTGCAAGTGAGTTATTATTGGGCCTACTAACATCCTTAAAATGGGCCTTGTCCAACACAACCTGCAGATTAATCCCAGGCCCAGCAACTCTATCCTCACTCAAACTTTTCATAAACCCCACCTCTTCATCTTCAATCACATTAATGTGATTGACTACGTCGACATTTACAAACAACCTGCATTTGATCATCCACTTATCAATGACCTATTGTATGTTGAGTCACTACATATATAGTTATGGCATCCTTAAGTAGACAAGTTGGTGCATGGTTTTAGGTTAATCCCGGAAGGTATCTTGACAATTAGACAAGGTTCTTTATATATTGGACAGTAAGTTTCCTTAATTTTCTAATCCTCTGTTGATTATTTAAAACTTATGATAATAATTTTGAACCCACATTTGATTCTCATGTTGGTAATGATGGCATATTAATTCAACCTTACTTTACGTTCATGTGGCAAACAGAGCAATAACTATCAAAGCACAGGATGTTATGATCTTAGTTGCCCCGGTTTTGTACAGACAAATCATAAGTTTGCCATTGGTTGCACCTACAACGGAAAGACATTCGCCATATCTATACTGATATACAAGGTATATATATATGTATGCTACAATCTATTTAACTAACAACTTATAAACCTTAAATACGACTCAAGTTATTTTCTTGGAAACACTAGAAGAACATGCGGTTTTCTTTTTGGATTTTTATTTTTATTTATTTATTTTTTGATAACTTAGTATCAGTCCCACTAGACCAACAAATTCAAATGATCAATCCATCATCCATGGGTGAGGGGGCCAGCCAAGACAAAACTCTATATGGAGTAGTCCCAAAAAAATTATTTGCATTTATAGGAGGTTTTGAATCTAAGACTCTAGAAGAAACACACCCCCGATCCCAAGCTTTGACCACTAGGTCAACTCCTTAGACTTTTTTGGAACAAATTATACCTACTGTTTATGTAGTTTGTCTGGTGTCAATTTTAGTCATGATTATTACAACAATTTTATTCTTGAAATTTTTACATTATGTCAATTTGGTCTAATTGATTATACCCTTTAAAAATTAAATTGAAATCTAGGAACAAAATAGTTCATTCATTTTTCTCATTATGATTGAGAGGTTGGCGTCCAATTAGAAATAGTCTATTTCCTTTTGAATGAACCGTTTGTTCTTGATTTATGTCCAATTTCTAATACATGTTATCAATTAGACTAAAATGACACTACATGATCAAATTGACACAAGATAAATTACAAAAATCATAGGTATAATTTTTCCAGTTCTTTACAAAAAATTATATGGTAAATTACATTTTTTACACTAAAATTTTCATCTAATTTCATTTTAGTACCTCACCTTTTAATTTAAACAATTAATGTTCAAACTTTAACTTATGTTTCAATGTGGTCCTCTTGACACTTACAATTACAAATTTGTATGAAAAGTGCTCACGTCAATACATTTTACAAATATTCACTACAAAAAATTAAGGTTTTGAGGATCAAAATTTAGGGACAAAATTATTTTTTAGGGACTAAATATTTTTGTTGAGAAAAATGTCATTATATTTTTAGCAACGAAAATTAGACATTAGTAATGAATTATTATCTATTTGGGACCAATTTTTTTGTCTAAAAAAAAATCATTTCGAGACCAAATTATTGTCCCTAAAAGTATATTTATTAGTGACATTTTCAAAATTGTCACTAAAAGCCTTATTTTTTACTTTTCAGGACGACCTTTTAGCGACTATCCTCACGATGATAGAAATTGATCCCTAAATGTCTTTTGCAACAAAAGTTTTACTTTTAGAAACCAAAACATTTTGTCTCTAAAACTCTTATATGTTGTAGTGATTAAAAGAAAAAATCCATATGACAAATTACACGTACATCCATAAACTTTCACTCAAATTTTACTTTGGTTCTGAATTTTTAACTTAAATCAAATTTCAAACGAAGGAGTAATAGGAGGATCCCATTAAAACACGGGTTGAAATCAGATGATTTAATTGTTACAATTAGAAAATGTGGGATAAAAGTGAAATTTGGCTGAAAGTTCAAGGTTGAAAAATGTAGTTTACCAAAAAAATATATGAAAAATAAACAAAAAGGGGTGCAAAGATCTATACCATTTTCAAAAATATATAATTTTTTTCGATGAATTATGGTGTCGCTCAAGGTAAAAAATTCATTGTCATACGTTTCGAGCAACGAGAGCAATTTTGTTGTTTCCTTGTAGTGCTTTGTTTAGTTTAAAATATTCAAAACTAATTTTTCATAATGGAATAAGTCCATCTAAACTAGCTGATTCTCCAATATTAATGAAAAATGTATTAGGACAACAACACTGGAAATTGGTGGCTTTAGGTGCAAGATGTGGTATTTGGTTACTGGGCTGGTTCCATCTCCACAGTCATAATTTCTATGTGACATGGATATAGAACATGTATATCAAAATATAGTATCCAAGTTTTTACAAAGTAGATGCTCCTCGGGCGTATATCAAAATAAAAGAGGGCATTCCCTCTTATAACAAAGGTCACAACCATATAAAACACTGGGCATGTGGCCTGAACAAAATAAAACAAAAGAGTGCCCTTACTCATCATCCATATATACATGCATTACTGGGCAGGTGGCCCACCATCCAAACTTAAACTTAAACATAATTAACAACAAAGGAGTGAACAAAAGTCTAGTATAGAGATTTGTGGCATAAATTATATGAATAAGGCAATGAATGTGATCATTTGTTTATTTACTTATTTTTTATTGGCGAAGAAAAAATTTCATGAAAAATATGAAATTTAAAGGTACAAGAAAAAAAATGACGCATTGAGAGAGATTCGAAAAGTAGAAACTCTCCTACTACTGCTATACGCATCCATACACCACCCCTCGACCTCACGATTTTATATTTAAAAAAAAAAAGAACACAAAAAGAATTACAAACCAAACTCTTGAGCTCCACACCCAAACCACTGAAACAAACCCAGCTTGTCACCTGCACTTGTCCTCTTTGTCGATCGAAAACGCCAACCACCATAGAAATAAACGAATTTCACCACTCAAACTCCCACTTGCACAGGAGCACCTGAATGAAGATCTAAACCAAAGTGGATCTTTCACCCCTCTAACTCCCACTCACAAAGGAGCATCGAATGAAGATCCTAAGTGAAACCAACCCATCCATGTTCGAAGCACCTTCCATGACCGAAAGGCCCATGGCCGTAAAAACACCCTAAACCGAAAACCAGGGATCTAAGGAAGACAAAAATTCCTATGGCACCATAACCCACCCCTCTTTCACCTATTGAACAACTCCACTGCTCTGGAGCGACCATTGAAGACCTACGCTTCCCCAAGCACCTACAAAGAGAAAACCACTGCCAACTCCTCCCTTGTAACAACCACTTACCAAGACTTCCATGACTGAGGAAGAACAACTCACCAGATATGATAGATTTGATACCACCCATGGAACACCCAGCCAAAAGCCCCGAAGAACGCCCGTGAACAAGCACCCAACCTGAAAACTAAAGAACCAAACAACATCCTAAGCAAATCTAGCTATTAGATCTAAAAAGGAAATGGTGGAAAATAAAATGGGGGCTCAAGTTTATTAGGAGAAATGACTAGAACACACACAAGAAAAAGGCAGGCCAGCTGACCACCATAGCCAAAGGCAGCGGCTGGCCAGCCGGTGATGAAGCCCAGGGTGGAGGCTTTTTAGAAAGAGAAAATTTTATTTGTGGGTGGAGGAGAGAGAGAGAGAGAGAGAGAGAGAGAGAGAGAGAGAGAGAGAGAGAGAAAGAGAACTAGTAGCCGCAATGAATGTGATCATGATGCAATATTCAAAAAAAGCATTTTGTAGGCTAATTCTCAAATGGGGCATCTCATGCATTTTCTGTAAGTTCCTATGAGTTACATTGGTCCCTTTCGAGGGGTTTGTATCGGTTCTTGTGCAGATTTGTGGTTGTTTAACAATTTTCCATTAGTACCAAAAAAAAAAAAAAAAGCATTTTTTTGTATAATACACAAACAGTGTTTCCTGAGCTATAAGTTCTTACAAGTTATATTAGTCTCTCCTGAGGGATTTGTGCCAAATCACGAATTGAAAAACCTAAGTGATTCGTGATTTGAAACAGATTTAATTGCAGCAATTCCCAAACACACAAAATAACAATCTAAATCATCTAGCACGTACAAAAGTGATTTAGATTGTTGTTTCACAATTAACAAATCGACACAAAAGATTTTAACGTGAAAAAAATCACAATTGGAGAACCTCTAATTGTGATAAAAAAAAAGAAGTCATGGGCTAAAAGCCAGTAATCAATCCACTATGATGATAATAAAAATACACAAGAGAACTAACAATTATCCAACATGTTCAAGAATTGTCTTCCATCTCTCGTGTCTCTTTCAACACGCCTTCGTCTCGGAATTGATTAGCCCAGTGTTGAATCCACAACACCCAAGTTGAATCTATGATGATGAGCTGCTTTGAACTCCTTCAAAGCATCCAAGCTCCAATCTTCTGAATCCACCGATCAAACGCTCTTGAAAAGTAGAATCGAAACAACCTCCCTTGATTTAAGCATCAAATTTATGTCATGCGACTAATCTCACAAAAACATCAAGGGAAACAAAGGGTAAGAACTCCAGAAGCAAACACAAACTCTCAAGTTTTAGATCTAGAAATCGTAACCCTAAAATCTACAACTTGTGCAGCTTTTTATGAAACAGGGCCGCGAAGACCGCTCGAGCGAATGAATGATTGCTCGAGCGATGTGTCTTAGATGTAGAGAAACCGTAAGCCCCTTCGCTCGAGAGATAGAAAGTTCTCTCGAGCGAATAATAAGATCTCTCAGTAATTTTGTAGGCATGTCTGAACTACTGAGAGATATGCTTCTTCGCTCGAGCCACCAAATCTGTGCTTGAGCAGTCCAAGTAAAAACTGGACACTAAAATACAACTAAAGTGTGCTTTGTTCACGGAAGTGACAACACAGAGGGACCTAACAATCTCTCCCTTTGTAAATTCCCTGACAAAACAACATTAATTCCTAACAAACACGTGCACTAGACACAAACACTCCCTAACCACTCTAAACACCGTGCAAAGAGAACCACCTACAAGAAGTATAGAATCGCACAAATACTGGATGATAGATGATTAACATTAGCATAGTAAGCATAAAATCAGTAATAAACCACAATCACAATCATGCTATCATTATGCTCTCCTTTTTGGACTGGGAGAGACAAAATGGTTAAACCAAACCAAAAAAAAAAAAAAACCATCGAATAAGCCCAATATACCAAAAACATGTCCGAAATAGGTAATAAATAGAAAAAAATATGTCCAAAACATCCAAAAGCTAGAAAATACAAATAGAAAACTTGTCCATGAGATAGAAGAATGAAGGAAATCACTGATATGGTGGAGGAGAAGGTGGACCCTGCTGCATCTGAAGACATGAATGTATCCAGGCTAGCTGAACAGCGGACTGGTCCACCGAATGCTTAATGGCTAGCGGATGCCTTTAATGAAGTGAGACGGCCATCAAAAGCATCCACCCGTGCATCGAGCCGATCAAGGTGCTGGATCATAGTCTGCTCAAATCTCAGAAGCTGGCCTCGAATGGTCTGAGGATGGACATCCTGCTTGTAATCATTAGTAACTGCAGTATCAAACTCGGCTTCCTCTGCCAACTGTTTCTCACCTGCATCAGAAGGACCTGCCCCCGAAGACTCCCCTTTGACATGAGCCTGACTTTAAGAGACAATCTTTTTGGTGACTGGTTTGAGAGGATAAGAAAATTCATCATCGGAAGAAGATGAGACATCAAAAGAGGAAAAGATGCGGTTTATGAGACATCCATAGGAAAAACCTAAAGACTTTTTACCCTCAAACACCAAAATCATTTTTTGGACAATCATACTAGCAAGATCAATTAGAAGACAATGATTAATGCAATACAAAACATACTCTTGATCATGAGAGATGTTGGAACTATGGGTGGTAACATGAATATTGGCACGTCAATGATATTCAGAAGGTAGAAACGGAAAAGAAGTTCATTTTGCTTGATGAGGGCCAATTCTGGGGTGTCCCATAGATTTCAATGGACAACCAAATTAAAATCAGCATTATGAGAAGCAAGAAATGGAAGTGACAGTTAGTAACAGGAGGAATACCAAGGAAAGACCGAACTAAAGCCTCAATGATTTTGATTTCTTTTGATCGGATCTAGGTTTTGTGGGAAGGATCGTATTCATGATGGAGTGAATGTTACAATAAAATTCACAGACGCAACTAAGATTTTGTTAACTCAAAAATCGAAGAACGCGATCATCTCCCAAACCATCAAACACAAGACGAATAGGAATAGACTCAAACATGTCTGGTTGGACATCTCTCTCAAGGTGGACAGTTCTAGAGTCATAGAAATCCCAAAACATGTTTGCTTTCTCGTTGGACTGGAAGTTTTTAGTATTATAAGATAGGCGAGAAACAGTAGCCTTTCTCCATTTGGAAGATTCAGCCATGACTTCAACACTAAAAGACACAAAGAATCCCACCAACAAGAGTAACACAGACCCAAGGATAACCCGAAATACAAAGACTGAAACCACCCACCAACGACACAACCATAAATCCCCAAACAAAACCAAAGAAACCCAAATCAACCCTAAGTGCAAACAATAAGGAACCACCACCATTAGTAACCAATAAGAAGAAAACAAAAAATTAATCAATTAACAATAGGACATAATCACACAGATTGATCAAAATAAAGCCAAAAACCTAGAAGAAAATAGAAAATAAGATAAAACAAAATGAAATAAAATTAAAAAAAAAAAAACCTAGCACCCTAGATGAAACCTAGCAGTGCAATGAAAATCAAAGAATAAAACACAAAATTAAGTTGAAAAAAACCCTAGATTGTGGAGAGAGATAAGAAACATGAGAATAACATAAAAAAATAAAAATAAAGTAGAAAAAAGAGAAGATCATTACCAATGAGTGATGAAAATCACTTAATGTGGGTTGAAACTACTCGAAATCGAGGAGAGAAGACATGAAGAGAGAAGAGGGGGTGAAATTGCCCTAGGATGAGAGAGCACGAAGAGGTTTTAGGGAAAAGTGAAACTGAAAGGACGGTCGACAGGCTTTAAAACTGAACAAACTGCTTGAACGACCACTTCATCACTCGAGTGAACTTACTAAAGCGCGTGGCCATCACTTGAGACATAACTCCACTGCTCGAGCGCATAAAAGGCTCTCTCAGATGTTCAGACGCTCTACAAAAACTAGATGATGCCATTCACCACTCGAGCACAAGAAACGTGGCTCAAGCTGTGTCAAAACTCAAGGAATGTTCTCAAAGTCTCTAAACATAACCCCTGAACATCCAAAAACACTTATAAAACAAAGTATCACCTGAAAACTGAAAGATATGAGTACCATTGCAATAATGTGAGACTAAGATGAGATAATCCACACATTATGAAACCTTCAAACTTGCAAGATAGACAATTATGAACGTGAGATCATTAGTAAGCGAGGTAAGAATGTATAAATGGACATAGGCAGCACATGAATGCAAGGCTCAAAGAAGAACATGATAGCTCACAAAGATTGTGTGTGTGTGTGTGTGTGTAGTTCTTGAAAATGTCCATAATCGCTAAAGTTAATCCTAGCTGTGATTAGAAGGCTAGACGTCCAGCAAAAGAATATGTACAAAATTGAGAAAAGCCAAACCACTAGGGATCAAAGGGTATTTGTTGAGTAAACGCTCCCCCTCAGTCAATAAACGATTCGATTTGATTTTTCTTTATTTCTTTTGCTCACTCACTGGCAACTTTCACTCTTAAGAGTATGGAAACCTAACTAGAGACGCATGTATAGAATAAAGATAGCCTGGTTGGTGACTCTGAGGTAGCATTTTCCACATGCCTTGACTATAATGAACCAAGGGAAAAGTCGTGGAAGTGCAAAAAGATGGTAGGTGGTTAGGAGACTCAACATCACCCAAGATATGCTAGTATAGGTAATTTCTCTAGAAATGTACAAGACACACTGCTAAAAGTCCATAGAGAAATTTGATCACATATACGGATGCCCCTACAATTGATTAACTTAAGGATGTGTACAGAATGAGATCATGAAATCGATGAGCATGTACATTTAAAATGAGCTATACGCAAACACATATGAAACTTTGCATGCAGCATGAGAGATGCTCTAGTAAATCTATTGCAAAGAAGACATGTATCAATGACAATGAGATTATAACATCCAAACACACAGAATGCCAATCAACCCACATCCACTTATGTAACAAGTCACACTCTAGTCAATGAGCACTACTCGTAATGTCTTTCTAAGGAACTCAAACCTAAGAAGATCAAGTGATTTTGTGAAAATGTCTGCTCTTTGATGCTCAATGGATATGTGTTCAAGAACAACAAGGCCCTTCTCAACTAAATCTCGAATAAAATGGTGACAAATGTCAATATGTTTAGTGCAAGAGTGTTAAACTGGATTTCGAGAGATATTGATGGCACTAATGTTGTTATAGAAAATAGTTAGTGTGTGTTGGTCTATCCCATAGTGACGAAGCATTTGCTTCATCCAAATCATTTGAGCACAATAACTTTCTGTAGCAATGTACTCTACCTCAGTGGTTGAAAGAGAGATGGCATTTTACTTTTTTCTATGCCATGCAACCAAGTTATTTCTGAGGTAAAAAAACCTATGGATGTGCTTTTGTGATCATTAGCGCACCCTACCCAATCGGCATCAAAATAGCCAGTAATATCGACGTGGTGTCGGAAGAGAACCAAATCCATCCGATGCCCTAAAGTCCCACTCACATACTTGACAATACACTTGATGGCTATAAGGTGAGACTCTTTTGGACAAGCTTGATAATGGGCACAAACACCAACACTAAAGGCAATATCAGGCCGACTAGTGATGAAATACAAAAGACTCCCTATCATACTTCTATAGAGGGTAGGATCAACGTCAGTGCCAGAGGGATCTTTAGACAAATGAAGGCTTATGCTAATGGGGGTCCTTGCGTGTTTGGCAGACTCTAGACCGAACTTAGACACAAGGTTCTTAGCATACTTAGTTTGAGACATAAACATACCCGATGACAATTACTTAATTTGTAGCCCCAAAAAGAATGACAAACTCATGTATCATGCAATTCTAGAAATATTTAACAAGAGATTTAGATGTGGATCTAAACACAATATCATCAACATAAATCTGAACAACCAGGATATGGGACTTAGTATGGTTCACAAATAAGGTCTTATCCACACTACCCCTTTGAAAGTCATTGTCAAGAAGAAAGGTAGTCAGTCTATCATACCAAGCCAAGAGGCTTGTTTCAACTCGTAAAGTGCCTTGTCTAACTTGTACACATGATTTGGAAACATAGGATCCTCGAAACCCTTTGGTTGCTCAACACAGGCTTCTTCCTTTAAGTACCCAGTCAAAAATGCACTTTTCACATCCATATGAAACAACTAAAAACCAAGAAAGAGTAATATACGAATATATTCAAGATGTGTAACACAGGAAAATTTCTCATCATAGTCAACACGCTCTACTTGCATATAGACTTGAGAAACTAACCTAGCTTTATTCCAAACCACTGTACCATTCTTATCAGATTTATTCTTAAAGATCCACTTGGTACCTATCACATTCACATCTCCAGGTCTAGGAACAAGAGTCCAAACTTTGTTACGTTCAAATTGACCTAATTTTTCATGCATAGCATTTACCCAGCTATCATCTAGAAAGGCCTCTTTTACATTCTTAGGTTCAATTAAAGACACATAACACACATGTTATAGTTCCTCTCGAAGTTGCTTTTGGGTTTTCATTCGATCTGTGATAGTCCATATCACTTGTTGTATGGAATGATTTAGCTTCACCCTTGCCGATGGCTTCACGACTGGAGTGGCAATGGTGGTATCTCCTTGTGCACTATTTGAACTTAGGCTTGCTATGGAAATTGGTGCTTGTTCACCTTCTTAAGCTTTGCCTTGAACTTCTTCTTGACTTTGTGGTACTATGTTGGAAGCTTGAGAACCACCATCTTCTTCCTCATGTAGGGACGCTATTGGAGAACCTATGTCATCTACAACCACATCGATAGATTTCATTATAGATAAAGTACGAAGATTATAGACTCAAAAGGGTTTACTAGTGGTTGAATACCGTAGAAAAATACATTCATCACTACGGGAGTTAAATTTGCTCAAAGGCTCTCTATCTTTGAAAATGTAACACTTACTCCCAACAGTTTTGAAGTATTTTACATTAGGCTTCGACCCTTTCTACAATTCATATGGAGTTTGTAAGGTGTCGGACCTTAAATACATACGATTCACTGCATAGACTACTGCATTTAAGGCTTCAGCCCAAAACTTAGGAGGAACTTTCTTATTAAGGAACATGACCCTAGCCATCTCTTGAATCACCCGGTTCTTCCTCTCAATAACTCCATTTTGTTGTGGGGGTGATAGGAGCTAAAAATTCATGCTTAATGCCACGTATATCACAAAAATCTGAAAACATGCTATTCTCAAATTCACGACTATGATCAGTTCGGATTCTTATAATACGCCCAATAGAAACACCATGTTCATTTTGGATTCTCAGGACTAAGGACTTGAAAGCATCAAACGTGTCACATTTTTCTCTTAAAAAATGTACCCATGTGAACCGAGAATAATCATCAATAGTTAAAAAAAATATCTTTTACCTCCAATACTTTTAGTATGAGTGGGTCCTATAAGATCCATATGAACCAGCTCAAGAGGACACTTGGTTGTTAAGCTATTCACCTTCTTGTGAAGGGCTCAAGTTTGCTTCCCAATTGACCTGACTTGCACACTTGGTTCAAAGACTTACCCATTTTGTGCACTTTTCACACTATCTCTTTATTGGCTATCTTGGTTAAATCTTTGAAGTTAATGTGACCTAACCGTTGATGCCATAAGTCTAGATTGCTTATGAGGGCGGAGTGACATGTGAGATTGTTAGTAGTGACAATCCCATAATAATTATCAGATGTGTGAATGACGGTATTTCCCTTTTTGTCCAAAATATCACATTTATCTTTTTGAAAACAATACCTCATGATGTGAGTCACACATTTGATTGATGCTCAAAAGATTAGCTTTAAGGCTGTCAACAAGCAATACATTATCCAATTTAGAAAGACCGAGAACACTTATAGAATCCTTACCAATGACTCTAGAGGGTTGCCATCTCCAAATGTAATAATTTCTATCATATTTCTCAAGAGATGTAAAGTAGGATTTGTCATAGGACATGTGACAAGAACACCTACTATCAATATACCACATGTGCGAGTCACGTGCTCTATAAGCGATGTGAACAACAAAACAAGACAAGTCACTCTTTCTCACCCACAGTTTTTTAGCCTTAATAGAAGAAGGACTATCATGATTCTTGGAAGATGTCTTAGCATTGTGAACACCATTATGAACCATGGTATTCTTCCTTGACATGTAGGGTTGTCTCCTAACCCATGAGGTATTAGAGTTTCTTCTATCTTTTGGAGACACCCTACCAAATAACTAAAAACAATAAGGACGAATATGGCCATACCTACCACAATGATGACAAATAAAAATAGGTTTTACCTTTCTTTCATTGATCATGCCACCTTTAGGTTGATGGAGAGATTTATCATCCTGTTACACCTTCAGCTTTCCCTTTCCTTGAGTCTTTTTGTCATGAGATCTGGAAGCATTCCCTTTTTGTAGTGTATCATCACCATAGCCAATCCCACTTTTGTCAAAGCCCATCTGTTGAGACCTAATGATATCTTCTAGTGTCTTTAACCCCTTGTTCCAAAGGTCAATTGTAGCTCTGGCACTTTTAAGTTCTTCGTCTTTCTGGCTGACCATCTCCTCCAAGGCAACTTAAGACATCTTGAGAGTTTCAATCTTTTCTTCACAATTAATAAATCGACACAAAAGATTTTAACGTAGAAAAAACCACAGTTAGAGAACCTCCATTTGTGATTTAAAAAATAATAATTTATAGGCTAAAAGCCGCTAATCAATCCACTGTGAAGATAATGAAAATACACAAGAGTACTAACAATTGTCCAACATGCTCAGGAATTGCTTTCCGCCTCTTGTGTCTCTTTCAACATGCCTTTGTCTCGGAATTGATTAGCCTAGAGTTGAATCCACAAAGATGAGCCACTTTGAACTCCTTCAAAGCCTCCAAGCTCCAATCTTCGGAATCCATCGATCAAACGCTCTTGAAAAGTATAATCGAAACAACCCCCTTGATTTAAGCAATCAAATTCATGTGACCAATCTCACAAAAACATCAAGGGAAACAAAGGGTAAGAACTCCAAAAGTACACACAAACTCTTAAGCTTTAGATCTAGAAGTCATAACCCTAAAATCTACAACTTGCGCAGCTTTATATGAAACAGGGCCGCGAAGATCACTTGAGCAAATAAATGGTCACTCAAGCGATGTGTCTTAGATGCAGAGAAACCATAAGTGCCTTCGTTTGAGCGATGGAAAGTTCACTCGAGCGAAGAATGAGATCTCTCAGTACTTTTGCAGGCATCTCTAAACTATTGAGAGATGAGCTTCTTCGCTCGAGCCGCCAATTCTGCGCTCGAGTGGTCTAAGTAAAACCAGAAAACTAAAATACAATTGAAACGTGTTTGTTCGCAGAATTGACAGCACAAAGGGACCTAACAATGAGCATTTTCATCGTTGTTTTATGATTTTCCTTTCGATGGTCAATTTTCAAGCCTAAGATATTTAAAAATCGATTTTCTAAATCTAATTCATAAACAATGCATCCTTTGTATGTTCCGTAAGTTGCTACAAGTTATATTGGACTCCTAAGTTGTTTGTGCTAGTTCCCTTGCACATTCATGACTGTTTAAAATTTTTCTCCCTTTATTGGCCATTTTTCAAACTTAAGTAAGGAAACAAAAGCATTTTGTAGGCTAATTCAAAAATGGTGCTTCCTGTGCATATGTCATAACTTCCTACAAGTTACATTGGTCCCTCCTAAAGTGTTTATGTCAGTTCTCGTACACATTCATGGTTGTTTGACAATATATCCCTCCAACAAATTTTTTAAGATTACGTATGGAAAAAAATATTTTTTTAGACTAATTCACAAATGTCATAAGTTCTTACAAGTTAGGAACCATTGAAGAAGATCCTAGTAAACGAAGGGAATGAAGAATAATTCTTTCTTCTCAGCTCCGATTTGGCTGAGGAGGAAGAAAGAGAATTGTAAGCCTTCCTTAGAGAAAACATAGAGATGTTTACTTGCACGCCCTACAGTATGTCAAGTATCAACATTGAGGTAACCTATCATCGGTTGAATGTGGATAGGTCAACAAAGCCAATAATCCAAAAAGCAAGAAAATGCACCATGATTCATGTGGAAGTGGGATAAAAGGGGATAGAGAAACTGCTAGAAGCACAAGTAATTAGAGAAGTCTATCACCTAATGTGGCTCTCCAACACAGTGGTGGTCAAAAAGAAGAATGGGAAGTGGGGGGTCTGTGTGGACTTCACAAGTTTGAGTAAGGCTTGTCCAGAAGACTGTTTCCATTACCAAAGATAGACCAACTTGTTAGTACCACATCGAGACATGGCAAAATGAGTTTTTGGATGCATACCGAGGTTATCATCAGATCACCATGTATAAACCATAGTATGAGAAGACTGCCTTTATAACTCCAAAGAATTTATATAGCTACAAGGTGATGCATTTTGGACTGAAGAACGTAGGAGCAACATATCAGAGAATGGTAACAAAGATGTTCAAGCATCTGATCAGGAAGACAATGGACGTCTACATTGATGACATGGTTGTGAAAAGTAAAGAGCCCATAGATCACTTAGCCGACTTCAATGAGGTGTTTATGATCTTGAAGGCATTTCAGCTTTGGTTGAATGCTTCCAAATGTGCTTTTAGAGTCAAATCAAGTAAGTTTTTAGGTTACTTGGTCACTAGAAGAGGGATAGAAGCTAGCCCCAACCAGATTAAGGTAATCTTTAATTTGGAAAGTCTGACAAACGCAAAGGATGTACAATTTTTGACTTGCACGACAGTGGCATTAAACAGGTTCATCAGCCGAAGTTTTGATAAGTGCAAACCCTTCTCCAATCTGTTGAAAAAGGCCACTGATTTCAAATGGATCGAGGCTTGTGAAGTAGTATTGGCCAACCTAAGGAGGTAATTTTCTTCTCCACCTTTGTTGATAACACTAGTACCTGGGGAGGAGTTGTTCTTGTACCTAGTTGTGTCAAACGAAGCAGTTAGTGAAATGGTGTTTTGAGAAGAAAAAGGAGAACATAAGGCCGTTTACTTTGTCAGTAACACCCTGGTTAGTGCAGAGACAAGGTATTTTCCATTAGAGAAGTTAACACTTGCATTGGTGGTAGCGGAAAAGAAACTGAACCATTTTTTCCAAGCCCACCCAATCGTAGTGCTAACAGAACATCCTCTGAAGTCCCTCTTATAACATGGGGACTTGTCGAGAAGAATAGCATGATGGGCTGTCATTCTAGGTCAGTATGACATAGAAAACAAACCAAGGATAGAAGGGACACGTTTTGGCTGATTTTGTTATTGAGTTTACTTCAAATTTGATTTTGGGGCCCAAACAGATGAACCTCAGACTCGAGGGGATAGTAGAACCAGAAGATATGCAGGCTGTGGTCCAGTCTCCCAAGCCTGTTGAGGAGATTGTAACCCAAAAAAAGAAATTTGAGAAGTTGAAGCCTTGTAACATATATATCTTAGTGAATCCTTTCGTGCGATAACCAAGTTGCATAAAATATTCATGCATTCATTCAGGATAGGAAATTCTTGTGTTTCATTTGCATTATGCATATGATTTGGTTTCTATGGAAGAAGTTGAAATTTGTTGAGTATAAGTAGGAGATTTAAGAAGTTTCGGAGAATTTGGATATGAAACCTTAAGATAGAAAACTAGGCAAGTAATGAGAAGTAGGGAAATTATTTGAATTGGAATATTGAAAGCCTAGATGACTTAGAAAACCTTAAGTAAGGAGCTTAGTGACCTTAGTCTAATGAATATAGCCCAATGGTTAATCAAAAATTAAGTAGGATTAGTAAAAGTTAAACAATAGCTTAAGCCTAAGTAAAGTTAATTAGACTAACAAAGATTAGGATTTAAACATGGTTAATTAGAACTAAACCTAGTTAATTAGCTTATGAGGTAATTAGTGAATTAATCTAATTTGATCCTACATATAGAGAAGGTTGGAGAAAGATGGAGAAGGTTAGAGAGTTTGTGTTCTTGAGGAGCTAGGAAGAAAGCAAGGAGAAACCAAGAGGAAGCCAAGGAGAAATTCATAAAAAAACTTGAAATCAAGCCTAAAATCCAAAGAAAGTCATTAATAAGTAAGAAATCCATCCCTCTTCCATATTTTGTTATCATAACCTAGCTAGAAATTCATATGAAATAAGTTTTGGAAAGATTCAAATAAAAGAAAATAAGAAAGTTAGAACCTAAGAAGGGATTTGAAGATTTGTTTGAAAAACTATGTTTTGAATTGGTTTTATTTTAGATTTAAGCTATATAAGGTTTGTTCATGAGCCTACACTATTTCTTTATGCTTTAAAGCCTTCAAACCTTGTCCTAGATAATGGAAAGTGAAAAAATAAAGAGAAGTTTGAAAAAGATATGAGAATTGAATTAAATCTTGTCTTTTGGTTGTTTTGATCTCAAAACCATGTACACAAATGCGTTTCTATTGGTTTTCCATCATGTTTTCATGCATTGGGATGTTATATAACATATTTTGGGACTTTAAAGTGAGAAAATGGGAATAAGAAGCCAAGAACAACACATGCTCAAACTTCCCGCACATAAGGCTGCAAGAACTACACACGTGCGGCAACCCTTCCTAGAAACCATTTTTGGGACTAAAATAACCGTAGGTGCATCCCGTACGTGCGGCCAGGGTTCTACACATGCGGCCCAGGACCCCGCACGTGCGGAATTCCGGGCATTTTCTTGTTTCATTTTCTTATCGATTCCTTTGACCCTCGGGCACCCTTATACATGTTTTGAACCTAATCAAAAGTTGAACACAATTAGAGACCAATCTAAATCATGTCTAATTAGGAAAGAAAAATCTAAGTTAAAATAGTTTAATTGTTAAACCTTTGCTTTATCGATATTTGTATTCTTATGTATAAGCCAAGATCGGTAAAGTATAAAACCAAGCACAAGCCATCTGTGAGTAATATTATTGTAATGTTATGTTCAAAAATTTGTTTGGAAAACTTGATGATATGCTATGGATTATGAAAACTTTATTTTAATTTTGAATGAACGAATATCATGTATTTTGTTTAAAAGTATCAATGGCATCCCTAGATAGTCCCAGCCATTGGGGGGATAGTCTAAAAGTACCATGGCTATGTTTGTGCTCCACCGCCACCGAAGTGTGGATTGTCTAATTGTACCTGAGTTAATTATTCCATTAAGAGGCTCTAATGGATGTATCAAGTATCATGCTTTGTTTATAAGAAAATTTTATGAATGTTGAATGCCTTTGTAAATGCTATATGAAGTGATTCTTTATTAATGAACTTGGAATTTGTTCAATCACCACTTTACTTTGATATTATTCACCGGGCTTGGTTCATGCTTATATATATATGTAGATGTCCAAGAGGAGGAGTGTTGATAGAGGTCTCGGACCCATTTCGAGGAGTCTTTTCTTTTATTTTCTTCTTTTGTTACTTTTGTCTTCCAAATGAGTCTTTTCTTTTCTTTTCTTCTTTTGTTACTTTTGCCTTTTTGGAAGACGAGTTTTGGTGAGTTTTTGTACAAATCACAAGTTTTTGTACTTATGGATGTAAATAAGCTTCTCTTTTGTCTATGTATATGATGTGAATTATTCAAAAGATAAGGAATAAAAATTGTATATTCATTTTATATTACTTATGCACTGCTCTATGGACCTAATAGATTAATGATGAAAGCTTCGTTGTCAAGCCCTAATATATATCTCAGTCCCTTCATGATTTTTCAGGCTAGGCCTTTGGTAATCAGGGATTACTAGCTAATCACCTCACTATCCTATAGGAGCAAAATAGGGTCGTGATTTGGCTATTTGTCGATGGAAGTTTCAACTGACAAGGAGTGAAGGTAGGAGTTGTTCAAACTACACTAGATGGACAAATGATTGAATAGTCGATTAAGTTGGGGTTCAAGGCCAACAATGAAGTAGAATACGAGGCATTGATTGTAGGTTTGAGGTTAGCAGCAGCAGTTGAAGTCGATGATGTGATAGTCTACTGTGACTCCCAGCTCATCGTCAATCGAGCGATGGACAAGTATGATGCTCGAGATGAGAGAATGTCAACCTACATGGAAAAGGTCATTCAACTATTGGGACAATTCAGAAGTTATCATCTCCAGCAAGTGTGATGAGAAGACAATAGCCACCCCGACGCGTTAGCTAACCTAGTTTAATCTATGAAGACAGACAATCCTAGAACCATTATGATGGACTATTTGTCAGCCCATGTTTTGAGCCCTCGATTATTGAGTATGAAGCAATGTGTTAAGCTCGGTCCAAGTTGGATAGACTTCCTTGTAACCTTGATAAGCTATGGCAGACTACCAGAAGACAAGAAGGAAGCACACAAGGTAAGGTTCAGGTCGACAAGGTTTTGTTTGTCAGCTAAAGGCCATCTTTACATAAGGTTCTTTACAGGACCACTATTGCAATGTGTGCATCCTTTTCAAGTCAAAGACTTTTTGTATGAAATACAAGAAGGAGTATGTGAACGCCATGCTAGGGGCAGATCATTAGCCCATAGAGCAATCACACAATTGATGGCCCTACATGTAGAAGGACGCTGAGGCCTATGTGAGAAAGTATGAGAAGTGTCAGAGGTTTACACATTTCATACATTAGCCTGCTAAAGACCTAAATTGAGTGTTCAGTCCCTAACCTTTTGCCCAATGGGGCATGGATCTAGTTGGACAATTGTCACAATCAACTGGCTAGAGGAAGTTTCTTCTAGTCGCAACCAATTACTTTATGAAGTGGATAGAGGCTGAACCTTTAACCAAAATCAGTGATATGGATGTTAAGAACTTCATCTGGAGGAACATCAAGTTGAACAAGACCTTTTGTACCAAGTACAAGATCAAGAACTACTATTCAATACCTAGTTTTCATCAGAGCAGTGACCAAGCTGAAGCATTGAACAAGACCATCTTAGACGAAATCAAGAATAAATTGGAAATAGAAAAAGGTAAGTAGGTAGAAGAGTTGCCTAATGTACTATGGACATATTGAACTACGTTGAGAAGATCAACTGGAGAGACCTCTTTTGCTATGGCTTACAACGCAAAAGCAGTGATACCTCTAGAGATTGGCTTTCTTGGATTACGAACACAAGTCGTGGAGAATGGGCAAAATGAGGCATTCTAAGCCCGAGATCTTGATTTGATTAAAGAAAGAAGTGACAAAGCAACACTTCAGCTGGGGGTGTATCAACCGGGATTTGCTAGAGCTTACAACAAAAAGGTTAATCCCAAAGAATTCAAAGTAGGAGACCTCATCCTAATGAAAGTTATCAGCAACAAGAAGGATCCTCGGGAGGGCAAACTTGGCCCAAACTGGGAAGGACTATATAAGATTACCTCGGTTGACAGTGTAGGAGCATATTGGCTAGAAGATTGTGATGGCAAGCAGTAGCTAAGACCTTGGAACACCAGCAACTTAAAGTTTTCTATCGTTAGTAGTTTACTTTTTGATGTAACATAGAAGTTTTTAGCCAATGCTTTCATTAATAAAAGTTTAGTTCGATTTGTTCGTTACAAACTGTTGTTGATAGGATTCTGATATGTAACTTGTATAGAGAGTTAGGATAAACTTAGGTCGATATGGTGTTTCAATGAGAAACCAGACGTTTAACTTAGACTTACCAAGAAAGTAGAGTAAAACTAAGTTAAAGGGATATTTCAACGAAAAACATGACGAAATTAATTGAGATTCTACTAGGGGCAATTGTGTTAGTCTGCCGACCCAGTTAGTTAGGAATATGCAAAGTCGAGGTAACGAGTAGCAAGGAAATTGGTACACAAAGGTTAAGCCTTAAAGTGTTTTGTTGCTAAACTGATGACCTTGGTCAAGGATACCAAGATCTGGAACACCTAGGCATGAGCAAAATGTTGGTTCAATAATGTGAAAGTAAGTTGAGCTCACATTCACGTTAGGGGGCAAATAGTCAAGATAAGTAAATGGAAATTTGAGTTAGTGATTTGAAAGTGGCACTTGGTAAAATTTTAATTTTTTTTATGTAGATATTCAAGTTATCGGAGATGACAAATCGTGTAATCCAAGATAATCACTCTATCTGAGATGATATTGGATCAAGGATGCTATACATAGAAGAAAGTTCTAAAGACATGAAAGTAAACAAGACATGCAACAAGCAAAAGCAAAGCTTGGAATCAATACTTAGACAAAAATAGAAACTTGCATTTACAGAAGGAAGCTTTTGATTACACTAGTGGGCACATCGGCCAGTTAACAGAAGTCATTGTTCAGAGACGAAAGTATTGAAAAGAAAAAAAAAATTATGAGTCTAAGCTTCTGGCTGAGTTTCAGTTTGATCCTTGGATTGAGCAGTAGCAGATAGGAGGGCCTCAGTGGTCTTGATGGTAGAGATGTTGGCTCAGTATCGATGGCAATCTCCTCGTTTATTTCCTTGAGGGTCTTCTTAATAGTCTTCTCGGCTTTGTTGGTGGCAGAAGAAGTGCTGTTGCTAATCTCATCATCATCTCCTGCGAGGTCAAGGATGTCATCGTTTAGAGTTAGGGACATGGCATCTATAGGAGTGTTTTCCACTTTTTCTTTTTCACCTCCACCTTCTAAGCCATCTGTCTCTTCAGCTTGAGGGTCTTCGGTAGGTGAAGGGGGGAAAGATAGAGAAAGTTTTGATAGATCCCAGAGTAGCGAGCCCTTAGGAACTACAGTAACTCTCAAGGCAGCAACCCATTTGAGAGCATAGCCTTTGTTGTAGGCAATGTTGACTTGCTCCTTGTATTTGTCTCGAACGGAGTCCTGCCCCTCCTTATTAGCCTTGGCATCAACCTCCTTGATTTCTTGGGCCTTGGTTGCCAAAGCCTCGACCAACTTCTTCTCGACCATGACAACTCTCTCCTTAGCAGCCTTAGCAACGACTTCGGCTTTTTGGGCTTTGGTCTTGGTGGCAATGACTGTTGTCTGTTGTTTTTCATGCTTATTCTCTAACTCGTTAAGTTAATAAAGATATTCTACCGACTTCTAAGTTTACTTGGTCAGATTTTTCTTCATTATCTCAATTTTAGGCCTAAAGGAATAAGCGTGTTGGATAGACTACGAAGGAAAGAGATTAGTAAGTATAAATAAAATGCTCTAAGTGTTAAGTAAAAGAAGCAAGTTAAGGAGCTTACTAGTACATAGTATTGCATCATTTGAGCGAAGTGCTCATACTCATTGTAGTCACTGATTGAATCTATGTCGGATGACAATAGTAACTCAGTAGTGAGAGTGGTAACAACTTCAAGATTCGTGGAGGCACTGTCTCTGACTTTAAGTAGTCGATCACTGACGCGGATCTTGAGGAACCAGGTGTCATCAAGAGTGACATCACTTGATTTGCCCAGCCTAATAGACCTCAAGCGTTTACCACTAGGAGCTTTGGCTAATCCTGAAGATGATTGTTTTTCAGCAGCCATCTAAGAGATAGGCATGATGTCTTCTAGATCTTTGACCTCAGAGGTCGGTGCTTTTGTTTGTTTGGCCTTCGCCTTGGTCTTCTTGATTCTTTTGGGTTTTTAGACTAATAGACAAGATGAAGTGGACTGGACTGTGATGATGCTTGGGATGTCATCTAGGAGGTCTTCGACAATGGAAGCTCGGTGAGCCATTTCGTCGGCAGTAGCAATGATGGTTACACTGTGGATGATTTTTAAAAAGGCAATAAGAGGGTCGTATGTCAGCAATTACTTTCCTCGACGCTTCTTACTTTTGGTTCTAGATGCTGGATTGCCACTTTTTTAGTATCTTCGTTGGCATGGGGCAGCTAGAACGTGTTGAGAGGGTGCCAAGGTGGATGGTTGGTTAGCTGACTCAAAGATGAAGCCTTGATCTGGACAGGCGGAAGACCTAAAGGTAGTTGCTGATAGCAAAGTTTGACCACTTGATAGAATGTTAGGGAGCCGAGATTGGTAGATGGCAATGTAATTGAGCAAGAGAGGAGCCTTTCGTTCTTGGAGGGGTAGATCTAGGAGGTGATTAACATCAACTCTTTTAACTAGGCTTTATGGATTGACTTGTTGGGTTGAGGAACTTTTGCAAAACAGAGAGAGACAAATTAGAAAATTGACTAAGTGTAAGATGTTGTCATATTGGCACTTAGGGAATATGGGATCCAAGGCTAGGGCAGTTACTCTCGTGATCTCCTAAGATACCTCGGTGCAAAGGATACAGGAAGGTTGTAATTCGGAGCAAACTCCCAGTTATCCGATATGATCAGGTAGTCTTCTCCAGCACCCTTACTGGAATCTTGAAAGCCAACTATCATTTTGTAGATTGTAGATCTGGGTTTGAGAATGTAATAACCCGACTCTTTCATATTCTTTAATTCCCTCATTCTATGTGTGATTATATGTGTGCTTATGTGTTTGATGTGAAATTCCATGTTTTAATGTGTGAATTACATGTTTATAAATTTGTATCTATCGGTTTTGAGAAAATTTGTTGAAATTATGACCTTTGGAGTGCAAATTGAAAGCCTTAGAGGCGCGGTAAACCGAAATTGACTTTACAGTTATGAATATTGCTCACTAAGCCTTGCTCACTCTGGATTAATACATATTTATGTAGGTGATCAGCTCAGAGGCCAGCCCTAGGTCAATTTCAGGAACTTTTGATGGACATGTTTTGTTAAGCCTCCAAAGTAAGAGCCTTTTGTCTTTTTTTGAGGAGTTCCTTTGATGCCACATTTTTGATAAGTCTTTGGTGGCTTTTATTGAACACTTGGTCAATATGTAATTTTTGGGCTTCTAACTCTTTGTATATAGCTACATGAGTTGGACTTGTATATATATGAATTGTGTATGTGAACTGTCTATTGTGACTTGATGTTTAAAATCCTGGCATATAAGCATTGCTGCTCAATGGACATTCTGTTATTTTATTTGCTTCCACTCAGGCCTCGTTATGATAAATTCTTGGTAATTTTGTTGAGGCCGTAAGTAATGAAGAGGTTACTGGCCGGTCATGATCCAAACTTTTAGGGGCGGGTTTGGGTCATGACAGTTGGTATTAGAGCACGAGTTAATTCCTCACACAGGGGTCCATTTGAGCTTTAAGGAGTCTAGAAAAGACTTAGGCTGCATGGATGATGTTTTTCTATGATGTGCATACAATATGAAAGATGATATAATGATTTGTCAATGTATGCAATGAACATTGTCAATGTGTACTTGTGTATCTTTTCTATGTGTATTATAATCCACTGATATATAGATCATAGTGAGGACAAGGAAGGATGATTCGGAGGAGTCCACCTCCGCGCGGCTGGATAGGTTAGAAAGGCTGATAATGGATATGACAGAAACTATGAGACATCAGCAATAACAACAGCAACCACCACCGCCACCAATGCCTATACCACCACCAGTGGTGCAAGACCATCAAGCTGAGGACTGGAAAATTGTACTTATGAAAGAGTTTAAGAAGATGAAGCCACCGTTGTTTAAAGGGGGAATTGATCTGATGAAAGTAGAGGCATGGATATTGGGAATCGAGAAATTATTTGAGGTCTTCCCTTGTACTGAGGCGTAGAAAGTACAACTTGCCGCCTTTACTCTCGAAGATGAAGCACGGAGATGGTGGATGCTCACTAGAAATGAACATCAAGGATTGAACTAGGCTCGATTTTTGGAGCTTTCTATGATAAGTATTTCCCACAGTGTATGAGAGATAAGAAAGTGACAGAGTTTGAGACTTTGAGGCAAGGAAACAAGACCATAGCAAATATGAAGCGCAATTTGTAGAACTAGCCTGTTTCGCACCACACATGGTGGATACGAATTACAAGAAATCAAGAAAGTTTGAGGGAGGACTTTGGAACGCCATTCTAGATTGGATCACATGGTGGATACGAATTACAAGAAATCAAGAAAGTTTGAGGGAGGACTTTGGAATGCCATTCTAGATTGGATGAATGTGTTAAAATTGCCTACATATGTCGATGTGTTAGAAAGGGTGATAATGGCTAAGGGTAATATAGCTGCTCAAAATTGAATTTCTGTGTGGAAAGGGAAGAGATAGAGTACGCAAGTGCAAAGGGGATCAATGGCACCCCAGAATAAGAAACCGAATTTGGTGACCTCTAGTACTTCTACCTCTACTTGTGACTCGGAGCCAGTTTGTCCGGAATGTGGGAAGAGACACCGCGGGACTTGTTGTCGGGTAACTGGGGCATGCTTCAAGTGTGGAAAGATGGGTCACTTAGTGAGAGATTTCCCTTAGAGAGACCGACAAAATGGGAATAGAACCACTACAAGTTCAGCTGGCTCAACTCTAGCTCCAACAACAAAGACTGCTGCCAAATCTACTGGTACCAGAATGATGTGAGGCAATGAAGGGTTTTTGCCTTCGTCCCTAGTGATGTGCAGAATACGAAGGCTATGGTATCAGGTACATTCTCTATTTATGGTCACCCTGCTCATGTGTTGTTTGATTCGGGTTCCATTCATTTGTGTCGAAAACATTTGCTAGTCATTTGAATAGACCTATGGAACCATTGCATTATGTGTGTGTGTGTCTTCACCATCGGGAGGCTCCATGTTATGTACGTCTATTTATCTTGCATATGAGATCTTGATTGGGGAGGTTTAATTATATGCTAATTTGTTGCCTCTTGATATGGATTATTTTGATATAATATTAGGGATGGATTGGCTAAGTAAATACCATGTGACTATTGATTGTATGTCCAAGCAAGTTATTTTTCGACCTCCAGGACAATCAAAATTTATTTTTACAGGACATGGGGTAATTCCTCCACCTTACTTGATCTCAGCTATGAAAGTGTAAGTTATTACAAAAGGGTTGTCAGGGGTATTTGTGTAGTATTTTGAATAGACAACCAGCAGATGTGTGTGTTGATAATATTCTGATTGTTCGTGAATTCCCAGATGTCTTTCCGGAAGAGTTGCCAGGGGAGCTAGTGGACCGTGAAATTGAATTTGCAATTGATATAGTGCTGGGAACTCAACCCATTTCAAAAACTCCTTATAGAATGTCACCAATTGAAATAAAAGAATTGAAGGTACAATTGCAAGACCTGCTTGATAAAGGGTTCATAAACCCGAGTACCTTTCCTTGGGGCGCACCAGTTCTTTTTGTAAAGAAGAAAGATGGGACGCTTCGGTTATGTGTTGACTACCGGGAGCTCAATAAAATAACGGTAAAGAATAAGTATCCCTTGCCTAGAATCGATGATTTATTTGATCAACTACAAGGTGCGCAAGTCTTTTCAAAAATAGATTTGAGATTTGGGTATCATCAATTAAAGGTAAAAGTCGAGGACATTGAGAAGATTACTTTTCGAACCAGATACAACCATTATGAATTTTTAGTTATGCCATTCGGGGTTACAAATGCACCGGCGGCCTTCATGGATTTGATGAACTGTGTTTTTAAACCGTACTTGGATGAATTTGTGGTTGTGTTCATTGATGACATACTCATTTATTCGAATAGTATCGAAGCTCATGAGAACCATTTACGATTAATTCTTCAAACACAGAGAGAGAAGAAACTATATGTGAAATTAAAGAAATGTAAGTTTTGGTTACATGAAGTGGTGTTTTTGGGACATGTAATTAATAAAGATGGTGTTTCTGTCGATCCACACAAGATAGAAGCCATTGTGAATTGGCTAACTCCTATGAATGTCACAGAGGTGCGTAGCTTTTTAGGTTTAGCAGGATACTACCGGAGATTTGTTAAAGACTTTTCCAAAATTACAATACCACTTACCCAATTAACCCAAAAGTGTCCCGTTTGAGTGGACATAACAAAGAGAATCTACCTTTCAGGAAATGAAGACAAGGTCAACTACAACACCAATTCTTGCTTTACTGACCAGTACGGAGGGGTTCGTGATTTACAGTGACGCCTCTTACAAACGATTGGAATGTGTACTCATGCAAAATAGAAGGGTCATTACATATACTTCTCGTCAACTCAAGCAGCATGAAAAGAATTATCCCACACATGACTTGGAACTAGCTGCAATGGTATTTGCTTTGAAGATATGGCGACATTATTTGTATGGTACAACATGTGAGGTCTACACCGACCATAAAAGTCTAAAGTATTTCTTTACCCAAAAGGAGTTAAATATGCAACAGAGGCAGTGGTTAGAACTTATCAAAGATTATGACTTACAAATCCACTACCACCCCGACAAAGCTAATACAGTTGCAGATGCTCTTAGCAGAAAAGTTATGAGGAATTTGGCAAGTTTTCTCACAGGGCAAAAAGAGTTGCTACTTGACTTGGAAAGCATGGACATGGAAATTGTATTATGTGATCAGGGCGTAGTGTTAGCGGCACTGTCAGTACAATTGGTAATAATTGAAGAAACTAAACAAAGGCAAATGGAAGATGACTTCCTAAAGAAAATTTGTGATGAAATGGAAACAAGGCCAAGGCCTGGGTTCACCCTTGAAATTCAGTGTTGAAATTTAAAGATAGGCTGTGTGTCCCAAATGTTCCAAAAATTAAAAGGAGGATTACAGAGGAAGCACATAAGTGTAGCTCGACTTTCTTCGCGCCCCCTTCGGAGAGCTCAAATTGGTCCTACAGTTCGGACTCCTATCACAGTTCTGAATGTAGTCTCACAAAGTGCAATGTGAGACTGATAAATACCAAAGAGTCCAATCCAACAAATCATTTTGGAAAATCAGATTTTAAATCAAATAATGCCAAAATTGGACTGCTTTGCTAGATTATAAAGTCACCACCTAAATATTTTATTTTTGGAAAATTTAGGAAACCCTGACTCGTGCCAAAGGCCACGTGTCCATCATCACCAAAGTTGCCTCAGCTCGGGAACTTGGGTATGAGAGGGGAAGGTCCTGAAATGAGCACCTCCGCTCGCTCGATCAAAGGATCGGCCTCTACTAAACATGATATGTTATTTTATAAACACATGTGTTCTTATTCCGATTATTAGCTAACTTTGCTATGTGACACACACAAGCAAGTATAGACTAAATTGCAAGAATTGGAACGAATTCGACTTATGTTTGTTTTCAAAAATGGTTTGAAAATGCCACCTTCAAGTGGGCTAAAGCGTGGATTTGCCACCAAACAAGATGGGCTTAAAACATGATTTCCCACTTCGCAAAGTAGGCTTTAAAACTCACATTTATCGAATTGTTCCAATTCAAGCAACAAAGTCTTCATCCACAGGCATTCATGCAGTTTAGCATTTAAGCAAATAGCCTCATGGCAAGCATGCAAACATGGCATTATGGCAATTATACTCATACAATATGCTAAAGCACAAAACTTACCGAGTACTCCAAGCCAAAACAACAACTAGTTAGAAACAATGCATGATCCTAACTATACAAGATGCCTAAAGCAACACATGCAATAATGCAATAAATAGGCTCGGCTATCTAAGATGGCATATGAATGCAATAATTTGATAACATACGGTTAAACACGTATTCAAATAAGTATTGAAACGACAATGCAGTTTGAATGATGCGCCGAGCCTCAGTGCATGCAAGACAAATGAATGATGCAATCATGCAAGCATAAGGTATGCTAATTGAAAATGACCCCTAATCTAACCATCAAAAGTGGGTAAATAAAAGGGAAGACGTGGGTTGGAGACATGCACACACACACGCACACTTATTACAACATTACGCCCTCGTAAAGGAGGGTCCGAATGAATAAGAGCTAAGCTAGGCAAACTAATCTAATTAAACTAATTAGACTAATTATTACAAATCAAACGAACAACTAGTAAACTACTTACTAATTATTACAACACTTAATAAATTATTACAACAAACAATGCTAATTAACTAAGTAATTAACATATTAAACTATGTTGCTACTACTCTGCTCCGGGAAGTAGAAGACGCATGCGCTCAGTTTTCGCCCCGAAAAGCCCATCGGTTTGCTCTTGAGAGGCTCTGTTTGCAGGGTTACTCCAAGAACTTTCTGCTCCACCTTACCAAACAAATGTTGAGGAGTGCACTAGTGGCCTGCCGGCCATGAATGCTTGCTGTCGGCCACCTGCCGGCCAAAAGTGTGCTGAATCACCACTCTACAACAGAGCACAAACAGAGAAAAATGGAGGGTTTTCCAAGGGTATGTTTGTACTGTGCCCCTCCTTATCATCTCAAAACATCAAAGGAGTGGCACTTCTTGGATCCAAAACCACCAATCAAGCATTTTCAATGTATGATGGCCAAAGATCCAAGTTGTACACTTTCAATAAATGCACAAATAAGACTCAAATGGACACCACCCTATCATGCATGATCAAGGGTGACGGCGACCAAGAAACATGACACGTTTCATGACTTTGAGTATGAAACGTCCCTCATTCCTTGTGTTTGGATTAACGTCCGATCCAAACACATGCAATGCAACAAAATATGCTTATCTTGTTCATATTTTACTTGTCCAATTTTGTTTACTCATTTTACATTACCAAATCATTCTTTAACCGGTTAAGTCCAAGATGAGTGTCCTCTAATGAGAGAGGGGTCAACCAAAGGATGATTTAAGACATAAGAGAGATCATGCCTTTGGCTAGGAGGAACCCTCAAAAGTGGGTTAAAGCCATTGAACACAAGCTCTATCTCAAGCTTAAACACAATCATAAGGTTAACCAACCCTCAAACAAATAGCAAAATGAAGAAATGAGAGAGGTTGCAAACTTTTTTTAGTGCTGAAATGGCATGCAAAAGACACTAAATCATGCAAGCAACACATGCAAGACATGTTCCAAAGCCAAAAGCATTAAACTAGTGAAGAGCATTACACTAGAGGCATGCAATATCAAGCTTAAATGACCAAACCAGCTCTGGACAGAGCTTAAACATGCCAAAATAGTGGCTAAAACATGCTGAGATTGAAGCGTAAAAGGCAAGAAAAACATGCGCACATGATAGCTCGCAAACAAGGCTCAAAGCACAACTTTCAAAAGTAATGAAAGAGTGAAATAAGTGAGAGTGTGACAGAGGTATATACACTGAAATCACATGTTAAATGATGCTACAACATGCAATCATCTCATGCAAAACATGTTAGAGGCCTTAAAACACAAAGCTAGTGAAGGCATTTGCACTATAGCTATACAAAGCATAAGCCATATGATCAAAGCAGCCCAAAACAGAGCTAAAGTAGGCCAAATCAGTAGCTAAAACATGCTGAGATCAAGTCACAAAAAGGTAGAAAAACATGCTCACATGTTAGGCTCTCTACTCATGCAAACAAGAGACAAGGAGGGGAGGCCACCCCCTCCTATTTTGGTCCTCAAAACCAAGTTTTTGCCACTAAAATTCCCCTGGAATTCAGTGGTTGAAAGAGCCCAAAATGTTGTTTCAAAAGGCTTTGAAAGATAGCACAAAAGGCTTCACAAGCCAAAGAGCAAAAGATGAGACAACCCCCCTAACTCAACAAAACTCAAACCATCATTTTAAAACCTTAAAAATAGAGTTTTTTTATAGTTGAAAAACCAGGTCAAAATAGTATAAAAATATGGCCAAGCAATCAATTAAAACAAAGCTTAAAAGAGGTAAGCCTTTACCTTTGAAGCACAACACTAAAACAACCAAAATTCTGAGTCAAAACCAACCTTAAGACCTCAAACCAAGCCTCAAAGAACCTCAGCTCCAAGGTGAAGGTGTTTGGTCAAGGGTCTCTTTGCAAGAGTGTAGAGAATTCTCACTTTCAAGCACAAAATATGAAGAGAGAGAGGATTCTAGAGAGAAAGAGAGAGGAAATTTTGCTCACAAAATTTTTCTAACCCCCCACATGCAAGAGGATGACTTCTATATATAGAAGATACAAAATCCTCTTGAAAAGATCCAACCGTCCACGTGCAAGCAGATGCTGCAATCTGTGCAAACAACTGGCACCAAAATACCAGAAAATATCTACTGATGCACTGGTGGCCGGCCGGCCATCAGTGATGGCCGGTAGGGGCTTATTGATGGCCGATAGGGCACATCAATGGCCTGTAGGCCAAAATCCATGGCTGGCAGGGCCTTATCATGGCTAGCAGTGCACCAAGAAAAGCATGCTAGAAGGACCAAAACATAGTCCAAAATGAGACAGAATTGATGTAGGGTTTGGAAAGCTCAAACCTGTGGCGTTCCACCGCAGAATTTGAGCGCTCGACGAGCAATCAAACTTGTCACTGGATGTACTTGCAAGAACATCCAAGTCTCGAGGACAGTCAAAATGGGTGTCTACAATAAGTCTAAATTTGTATTACAGCCCAGTAATACTAAAATGTACCAAGATTTGAAGCAAAATTTTTGGTAGCCAAGTATGAAGAAGGAAATTGCAGAGTTTTTTTCAAATATTTACAATGCCAACAAGTAAAGGCAGAACACCAAAGACCAGCGGGTTTATTTCAACCTCTCCCAATCCCGGAGTGGAAGTGGAAACATATAACGATGGATTTTATTATTGGCCTACCCTGAACACCCCGAGGTGTGAATTCCATATGGGTTATTGTTGACAGACTAACTAAATCTGCTCATTTCCTGTCTTTGAAAACTCAATATAATGCGAATAAACTTGCTACTGTATATATGAATGAAATTGTCTGATTACATGGTGTTCCA
This sequence comes from Camellia japonica, assembly GCA_030407325.1. Classification (NCBI taxonomy): domain Eukaryota; kingdom Viridiplantae; phylum Streptophyta; class Magnoliopsida; order Ericales; family Theaceae; genus Camellia; species Camellia japonica. The sequence goes on along the minus strand of JAPPVO010000059.1, from coordinate 52,197,843 downwards.
GTTTCAATTGTATTCGGTAGAGATCTGAAATTTGTCTTCAGATTTTGGCAGAGTTTACAAGATGCTATGGGAACATAGTTGAAATTTAGTATGGCATTCCATCTCCAAACTGATGGCCAATCAGAGAGAACAATACAAACATTGGAGGATATCCTTCGGATGTGTGTCTTGGACTTCTAGGGGAGTTGTGAAACTTAGCTACCGTTGGTAGAGTTTGCATGCAACAATAGTTTCCACTCGAGCATAGGAATGGCATCATATGAAGCTTTGTACGGGAGGAAATGTCACTCTGCAGTGTGTTGGACCGAAGTCGGCGATAGATCATTGTTTGGGCCTGAACTTGTGCAATTGACGATGGAGAAAATTAAAATCATTCAACAAAGGTTGAAAATCGCCCAAAGTAGGCAAAAGAGTTATGTGGATCACCGACGAAGGGATTTGGAATTTGAGGTTGGTAATTATGTTTTTGTTAAAGTCACCCCGATGAAAGACAACAAGATTTGGCAAGAAAGGAAAATTAGCACCCCGATATGTAGGTCCGTTTCACATTCAGGAAAGAGTGGGTCCAATGGCTTATCGTGTTGCTCTTCCATCGAGTATGGAGCAAATACATAACGTGTTTCATGTATCAATGTTACGGGATTATCTCCAAGATCCATCCTATGTCATAGACTATCGTCAGATTGCTTTGGATGACAACTTGATCTATGAAGAGAAACCGATTCAAATTTTGGATCGACAAGTGAAACAGCTACAGAACAAGACAATTCCAATAGTGAAAGTTGAATGGCAGGAACACTACTGGAAAGAAGCCACTTGGAAGAGAGAAGAGGAAATGAAACAGCGGTATCTGGAGTTATTTGCAACTTGAGGTAAAGCAAGTTTGAGGAACCAAACGTTTTAAAGAGGGAAAAAAGTGTAATAACCCGACTATTTCATATGCTTTAATTTCCTCATTCTATATGTGATTATATGTGTGCTTATGTGTTTGATGTAAACTTCCATGTTTTAATGTCTGAATTACATGTTTATAAATTTGTATCTATCGGTTATGAGAAAATCTGTTGAAATTACGACATTTGGACTGCAAATTGAAAGCCTTAGAGGCGCGATAAACCGAAATTGACTTTACAGTTATGATTAGCATGATTTTTAGAACATAATATGAAGTTTTGTAAAAATTTAATTCGTAATGAATTAATTAGATTTATTTAAGCTAAACTCTTAAGTAAGCTTAAACTTAGGCATAATGAGCAAAGCCTTGTTGGATATAATGTATATACATATGTCACAACCCAAACCCGGTATCCAATGGTTTGGCATCGTAGCAAGATAAAAATAAACTAATTCTAAAATTTCTATAGTAGTAGTGCAACGGATAAATTAAATAAATTAAAATGAAATAATTGGGTACCAAAAGTTTATTAAAAGGAAAAAAAATAGTCATTTGGGCATTTATTTTTACAAGAGTTCAACAAAAAAACATAGATAGTACAAAAAAAGAAAAAAGAAAACTCTGTGATTTATCCCTCATCTTGATCCCGCTAAATCTCGTCACTTGAAAGGGGTAATAGCTATAAGCATATAGCAGAGTAAGAAATATCATACTGTGAGTATAGGGGTACAAAATAGCCATGGATAGTTATTTAAGCTAAAACATTAACGTAATTTAAATTGAATAAACAAATCATTTAAGTGTCAGAAACTAAAATACAGAAATTACGTAAATAACTATAACCACGGTATAGAACAGAACAGAATAGAACAGGGGTCACTGGAGTGACAATCAGAACAAGGGTTAATGGATCCATGACAAACAGAGGACCACAAAGTGACCAAACAGAAGCCAATGGTTTATTTAAGTCCTCCAAGGCGTAGGACTCTCGTGGTGGTATTTACATAAAATAATTATTTATAAAATCACCGTCAAATAATATCTAAAATTTGAACAAACATATTAATTAGTTTCAATTTAAGCAAATAGAGTTCAGAAAATAATCCACGTAATTGAAACATTAACATAACCATAAAACACAACTTATATAAAATAAATTGTGGTAACTCAAAACATTCATAAAATATTTATGGTGACTCAAGACATATATAAAACATGTTATGGTAGGTCAAGGTATAATATAACTCACCTTAATATTAATGCTTAACCTTTACTTTCCTATTATTGACTCCCTATTACTTGTGTGAGGTACCCATACCTATCTGTGCCTTGTTCTTCGTTTCCCAAGCTCACTTACTATTTATAGAGGAGTATGCATGGCCTTGTGCGACGTGTCCTTTTACTGGGCCTTGACTCTTGGCTTTTACCCCAAGGTTTTTACCAAGGGCCATGGTAACCCTTGGCTCATGGAAAAGTACCTGGCCCCTTATATCTATATAATATTATATATATATATGTTTTTCCTACTCCTTTTTATTTATTATTATGTTAGGTTCATGTCTAAATCCTCATCACCCAACAATAAACATCATTTAATATTCTAAAAAAAAAAATGCGGTGTTTCACAATTTAATCGGTTAATTCTCAACTTTCTAAGCTATGCACCTTCTTTTCTTTTCTTTTCTTTTCTTTTTGATATAATAAGGAATAATGCAGTATTGATTTGAATTTAAAATTTCGGTTGTCCCATTTCTCCTCTCCTTAACAGAAGTTTGTCCCCAAACTTGATGTACCTTGGTTTTCAAAGAGGTGTGGGTATTTGGCTCGCATTAGGCTTTCAGTTTCCCATGTTGCTTCTTCGACACGATGGTTTTTCCATAAGACTTTTACAAGAGGTATAGTCTTGTTTCGAAGGACCTGATCACGACGATCAAGAATCTGTATAGGTTGTTCTTCATAAGAGAGATCTTCTTGAACTTTCAGGTCCTCATAATCAACAACATGCTCTGGATCTTGAAGGTACTGCCGAAGCATCAAACGTGGAACACATTGTGGACATTGGATAATTCAGGTGGTAGTGCAAGGCGATATGCAACAAGACCAATCCTTTCTAATATCTCGAATGGCCCGATGTAATGTGGCCTTAATTTTCCTCATTTCCCAAATCGGATAACCCCTCTTGTTGGCGAGATCTTTAGAAACACACGGTCTCCTATTTAAAATTCTAAGTCCCGTTCCCCATATATCTGCATAGCTTTTCTGGCTACTCTGGGCAGTGCGAATTCATTGAATTTTATCACTCGTTATTTGCACGATCTTGAGACCTAATAGTTTCCTGTCTCCGACTTTCGTTCAACACAGAGGTGATTGACGTTTTCTTCCATATAGTGCCTCGTATGGTGCCATTTCAATGCTTGCATGGTAGCTATTATTATAGGCGAACTCCACCAAAGGTAGGTGATGATCCCAATTACCTTTGAGGTCTAGCACACACACACGTAACATATCTTCCAAAGTCTGGATTGTTCTTTTAGATTGCCCGCCAGTTTGCGGGTGATAAGCAGTGCTAAACTTCAGGGTGGTTCCCAAGGCTTCTTGTAATTTGTTCCAGAAATGAGACACGAAGCGAGGGTCTCGGTCAGACACGATCGAAACTAGGGTACCATGCAATCGAATTATTTCTTTGATGTACAGAGTGGCGAACTTAGTAAGGGAGTACGTGATTCTGATTAGAAGAAAATGGGCCGACTTCATCAATTGATCTACGATAACCCATAGTGCATCATTCTTTTAGACTGATTGCGGTAGCCTGGCCATCAAGTCTATAGTAATGTGCTCCAATTTCCATTCAAGAATAGGGAGTAGTTGCAACATTTCTGTAGGTCTCTAATGTTCTGCTTTAACCCATTGACAATGTAGGCATTTGGAGACGTGGCTTGCTATGTCTTTTTTCATTCCTGTCCACCAGTAATGTTCCTTTAGATTGTGATACATCTTCGTATTGCCAGGGTGGATTACAAACCTCGAGCTATGAGCTTCTACCAATATCATTTTCTTGAGTTCTGGAGGTCGGATATGCAAATTCGATTATAAAATTTTGGCATCCCATTGCTTATCGTGAAGTTAGGATCAGGCATGCTTCCTTGCTCCTCGTACTTTTTCTTCAAAATTTTATGTTCACATTGGCGGATTCTAATTTCTTCAATCAACTCTGGTTCCACGATTATGTTGGCGAGCAGTCCATTGATCTTGCAGGGAACGAGGGTACATGCCAAACTTTTGGTCGTCTTTCGAGTTAATGCGTCTATGTTAGCTTTGCCGAGATGGTGATGGATCTCTATATCGTAGTCCGTCATAAATTCTAGCCATCATCGTTGCCTCATATTCAGTTCTTTTTGTGTAAATAGATATTTAAGACTCTTGTGATCAGTGTGAATCTCGCAGGTTGTACTATAGAGATAATGACACCAGATCTTGAGGGCAAAGATCAACGCAGCCAATTCTAGATCATGAGTTGGGTAGTTCCTTTCGTGAGTCTTTAGTTGGCGGGAGGCATAAGCAATGACCTTCCCATTTTGCATAAGAATGCAACCCAAACCATTGTATGAGGCATCCCTATAAATTATGAACCCTTCTGTTTCTGCGGGGAGTGCTAGTATAGGAGCTGTCACGAGTTTGTTCTTCAATTCCTAGAAGCAACGTTCCTGCTTGTTCGTCCATTCAAAGGGTGTGTTTTTTTGAGTTAGCTGGGTCAAGGGTGATGCTATCTTCGAGAAATCTTGCACAAAGCGCCAGTAATAGCTGGCTAGAACCAAGAAGCTTCGAGTCTCAGACACGTTAGTAGGTCGTGGCCAATCCACGATTGTTGCAACCTTTTAGGGGTCAACTGAGATGCCATCTTTGTTAATGACGTGACTGAAAAAGTGCACACTAGTGATCCAGAAGTCGTATTTCTTCAACTTGGCATAAAGCTTGTGATCACGTAGTGTCTGTAGAACTCTTCACAAGTGGTGCTAATGATCTTCTGGCGATTTGGAATATATGAGAATGTCGTAATGAAGACAATGATGAACTCGTCAAGATAGGGTTTGAACACTCAATTCATGAGGTCCATGAAGGCCGTTGGAGCATTTGTGACACTAAATGGCATAACGAGAAACTCGTAGTACCCGTAATGGGTTTTGAAGGCAGTCTTTTCGATACTTTCCATTTTAACTTTTAGTTGATGGTAGCCAGAACGCAAGTCAATTTTCGAGAATACTTGGGCGTCTTGCAATTGGTCGAACAAGTCATCGATTTGTGGCAAAGGGTACCAATTTTTTATGGTGACTTTGTTCAGCTCCTGGTAATCGATGCATAACCTTATCATGCCATCCTTTTTCTTTACGAATAATATTGGAGCTCCCCAAGGTGAGGTACTAGGTCGAATGAAACCTTTGTCCAATAGTTCTTGGAGTTGAGTCTTCAGCTCTTTTAATTCTGTCATGGACATGCGGTAAGGGGCTTTTGAGATTGGTTGTGTACCAGGTTGGGTTTCAATGGTGAATTCAATTTCTCGGTCAACTGGAGTACCAGGTAGGTCTTCAGGAAATACATCCGAGAATTCTCGTACCACAGGGATTTCATCAAGTATGGGGGCCTCTTGTTGAGTATTGATCACATAACAGATACAACTACAATAACCCTTTCTTAGAAGTCGTTGGGCTATCATGAAGGATATAACACATGGAGGGGAATAAACTCCAGTTTCATCAAAGACAAGTTCGAGTTGGTTTGGCGACCAGGGGGAGACTTTTTTGGCTTCACAATCGATAAAGGCATGGTTGGCAACCAACCAATCCATTCCTAAAATCATATCAAAGGTACTAATACAGAGGGGAATCAAGTCTACGTGTAAGGTTTCACCTTTAAAGCATACAGTAGAAGATTTGTACACATCAGCACTAAGGGTGGAGTTACCAAAAGGAAAAGTCACAGATAGTATATATCCTAAGGGTTCGGGTGTTGATGCCAACTTGGTAGCAAAGTGTGGTGTAACAAAAGAATGAGTTGAACCAGAGTCAAAGAGAACATGGGCTAAGTGACCATAAACAAAAAGTGTACTTGACACAACATTCTCAGTAACTTCTAGGTTTCCAGGCACCAGGGCAAAAGCTCTTCCTTGGCGTTTTTGGTCCTTCTTCATTCCTCTAGGTACCGCAGGTTTTCGGACTAGTTCAGAGGGGCCGGCTGTAAGATTTGGACAATCTTTCAGCAAGTGGCCAATTTGGCCGCATCTAAAGCATGCTCTCGTGTCTCGATGGCATTGTCCCCAATGAGTCCTTTCACAAGTAGAGCAAGTTGGAATGGTGCCACCTCTAGGATTTGTAGGACTTGGTTGCTTGAACTGGTTGTGCTCGTATTTACCCTTTGGGAGGTGCGACACCGGGTTTTTTGTTATCTCTTTCCCAAAATTGCTTCCTTTGGCTTGGTTTCCTGGAGCGCAAAGCTTTAATCCCTTTTTGCACAATGTATGCTCGATCCACCACCTCCGCATAGGTTGGTAGTTTCAAAACCTCTAGCATGTCCTTGATTTCAGTATCCAATCCTGCTTCGAATTTCTTGACTTTTCGAGTTTCAGTGAGGATGACGTATGTCACAAATCGAGCTAGTTATATGAACTTGCTCTCGTATTCAGCCACTGTCATGGTTCCTTGCCTTAGATGTATGAATTCTGTCGCCTTTTATTCTCACAGTGAATCTGGAAAGTATTTTTCATAGAATACATCCAAGTATCTTGCCCAAGTCACAATATCTTCTTTCTCTAGGGTAAGAAGCCACCATTCTTGTGCATCGTCTTTGAAGGTGAATGTGGCAAAAGTCACATTCTGTCTTTTTGTGCAAGGTAGCACAAGGAAAATTTTCTCCAAATCTCTGACCCAAGCTTCTGCCATCAATGGGTTTGTACTGCCCGTGAATATGGTAGGTTTCAAGTCCTGGAACTGTTTTATTATAGTTGGCTGAGGCACTGTCTCTGACTTTAAGTAGTCGATCACTGACGCGGATCTTGAGGAACCAGGTGTCATCAAGAGTGACATCACTTGATTTGCCCAGCCTAATAGACCTCAAGCGTTTACCACTAGGAGCTTTGGCTAATCCTGAAGATGATTGTTTTCAGCAGCCATCTAAGAGATAGGCATGATGTCTTCTAGATCTTTGACCTCAGAGGTCGGTGCTTTTGTTTGTTTGGCCTTCGCCTTGGTCTTCTTGATTCTTTTGGGTTTTTAGACTAATAGACAAGATGAAGTGGACTGGACTGTGATGATGCTTGGGATGTCATCTAGGAGGTCTTCGACAATGGAAGCTCGGTGAGCCATTTCGTCGGCAGTAGCAATGATGGTTACACTGTGGATGATTTTTAAAAGGCAATAAGAGGGTCGTATGTCAGCAATTACTTTCCTCGACGCTTCTTACTTTTGGTTCTAGATGCTGGATTGCCACTTTTTTAGTATCTTCGTTGGCATGGGGCAGCTAGAACGTGTTGAGAGGGTGCCAAGGTGGATGGTTGGTTAGCTGACTCAAAGATGAAGCCTTGATCTGGACAGGCGGAAGACCTAAAGGTAGTTGCTGATAGCAAAGTTTGACCACTTGATAGAATGTTAGGGAGCCGAGATTGGTAGATGGCAATGTAATTGAGCAAGAGAGGAGCCTTTCGTTCTTGGAGGGGTAGATCTAGGAGGTGATTAACATCAACTCTTTTAACTAGGCTTTATGGATTGACTTGTTGGGTTGAGGAACTTTTGCAAAACAGAGAGAGACAAATTAGAAAATTGACTAAGTGTAAGATGTTGTCATATTGGCACTTAGGGAATATGGGATCCAAGGCTAGGGCAGTTACTCTCGTGATCTCCTAAGATACCTCGGTGCAAAGGATACAGGCGAAGGTTGTAATTCGGAGCAAACTCCTAGTTATCCGATATGATCAGGTAGTCTTCTCCAGCACCCTTACTGGAATCTTGAAAGCCAACTATCATTTTGTAGATTGTAGATCTGGGTTTGAGAATGTAATAACCCGACTCTTTCATATTCTTTAATTCCCTCATTCTATGTGTGATTATATGTGTGCTTATGTGTTTGATGTAAAATTCCATGTTTTAATGTGTGAATTACATGTTTATAAATTTGTATCTGTCGGTTTTGAGAAAATTTGTTGAAATTATGACCTTTGGAGTGCAAATTGAAAGCCTTAGAGGCGCGGTAAACCGAAATTGACTTTACAGTTATGAATATTGCTCACTAAGCCTTGCTCACTCTGGATTAATACATATTTATGTAGGTGATCAGCTCAGAGGCCAGCCCTAGGTCAATTTCAGGAACTTTTGATGGACATGTTTTGTTAAGCCTCCAAAGTAAGAGCCTTTTGTCTTTTTTTGAGGAGTTCCTTTGATGCCACATTTTTGATAAGTCTTTGGTGGCTTTTATTGAACACTTGGTCAATATGTAATTTTTGGGCTTCTAACTCTTTGTATATAGCTACATGAGTTGGACTTGTATATATATGAATTGTGTATGTGAACTGTCTAAATGTGACTTGATGTTTAAAATCCTGGCATATAAGCACTGCTCAATGGACATTCTGTTATTTTATTTGCTTCCACTCAGGCCTCGTTATGATAAATTCTTGGTAATTTTGTTTGAGGCCGTAAGTAATGAAGAGGTTACTGGCCGGTCATGATCCAAACTTTTAGGGGCGGGTTTGGGTCATGACAGTTGGTATCAGAGCACGAGTTAATTCCTCACACAGGGGTCCATTTGAGCTTTAAGGAGTCTAGAAAAGACTTAGGCTGCATGGATGATGTTTTTCTATGATGTGCATACAATATAAAGATGATATAATGATTTGTCAATGTATGCAATGAACATTGTCAATGTGTACTTGTGTATCTTTTCTATGTGTATTATAATCCACTGATATATAGATCATAGTGAGGACAAGGAAGGATGATTCGGAGGAGTCCACCTCCGCGCGGCTGGATAGGTTAGAAAGGCTGATAATGGATATGACAGAAACTATGAGACATCAGCAATAACAACAGCAACCACCACCGCCACCAATGCCTATACCACCACCAGTGGTGCAAGACCATCAAGCTGAGGACTGGAAAATTGTACTTATGAAAGAGTTTAAGAAGATGAAGCCACCGTTGTTTAAAGGGGGAATTGATCTGATGAAAGTAGAGGCATGGATATTGGGAATCGAGAAATTATTTGAGGTCTTCCCTTGTACTGAGGCGTAGAAAGTACAACTTGCCGCCTTTACTCTCGAAGATGAAGCACGGAGATGGTGGATGCTCACTAGAAATGAACATCAAGGATTGAACTAGGCTCGATTTTTGGAGCTTTCTATGATAAGTATTTCCCACAGTGTATGAGAGATAAGAAAGTGACAGAGTTTGAGACTTTGAGGCAAGGAAACAAGACCATAGCAAATATGAAGCGCAATTTGTAGAACTAGCCTGTTTCGCACCACACATGGTGGATACGAATTACAAGAAATCAAGAAAGTTTGAGGGAGGACTTTGGAACGCCATTCTAGATTGGATCACATGGTGGATACGAATTACAAGAAATCAAGAAAGTTTGAGGGAGGACTTTGGAATGCCATTCTAGATTGGATGAATGTGTTAAAATTGCCTACATATGTCGATGTGTTAGAAAGGGTGATAATGGCTAAGGGTAATATAGCTGCTCAAAATTGAATTTCTGTGTGGAAAGGGAAGAGATAGAGTACGCAAGTGCAAAGGGGATCAATGGCACCCCAGAATAAGAAACCGAATTTGGTGACCTCTAGTACTTCTCCTCTACTTGTGACTCGGAGCCAGTTTGTCCGGAATGTGGGAAGAGACACCGCGGGACTTGTTGTCGGGTAACTGGGGCATGCTTCAAGTGTGGAAAGATGGGTCACTTAGTGAGAGATTTCCCTTAGAGAGACCGACAAAATGGGAATAGAACCACTACAAGTTCAGCTGGCTCAACTCTAGCTCCAACAACAAAGACTGCTACCAAATCTACTGGTACCAGAATGATGTGAGGCAATGAAGGGTTTTTGCCTTCGTCCCTAGTGATGTGCAGAATACGAAGGCTATGGTATCAGGTACATTCTCTATTTATGGTCACCCTGCTCATGTGTTGTTTGATTCGGGTTCCACCCATTCATTTGTGTCGAAAACATTTGCTAGTCATTTGAATAGACCTATGGAACCATTGCATTATGTGTTGTGTGTGTCTTCACCATCGGGAGGCTCTATGTTATGTACGTCTATTTATCTTGCATGTGAGATCTTGATTGGGGAGGTTCAGTTATATGCTAATTTGTTGCCTCTTGATTTGGATTATTTTGATATAATATTGGTGATGGATTGGCTAAGCAAATACCATGGGACTATTGATTGTATGTCCAAGCAAGTTATTTTTCGACCTCCAGGATAATCCGAATTTATTTTTATAGGACATGGGGTAATTCCTCCACCTTACGTGATCTCAGCTATGAAAGTGTGTAAGTTATTGCAAAAGGGCTGTCAGGAGTATTTGTGTAGTATTTTGAAAAGACAACCAGCAGATGTGTGTGTTGATAATATTCTGATTGTTCGTGAATTCCCAGATGTCTTTCCGGAAGAGTTGCCAGGGGAGCTAGTGGACCGTGAAATTGAATTTGCAATTGATATAGTGCTGGGAACTCAACCCATTTCAAAAACTCCTTATAGAATGTCACCAATTGAAATAAAAGAATTGAAGGTACAATTGCAAGACCTGCTTGATAAAGGGTTCATAAACCCGAGTACCTTTCCTTGGGGCGCACCAGTTCTTTATTAAAGAAGAAAGATGGGACGCTTCGGTTATGTGTTGACTACCGGGAACTCAATAAAATAACTGTAAAGAATAAGTATCCCTTGCCTAGAATTGATGATTTATTTGATCAACTACAAGGTGCGCAAGTCTTTTCAAAAATAGATTTGAGATTCGGGTATCATCAATTAAAGGTAAAAGTCGAGGACATTGAGAAGATTACTTTTCGAACCAGATACAACCATTATGAATTTTTAGTTATGCCATTCGGGGTTACAAATGCACCGGCGGCCTTCATGGATTTGATGAACTGTGTTTTTAAACCGTACTTGGATGAATTTGTGGTTGTGTTCATTGATGACATACTCATTTATTCAAAGTATCGAAGCTCATGAGAACCATTTACGATTAATTCTTCAAACACAGAGAGAGAAGAAACTATATGTGAAATTAAAGAAATGTAAGTTTTGGTTACATGAAGTGGTGTTTTTGGGACATGTAATTAATAAAGATGGTGTTTCTGTCGATCCACACAAGATAGAAGCCATTGTGAATTGGCTAACTCCTATGAATGTCACAGAGGTGCGTAGCTTTTTAGGTTTAGCAGGATACTACCGGAGATTTGTTAAAGACTTTTCCAAAATTACAATACCACTTACCCAATTAACCCAAAAGTGTGTCCCGTTTGAGTGGACATAACAAAGAGAATCTACCTTTCAGGAAATGAAGACAAGGTCAACTACAACACCAATTCTTGCTTTACTGACCAGTACGGAGGGGTTCGTGATTTACAGTGACGCCTCTTACAAACGATTGGAATGTGTACTCATGCAAAATAGAAGGGTCATTACATATACTTCTCGTCAACTCAAGCAGCATGAAAAGAATTATCCCACACATGACTTGGAACTAGCTGCAATGGTATTTGCTTTGAAGATATGGCGACATTATTTGTATGGTACAACATGTGAGGTCTACACCGACCATAAAAGTCTAAAGTATTTCTTTACCCAAAAGGAGTTAATATGCAACAGAGGCAGTGGTTAGAACTTATCAAAGATTATGACTTACAAATCCACTACCACCCCGACAAAGCTAATACAGTTGCAGATGCTCTTAGCAGAAAAGTTATGAGGAATTTGGCAAGTTTTCTCACAGGGCAAAAAGTTGCTACTTGACTTGGAAAGCATGGACATGGAAATTGTATTATGTGATCAGGGCGTAGTGTTAGCGGCACTGTCAGTACAATTGGTAATAATTGAAGAAACTAAACAAAGGCAAATGGAAGATGACTTCCTAAAGAAAATTTGTGATGAAATGGAAACAAGGCCAAGGCCTGGGTTCACCCTTGAAATTCAGTGTTGAAATTTAAAGATAGGCTGTGTGTCCCAAATGTTCCAAAAATTAAAAGGAGGATTACAGAGGAAGCACATAAGTGTAGCTCGACTTTCTTCGCGCCCCCCTTCGGAGAGCTCAAATTGGTCCTACAGTTCGGACTCCTATCACAGTTCTGAATGTAGTCTCACAAAGTGCAATGTGAGACTGATAAATACCAAAGAGTCCAATCCAACAAATCATTTTGGAAAATCAGATTTTAAATCAAATAATGCCAAAATTGGACTGCTTTGCTAGATTATAAAGTCACCACCTAAATATTTTATTTTTGGAAAATTTAGGAAACCCAGACTCGTGCCAAAGGCCACGTGTCCATCATCACCAAAGTTGCCTCAGCTCGGGAACTTGGGTATGAGAGGGGAAGGTCCTGAAATGAGCACCTCCGCTCGCTCGATCAAAGGATCGGCCTCTACTAAACATGATATGTTATTTTATAAACACATGTGTTCTTATTCCGATTATTAGCTAACTTTGCTATGTGACACACACAAGCAAATATAGACTAAATTGCAAGAATTGGAACGAATTCGACTTATGTTTGTTTTCAAAAATGGTTTGAAAATGCCACCTTCAAGTGGGCTAAAGCGTGGATTTGCCACCAAACAAGATGGGCTTAAAACATGATTTCCCACTTCGCAAAGTAGGCTTTAAAACTCACATTTATCGAATTGTTCCAATTCAAGCAACAAAGTCTTCATCCACAGGCATTCATGCAGTTTAGCATTTAAGCAAATAGCCTCATGGCAAGCATGCAAAACATGGCATTATGGCAATTATACTCATACAATATGCTAAAGCACAAAACTTACCGAGTACTCCAAGCCAAAATAACAACTAGTTAGAAACAATGCATGATCCTAACTATACAAGATGCCTAAAGCAACACATGCAATAATGCAATAAATAGGCTCGGCTATCTAAGATGGCATATGAATGCAATAATTTGATAACATACGGTTAAACACGTATTCAAATAAGTATTGAAACGACAATGCAGTTTGAATGATGCGCCGAGCCTCAGTGCATGCAAGACAAATGAATGATGCAATCATGCAAGCATAAGGTATGCTAATTGAAAATGACCCCTAATCTAACCATCAAAAGTGGGTAAATAAAAGGGAGAAAGACGTGGGGTTGGAAGACATGCACACACACACGCACACTTATTACAACATTACGCCCTCGTAAAGGAGGGTCCGAATGAATAAGAGCTAAGCTAGGCAAACTAATCTAATTAAACTAATTAGACTAATTATTACAAATCAAACGAACAACTAGTAAACTACTTACTAATTATTACAACACTTAATAAATTATTACAACAAACAATGCTAATTAACTAAGTAATTAACATATTAAACTATGTTGCTACTACTCTGCTCCGGGAAGTAGAAGACGCATGCGCTCAGTTTTCGCCCCGAAAAGCCCATCGGTTTGCTCTTGAGAGGCTCTGTTTGCAGGGTTACTCCAAGAACTTTCTGCTCCACCTTACCAAACAAATGTTGAGGAGTGCACTAGTGGCCTGCCGGCCATGAATGCTTGCTGTCGGCCACCTGCCGGCCAAAAGTGTGCTGAATCACCACTCTACAACAGAGCACAAACAGAGAAAAATGGAGGGTTTTCCAAGGGTATGTTTGTACTGTGCCCCTCCTTATCATCTCAAAACATCAAAGGAGTGGCACTTCTTGGATCCAAAACCACCAATCAAGCATTTTCAATGTATGATGGCCAAAGATCCAAGTTGTACACTTTCAATAAATGCACAAATAAGACTCAAATGGACACCACCCTATCATGCATGATCAAGGGTGACGGCGACCAAGAAACATGACACGTTTCATGACTTTGAGTATGAAACGTCCCTCATTCCTTGTGTTTGGATTAACGTCCGATCCAAACACATGCAATGCAACAAAAATGCTTATCTTGTTCATATTTTACTTGTCCAATTTTGTTTACTCATTTTACATTACCAAATCATTCTTTAACCGGTTAAGTCCAAGATGAGTGTCCTCTAATGAGAGAGGGGTCAACCAAAGGATGATTTAAGACATAAGAGAGATCATGCCTTTGGCTAGGAGGAACCCTCAAAAGTGGGTTAAAGCCATTGAACACAAGCTCTATCTCAAGCTTAAACACAATCATAAGGTTAACCAACCCTCAAACAAATAGCAAAATGAAGAAATGAGAGAGGTTGCAAACTTTTTTTAGTGCTGAAATGGCATGCAAAAGACACTAAATCATGCAAGCAACACATGCAAGACATGTTCCAAAGCCAAAAGCATTAAACTAGTGAAGAGCATTACACTAGAGGCATGCAATATCAAGCTTAAATGACCAAACTAGCTCTGGACAGAGCTTAAACATGCCAAAATAGTGGCTAAAACATGCTGAGATTGAAGCGTAAAAGGCAAGAAAAACATGCGCACATGATAGCTCGCAAACAAGGCTCAAAGCACAACTTTCAAAAGCAATGAAAGAGTGAAATAAGTGAGAGTGTGACAGAGGTATATACACTGAAATCACATGTTAAATGATGCTACAACATGCAATCATCTCATGCAAAACATGTTAGACGCCTTAAAACACAAAGCTAGTGAAGGCATTTGCACTATAGCTATACAAAGCATAAGCCATATGATCAAAGCTGCCCAAAACAGAGCTAAAGTAGGCCAAATCAGTAGCTAAAACATGCTGAGATCAAGTCCCAAAAAGGTAGAAAAACATGCTCACATGTTAGGCTCTCTACTCATGCAAACAAGAGACAAGGAGGGAGGCCACCCCCTCCTATTTTGGTCCTCAAAACCAAGTTTTTGCCACTAAAATTCCCCTGGAATTCAGTGGTTGAAAGAGCCCAAAATGTTGTTTCAAAAGGCTTTGAAAGATAGCACAAAAGGCTTCACAAGCCAAAGAGCAAAAGATGAGACAACCCCCCTAACTCAACAAAACTCAAACCATCATTTTAAAACCTTAAAATAGAGTTTTTTTATAGTTGAAAAACCAGGTCAAAATAGTATAAAATATGGCCAAGCAATCAATTAAAACAAAGCTTAAAAGAGGTAAGCCTTTACCTTTGAAGCACAACACTAAAACAACCAAAATTCTGAGTCAAAACCAACCTTAAGACCTCAAACCAAGCCTCAAAGAACCTCAGCTCCAAGGTGAAGGAGTTTGGTCAAGGGTCTCTTTGCAAGAGTGTAGAGAATTCTCACTTTCAAGCACAAAATATGAAGAGAGAGAGGATTCTAGAGAGAAAGAGAGAGGAAATTTTGCTCACAAAATTTTTCTAACCCCCCACATGCAAGAGGATGACTTCTATATATAGAAGATACATAATCCTCTTGAAAAGATCCAACCGTCCACGTGCAAGCAGATGCTGCAATCTGTGCAAACAACTGGCACCAAAATACCAGAAAATATCTACTGATGCACTGGTGGCCGGCCGGCCATCAGTGATGGCCGGTAGGGGCTTATTGATGGCCGATAGGGCACATCAATGGCCTGTAGGCCAAAATCCATGGCTGGCAGGGCCTTATCATGGCTAGCAGTGCACCAAGAAAAGCATGCTAGAAGGACCAAAACATAGTCCAAAATGAGACAATTGATGTAGGGTTTGGAAAGCTCAAACCTGTGGCGTTCCACCGCAGAATTTGAGCGCTCGACGAGCAATCAAACTTGTCACTGGATGTACTTGCAAGAACATCCAAGTCTCGAGGACAGTCAAAATGGGTGTCTACAATAAGTCTAAATTTGTATTACAGCCCAGTAATACTAAAATGTACCAAGATTTGAAGCAAAATTTTTGGTAGCCAAGTATGAAGAAGGAAATTGCAGAGTTTTTTTCAAATATTTACAATGCCAACAAGTAAAGGCAGAACACCAAAGACCAGCGGGTTTATTTCAACCTCTCCCAATCCCGGATGGAGTGGAAGTGGAAACATATAACGATGGATTTTATTATTGGCCTACCCTGAACACCCCGAGGTGTGAATTCCATATGGGTTATTGTTGACAGACTAACTAAATCTACTCATTTCCTATCTTTGAAAACTCAATATAATGCGAATAAACTTGCTACTGTATATATGAATGAAATTGTCTGATTACATGGTGTTCCAGTTTCAATTGTATTCGGTAGAGATCTGAAATTTGTCTTCAGATTTTGGCAGAGTTTACAAGATGCTATGGGAACATAGTTGAAATTTAGTATGGCATTCCATCTCCAAACTGATGGCCAATCAGAGAGAACAATACAAACATTGGAGGATATCCTTCGGATGTGTGTCTTGGACTTCTAGGGGAGTTGTGAAACTTATCTACCGTTGGTAGAGTTTGCATGCAACAATAGTTTCCACTCGAGCATAGGAATGGCATCATATGAAGCTTTGTACGGGAGGAAATGTCACTCTCCAGTGTGTTGGACCGAAGTCGGCGATAGATCATTGTTTGGGCCTGAACTTGTGCAATTGACGATGGAGAAAATTAAAATCATTCAACAAAGGTTGAAAATCGCCCAAAGTAGGCAAAAGAGTTATGTGGATCACCGACGAAGGGATTTGGAATTTGAGGTTGGTAATTATGTTTTTGTTAAAGTCACCCCGATGAAAGACAAACAAGATTTGGCAAGAAAGGAAAATTAGCACCCCGATATGTAGGTCCGTTTCACATTCAGGAAAGAGTGGGTCCAATGGCTTATCGTGTTGCTCTTCCATCGAGTATGGAGCAAATACATAACGTGTTTCATGTATCAATGTTACGGGATTATCTCCAAGATCCATCCTATGTCATAGACTATTGTCAGATTGCTTTGGATGACAACTTAATCTATGAAGAGAAACCGATTCAAATTTTGGATCGACAAGTGAAACAGCTACAGAACAAGACAATTCCAATAGTGAAAGTTGAATGGCAGGAACACTACTGGAAAGAAGCCACTTGGAAGAGAGAAGAGGAAATGAAACAGCGGTATCTGGAGTTATTTGCAACTTGAGGTAAAACAAGTTTGAGGAACCAAACGTTTTAAAGAGGGAAAAAAGTGTAATAACCCGACTATTTCATATGCTTTAATTTCCTCATTCTATATGTGATTATATGTGTGCTTATGTGTTTGATGTAAACTTCCATGTTTTAATGTCTGAATTACATGTTTATAAATTTGTATCTATCGGTTATGAGAAAATCTGTTGAAATTACGACATTTGGACTGCAAATTGAAAGCCTTAGAGGCGCGATAAACCGAAATTGACTTTACAGTTATGATTAGCATGATTTTTAGAACATAATATGAAGTTTTGTAAAAATTTAATTCGTAATGAATTAATTAGATTTATTTAAGCTAAACTCTTAAGTAAGCTTAAACTTAGGCATAATGAGCAAAGCCTTGTTGGATATAATGTATATACATATGTCACAACCCAAACCCGGTATCCAATGGTTTGGCGTCGTAGCAAGATAAAAATAAACTAATTCTAAAATTTCTATAGTAGTAGTGCAACGGATAAATTAAATAAATTAAAATGAAATAATTGGGTACCAAAAGTTTATTAAAAGGAAAAAAAATAGTCATTTGGGCATTTATTTTATTACAAGAGTTCAACAAAAAACATAGATAGTACAAAAAAAGAAAAAAGAAAACTCTGTGATTTATCCCCCATCTTGATCCCGCTAAATCTCGTCACTTGAAAGGGTAATAGCTATAAGCATATAGCAGAGTAAGAAATATCATACTGTGAGTATAGGGGTACAAAATAGCCATGGATAGTTATTTAAGCTAAAACATTAACGTAATTTAAATTGAATAAACAAATCATTTAAGTGTCAGAAACTAAAATACAGAAATTACGTAAATAACTATAACCACGGTATAGAACAGAACAGAATAGAACAGGGGTCACTGGAGTGACAATCAGAACAAGGGTTAATGGATCCATGACAACAGAGGACCACAAAGTGACCAAACAGAAGCCAATGGTTTATTTAAGTCCTCCAAGGCGTAGGACTCTCGTGGTGGTATTTACATAAAATAATTTATTTATAAAATCACCGTCAAATAATATCTAAAATTTGAACAAACATATTAATTAGTTTCAATTTAAGCAAATAGAGTTCAGAAAATAATCCACGTAATTGAAACATTAACATAACCATAAAACACAACTTATATAAAATAAATTGTGGTAACTCAAAACATTCATAAAATATATTATGGTGACTCAAGACATATATAAAACATGTTATGGTAGGTCAAGGTATAATATAACTCACCTTAATATTAATGCTTAACCTTTACTTTCCTATTATTGACTCCCTATTACTTGTGTGAGGTACCCATACCTATCTGTGCCTTGTTCTTCGTTTCCCAAGCTCACTTACTATTTATAGAGGAGTATGCATGGCCTTTGTGCGACGTGTCCTTTTACTGGGCCTTGACTCTTGGCTTTTACCCCAAGGTTTTTACCAAGGGCCATGGTAACCCTTGGCTCATGGAAAAGTACCTGGCCCTTATATCTATATATATATATATATATATGTTTTTCCTACTCCATTTATTTATTATTATGTTAGGTTCATGTCTAAATCCTCATCACCCAACAATAAACATCATTTAATATTCTAAAAAAAAAAATGCGGTGTTTCACAATTTAATCGGTTAATTCTCAACTTTCTAAGCTATGCACCTTCTTTTCTTTTCTTTTCTTTTCTTTTGATATAATAAGGAATAATGCAGTATTGATTTGAATTTAAAATTTCGGTTGTCCCATTTCTCCTCTCCTTAACAGAAGTTTGTCCCCAAACTTGATGTACCTTGGTTTTCAAAGAGGTGTGGGTATTTGGCTCGCATTAGGCTTTCAGTTTCCCATGTTGCTTCTTCGACATGATGGTTTTTCCATAAGACTTTTACAAGAGGTATAGTCTTGTTTCGAAGGACCTGATCACGACGATCGAGAATCTATATAGGTTGTTCTTCGTAAGAGAGATCTTCTTGAACTTTCAGGTCCTCATAATCAACAACATGCTCTGGATCTTGAAGGTACTGCCGAAGCATCGAAACGTGGAACACATTGTGGACATTGGATAATTCAGGTGGTAGTGCAAGGCGATATGCAACAAGACCAATCCTTTCTAATATCTCGAATGGCCCGATGTAATGTGACCTTAATTTTCCTCATTTCCCAAATCGGATAACCCCTCTTGTTGGCGAGATCTTTAGAAACACACGGTCTCCTATTTAAAATTCTAAGTCCCGTCCCCATATATGCATAGCTTTTCTGGCTACTCTGGGCAGTGCGAATTCATTGAATTTTATCGCTCGTTATTTGCACGATCTTGAGACCTAATAGTTTCCTGTCTCTAACTTTCGTTCAACACAGAGGTGATTGACGTTTTCTTCCATATAGTGCCTCGTATGGTGCCATTTCAATGCTTGCATGGTAGCTATTATTATAGGCGAACTCCACCAAAGGTAGGTGATGATCCCAATTACCTTTGAGGTCTAGCACACACACACGTAACATATCTTCCAAAGTCTGGATTGTTCTTTCAGATTGCCCGCCAGTTTGCGGGTGATAAGCAGTGCTAAACTTCAGGGTGGTTCCCAAGGCTTCTTGTAATTTGTTCCAGAAATGAGACACGAAGCGAGGGTCTCGGTCAGACACGATCGAAACTAGGGTACCATGCAATCGAATGATTTCTTTGATGTACAGAGTGGCGAACTTAGTAAGGGAGTACGTGATTCTGATTAGAAGAAAATGCGCCGACTTCATCAATTGATCTACGATAACCCATAGTGCATCATTCTTTTAGACTGATTGCGGTAGCCTGGCCATCAAGTCTATAGTAATGTGCTCCAATTTCCATTCAAGAATAGGGAGTAGTTGCAACATTTCTGTAGTCTCTAATGTTCTGCTTTAACCCATTGACAATGTAGGCATTTGGAGACGTGGCTTGCTATGTCTTTTTTCATTCCTGTCCACCAGTAATGTTCCTTTAGATTGTGATACATCTTCGTATTGCCAGGGTGGATTACAAACCTCGAGCTATGAGCTTCTACCAATATCATTTTCTTGAGTTCTGGAGGTCGGATATGCAAATTCGATTATAAAATTTTGGCATCCCATTGCTTATCGTGAAGTTAGGATCAGGCATGCTTCCTTGCTCCTGGTACTTTTTCTTCAAAATTTTATGTTCACATTGGCGGATTCTAATTTCTTCAATCAACTCTGGTTCCACGATTATGTTGGCGAGCAGTCCATTGATCTTGCAGGGAACGAGGGTACATGCCAAACTTTTGGTTGTCTTTCGAGTTAATGCATCTGCTACTATGTTAGCTTTGCCGAGATGGTGATGGATCTCTATATCGTAGTCCGTCATAAATTCTAGCCATCATCGTTGCCTCATATTCAGTTCTTTTTGTGTAAATAGATATTTAAGACTCTTGTGATCAGTGTGAATCTCGCAGGTTGTACTATAGAGATAATGACACCCAGATCTTGAGGGCAAAGATCAACGCAGCCAATTCTAGATCATGAGTTGGGTAGTTCCTTTCGTGAGTCTTTAGTTGGCGGGAGGCATAAGCAATGACCTTCCCATTTTGCATAAGAATGCAACCCAAACCATTGTATGAGGCATCCCTATAAATTATGAACCCTTCTGTTTCTGCGGGGAGTGCTAGTATAGGAGCTGTCACGAGTTTGTTCTTCAATTCCTAGAAGCAACGTTCCTGCTTGTCCATCCATTCAAAGGGTGTGTTTTTTTGAGTTAGCTGGGTCAAGGGTGATGCTATCTTCGAGAAATCTTGCACAAAGCGCTAGTAATAGCTGGCTAGAACCAAGAAGCTTCGAGTCTCAGACACGTTAGTAGGTCGTGGCCAATCCACGATTGTTGCAACCTTTTAGGGGTCAACTGAGATGCCATCTTTGTTAATGACGTGACCGAAAAAGTGCACACTAGTGATCCAGAAGTCGTATTTCTTCAACTTGGCATAAAGCTTGTGATCACGTAGTCTCTGTAGAACTCTTCGCAAGTGGTGCTGATGATCTTCTGGCGATTTGGAATATATGAGAATGTCGTTAATGAAGACAATGATGAACTCGTCAAGATAGGGTTTGAACACTCAATTCATGAGGTCCATGAAGGCCGTTGGAGCATTTGTGACACTAAATGGCATAACGAGAAACTCATAGTACCCGTAATGGGTTTTGAAGGTAGTCTTTTCGATACTTTCCATTTTAACTTTTAGTTGATGGTAGCCAGAACGCAAGTCAATTTTCGAGAATACTTGGGCGTCTTGCAATTGGTCGAACAAGTCATCGATTCGTGGCAAAGGGTACCAATTTTTTATGGTGACTTTGTTCAGCTCCTGGTAATCGATGCATAACCTTATCATGCCATCCTTTTTCTTTACGAATAATATTGGAGCTCCCCAAGGTGAGGTACTAGGTCGAATGAAACCTTTGTCCAATAGTTCTTGGAGTTGAGTCTTCAGCTCTTTTAATTCTGTCATGGATATGCGCTAAGGGGCTTTTGAGATTGGTTGTGTACTAGGTTGGGTTTCAATGGTGAATTCAATTTCTCAGTCAACTGGGGTACCAGGTAGGTCTTCAGGAAATACATCCGAGAATTCTCGTACCACAGGGATTTCATCAAGTATGGGGGCCTCTTGTTGAGTATTGATCACATAATAGATACAACTACAATAACCCTTTCTTAGAAGTCGTTGGGCTATCATGAAGGATATAACACATGGAGGGGAATAAACTCCAGTTTCATCAAAGACAAGTTCGAGTTGGTTTGGCGACTAGAGGGAGACTTTTTTGGCTTCACAATCGATAAAGGCATGGTTGGCAACCAACCAATCCATTCCTAAAATCATATCAAAGGTACTAATACAGAGGGGAATCAAGTCTACGTGTAAGGTTTCACCTTTAAAGCATACAGTAGAAGATTTGTACACATCAGCACTAAGGGTGGAGTTACCAAAAGGAAAAGTCACAGATAGTATATATCCTAAGGGTTCGGGTGTTGATGCCAACTTGGTAGCAAAGTGTGGTGTAACAAAAGAATGAGTTGAACCAGAGTCAAAGAGAACATGGGCTAAGTGACCATAAACAGAAAGTGTACCTGACATAACATTCTCAGTAACTTCTGGTTTCCAACCACCAGGGCAAAGGCTCTTCCTTGGCGTTTTTGGTCCTTCCTCACTCCTCTAGGTACCGCAGGTTTTCGGACTGGTTCAGAGGGGCTGACTGTAGGATTGGCAAGCTTTGGACAATCTCTCAGCAAGTGGCTAACTTGGCCATATCTAAAGCATGCTCCCGTGTCTCGACGGCATTGTCCCCAATGAGTCCTTCCACAGGTAGAGCAAGTTGGAATGGTGCCACCTCTAGGATTTGTAGGAACTTGGTTGCTTGAACTGGTTGTGCTCGTATTTACCCTCTTGGGAGGTGCGACACCGGGTTTTTTGTTATCTCTTTCCCAAAATTGCTTCCTTTGGCTTGGTTTCCTGGAGCGCAAAGCTTTAATCCCTTTTTGCACAATGTATGCTCGATCCACCACCTCCGCATAGGTTGGTAGTTTCAAAACCTCTAGCATGTCCTTGATTTCAGTATCCAATCCTGCTTCGAATTTCTTGACTTTTCGAGTTTCAGTGAGGATGACGTATGTCACAAATCGAGCTAGTTATATGAACTTGCTCTCGTATTCAGCCACTGTCATGGTTCCTTGCCTTAGATGTATGAATTCTGTCGCCTTTTATTCTCACAGTGAATCTGGAAAGTATTTTTCATAGAATACATCCAAGTATCTTGCCCAAGTCACAATATCTTCTTTCTCTAGGGTAAGAAGCCACCATTCTTGTGCATCGTCTTTGAAGGTGAATGTGGCAAAAGTCACATTCTGTCTTTTTGTGCAAGGTAGCACAAGGAAAATTTTCTCCAAATCTCTGACCCAAGCTTCTGCCATCAATGGGTTTGTACTGCCCGTGAATATGGTAGGTTTCAAGTCCTGGAACTGTTTTATTATAGTTGGCTCTTCTCATCATTTAGGCATTCTGTTACTTATATTGGTCTGTAAGGCTCGCAGAAAACTGGTAACTGCTCTTTCCATGATTTGCTCCATTGGGTCGGTACTGCTAACGACGATCCGGTTCCATTTCCATCATTAGCCATTACTACGAGGAGAAAACGGTTAGTGAACTCCCCCCCTTTTTTTTGAGCCACTTAGTATGTATTTAATTATCTATGATTCACAAGATACTATAACAGTACATATATCATTTTTACTTATGCAAAAGAAAACATATTAGTACAACGTACTTAAAATACAGTCAAGAGTTAGCTAGTGTCTAATCCTATTTATACAAAAACAGAAGGATTAGACTAATCATGTTCAGGTTACAAAAATCTCCTGGTCAGATGTCTAGAAGGGATCGTTAGGCCACCATGAGAACTAGCTCTAGAAAATTGACCCATGAAATAACCCCGCAAACTCACTCTACATGAGGGGCTCAAACACCCACCTACTAAGCTCTACTCCAAAGCAACGCCATACTACTCGGACCATGTAGACAGGAATACTGTGATCATAACTCCAAAACTCCCGTCCGGTAATCTGTACCGGTATTTCCAAGTATGATGCACTGTCAGTGAAGTCCACAGCTAGGGTCTGGACAATGTGCTGCGAGGGAGGTGTCGTAGTGTGAATGTGGCTGCTAAGGTATGCGTGTCCCCTCCTCTCCGCAAAGCCCAGGGGTATAGATACAACTAGAAAATGCAGCTGTCCTAGGTCCGAAGCAAGACCAACAACGTGGGTCGGTTCTATGTACCTCTCACGAGTGCTGCCTTGGCTAAGACTTCAAAATAAGAAATCTTTATCGAGGTCGGCCTGCAAATACACAGGTCGCCCCATGAGTCGGTTAAGTGTTGGGTGGGCTTGCCTGACAAGACTTTAAATCACCCCAGCCTTCTAATAGGTTCGGGATAAGATAAGTTCCTGGGGGCTCGAACCAAAATAACTCCATTAGGTTTGTCATTTCCTCCAACACAGGAAAACTTTGCCCAGAAATATTTATAACACAATTTACTTGTGTTAGACAATTTAATTTAAAATTTTTTGTTTTGGAAAACGCATACCATAATATCAAATAATAATATGAAGTAAAATTTATTATTAGCATTTTTTTTCTCAAATAATTATTTCAAATAATGTGAATAATTGTACAGAACAAGTTAGAAAAATATACTAAATTCATTTTGAAAATAAAAATAAAAATCATTGCTCTGATACCACTTTTGTCGCAACCTAAACCCGGTACCCAAAGGTTTTGCGTCGCAACAAGATAAAAATAAACTAATTCTAAAATTTATGTAGTAGTAGCGCAATAGATAAATTAAATAAATTAAAATGAAATAAGTGGGTACCAAAAGTTTATTAAAAAGAAAAAAAATAGTCATTTGGGCGCGTTTATTTTATTACAAGAGTCCAATCAATAACACAGATAGTACAAAGAAAAAAAAAGAAAAGAAAACTCTGTAATTTATTCCTCATCTTGATTCCGGTAAATCTCGTCACCAGAAAGGGGTAACAGCCATAAGCACATAGTAGAGTGAGAAATATCATACTGTGAGTATAGGGGCACAAAATAACCATGGATAGTTATTTAAGATAAAACATTAACATAATTTAAATTGAATAAACAAATCATTTAAGTGGCAGAAACTAAAATACAGAAATTATGTAAATAACTATAACCACGGTACAGAACAGAACAGGGGTCACTGAAGTGACAATCAGAACAGGGGTCACTGAAGTGACACTCAAAACAAGGGTCAATGGATCCATGACAAACAGAGGACCACAAAGTGACCAAACAGAAGCCAATGATTTATTTAAGTCCTCCAAGGCGTAGGACTCTCGTGGTGGTACTTACATAAAATAATTATTTATAAAATCACCGTCAAATAATATCTAAAATTTGAATAAACATATTCATGAGTTTCAATTTAAGCAAATAGAGTTCAGAAAATAATCCACGAAATTGAAACATTAACATAACCATAAAACACAACTTATATAAAATAAATTGTGGTAACTCAAAACATCCGTAAAATATATTATGGTGACTCAAGACAGATATAAAACATGTTATGGTAGCTCAAAGTATAATATAACTCACCTTAATATTAACGCTTAACGTTTACTTTCATATTGTTGACTCCCTATTACTTGTGTGAGGTACTCGTACCTATCCGTGCCTTGTTCTTCGTTTCCCGAGCTCACTGACTATTTATAGAGTATTATGCATGGCCTCTGTGTGACGTGTCCTTTTACTGGGCCTTGACTCTTGGCTTTTACCCCAAGGTTTTTACCAAGGGCCATGATAACCCTTGGCTCATGGAAAAATACCTGGCCCCTTGTATTTATTTATTATTATATATACACATTTTTTTTTTCTACTCCTTCATTTATTTATTTATTTTATTTATTATTATGTTAGGTTCACGTCTAAATCCTCATCACCCAACAATAAACATCACTTAATATTCTAAAAAAAAAAGTGTGGTGTTTCACAATTTAATCGGTTAATTCTCAACTTTCTAAACTATGCACCTTTTTTTTTTTTTTTTTTGATATAATAAGGAATAACGCAGTATTGAATTAAATTTAAAATTTCAGGTGTCACAACATAAGCCTTAGGAGACTTAGACTCATCAAGCCACCAAAAAATATCTCCTTGAGAGAGAGAGAGAGAGAGAGAGAGAGAAGAAGAAGAAGAAGAAGAAGAAGAAGAAGAAGAAGAGAAGAGAAAAGAGAGAAGAAGAGAATTCAATCTAAGCTTGGAGATTGGAAGAAATTGAAATAGTAACTCAAAGATTGGCTCAAGGTAAGTGTTAATCAACTCAAAGACTTGAAATATCTCTTCAATTGCTTGGAATTAAGACCTTAGATGAAGCTTTTGCACTAATAAAAGTTAGGGTTTTGAGTTATGATCTTGGTTGAATATATCTCATGAAATTGAAAATGGAAGCTTAGGATTTGGTTAAGTGAATGGTAGATTCTTCTATTTTGGGCTTCTGTTGGGTTAGATTGTGAGGAATTGTTTCCTAATCTTACCTCTTTTCATGCTTTGAGCTCATACATAAATATATATATATATATATATGAAAAGATGAAGACAATAAAGGAATCATGGAAATTAGAGTTCTATATGTCAACTTAAAGGAAGTTTGATCTAATTGAGCTTGTGTTTCATGCTTAATATGTTCATATATCATGTTTATGAAGTGAATTTGCTTGAATTAAGCCTTAGAAATACATTTAGAAAGCTTGAATTTGTTTGATCTTCGGACTGCTCAAACAGAGCCCAGAACCGCACGTGCGAGGCTCACAGCCACACGTGCGGAAAATAGGGGAAACAAGTTGAGCATTCTGAAATAAAAGCACGTGCGGGCCGCACGTGCGGTACACCTTTCCGCATGTAAGGAGAGGGTCTTCCGCACATACGGGAAACAGAGAGAAAATCTGCATCTTTTTGTACATCTTTTCAACCCTCTGAATCTATTAGTGTATATGTTTAAGCCCTCCAAAATGCTTAAAAATGAAAAGAAAAGAACAAAACGGAGAAATAATTAAAGAGAAGAAGCTAAGAAAAGGTGAATGCGTTTTGATTGAAATGATTAAGCATTGGATTACAATGGCATATGAAATGGACCTGAGGTTGTTCTGTTTCTGTTATGTATGATGGGCCCGAGGCCATTATGTCTGATATGGATTGTTTAGGACTCATAGCCCTAAGGCAAAAGGAGATGGAGACATCCCGATGTTCCATCTACCCTATAATGTTCAGAACAGCTATTGATATGTTGGGCCTAAAGCCGTTCAGTATTATGTTGGGCCCAAGGCCATTATGTATTATGTTAGGCCTAAGGCCGTTTCGTCTTATGAGAGCCTGAGACCGTTGTGGAATATGATTATGGATAAGACATGTATACGTTGTATATTTATTCTTCAAGACATATGCTCATTCTTATGAACCTTCTTACATTATCATTACTCACTGAGCCTTGCTCACTTCATAGTTATATAAATTTATGTAGGTGATCAGCTCAGAGGATAGCCCTAGGTCAACTTCAAGAACTTTTGATGGACCTATTTTGTTAAGCCTCCAAAGTTGGAGCCTTTTGTTCTTTTTTTTTTTTTTTTTGAGGAGTTCCTTTGATGCCACATTTTTGTTAAGTCTTTGGTGGCTTTTATTGAACACTTGGTCAATATGTAATTTTTGGGCTTCTAACTCTATGTATATAGCTATATGAGTTGGACTTGTATATATATGAACTGTGTATGTGAACTCTCTATATATGACTTCATGTTTAAAATCCTGGCATATAAGCACTGCTCAATGGACGTTCTGTTATTTTATTTAGTTTCACTCAGGCCCTGTTATGATAAGTTCTTGGTAATTTTGTCTGAGGTCGTAAGTAATCAAGTGGTTACTGGCCAGTCATGATCCAAACTTTTAGGGGCGAGTTTGGGTCGTGACAGAGATAATAGGTGGTGCAACTCTTGGATTTCAGGCCACATATGGTATAACAGTATTGGATGTTGGGTTATGCCGATAGCATAGCTCGGTAATTCCATTGATGATTCATAATGTGTTTATGGCTAATTGCATGGGGTTCACAAAATAAAAGTCCATCATTTCTCGAAATAAGATGTTAAGTGGAAATGTGATTCCACCCTATACTGTGGATACTACGGGAAAAGACATGTAGTTATCCGAGGCATGATGGAGTCATTCTCACTCGCCAGACGTATCTGGACATCAGCTGGGATGTTGAACTCTCAACGAAAGTTTTTGATGTTGGTAGGGGTATCAACTCTTCATCTATGCATACCTATGATGTGTTCTTCGAGTTCTTGATGGTTATATTCAGCCTAGGGTTTGGAAAATTCTTAGAGTCCTAAGTTCTAGGAAGTCTGCTAAAAGTTTGGAAAATCTCGAGTTTTATGGCTAAA
Organism: Camellia japonica; assembly: GCA_030407325.1. Taxonomy (NCBI): domain Eukaryota; kingdom Viridiplantae; phylum Streptophyta; class Magnoliopsida; order Ericales; family Theaceae; genus Camellia; species Camellia japonica. The sequence goes on along the minus strand of JAPPVO010000059.1, from coordinate 52,169,717 downwards.
ATGTAGATTCAAATCTAGAATGTGAAAAAACATAGGTATATATGCAGGAAATTTGAAGAAAACTAGAAAAATGAAGAATGATAAAGATCAATGATAAACAGGTTCAAGAAACTTGAAAACTGAAATTGAAACTAAGGGTTTGGGGGACTTACAGATCGGTAATGGAGAAATGGACGCCAGATTCGAGTTCACCGGAGAAAAATGAAGCTTTTGATCGGAGTAGAAAATTAATTCAATCATCGGAGACGACGAACGGAGTAATTGTAGTGGTGGAGATTTGAAGGTGCAACAATGGAGGCTAAAGAGAGAAAGTCTAAGAATAGAGAAAGTTAGGAATATGAAAAGTGGGAAGATGAAGGGGTGGGAAAGGAGTTTTGGTGAAAGAGATGGCAGCAAATGAAAATTATTTAAATTTCTTAGGAAACATGTAATGGTTGATGTCAGCTGACGTCAAGTCAAGCGATGTGTGTCAGTGAAAGGACGTGTTGGGAACCAATAAGGAGTTGACACGTCATTGGTGCAGGTATAATGATTAACGTTGTTTTGAGATGACAGCTTTCAAATTTTGGAGTTCTTGAACTAGAGAGTCATGATCTCGGATAGTAGTGTGATCTTAGTTGGCATGATGAGCTAGGACAAGAAGAAGCATCTAGGTTCTATGTTTTTTTGTAACTTCTTGTTTCTTGGAAGCCGACGAGTCATGATCTCAGTGGAAAAGCATCTCCTAACATGTTGTTTAGTCGACATGTTGGGAGGTCTGACAATATAGGTTTGATCACTTCAGTATGGTTGAGGTAAAACCTAGTGGCCAGTTGTGGGGACATAATTTTGGGTTGTCCATGTGGCCTAGGTTATTAGTCGAGGTGCTACATGGGTGGTTTAGGATTGCCGAGTTATGATGCGATCATACCAGAATCCAAGATATTCGAATAGATGACAAGACTCCTAGATGATATCAGACTGCTTGTTTGGGTAAGGTTAGACTCTTGTGAGAATTGATCTTAATCTAAATTGGAAGAGTCTTAGATAAGTGATATCTTATAAAGGACAGAGTGCTATGAAGTAAGACTTCTAAGGAAGAGTGGGCACTGTTAGCTATATAAAGACAGTACCCCCATGGGTTTAAGGTACGTTCTAAACTAGTGTGTTATTTTGAGCCAATATCTTTGAGAGATAGTTGATTGGTTTGATCGTCGGAATACCTCTGGGTAGACGAGCCGCCAGTCTTGTGGTCTTCTTATGTGCAGGTGTTGGAGTTATTTATTCTTACGTGTGCTCTGCGAATTAGTTCCCAAGATCTCGACGAAGAGATTCAATTTGATTGTGAGGTTAAAATTCAAAACCCACAGTTTTCATGACAACAATTAAACCAAACATGACTATCAATAAAATTGTAGAGTAATTAAAGAAACATACAAAAATCAATGATCAATAGCTATGGCATTGTTTTTTCCATCATGCTTCGTCCCTACACCTCCCAACCCATCTTGGACGAGTTTCCTCCACTCCAATGAGAAAGAGGGCTAGGGACGGGTTTCCTCTCCTCATCCTCTTCTATCTCTCTCACGGGTCAATTATATTTATTAAATATATTTATATATAAAATTTAAATTTCTTACATAGAATAAAATATTACCCTTAAAAACTCATTTTCACATTTTTATTTATCATTTTACATCTTTTAAATCTCATCACTTACAAATTATTATATGTAGCCGTATCATCTTGCATTTTATTAATACCACCATTCAAAAGGTTATAAAATTAGCCAATCGCTGTCTACCTCTTGCCTTGGCCTTACTAACTTGCCAATTTGTCCCATCCCCAATATGATTAAAGATAGAGGTAGGGGCACCACAAAACTTGTCTCTTCCCACCCTACCTCGTCCCGTTGTCATCCCTAAGGATTAGGTAATATGTGTGAAAGCAATACCTTTTTCTTTTCATCCTATTTGTTTGACATGAGATTTTTTACTAACTTGCTTTATTTTCTTCCCTTTTATTTTAGGAAGAAATTCAATACAGTGGGACAGATAAAAAAAAAATTACAAAAATATATGGGGTACAAGTGGTTTTGCGATGGGGTGCAAATGAAATGTTATGGAGATGCAAATGTGACTTGTACTCATCCATGTTTGTGTTAAAAAAAATGCTAGAAATCCCAAAATTTTTACCAAACGTCTCATATGGGTGTGAGATCCACATTATGTGAATCCCATATGGGTCTTATACTCATATGAGACATTTGGTAGAAATTTTAATAGAACTTTTAGGATTTTTGACATTACTAAAAAATTCTCACACTAGGATGTATTCCCTTTTATTTTATGTTTTACACACAAATACGACAAATCATTTATTATTTTTTGTCATCTTATGCATGGTTGGTTGAATAAAAATTAATTTTCACATCCATTATTAGTAAATTATTAAAAGCACTTTTAATCCAAAAGATAATGGTTGAATTCTCGACTACATTAACTATCCTAATATCCAAATCTACATTAATATTTATAAATAAATAAATAAATAAATTATTAGAGCAATGCCCAAGAGGCAAAAAAAAAATTACTCCCTTTATTCCAAAATAATGATCCCTTTTGGAGAATTTAACTTTTTTTGATAGTATAATTATTGCACTTGCAAAAAATTAATTTTTCAAAATTACTCCTTGATTGTACACTTTTTTGGGAATATCAATGTCATAATTATACTTTTTATATTGTTAATGAATTTAAAAGAATGACAAAATAGCAAATTTATATTATTTTTGTACTTAATTTTTAAAAAAGGACTAATATTTGGGACAATGAAAAATAGAATAAGAAACTGATATTTTTGGATAGAGGGAGTACCAAATATTCACATGAGTGTAGGTCCCACTCACATGAACATGAGTGTGGGTCTCACAATCACGTGAGTATTTGGTAAATTTTTTGATAGAAAATTTGGAGTCTTTTGTATGATTGAATTTATTATTCATAATTAATGTGCTTGGGAATTGACTCAGAATTTTGCATTGATTTTTCTAACATAAGTGGCTTTTTCTTTTTTTAAATGGGATTCCTAAATAAACCTGTGATCTCTCTAATACTCTCCTGAATGATTTGGGAATATAAATTGTGTCAACACTAAAATTTGTCAATACAACACAATTTGGAAATAGAAAAAAAAGAAAAGAAAAGAAAATACTTGCAAAGAAGTCTCATAGAATTTCAGATGGCTAATGAGAACCATAGAGATTTACTTTCATGCTGTATATTTGTGTTGGTAGCTATCATGCACATGCTGAACCATGGATGTGTTGAAGGCAAACATGGTGTAATCCAAGATTATTTAAACTTAAAACATAAAGGAACAATCAAGACCATAGAGGTCGACTTCAAACAAAAGCTCTTCCTTCTTCTTTCCTTCTCTCTCCTCCCGCTTTTTTTTTTATTTTATTTTTTTTTAGCTATAAATATTCAGAGATTTAGGGGATTAATTGTTTATTTGATTTGATTTTTAATTTTTGGCAGAGTGAAGATGGTGATGTGATTGACTGCGTCGACATTTACAAACAACCTGCATTTGATCATCCACTTATAAAGCATTTACAGGTTTTTTTTTTTTTTTTTTTTCAACTCATCTATATATATATATATAATTCTACATATTAGTCTTCCATTCTTTTGCTGGGGCTTGTTTGGACTTTTTCACAATTAATTGTTCGAATATCACATGAAAAATGGCTTGAACTTAATTCTCAACTTGGTAATTAAAGTTTTTTTTTTTTGGCTATTCCCTCCGTCCCAAAATAATGGTCCATTTTGGGTAATCCAACTTTTTTTGATAGTACAATTATTATATTTTAAAAATATTAATTTTTTCAAAATTACTCTCTGATAGTATATTTTTAGGAATATCAATTGTCATAATTGTACTTTTTGTATTATTAATGAATTTTAAAAAAGGGCAAAATAGTAAATTACATTATTTTATTCCTTGATTTTTGAAAATGGACTAATATTTTGGGATAATAAAAAATAGAATAAGAGACTAATATTTTGAGATAAAGCGAGTATTATATTTAAGGAGGTTGGGAGAAAGGGAGTATTATATTTAAGTATTATATTTTGGGCGAAAATGTGCAATAGAATTACTAGAGGCATCAAGATAAGTGTCGGTTTTTTTGTGAACATACATTCGTTCCCCTTTTTTTATGAATTAATTATATTTTGCAAAGAACTAAAACCATTGAATTTGAAATAATGTAAAAATGAAAATATGTGGGCCAAAATGTGCAATAGAATTATTTCCCTCCGCTTCCTAATTTTTTATTCCACTGGAACAAGATGGAACCCAGCTCATCTCCAATTGGAATGAAAATGGATGACTCTCAACCCACGCTTATTCAGAATTGGCATAAAAATGGAGAGTGCCCACAAGGAACAATCCCCATTAGAAGGACTCAAAATCATGACCTTCATCGGACTTTTCCATTTCGCCGGCAAGGAGGACAACATTACTACCCCTTTGGGCAAGCACCAGGTGCTCATGAGGTACAATTTGAACTTAATCTAAACTTAATGCCTATCTGACGTTTACTCAAAATACAAAACATTTAGCAAAATTTTGTGCATTAATTTATCTTTTGTTTCATTTTAGTATGCCATTGTTTCTGAAAGTGGTAGTACCTACTATGGAGCGCACGCATCATTTAATGTGTGGAATCCTAAGACAGAGGCTAATGAATTTAGCTTATCTCAAATTTGGGTTTTGTCTGACGTAACAACCTTGAATACTATTGAAGCTGGATGGATGGTAAGTGTTAACTTGTTTGTGAGGCCTCAATATTTTGATACATTATCAATGACCTATTGTATGTTGAGTCACTACATATATATTATGGCATCCTTAAGTAGACACGTTGGTGCATGTTTTTAGGTTAATCCCGGAAGGTATCTTGACAATCAGACAAGGTTCTTTATATATTGGACAGTAAGTTTCCTTAATTTTCTAATCCTCTATTGACTATTTAAAACTTACGATATTAATCACAACATATAACAATTTTTAACCCACATTTGATTCTCATGTTGGTAGTGATTGACATATTAATTCAACCTTACTTTACGTTCATGTGGCAAACAGAGCGATAACTATCAAAGCACAGGATGTTATGATCTTGGTTGCCCCGGTTTTGTACAAACAAATCATAAGTTTGCCATTGGTTCCACCATAACACCTGTTTCCACCTACAACGGAAAGACATTCGACATATCTATACTGATATTCAAGGTATATATATATATGCTACAATCTTTTTAACTAACAACTTGTAAACCTTAAATACGACTCAAATTATTTACTTGGAAACACTAGAAGAACATGCAGTTTTATTTTAGTTTTGGATTTTTATTTTTATTTATTTTTATTCTTTTGATAACTTAGTATCAGTCCCACTAGACCAACTAATTCCGGAGATCAATCCATCATCCACGGGTGAGGGGGCCAACCAAGACAAAACTCTATATGGACTAGTCCCAAAAAAATTATTTGCACTTATAGAAGGTTTTGAACCTAGACTTTGGAAAAAAAACACACCCCCGGTCCCAAGTTTTGACCACTAGGTCAACTCCTTAGACTTTTTGAACAAATTATACCTACTGTTTATGTAGTTTGCCTTCTGTCAATTTTAGTCATGATTATTACAACAATTTTATTCTTGAATTTTTTACATTATGTCAATTTGGTCTAATTGATTATGTCCCTTTAAAAATGAAATTGAAATCTAGGAACAAAATAGTTCATTCAATCTTCTTATTATGATTGAGAGATTGACGTCCAATTGAAAATAGTCTATTTCCTTTTGAATGAACCATTTGTTCTTGATTTATGTCCAATTTCTAATACATGTTATCAATTGGACTAAAATGACACTACACGATCAAATTGACACAAGATAAATTACAAAAATCATAGGTATAATTTTTCCAGTTCTTTACAAAAAATTATACGGTAAAATGCATTTTTTACACCAAAATTTTCATCTAATTTCATTTTAGTACCTCATCTTTTAATTTAAACAATTAATGTTCAAACTTTAACTTATGTTTCAATGTCGTCCTCTTGACACTTACAATTTCAAATTTGTATGAAAAATGCTCACGTCAGCACATTTTACAAACATTAAAAGAAAAAATCCATATGACAAATTGCACGTTCATCCATAAACTTTCACTCAGATTCTACTTTGGTTCTGAATTTGTAACTTAAATCAAATTTCAAATGCAGGAGTAATAGGAGGATCCCATTGAAACACGAGTTGAACTCAGATGATTTAATTGTTACAATTAGAAAATGTGGGATAAAAGTGAAATTTGACTGAAAGTTCAAGGTTGAAAAATGTAGTTTACCAAAAAAATATATGAAAAATAAACAAAAAGGGTTGCAAAGATCTATACCATCTTCAAGAATATATAATTTTTTCGATGAATTATTGTGTCGCTCAAGGTGTCATACGTTTCGAGCAATGAGAGCGATTTTGTTGTTTCCTCGTAGTTCTTAATTTAAACATAGTGAAATAAGTCCATCCAAACTATCTGATTTTCCTATATTAATGAAAAATGTATTAGGACAACAACACTGGAAATTGGTGGCTTCAGCTGCAAGATGTGGTATTAGGTTACTGGCCTGGTTCCATCTTCACAGGCTTAGCTGACAGCTCTACGATAGTGGAATGGGGAGGAGAGATCATCAACTCAAGATCAGCACAACATCACACAACCACTCAAATGGGGAGTGGCCATTTTCCCTTCGAACGATATGGAAAATCAAGTTTTTTCTATAATCTTAAAGTCATTGACAACTCAAACACTCAGCAAGATCCAACTTCCCTTCAACCATATGTTACAGATTCTGCATGCTATGATTTACATGTCGAGGAAAACAGAAATACTGATCTCGGAACTTATTTTTACTATGGGGGTCCCGGATATTCTGCAGAATGCCCATGATGATCAGCAAATTGATGTATTAAAGAATAAAAAACATTCAGTGGTTTAAAGTTTATATGTTAAATAAATTTTGTTTTCATTACTGGGCAGATGGCCCACCATCCAAACTTAAAAATAATTAACAACAAAGGAGTGAACAAAAGTCTAGTATAGAGATTTTTGGCATAAATTTTGTTTTCATTTTTTTCCTCTTTAGTTTGGTAAACACTAATTTTCTATTGCACTATTTCTTGCAAAAAAACTGTATTTGTAGTTTAAAACAATTTGATCGCATATATGTCTATTTGGCTATAGAGGAAAACCCAGAGCCTTTTTTAGTGAGGCCAAAACAAGCTGATAATGTACAAATTTGATTTACAGACTGATGATATCAGTTACTAGAGAGAGATCATTGTCATGCACCATAGATTAACAAGATCCAAGCCCATGAAAGTAAGAATACTAGTATGACAATAGATGAAGAAATATAGAGAAATAACAAGGAGATCTAGACAACGGCAATCTAGAAGAAAACTAGCAAAATAGCCCCAGAAGCAAAGGGTAAGAATTCCAAAGCAAACACAAACTCTCAAGTTTTAGATCTAGAAGTTGTAACCCTAGAATCTACAACTTGCACAGCTTTATATGAAACAGGGTTGTGAAGACTACTTGAGCGAAGGAAAAGTCACTCGAGCAGTGTGTCTTAGATGTAGAGAAACCATAAGTGCCTTTGCTCAAGCGATGGGAAGTTTGCTCAAGCGAAGAATGAGATCTCTCAGTACTTTTATAGGCATGTCTGAACTACTGAGAGATAAGCTTCTTCGCTCGAGCCACCAATTTTGCGCTTGAGCAGTCCAAGTAAAAACAAGACACTAAAATACAACTAAAACGTTCTTTGTTCACGGAATTGATAACACAAAGGGACCTAGCAATCTTTCCCTTTGTAAATTCCTGATCAAAACAATTCTATCATTAATTCCTAACAAACATATGCACTAGACACAAACACTCCCTAACCAAAAACCGTGCGAAGAAAACCACCTGCAAGAAGTATAGAATCGCACAAACATATCTAGATGATAAATGATGATAGATGATTAACATTAGCCTACTAAGCATAAAATCAATAATAAACCACAATCACAATCATGCTATCATCATGCTCCCCCTTTTGGATTGGAGAGAGAAAGTGGTTAAACCGAAAAAAAAAAAAAAGAAAAAACCTGATATGCCCAATATACCAAAAAACATGTCAGCATAGGTGATAAAAAAAAAAAAAAAAAATGTCCAAAATATCCAAAAGCTAGAAAATACAAATAGAAAACCTGTCTATGAGGTAGAAGAATGAAAGAAATCACTGATATGGTGGACGAGGAGGTGGATCATGCTGCATTTGAAGACATGAAAGTATCTGGGCTAGTTGAAGAGAGGACTGGTCTACCGAATGCTTAATACGGCCAGCGAAGGCCTTAAGGAAGTGAGACAGCCATCAAAAGCATCCACCAGTGTATCGAGCCGACCAAGGCGTTGGATCATAGTCTGTTCAAATCTTAGAAGCTGGCCTCGAATGGTCCGAGGGGGGACATCTTGCTCGTCATCACCACTAATTGCAGCATCAAACTTAGCTTCCTCCGCCAAATGTTTCTTAACTACATCAGAAGGACCTGCCCCCCGAAGACTCCCCCTTGGCATGAGCCTGACTTTAAGAGACAGTCTTTTTGGTGACTGGTTTGACAAGAAAAGAAAATTCATCGTTGGAAGAAGAGAAGACATCAAAAGAGAAAAAGATGCGGTTTATGAGACACCCATAGGGAAAACCCAAAGACTTTTTATCCTCAAACACCAAAATCATTTTTTGGACAATCATACTAGCAAGATCAATTGGAAGACAATGATCAATGCAATACAGAACATACCCTTGATCATGAGAGATGTTGGAACTGTGGGTGGTAACATGAATATTGGCATGACAATGACAAACAGAGGGTGGAAACGGAAAAGAAGTTTGTTTTGCTTGATGAGGGCCAATTCTAGGGTGTTCCATAGATTTCAATGGCAACCAAATTAAAATCAGCATTACGAGAAGCAAGAGATGGAAGTGACAGTTAGTAACAGGAGAAATACCAAGGAAAGACCGAACTAACGCCTCAGCGATTTTGATTTCTTTTGATGGGACCCAAGTTTTGAAGGAAGGGTTATATTAATCGATAGAGTGAATGTTACAGTAAAATTCACGAATCCAACTAAGATTTTGTTGACCCAAAAACCGAAGAACACGATCACCTCCTAAAGCATCAAAGATAGGACTTAGGAATAGAATCAAACGTGTCTGGTTGGACATCTCTCTCAAGGTGGACAGTTCTAGAGTCCCTAAAAAAATTTTCTTTCTTGTTGGACTGGAATTTTTTAGTGTTATAAGATGGACGAGAAATAGTAGTCTTTCTCCATTTGGCACTAACAAGAGTAACACGGATCCAAGGACAATCCGAAATTCAAAGACTAAAACCACCCACCAATGGCACAACCATAAATCCCGAAACAAAACCAAAGAAACCCAAATTAACCCCAAGTGCAAACAATAAGGAACCACCACCATTAGTAACCAATAAGAAGAAACAAAAAATTAATCAATTAACAATAGGACATAATCTCATAGATTGATCAAAATAAAGCCTAAAAACCTAGAAGAAAATCGAAAATAAGATAAAATAAAATGAAATAAAAATTAAAAAAAAATTAAAACCTAGCAGCCCTAGATGAAACCTAGCAGTGCAACGAAAATCAAAGGATAAAGTAGAAAACTAAGATGAAAAAAAACCCCAGATGGTGGAGAGAGATAAGAAACATGAGAATAACATTAAAAAAAAAAATCAAAATAAAGTAGAAAAAATAGAAGATCATTACCAATGAGTAATGAAAATCACTTAATGCGGCTCGAAACCACTCCAAATCGAGGAGAGAAGACACAAAGAGAGGAAAGGGGTGAAATTGCCCTAGTAGGAGAGAGCATGAAGAGGTTTTGGGGAAAAGTGAAACTGAAAGGACGGTCGACAGGCTTTAAAACTGCACAGACTGCCCGAGCGACCACTTCATCGCTCGAGCAAACTTACTAATGCACGTGGTGATCACTGGAGACAAGACTCCACTGCTCAAGTGCATAAAAGACTCTCTCAGAAGTTCAGACACTCTGCAAAAAAAACTAGATGATGCCATTCATCGCTTGAGTGCAAGAAACACGGCTCAAGCAGTGTCAAAACTCAAGGAATGTTCTCAAAGTCTTGAAACACAACCCCTGAACATCCAAAAACACTTATAAAACAAACTATCACCTGAAACTGAAAGATATGAGTACCATTGCAATAATGTGAGACTAAGATGAGATAATCCACACATCATGAAACCTTCAAACTTGCAAGATAGATAATTATGAACGTGAGACCATCAGAAAGCAAGGTAAGAATGTATAAATGGACATAGGTAGCACATGAATGCATAGCTTAAAGAAGAACATGATAGCTCACAAAGATTGTGTGGGGTTGTGTGCGCGCGCGCGTGCGCAGTCCTTGAATGTCCACAATTGCTAAAGTTAATCCTAGTTGTGATCGGATGGCTAGACCTCCGGCAAAAGAATCTGTACGAAACTGAGAAAAGTCAAACCACTAGAGATCAAGGGGTATTTGTTGAGTAAACGCTCCCCCTCAGTGAATAAATGATTTGATTTGATTTGATTTTTCTTTATTTCTTTTGCTCACTCACTGGCGGCTTTCACACTTAAGTATGAAACCTAGCCAGAGATGTATGGATAGAATAAAGATAGCCTGATTGTTGACTCGGAGGTAGCATTTTCCTCATGTCTTGACTACAATGAACTAAGGGAAAGTCGTAGAAGTGCAAAAAGATGGTAGGTGGTTAAGAGACTTAACATCACCCAAGATATGCTAGTATAGGTCAATTTCTCTAGAAATGTACAAGACACAATGCTAAAAGTCCATGGCAAAATTTGATCACTTGTGCGAATACCCCTGTAATTAATTAAATTAAGGATGTGTACAGAATGAGATCATGAAATCAATGAGCATGTACATAAAAAATGAGTTATAAGCAAACACATATGAAACCTTGCATGTAGCATGAGAGAAGCTCTATTAAATCTATTGCAAAGAAGACACATATCAGTGACAATGAGATTATAACATCCAAAACACAGAATGCCAATCAACATCCACTCATGCAACAAGTCACACTCTAGTCAATGAGCACTACTCCTAATATCTTTCTAAGGAACTTAAACCTAAGAAGATCAAGGGGTTTTGTGAAAATGTTTGCTCTTTGATGCTCAATGGATACATGTTCAAGAACAACAAGGCTCTCCTTAACCAACTCTCGAATAAAATGGTGACAAATGTCAATATGTTTAGTGCAAGAGTGTTAGACTGGATTCCAAGAAATATTGATAGCACTAGTGTTGTCATAGAAAATAGTAAGTGTGTACTGGTCTATCGAATAGTCATGAAGCATTTGCTTCATCCAAATCATTTGAGCACAATAACTCCCTGCAGCAAAGTACTCTGCTTCGGTGGTTGAAAGAGAGATGGCATTTTACTTTTTGCTATGCCATGCAACCAAGTTATTTCCGAAAAACAACCTCTAGATGTACTTTTGCGATCATCAACACACCCTACCCAATTGGCATTGGAATAGCCAGTAATATTGGCCGTGGAGTCAGAAGAGAACCAAATCCATCCCATGCCGCAAAGTCCCACTCACATACTTGACAATACACTTAACGACTAGAAGATGACACTCTTTTGGACAAGCTTGATAACGAGGCACAAACACCAACATTAAAGGCAATATCGGGCCGACTGGCAGTGAGATACAAAAGCCTCCCTATCATACTCCTATAGAGGGTAGGATCAACGTTAGTGACAGAGGGATCTTTAGAAAAATAACGACTCGTGCTAATGGAGGTCCGTGAGTGTTTGGCAGACTCTTGATCTAGCTTAGACACAAAGTTCCTAGCATACTTAGTTTGAGACACAAACATACCCAACGACAATTGCTTAATTTGTAGCCCTAAAATGAATGACAATTCCCCATCATGCTCATTTCAAACTCATGTGTCATGCAATTCAAGAAATATTTAATAAGAGATTTAGATTTGAATCTAAACACAATATAATCAACATAAATCTTAAACAAAGATATGCGACTTAGTATATTTCACAAATAAGGTCTTATCCACACTACACCTTTGAAAGTCATTGTCAAGAAGAAAGGTAGTCAGCCTATCATACCAAGCCGAGAGGCTTGTTTTAGCTTGTCAAGTGCCTTGTCTAACTTGTAGACATGATTTGGAAACTTAGGATTCTCGAAACCCTTTGGTTGCTCAACATAGGCTTCCTTCTTCAAGTACCCATTCAAAAATGCACTTTTCACATCCATTTGAAACAACTGAAAACCAAGAAAGAGTAATATACGAATAAATTCGAGACGTGCAACAGGAGCAAACATCTTATCATAGTCAACACCCTTCACTTGCATATAGCCTTAAGCAATTAACCTAGCTTTATTCCTAACCACTATACCATTCTCATCAGATTTATTCTTAAAGATCCACTTGGTACCTATCATATTCTTAAAGATCCACTTGGTACCTATCATATTCACATCTCTGGGCCTAGGAACAAGAGTCCAAACTTTGTTACGTTCAAATTGACCTAATTTTTCATGCATAGTATTTACCTAGCTATCATCTAGCAAGGCCTCCTTTAAATTATTAGGTTCAATTAAAGAAATATAGCACACATGTGATAGCTCCTCCCGAAGTTACTTTCGGGTTTTCATTCGATATGTGACAGTCCCTATCACTTGTTGTATAGAATGATTCAGCTTCACCCTTGCCGATGGCTTCAAGACTGGAGTGGCAATGGTGGTATCTCCTTGTGCACTATTTCAACTTAGGCTTGCCATGGAAATTGGTACTTGTTCGCCTTCTTAAGCTTTGCCTTGAACTTTTTCTTGACTTTCTAGTACCATGTCCGAAGCTTGAGGACCGCCATCTTCTTCCTTATGTAGAGACCCTATTGGAGAACCTATGTCATCTACAACCACATTGATAGATTCCATTATGGATAAAGTATGAAGATTATAGACTCAAAAAGGTCTACTAGAGGTTGAATACCCTCAAAAATTACCTTCATCACTTCAGGAGTTAAATTTTCCCATGGGCTCTCTATCTTTGAAAATGTAACACTTACTCACAAAAGTTTTGAAGTATTTCATATTAGGTTTCGACGCTTTCCACAGTTCATATGGAGTTTATAACGTGTCGGGCCTTAAATACAAATGATTCACCTCATAGACTGCTACATTTAAGGCTTCAACCCAAAACTTATGAGAAACTTTCTTACTAATGAGCATGACCCTAGCAATCTCTGGAACCACCCAATTCTTCCTCTCAATAGCTCTATTTGTTGTGGGGTGATAGGAGCTAAAAATTCATGCTTAATGCCATATATATCATAAAAATCTGAAAACGAGCTATTCTCAAATTCATGACCATGATTGGTTCGAATTCTTATGATACGCCCAATAGAAACACCATGTTCATTTTGAATTCTTAGGACTAAGGACTTGAAAGCATCAAACATATCAGATTTTTTTCTTAAAAAATGTACCCATGTGAAACGAGAATAATCATCAGTAGTTAAAAAAATATATCTTTTACCTCCAATACTTTCAGTATGAGTGGGTCCTATAAGATCCATATGAACCAACTCCAAAAGACGCTTGGTTGTTAAGCTATTCACCTTCTTGGGAGGGGCTCAAGTCTGCTTTCCCAATTGACATGACCACCACTTGGTTCAAAGACTTACCCATTTTAGGCACTCCTCGCACCTTATTGGCTATCTTAGTTAAATCTTTGAAGTTGATATGAACCATTGATGCCATAAGTCTAGATTGCTTATGATGGCCGAGTGACATGTAAGATCATTAGTAGTGACAATCCCATAGCAATTATCAGATGTGCGAATGACAGTATTTCCCTTTTTGTCCAAAATATCACATTTATCTTTTTGAAAACAATACCTCATGATGTGAGTCACACATTTGATTGATGCTCAAAAGATTAGCTTTAAGGCTGTCAACAAGCAATACGCTATCGAATTTAGAAAGATTGAGAACACTTATAGAACCCTTACCAATGACTCTAGAGGTGCTGCCATCTCCAAATTTAATAATTCCTTTTTCATATTTCTCAAGAGATGTGAAATAGGATTTGTCACCGTACCTGTGACGAGAACACCCACTATCAAGATACTACATGTGCGAGTCACGTGCTTTATAAGTGACGTGAACAACAAAACAAGACAAGTCATTCTTTTTCACCAACAGTTTTTTAGTCTTAATAGAAGAGGGACTATCATGATTCATGGAAGATGTCTTAGCGTTGCGAACACCATTATGAACCATGGTATTCTGTGTTGTCTCCTAACCTATGAGGTATTAGAGTTTCTTCTATATTTTGGAGACACCCTACCAAACAACTCAAAACAATAAGGATGAATGTGGCCATACCTACCACAATGATAACAAATAAAAACAGGTTTTACCTCCCTTTAATTGATCATACCGCCTTTAGGTTGATGGAGAGACCTATCATCCTATTGCACCTTCAGTTTTCCCTTTCCTTGAGTTCGTTTGTCATGAGATGTGGAAGCATTCTCTTTTTGCAGTATATCATCACTATAGCCAATCCCACTTTTGTCAAAGCCCATTTGCTGAAACCCAATGATATCTTCCAGTGTCTTTGACCCCTTGTTCCAAAGGTCAATTGTAGCTCTAGCACTCTTGAGTTCTTCATTTTTCTGGTTAACTTGCTCTTCCAAGGCAGCTTAAGACATCTCGATAGTTTCAATCTTTTCTTCATAAGTAGCATAGATTTTTAATAGCTCATTCCTCTCGGTCTCATAGATCAAGAGTTTTGCACAAAGAGCTTGTCTATCATTTGATATTTTGATAGCATCGTTTCTAGCTGCAGAAATCTCCTCCTTTAGTTTGACATTCTCACGTTCACATGCTTTGAGTTTGAAAGTGAGTTTGCCATTCAAAATTAATAAGTTTAGAGATTCCTTGTACAACTTTTCATATGTTTGTTGAAGCTTTTCACCTTCTATTTCATCATCATCATCATCTAAGGTTTCATCATTTGTGACATTCTCAAATGACGGCCCATCTTCTTTTTGTTTCTCTTCCTTCTTGTGAACATCTAGTCAAGCAACTAAAGCATTGAGGTGAACAGTGCTGGATGTTTGTGAAGATAACTCTGCTATTTCATGGAATTGCATAAGAACAGCCCATGCATCTTTGGCATTCTCGCAATGAGAAATACATTGTCGCTCTCCTTCAGAAAGTGCTTCTCGAATAGTATTCAGAACTTGCTCACTAAACTCCATGTCAGCTTTTTCATTAGCACTCCACTTCTTAATCGGCTTGGCGACCTTTTGATTGGTAATAGGATCAATCACAATTGTGCGCCAACCTTCAGGATCCCAAGCTCTAAGATACACCCTTATTCTACTCCCATCAAAGGTAGGAGCACGATGCAGATTAGCTCCACGAGCAAACTCAACTAGCCTGGGAGTTGGTTGAGGGAAGCTAGAGTAGAATGCCATAAAAGTACCATCCCCATCTTCACCAGATTCAGCTTCATCAGCTTCTTGCTCTGACCCGCTTTCATCATTCCAAGTCACTGTGTAAACTTTCTTTCTGTTCTTCTCGGAAGGACACTTGAGAGCAATATGCCCAAACCCTTGACATTCATAACACTCGACTCCCTATACTCTCATTATCTTCTTTTTTGGTTTTGGAACAACTTTGAGTCTATCATTACCCTTATCCTTAGAACTAGTGTCCTTGAAATTAGGCTTCTTTTTCTTTAATTCTTTTTTTTTTTTTTGAATTGTTTGGTAAACAAAGCTGTCATTTCAGACTCTAGATCAATTTTCACATCAGGATTCTTACCAAAAAGCCATCCTTTCTTTTTGTTTTTTCTTTGAAACCAAATGTGTCTCATAAGTTTGTTGGTTTTCAACCAAATGCTCAAGCTTAAGGTTCTTAATATTCCGAACATTCTCTATAGCTGTCACTTTTGATTGAAACCTATTGAGTAATGACCTTAGAATTTCTCCAACAACTCGAGATTCAAGAATTTTTTCACTGAGTGTGAAACAAGAATTCACAATGTCACTGAGTTTAGCATAAAAATCATCAAACGTCTCATCCTCACACATAAAAAGAGTTTCAAAAGAGAAGGAAAGGCATTGAAGTTTGGATCATTTGACAAAAGTAGTACTCTCGTGAATTATTTCAAGAATGTCCCAAGTCTCTTTTGCTACCTCACAAGTGCGAATATGTTGGAACTCTTTCCGAGTGATGGAGCAAAAGAGAGAATTATGTGTTTTCCTATTCCAACTAGAGTTTTGATAATCAATTATATCTCATTTATCAATTGGTTTGGGAATATCAATACCATCAATGGTCACCATAGGTTCACTCCATCCATAGATGACGGAATGCCAAACTTTCTCATCAATAGATTTTTAAAATGCTCTCATACGAGCTCTCCAATATGAGTAGTTTGTTCCATCACATAAAGGAGATCTACGAGTTGAGTTACCTTCGCGAATTGAATCCATTAACACAAATCACACTCATATAGATTTTTTAAAACAAAGAACAAGTGACCCGCTTTGATAGCAATTGAAAAACCTAAGTAATTCATGATTCGACACAGATTTAATTGCAGAAATTCCCAAACACACAAAACTAACAATCTAAATCATCTACCACATACGAAAGTAATTTAGATTGTTGTTTCACAAATAATAAATGGACACAAAAGATTTCAATGTAGAAAAAAACCACAGTTAGAGAACCTCCATTTGTGATATAAAAAAATACAGGCTAAAAGCCACTAATCGATCAACTATGAAGATAATGAAAATACACAAGAGTACTAACAATTACCCAACATGCTCAAGAATTGCTTTTTGCCTATTGTGTCTCTCTCAACACACCTTCATCTCGAAATTGGTTAGCCCAGTGTTGAATCCACAACACCCAAGTTGAATCCACGACAATGAGCCGCTTTGAACTATTTTAAAGCCTCTAAGCTCCAATCTTCGGAATCCATTGATCAAATGCTCTTGAAAAGTATAATCAAAACAACCCCCTTCATTCAACCAATCAAATTCATGTGATGTGACCAAATCAACAAAAACATCAGGGAAACAAGGGATAAGAACTCCAAAAGTAAACACAAACTCTCAAGTTTTAGATCTAGAAGTTGTAACCCTAAAATCTGTAACTTGCGCAGCTTAACAAGAAACAAGGCTGCGAAGATCGCTTGAGCGAAGGAATGATCACTCGAGTAGTGTGTCTTAGATGGAGAGAAACCATTAGTGCCTTCACTCGAGCGATGGAAAGTTCGCTCGAGCGAAGAATGAGATCTCTCAATACTTTTGCAAGCATGTTTAAACTACTGAGAGATGAGCTTCTTCGCTCGAGCCACCAATTTTGCGCTCCAGTGGTCCAAGTAAAAACAAAACACTAAAATACAATTGAAACGTGTTTGTTCGCAGAATTGAAAACACAAAGGGACCTAACAAAAAGCATTTTCATGGTTGTTTTACGATTGGTCGTTCGATGGTCAATTTTCAAGCCTAAAATATTTAAAAATCGATTTTCTAATCTAATTCTCAAATGACGCATCCTTTGTATGTTCCATAAGTTCCATAAGTTATATTGGTCACTCCTAAGGTGTTTGTGCTAGTTTTCTTGCACATTCATGACTGTTTAAAATTTAGTCCCTTTATTGGCCATTTTTCAAGCTGATGTAAGGAAACAAAAGCATTTTTTAGGCTAATTCAGAAATGGTGCTTCCCGTGCATGTGTCGTAACTTTCTACAAGTTACATTGGTCCCTCCTAAATTGTTTATGTCAGTTCTCGTACACATTCATGGTTGTTTGACAATATAGCCCTCCAATGAATTTTGTAAGATTAAGTATGGAAAAAAAAATATTTGTTTAGACTAATTCACAAATGGTGCATCTTGTGCTTGTGTCATAAGCTCTTACAAGTTACATTGATCTCTCCCAAGGTGTTTGTGTCAATTCCCGTTCACATTTGTGGCTGTTTGACAATATATCCCTCTAACGGACTTTTTTCAAGATTAAGTATAGGAAAAAAAATTAATTTTAAGGCTGATTCACAAATGGTGCATCCCATTCATTTGTCATAAGTTCATCAAACTTATATTGGTCCCTCCTAGGTGTTTTGTTTGTTCTTGTACAAATTTATGGTTGTGTGATAATTTAGCCTTCCAACGGCCTTTTTTGAAGCTTAAGTATGGAGAAAAAAGCATTTTTTTAGCCTAATTCATAATTTTTACATCCCATGCATGTGCCACAAGTTTCTACAACTAATTTGGCCAAATGCATAATTTTTAGCCTAATTTATAATTTTTTTAGCCTAATTTTTACATCCCGTGCATGTCCTGCAACATCCTATAAGTAACAATGGTTCTTCCTGAGGTGTTACTGCCAAATCACGAGAACTTTCATGGTTGTTTAATGATTTACCCTCCGATGGCCTTCTTTCAAGCCTAAGTATATAAAGATCGGTTTTCTAATCTAATTCACAAACGGTGAATTCCGTGCATGTTTCGTAAGTTTTTAGAAGTTATATTGGTCACTCTTGAGGTGATTGTGCTGGTTCTGATGTACATTCGTGACTATTTGAAAAATTTTCCCTTCATTGGCCATTTTTAAGCCTAAGTATGTGGAAAAACTATTTTTTATGCTAATTCACAAACGGTGCATCAAGTGTATGTGTCGTAAGTTCCTACAAGTTACATTGGTATCTCCTAAGGTTTTTGTGTCAGTTCTCATGCACATTCGTGGCTATTTGATAATATACCGCTCCAACAAACTTTTTCCAAGATTATGGAAAGAAAGAAAGAAAGTATTTTTTAGGCTAATTCACAAATGGTACATCCCATTCATGTGCCATAAGTTCTTAAAAGTTATATTGGTCCCTCGCAATGTGTTTGTGTTGATTCTCATGCACATTCCTAGCTGTGTTATAATTTAGGCCTTCCATGGCCTTTTTTGAGGCTTAAGTTTGGAGAAAAAGCATTCCTAAGTTTCTACAACTTATATTAGCCTCTTATGAAGTGTTCTATCAGTCCTGTGCACATTTACAGTTTGCTAACAATTTAGTCATATGACGATTTTTGTTTTTTCAAACTGAAGTATGATTTTTTTTTTTTTTTTTGGGGTCTAACACAGAAACAATGCATCCCTTGCATGTGTCGTAAGTGCCTAACAATTACAATGGTCCATCCCAAACTGGTTGTTCTTGTTTTTAGGTACTTACATGGTAGTTTAGCTATTTAGCCCTCCAAAAGCCTTTTTTTGAACTACTTCTGCAATTGGGTGTCGCATTCAGGTTCCATTACTTCCTAATTCTTCAAACATATATTCTTTTATAAAAATTGTTATATTAAAGTTAATATACTTTACTACAAAGCATGTCCACTTGGGGATGAATTTCCCCCACTCCCAAAGTGTCCAATGAATCCTTGGCTCCTTAGAAAGTTGACCACACTTGCCATTATCTCTTCTTGCTTCTTCCCACCCTCTTCATGCTTCTCTATTTTATTGTTTTGCATTTATATTTGTTCTTTCTGTGTCTCTATTTGCATCTCAAGGCGCTTCACATAATCATTTGTTTCAATAGATATGGTAGAAGTTCTAATAAAGGATGAAGGTCTCAAGCCAAGTCCCTTCATGTAGCTAGACCTTGGCTTTGGGACTTTATCGACAGCTCGTCTACAGTTAAAGTGATTGATTTAGGCTGTGATAGGTGATTAGCTTGTGTTTGTATCATTTTTTCCGATCAAATATTAACTAATTAAATAATTATTAGTAAATTAAATAAGATTATAGTAGATACTATACCAAACTTTTTTTTAATATAAATTACACTATATACTCACATATTTAGCTTGAGCTGCAGACAAGATCCATTCATATGTTTCCTTATTATAGTGAGTTTTCTTGTAAAACTTTGGTAACTCAGATAGCTGCCCCTTGTTGGCTCGTGTCTAATTTGATAAA
Organism: Camellia japonica; assembly: GCA_030407325.1. NCBI lineage: Eukaryota > Viridiplantae > Streptophyta > Magnoliopsida > Ericales > Theaceae > Camellia > Camellia japonica. Next base: position 52,149,555 of record JAPPVO010000059.1, on the reverse strand, counting down.
CCAAATAATCAATAAACAAAGCCAAGAATCTAATGAAGTTCATAAAGTCAAAGGAACGCATCACTTTTTCTACTTTAACAGGGATTGACGTAGAACCACACCTATGTTTTGTCTTCATCTTTTCTCTGTTCAGATGTTGACTATTGATTGATTCTCTAAGGAAGAATCAGCAATATAACAATGAAATATCATTAGTAAGACAAATTTAATGCTTGATAATAAAGTAACATACAATAATGTTAGCGTAGGTTAAACTAAGGGTGTGCACGGTCAGTTCGGCTCAGGTATACCCTTAGCCCGTCATCCAAACAAACACCATCGGTTCGGTAAAGTAGCCATCTATCATCGACCGACTCATGTTTCAGACTCGGCCAAATTAAAGACCTCAATTTAGTGGTCAGTTCAGTCGATTCTGAACACCCAGTAGAGAAAGAAATGGAAAAAAAATATGAAAAATGAAATTGGAATTTCATAATAAGAAAAAAACCTTGAACTCATATAGTTATATTTAAATATATATACACAACTAAGAAAGCAAAAATAGAGAGAAAGTGGTGGAAAATATAGGAGAGGAAATTTCCATCGCCATCACCTTCACTCATCACTCATTAGTGTCGTTGTCGCCACTCAGAGAAGCCACCACCATCAATCATTGTCGGCATCGCCACATTGGAGATGGAAGGAAAAGAGAGAGAAACGATATAAGAGAGAGTGAGATATGAGTATGTGTTTAAATTTCAAAGCGAGAGAAAAAGAGGAGAAAAATAAAGAGACCAAATCTGAGAATAAAAAGAGACAGTGTCTCTTCATTTTTCAAACTTATTACGGTTTATGGAAAATGGGACTTTGAATATATATATATATAGAGAGAGAGAGAGAGAGAGAAGGGAGAGAGAGATATGAGAAAATTAACAAACTTGGAATGGAGAGAGAGAGAGAGAGAGAGAGAGGAGTGTAAATGGTTCTGGACAATAACACACCTAGAATGAAGAGATATATATATGTATACAAAGAGAGTGAGAGAGAGAGAATGTTACTGTGAGAAGTCAGATGAAGTGGGATAGTTTATGTGTGACAGAGACAGACTGTGAAGTGATAAGACCAAGGTAATAAAAAATTAATATACATCAATATTTATTCAGTCGGATCGGATTTTTTCGAGTGTGAATTGCTTATATCCATTTCTGACTGTGAAATCATGAAATTGAATAGCAGAAAATCGCAGTCGACCGTGTTGACTGTTGAAATCATCCATAAGAGCTTGGGTTGGCTCAGGTCAACCGGCTTGGGCGGTTGGCGGGTTACATGTATATCCCTAATGGCAACCAATATTGGATAAGCTAAATCAAGGCTGGCTTCGTGGAAGAGAAGATTATTGTCGTTTGAGGTTATTTCAGTTATGAAATGGTGTGAGAATGCACTAAGTTCAAATATTATTGTACTTAGGCTAATCTAGAAGAATATTTCCCTACCTAATGTCAATTGTGTTCTTGGTTATCATGGAAAGGAAGGGTTAAAACTTTGGAGTATTTACATAGGATTGGTGTGCTTAGTAACAATAGTAACTCACTTTGATTGTTTTGCAAGGCTGAGGTTGAATCACTTGACCATGTACTATTATGTCATTTCACTTGGAATGTTCGGATTGATATTATCAGGTGGTAGGGAGTTGAATGGATTTCCCCAGGATCTGTGAAATACTTACTGTAACATTAGGGAAGAGATAAATTTAAAGAGTTAGAATTGAAGATTTGGAGACCTCTTCTGTTATCAATTCTTTGGTCTATTTCAAAGCTAAGGAATGATTGTATCTTCAATGAACATATTCAAGATGGGATTATATTTGTTGAGTTGATTAAGACAAGAGTTGCCTTGTAGGTAAAAGCTCATTTCCCATGTATTTTTTTATTTGGTTCATTTAGTGTTCCACTTGTTATCAATAAGAGTTATCCACTTGGTCGGATTGACACCCTTCGGTGGTTGGTTTCTTGTGTACTCCTTCCCTTTAGCCTCATTCAACTCCTTAAATTGTTTGTGCAGGTTATAGGTATAACCACTCAATCTCCGACCAAATTTTGTGTTCACTGTCTTTTCTATATCAACAAGGTCTCCTTGTAAATCAAATTAATCCTGCAAAAAATAGCTAAGTCATAAATATTTCCTAAAATAATAATAAAATGTACGATAACTAACTAAGAGATCGTAACTTAATATAAACATGAGTAAAATGTCCTATACTAGAATAGACAGTGAACTTACATTTCAACGTTGAAACATCACCTCCTTAACTGAGGCATCAACATACTTCCACCTATGAACACTTGGATCCGATAAATGTGTTCGCACCTTTACTTCAATCTTTGAAGTCTATTTTGAGGCATACGTTCCTATTGGTGCACGAGATTCTAGAGGGATAGGCAAATCAAGCTTTCCATCTTTATCAACAAAGCCTTGAACCTCTTTCCCTCGAGTCGGGCCACAAACAGGCTTAGTAGTTGATGTTGTGAAACCATAATATTGAATTAGTTAATATTTAGATCTCAAATCAACGTAAATAAGTTTACAATGTTATTTACGTCTATTTATCTTGCATGTGAGATCTTGATTAGGGAGGTTCAGTTATATGCTAATTTGTTGCCTCTTGATCTGGATTATTTTGATATAATATTAGGGATGGATTGGCTAAGTAAATACCACACGACTAGTGATTGTATGTCCAGGTAAGTTATTTTTTGACCTTCAGGACAATCCGAATTTATTTTTATGGGACATGAGGTAATTACTCCACCTTACTTGATCTTAGCTATGAAAGCGTGTAAGTTATTGCAAAAGGGTGTTAGGGGTATTTGTGTAGTATTTTGAATGGACAACCAGCGGATCTGTGTGTTGATTATATTCCAATTGTTCGTGAATTCTCGGATGTCTTTCCAGAAGAGTTTCTAGGGGAGCTAGTGAATGGTGAAATTGATTTTGCAATTGATATAGTGTCGGGAACTCAACCCATTTCAAAAACTCCTTATAGAATGTCATCGGCTAAAATGAAAGAATTGAAGGTATAGTTGCAAGACTTGCTTGATAAAGGGTTCATAAACTTGAGTGCCTCTCCTTGGGCGCACCAGTTCTTTCTGTAAAGAAGAAAGATGGGACACTTTGGTTATGTGTTGACTACCAGGAGCTCAATAAAGTAACGGCAAAGAATAAGTATCCCTTGCCTGGAATCGATGATTTATTTGATCAACTACAAGGTGCGCAAGTCTTTTCAAAAATAGATTTGAGATTCGAGTATCATCAATTAAAGGTAAAAGCCGAGGACATTGAGAAGACTAATTTTTGAACCAGAAACAACCATTATGAATTTTTAGTTATGTCATTCGAGGTTACTAATGCACCGGCAACCTTCATGGATTTGATGAACTGTGTTTTTAAACCGTACTTGGATGAATTTGTGGTTGTTTATTGATGACATACTCATTTATTCGAATAGTATTGAAGCTCATGAAAACCATTTACGATTAATTCTTCAAACACAAAAAGAGAAGAAATTATATGCAAAACTAAACAAACGTGAGTTTTGATTACATAAAGTGGTGTTTTTGGGACATGTAATTAATAATAAGGGTGTTTCTGTCGATCCACACAAGATAGAAGCCATTGTGAATTGGCCAACTCCTACGAATGTGATAGAGGTGCGTAGCTTCTTGGATTTAGCAGGATACTACTGGAGATTTGTTAAAGACTTTTCCAAAATTGCAATACCTCTTACCCAATTGACCCAAAAGGGTGTTCCGTTTGAGTGGACAGAACAAAGAGAATCTGCCTTCTAGGAATTGAAGACAAGGTTAACTATAACACCAGTTCTTGCTTTACCGACCGGTACAAAAGGGTTCGTGATTTACAATGACGCCTCTTACAAAGGATTGGGATGTGTACTTATGCAGAATGGAATGGTCATTGCATAAGCTTCTCGTAAACTCAAGCCACATGAAAAGAATTATCCCATATATGACTTGGAACTAGCTGCAGTGGTATTTGCTTTGAAGATATGGCGACATTATTTGTATGGTACAACATGTGAGGTCTACACTAACCATAAAAGTCTAAAGTACTTCTTTACCCAAAAGGAGTTAAATATGCGATAGAGACGGTGGTTAGAACTTATCAAAGATTATGACTTGCAGATCCACTACCACCCCGGAAAAACTAATATAGTTGCAGATGCTCTTAGGAGAAAAGTTATGGGGAATTTGGCATGTTTGCTCATAGGGCAAAAAGAGTTGCTACTTGACTTGGAAAACATGGACATGGAAATTGTGTTACGTGATCAAGGCATAGTGTTAGCAACAATGTTAGCACAACTAATAATAATTGAAGAAATCAAACAAAGGCAAATGGAAGTTGACTTCCTGAAGCAAATTTGTGATGAAATGGAAACAAGGCCAAGGCCTGGGTTCACCCTTGAAAATTCAGTGTTGAAATTTAAAGATAGGTTGTGTGTTCCAAATGTTCCAAAAATTAAACGGAGGATTATGGAGGGAGCGCATAAGTCTAAATTTGCATTGCACCCCGTTAATACCAAAATGTACCAAGATTTGAAGCAAAATTTTGGGTGGCCAAGTATGAAGAAGGAAATTGTAGAGTTTGTTTTGAAATGTTTACAATGTCAACAAGTGAAAGCAGAACACCAAAGACCAGCAGGTATTCTTCAACCTCTCCCAATCCCAGAATGGAAGTGGGAACATATAACGATGGATTTTATTGTTGGCCTACCCCGAATACCCCGAGGTATGAATTCCTGCCTATGAAAACTCAATATAATGCGGATAAACTTGCTACTGTGTGTATGAATGAAATTGTCTGATTACATGGTGTTCCAGTTTCGATTGTATCCAATAGAGATCCGAAATTTGTCTCCAAATTTTGGCAGAGTTTACAGGATGCTATGGGACCAGAGTCAAAATTCAGTACGACATTCCACCCCCAAACTGATGGCCAATTAGAGAGAACAATACAAACATTGGAGGATATGCTTCAGATGTATGTCTTGGACTTCCAGGGGAGTTGGGAAACTTATCTACCATTGGCAGAGTTTGCATACAACAATAGTTTCCACTCGAGCATAGGAATGGCACAATATGAAGCTTTCTACTTGAGGAAATGTCGCTCTCCAGTGTGTTGGACCAAAGTCGGCGATAGATCACTGTTTGGGCCTAAACTTGTGCAATTGATGATGGAGAAAATTAAAATCATTCAACAAAGGTTGAAAACCGCCCAAAGTTGGCAAAAGAGTTATACGGATCACCGACGAAAGGATTTGGAATTTGAGGTTGGTAATTATGTTTTTGTTAAAGTCACCCCGATGAAAGGACAAACAAGATCTGGCAAGAAAGGAAAATTAGAACCCCGATATGTAAGTCCGTTTCAAATTCTGGAAAGAGTGGGTCCAATGGCTTATTGTGTTGCTCTTCCACCGAGTATGGAGTAAATACATAACGTGTTTCATGTATCAACGTTACGAGGTTATCTCCAAGGTCTGTCCCATGTCATAGACTATCGTCAGATTGCTTTGGATGATAACTTGATCTATGAAGAGAAACTGATTCAAATTTTGCATCGACAAGTGAAACAGCTACGGAACAAGACAATTCCAATGGTGAAAGTTGAATGGCAGGAACACTACAGGAAAGAAGCCACTTGGGAGAGAGAAGAGGAAATGAAACAGCGGCATCTAGAGTTATTTGCAACTTGAGATAAAATAAGTTTGAGGGACCAAACTTTTTAAAGGGGCGAAGAGTGTAATAACCCAACTCTTTCATATGCTTCATATGCTTTAATTTCCTCATTCTATGCATTCTTATATGTGTGCTTATGTGTTTGATGTGAAATTCCATGTTTTAATGTGTGAATTACATGTTTATAAATTTATTTATGTCGGTTATGAGAAAATCTGTTGAAATTACGACCTTTAGACTGCAAATTGAAAGCCTTAGAGGCGCGATAAACCGAAATTGACTTTATAGTTATGATTAGCATGATTTTTAGAACATAATATGAAGTTTTGTAAAAATTTGATTCGTAATGAATTAATTAGATTTATTTAAGCTAAACTCTTAAGTAAGCTTCAGCTTAGGCTTAATGAGCTAAGCCTTGTTAGATATAACGTATATACATATGCCCTAGGAGACTTAGACTCATCAAACCACCAAAAAAATATCTCCTGGAGAGAGTGAGAAGAAGAGAAAAGAGAGAGAAGAAGAGTATTCAACCTAAGCTTGGAGATTGGAAGAAATTGAAAGAGTAACTCAAAGATTGGTTCAAGGTAAGTGTTAATTAACTCAAAGACTTGAAATATCTCTTCAATTGCATGGAGTTAAGACCTAAGATGAAGCTTTTGCACTCATAAAAGTTAGGGTTTTGAGTTATGATCTTGGTTGAACATATCTCATGAAATTGAACATGGAAGCTTAGGATTTGGTTAAGTGAAGGGTAGATTATTCTATTTTGGGCTTATGTTGGGTTAGATTATGAGGAATTGTTTCCTAATCTTGCCGCTTTGCATGCTTTGAGCTCATGAATATATGTATATATATGAAAAGAGGAAGAAAATGAAGGAATCATAGAAATTAGAGTTCTATATGTCAACTTAAAGGAAGTTTGATCTTATTGAACTTATGTTTCATGCTTAATATGTTCATATATCATGGTTATGAAGTGAATTTGCTTGAATTGAGCCTTAGAAATACATTTGGAAAGCTTGAATTTGTTGGATCTTCAAACTGCTCAAATAGAGCCCAGAACCGCACGTGCGAGGTTCACAGCCGCACGTGTGGAAAACAATGGAAACAAATCGAGCATTCTGAAATAAAAGCATGTGTGGCCCACATGTGCAACACACCTTTCCGCACGTGCGATGAGGGTCTTCCGCACGTACGGAAAACAAGGAAAAAATGTACATCTTTTCGACCCTTTGAATTTGTTAATGTATATGTTTAAGCCCTCCAAAATGCTTTAAAATGAATAGAAAACGAATGAAACAAAGAAATAATTAAAGAGAAGAAGCTAAGAAAAGATGAATTGCTTATCAAGTTGTGTGTGTGCCATGTGTAGGTCACTCACCAGAAGGGACCATTACACGACTAAATCACTGTGAGTAATAGTAGTGTAACGATATGTTATGATTTATGTATTTTGGATTGAGAATGGCATACTCTATATAATTGTGTTTTGATTGAAATGATTGAGCATTGGATTATGATGGTATATGAAATGGACCCAAGGTCGTTCTATTTCTGTTAGGTATGATGGGCTTGAGGCCGTTATGTCTGATATGGATTGTTTATGACTCATGGCCCTAAGGCTGAGGGAGATGGAGACATGTCGATGTTCCATCTACCCTATAATGTTCAGAACAGCTGTTGATATGTTGGGCCTAAGGCCGTTCAGTATTATGTTGGGCCCAAGGTTGTTCTGTACTATGTTGGGCCCAAGGTCATTCCGTATTATGTTGGGCCCAAGACCATTCCGTCTTATATTGGGCCCAAGGTCGTTCCGTCTTATGTAGGCCCGATGCCGTTCTAGAATATTATTATGGATAAGACATATATACGTTGTATATTTATTCTTCAAGACATATGCTCGTTCTTATGAACCTTCCTACATTATTATTACTCACTGAGCCTTGCTCATTCCGTATTTATATATATTTATGTATGTGATCAGCTTGGAGGCCAGCCCTACGTCAACTTCAAGAACTTTTGATGGACATGTTGTAGACACCCCATTTTTTACCGCCCGCAAGACTCAGACGCTTGGTTCAATGCACTCAATGATGAAAGTTGAATTATGAATTCGCAGCGATTCGGAATCAATCAGGCTTCCGAAATAACCTCACATCTTCAACATTTACCTTGTTTGAACCCATGAGTTTCATTTTTGGACCATTTCCTACCCTAAGCTAAGTTTGAACAAAAAAAAAAAAAACAGAGGTGGCCATCAAGGCTCGGCCATGCATCAGTGATGGCCGGCCGTGGCTATGAATAGCCGGCCGGCCTTCGATGGCGACAAACACTGTTCTGGGCGGGAGGCTGCCAGCTGTCCATTTTTGAAGATATTTATCACCTTTTGAGCTTGAATTCTATAAAACCGAAGCTCTAGGATTGTTTTGAGGGTTGAACAAAATTCTAGAAGTGATATATACACCTTGAGAGATCTTGACTCCTCCTTCTTCCATTGCAAGGCATCTTTGAGCTAACCTAGCTTGCTTACACCACCTATATACATCATATACAACCTTGTCTTACCACCCAAAAGCCTTGGTTGATCTTGGAGAAGTGTAATTCAAGCTTGAGAATGCATTGAAACCAAGTTTGAAGCATCCATAACAAACTTCTTGAAAGGTATAAGCTTGTCTTCTCTTCTCTTGCTTTCGTTTCTATCATTTACTTCATACTTATTGTTGTTTTGGATTGTTTTGAGCTTGTTTGAAGTATTTGGAGTTGAGTTTGAAGGGTTACCAAAAGGATAAAGAGAGCTTGCTCTTTCTATACCTTTATTTATAACTCAAACCATCTCCTTTTCACTCTTTTCCTTTGGTATTTACACTGATTTTCAGAGGCTTGAAAAGGCTAAAAACCATGTTTTGAAGCTTCAAAAGTGGAGGGGTTAGCCACCCCTCCTTATCCTTGTTTACTAGTCTTAATTCTCATCTTTATTGTCTAGCTTTTCAACTCATTTTCATGCATGTTTTACCCTGATTTTCATGTATTTAAGGCTGTTTGGAGGTTGTCTAGGTCTTTTCAATTGGTTCATGCCTTGTTTAATACACTTGTGGTCTCATTAAGTTGGCATAATTCTTGTTTGATATGCTTTCTTTGTTCATTTTCCATGTTTGGAGCCTAAGCTTACTAATCAATCAATCATTCCATATCTTTCATTCTTGGGAATGGTTTCAACCAATTGAGGTTGTTCCATGCATGTAAAGGAGACCTACACTTAATGGCTTAATCTCTTCGGAGATTCATCGTCAACGGTGTAGTCTCCTTTTCATGCCTTAGAAGGACCTCTTGTTTGACATCACTTCATGTTTAGAGGATTTTAACATCACATTTGGACAAATGGACTAATGAATGGCAATGACTAAAATAATTGGTTTAAAACTTGGATCAACACACTTAAAGAAAATGGCTTAATAGCTTGAACTTGGCTGGACGTTATGCCAAGTTTCTTGTGTCAAGGGTCATCAAGCATCAATTCATGGTGTTTTTGATGTCCTTGAAGCGTCTCAACTTCCTTTTTTGAGTTCATTCCTTGACAAAAATAGAGGGGTGGTCCATTTGCATTACATTCATTAACTTTTGTCCAAAATGATATTCGAGATCATCAAGCGATCATATCGCTCATTGATGGTTTTGGAGTCAATCCCAACCTCTATTGAGGCTTTCCTATAACAGAGAAGGAAGGAAGGACGGACAGAACTTGAAAATGCTCTATCTGCACTGATTTCGCCTCAGAGCACAGAAATAGAGTTTTGCACCAAATCAATGCACGACCGTCCCCTGTAGGCCCGGCCGGCCATCAGTAATGCACGGCCGGCCCTTGGTGTGTGGCCACCCGTGCAATTTTGCAGAAACAGAGGCAGTGGCTGAAGGTGAAACAGAGATGGCTTGGGCAGACCGAGTAGCTTTCAGGTGATGCACATGCAACCTTCATCCATCTTCCTTGGTGCTCATATCGAACGCGTTTGATCATTTAATTGTTTCATTAGCATAATGAATTGAGTTGTAATATTTAATTAGTCTAATTAGTTGTAGCTAATTATTCGGTGTTGTAGTATTTAATTAGCTTAGCCTAGTTAGTTTCTTTTACTTAATTAGCTTAGATAGTTAGCTAATTAGTTTAGCTATTTATGCAAGTTTTGTAATAATTAGTTTAATTAGCTTAGCTTAGCTTAATTAGTTACCTAGCTTATTCATTTGGACTCTCCTTCGTGAGAGCGTAATGTAATAATGTGTATGTTTTCCAACCCCACGTCTTTCTCCCATTTATTTAATCGCTTTTGATGGTTAGATTAGGGACATGTTTCAATTAGCATACCTTATGCTTGCATCCATTCATTTTGTATTGCATGCACCGAGGCTCGACGCATCATTCAAATTGCATTGTCATTTCAATACCTTCTTTGAATACGTGTTTAACCGCATGTTATCAAAATCGATTCATATGCCATATTAGTAGCCGAGCCTATTAATTGCATTCTTTGCATGCGTTGCATTAGACATTTAACATAGTTAGGAATCATGCATATTTTTTCTAACTCATATCTTCTTAGCTTGGAGTGCTAGGTGAGTTTTTAGTGCTTTAGCATATTTGCATGAGTGTAAATGTTGCCATGTCTAGCATGCTTACCATAAGGCTAACTGCTTATTTGTTTAAACTACTTGAATGCCTGTGGATGAAGGCTTGTTGCTTGAATTGAAACGATTCAACGAATGTATGTTTAAGCCTACTATGTCTAGTGGCAAATTTACAACTTGAAGCCCACTTTGTTGAGTGGCAAATTCACAAACTTTAAGCCCACTTGAGGTGGCAAAATAAAACCCTTTTCGCAAAAAAACATGAAATTGAATTGTTCCAACTTGAGCAAACTAGTTTATACTTACTTGTGCGCATCACATAGTAATGCTAGCCTAATAACCGGAACAAGAACACATAATGTTGATAAAAAAATCATATCATGATTAGTAGAGGCCGATCTTTGATCGAGCGAGCGGGGGTACTCAATTCATGACCTTCCCCTCTTGTACCTAAGTTCCCTAGCCGAGGCAACTTTGGTGATGACGGACACGTGGCCTTTGGCACGAGTCATGGGTTTCCTAAATTTTTCCAAAATAAAATATTTAGGTGGTGACTCTATATCTGCCAAAGCAGTCCAATTTTGTCATTTTTTATTCAAAAATTGATTTTCCAAAAGATTTGTCGGATTGAGACTCTTTGGTGTTTATCAATTTCACATTGCACTTGTGAGATTAGATTCAGAATCGTGGGAGTCCAAACTGTAGGGCTTTCTTTCAAACCTCCAAATGGGGCGCGAAAAAGTCGAGCTACACCTGTTTTGTTAAGCCTCCAAAGTTGGAGCCTTTTGTTTTTTTTTTTTTTTTTTTTTTTTTTTGAGGAGTTCCTTTGATGCCACATTTTTGTTAAGTCTTTGGTGGCTTTTATTGAACACTCGGTCAATATGTAATTTTTTGGCTTTTAACTCTTTGTATATAGCTACATGACTTGGACTTGTATTTATATGAACTGTGTATGTGAACTCTCTATATATGACTTGATGCTTAAAATACTAGCATATAAGCACTGCTCATTGGATGTCTTGTTATTTTATTTGCTTCCGCTCAGGCCCCGTTATAATAAACTCTTGGTAATTTTGTCTGAGGCCATAAGTAATAAAGAGGTTATTAGCCGGTTATGATCCAAACTTTTAGGGGCGTGTTTGGGTCGTGACAGAGATAGTAGGTAGTACTACTCTTGGATTTCGGGCCGCACATGGTATAACAATATTGGATGTTGGTAAAGGTCATCCTAGTGTTATGTCAGGAGCATAGCTTGGTAATTCCATTGATGATTCAGAATGTGTTTATGGCTAATTGCATGGGGTTCATATGATGAAAGTGCGTCATTTCCCGAAATAAGATGTTAAGGAGGAATGTGATTCCACCCTATATTGTGGATACTACGAGAAATGTAGTTATCCCAGGCATGATGGAGTTATTCTCACTCGCTAGACGTATCCGAACGTTAGCTGGGATGTTTAATTCTTAGCAAAAGTTTTTGATTTTGGTAGGGGTATCAGCTCTCCATCTATGTATACCTATGATGTGTTCTTGGTGTTCTTGATAGTTATATTCAGCCTAGGGTTTGGAAAATTTCGGGAGCCCTAAGTTTTGGGACTGACAGTTTGGAAAATCTCGAGTTTTATGGCTAAAACGTAGATTCAAATCTAGAATGTGAAAAAATAGAGGTAAATATGCAGGAAATTTGAACAAAACTAGAAAAATGAAGAATGGTAAAGATCAATGAAAAACAGGTTTGAGAAACTTGAAAACTGACACTGAAACTAAGGGTTCGGCGGACTTACAGATCGGTAATGGGGAAATGGACGCTAGATTTGAGTTCATCAAAGAAAAATGAAGCTTACGATCGGAGTAGAAAATCATTTCGATCGCCGGAGACAGCGAACGGAGTAATTGCAGTGGTGGAGATTTGAAGGTGCAACAATGGAGGTTAAAGAGAGAAAGTTTGAGAAAAGAGAAAGTCAAGAATATGAAAAGTGGGAAGATGAAGGGGTGGGAGAGGAGTTTTGGTGAAAGAGATGGCGGCAAATGAAAACGTTTTAAATTTCTTGGGAAACGTGTAATAGTTGACGTCAGCTGACGTCAGGTCAAGCGATGTGTGTCAGTGAAAGGACGTGTTGGGAACCAATAACGAGTTGACACGTCATTGGTGTAGGTATAATGGTTGAGGTTGTTTTGAGATGATAGCTTTCAAATTTTGGAGTTCTTGAACTAAGGAGTCATGATCTTGGCTAGTAGTGTGATCTTAGTTGGCATGATGAACTAGGACAAGAAGAGGCATCTGGGTTCTATGTTTTTTGTAACTTCTTGTTTCTTGGAAGTCGGCGAGTCATGATCTCAGTCGGAGAAGCATCTCCCAACATGTTGTTTAGTCGACATGTTGGGAGGTTTGACAATATAGGTTTGATCACCTCAATATGGCTGAGGTAAAACCTAGTGGGCAGTTGTGGGGATATAATTTTGGGTTGTCCACGTGGCCTAGGTTATTGGTTGAGGTGCTACGTGGGTGGTTTAGGATTGCCAAGGTATGATGCGATCATATTGAAATCCGAGATATTCGAATAGATGACAAGACTCCTACATGATATCAGACTACTTGTTTGGGTAAGGTTAGACTCTTGTGAGGGTTGGCCTTAATCTAACTTGGAAGAGTCCTAGATAAGTGATATCTAGTAAAGGATAGAGTCCTATGAAGTAAGACTTCTAAGGAAAAGTGGGCACTGTTAGCTATATAAAGAGCGTACCCCTATGGGTTTAAGGTACGTTCTAAACTAGTGTGTTATTTTGAGCCAATATCTTTCAGAGATAGTTGATTGACTTGATCGTCGGAGTGCCTCTGGATAGACGAGCCACCAGTCTTGTGGTCTTCTTATCTGCAGCTGTTGGACTTATGTATTCTTACGTGTGCTCTACGGTTTAGTTCCCAAGATTTCAACGAAGAGATTCAATTTGATTATGAGGTTAAAATTCAACACCTACAGTTTTCATGACAACAATTAAACCAAACATGACTATCAATAAAACTGTAGAGAAATTAAAGAAACATACAAAAATCAATGATCAATAGCAATGTCATTGTTTTTTTCATCATGCTTCGTCCCTACACCTCCCAACCCGTCTTGGACGAGTTTCCTCCACTCCAATGAGAAAGCGAGCTAGGGACGAGTTTCCTCTCTTCATCCACTTCTATCTCTCTCGCCCTCGATTATATTTATTAAATATATTTATATATAAAATTTAAATTTCTTGCATAGAATAAAATATTACCCTTATAAACTCATTTTCACATTTTTATTTATCATTTTACATCTTTTAATCTCATCACTTACAAATTATTATATGTAACCATATCATCTTGCATTTTATTAATACCACCATTCAAAAGGTTATAAAATTAGCCAATTGATGTCTAGCTCTTGCCTCGACCTTGCTAACTTGCCAATTTGTCCCACCCCCAATATGATTAAAGATACAGGTAGGACACCACAATACTTGTCTCTTCCCACCCTACCCCGTCCCCGTTGTCATCCCTAAGGATTAGGTAATATGTGTGAAAGCAATACCTTTTTCTTTTCGTTCTATTTGTTTGATATGAGATTTTTTACTAACTTGCTTTCTTTTGTTCCCTTTTATTTTAGGAAGAAATTCAATACAGTGGGAAAGATAAAAAAAAATTACAAAAACATATGGGGCACAAGTGATTTTGTGATGGGGTGCAAGTGAAAGATTGTGGGGATGCAAATGTGACTTGCACTCCTCCATGTTTGTGTTAAAAAAAAATTGCTAGAGATTCTAAAAGTTTTACCAAAATTTCTATCAAATGTCTCATATATATGAGTGTGAGACCCACACTATGTGGATTCTAAATGGATCTCACCCTCATATGAGACATTTGGTAAAAATTTTAGTAGAACTTTTAAGATTTCTGACATTATTCAAAAAAAATTTCTCCCACTAGGATGTATTCCCTTTTATTTTATTTTTTACACACAAATACTATAAATCATTTATTATTGTTTGTCATCTTATGCATGGATAGTTGAATAAAAATTAATTTGCACATCATTATTAGTAAATTATTAAAAGCACTTTCAATCCAAAATATAATGGTTGAATTATCGACTACATTAACTATCCTAATATCCAAATATAGTAATCTTTATAAAAAATAAAAAAATAAAAAATATTAGAGCAATGCTAGAGAGACAAAAAATAATTAAAAAATAAAAAATTTACTCCATTCGTCCCAAAATAATGGTCCTTTTTGGGGAATCTAACTTTTTTTTGTAGTACAATTATTACAATTTAAAAAAATTGATTTTTCAAAATTACCCTTTGATAGTTCATTTTTTTGGAGAAATATCAATGTTATAATTGTACTATTTATGTTGTTAATGAATTTAAAAGAATGGTAAAATAAGAAATTTATATTTTTTTTGTACTTAATTTTTTGAAAAGGGACTAATATTTTGGAACAATGAAAAATGAAATAAGGGACTAATATTTTAGAGCAGAGGGAGTATCAAATATTCACATGAGTTTAGGTCCCACTCACATGAACATGAGTGTGGGTCTCACATTCATGTGAGTGTTTGGTAAATTTGTTGCACTACAACAAAAACACATTTTAGTGGCACCATACTAGTGGCATGTTCTTAAAAAATGTCACAAAAAGAATATTTGGTGGCATTTTTTAGAAAAATGTCATAGAGCCACAAACATACAAGACTCTAGTGGCATTTCAATTAAAAAAAGTGTCACTTCACTACAACAAAAATGTCACTACAATAAATTTACACTTTAATGACACTACACTAGTGGCATGTTTTTAGAAAATGCCACAAAAATAAAAATTGGCATTAAATGTTTTAGAAAAATGCCACAGAACCACAAACATATAAGGCTCTAGTGGCATTTCAATAAAAAAATGTCACATCAATTTTATGGCATTTTATAAAATAATGACACAAAAAATTATGTTCGTGACATTTACCAACAGATGCCACTAAACTTTAGTCGCAATGGCATTTTTTTAAAAATGTCAAGACACTAGGTAAGTGCAAATTACTTTTTATGGCACTTAGGTGAAAAGTGTCATAAACAAATATTTTATAGCATTGTGAGAAATGCCACTAAGCCAAAAACTTTCCAAGCTTGTAATGACATTTTTGAAAAAACAAAAAATGTCAATATATTTTCTAAATTTTTAAAATGCAGTAAATGATTAAAAATAAATAAATTAAACTCAATATACACCACAGGAAAAAGCACATTCGGCGACTAAATTTCCTGACCAAAAAAAATTTGGTCACTGAAAGTATAGCTTTCAGCGACCAAAACAGCATTAGTTGCCAAAAGTAAAGTTTTTTGGCGACTAAACAATTTTAGTAGCCAAAAGTCTATAATTGGCTACTAAAACTAAGTTTGGTCGCTGATTATATGGGTTTTAGTGACTAAAAAAATTTTAGTAGCCAAAAGTCTACAATTTGCGACTAAAAATAAGTTTGGTCGCTGATTATATGGGTTTTACCGACTAAAGAAATTTTAGTAGGCAAAAGTCTACAATTAGCCACTAAAAAATAAGTTTAGTCGCCAAAAGTGGTCATTTTTAGCGCGGGAGAACTAAAATCCTAAAGCGGGAATTAAATTTTTTGGCAACCAAAATTTTGGTAGCTGAAAGTGCATCTTCGGCGACCAAATCCGATTTTGGTTGGCAAAAGTTAAGTTTTTTAGCAACTAAAAAACAATTAGTAGCCAAAAGTATAGAATTGGCGACTAAAAATCCAAAAGTGGTCTTTTTTTATTTTGCTAGTAAATAGTTTATTTTACATAAATTATGTTCAATAAAATAATTATGTTTATACATATACTTTTATATTAATATGGATGTATGTACTATATAAATAATATATGTTGCATATATAATCATGTGGTGTTATAGAGGTGTAGTGGGAAGAGTGTGGTGTATAAGGTTTATGGTGCGGGAGGTTGGCGGTTCGAGTCTCCACAAGAGCGGATCAAATTGTTCTACAACGAATTATCCTCACGAATGGCACTTGATAGCGTCACGAATAGTGCCTACCATGACATTAAAGTGTCACTGAAAGGTTTTAGTCTTGATGGTGTAATGACACTTATAAGTGTCACTAACTCTTTTTTTAATGGCGCTTGATAGTGCCACAAATAATATCTACCATGACATCAAAATGTCATTGAAAGTTTTTAGCCATGATGGTGTAGTGGCACTTGCAAGTATTTACCGTGGCATTGATACAAATGGCACTTGTACAAAATGCCACAAGACTAAAAAATGTCATTAAGCCAATAGTTTTGTGGCACTTTCAAATGTCACTAAACTAAGAAAATGTTGTATTGTTGATAGAAAATTTGGAATCTTTTGTATGATTGAATTTATTATTCATCATTAAATCTATGATCTCTTTAATACTCTCCTGAATGATTTGGGTACATAAATTGTGTCAACACTAAAATTTGTCAATACAACACAATTTGGAAAAAAAAAAAAACTTTAAAGAAGTCTTATAGAATTTTAGATGGCTAATGAGAACCATAGAGATTTACTTTCATGCTGCATATTTGTTTATTTGTTTAGCTATAAATATTCAGAGATTTAGGGGATTAATTGTTTATTTGATTTTATTTTTAATTTTTGGCAGAGTGAAGATGGTGATGTGATTGACTGCGTCGACATTTACAAACAACCTGCATTTGATCATCCACTTATAAAGCATTAATTTTTGGCAGAGTGAAGATGGTGATGTGATTGACTGCGTCGACATTTACAAACAACCTGCATTTGATCATCCACTTATAAAGCATTTACAGGTTTTTTTTTTTTTTTTCACATACTTTTCAACTCATCTATATAGATATTATATATATATATATAATTCTACATATTAGTCTTCCATTTTTTGGTGGGGCTTGTTTGGACTTTTTCACAATTAATTGTTCGAATATCACATGAAAAATGGCTTGAACTTAATCCTCAACTTGGTAATTAAAGTTTTTTTTTTTTTTTTTTTTTGTGCTATTATGTTTAAGGATGTTGGAGATGCTAGAGGCATCAAGATAAGTTTGGGTTTTTTGTGAACATACATTCGTTCCCCTTTTTTTATGAATTAATTATATTTTGCAAAGAACTAAAACCATTGAATTTGAAATAATGTAAAAATGAAAATATGTGGGCCAAAATGTGCAATAGAATTATTTCCCTCCGCTTCCTAATTTTTTATTCCACTGGAACAAGATGGAACCTAGCTCATCTCCAATTGGAATGAAAATGGATGACTCTCAACCCAAGCTTATTCAGAATTGGCATAAAAATGGAGAGTGCCCACAAGGAACAATCCCCATTAGAAGGACTCAAAATCATGACCTTCTTCGAACTTTTCCATCTCACTGGCAAGGAGGACAACGTTACTACCCCTTTGGGCAACCACTAGGTGATCATGAGGTACAATTTGAACTTAATCTAAACTTAATGCCTATCTGACGTTTACTCAAAATACAAAACATTTAGCAAAATTTTGTGCATTAATTTATCTTTTGTTTCATTTTAGTATGCCATTGTTTCTGAAAGTGGTAGTACCTACTATGGTGCGCACGCATCATTTAATGTGTGGAATCCTAAGACAGAGGCTAATGAATTTAGCTTATCTCAAATTTGGGTTTTGTCTGACGTAACAACCTTGAATACTATTGAAGCTGGATGGATGGTAAGTGTTATCTTGTTTGTGAGGCCTTAATATTTTGATACATTATCAATGACCTATTGTATGTGAGTCACTACATATATATTATGGTATCCTTAAGTAGACACGTTGGTGCATGTTTTTAGGTTAATCCCGGAAGGTATCTTGACAATCAGACAAGGTTCTTTATATATTGGACAGTAAGTTTCCTTAATTTTCTAATCCTCTATTGATTATTTAAAACTTACGATATTAATCACAACATATAACAATTTTTAACCCACATTTGATTCTCATGTTGGTAGTGATGACATATTAATTCAACCTTACTTTACGTTCATGTGGCAAACAGAGCGATTACTATCAAAGCACAGGATGTTATGATCTTGGTTGCCCCGGTTTTGTACAAACAAATCATAAGTTTGCCATTGGTTCCACCATAAAACCTGTTTCCACCTACAATGGAAAGACGTTCGACATATCTATATGATATAGAAGGTATATATATGTATATATATGCTACAATCTATTTAACTAACAACTTGTAAACCTTAAATACGACTCAAATCATTTTCTTGGAAACACTAGAAGAACATGCGGTTTTCTTTTAGTTTTGGATTTTTGTTTTTATTTTTTTGTTAACTTAGTGTGGTGAAATGGATTTAGAAATACTCTCTCGTTTAAACAAAACTCTCTCCCTTCATCTCTTCTATGTCACCCCTTTTATATTGCTCTCCATGGACCTTCTCAGGGCCCACTACTCTCTCCTGGGCTTTGACTTCGTTCCTAGGCCTTTTACACAGCCAACGTGTTACACGGCTCTCATAGCCCTTCAACTCGGTTGTACTCGACTATGGCCCTCCACTGGACCTAGCATGGGCCGACTTATATGCGGCTAGCTGATGGGCTTGGTATGGGACCTGTGGCATGGGCCGACTTATATGTGGCCAGCTGATGGGCCTGATATGGGCCGACTTGTACCCGACCAGTTCATGAACCTGAAGACCGTATTTATTTGGCCACCACACTTAGTATCAGTCCCACTAGACCAACTAATTCCGGAGATCAATCCATCATCCACGGGTGAGGGGGCCAGCCAAGACAAAACTCTATATGGACTAGTCCCCAAAAAATTATTTGCACTTATAGAAGATTTTGAACCTAACACTTTGGAAGAAACACACCCCCGGTCCTAAGCTTTGACCACTAGGTCAACTCCTTGACTTTTTTTGAACAATTTATACCTACTGTTTATGTAGTTTGCCTTGTGTCAATTTTAGTCATGATTATTACAATAATTTTATCTTTAAATTTTTTACATTATGTCAATTTAGTCTAATTGATTATGTCCCTTTAAAAATTAAATTGAAATCTAGGAACAAAATAGTTCAGTCAATCTTCTCATTATGATTGAGTGGTTGGTGTTCAATTGGAAATAGTCTATTTCCTTTTGAATGAACTATTTGTTCTTGATTTATGTCCAATTTCTAATACGTGTTATCAATTGGACTAAAATGACACTACACAATCAAATTGACACAAGATAAATTACAAAAATCATAGGTATAATTTTTCCAGTTCTTTACAAAAAATTATATGGTAAATTACATTTTTTACCATAAAATTTTCATCTAATTTCATTTTAGTACCTCATCTTTTAATTTAAACAATTAATGTTCAAACTTCAACTTATGTTTCAATGTCGTCCTCTTGACACTTACAATTTCAAATTTGTATGAAAAATGCTCACGTCAGCACATTTTACAAACATTAAAAGAAAAAATCCATATGACAATTTACACGTTCATTCATAAACTTTCACTCAAATTCTACTTTGGTTCTAAATTTTTAACTTAAATCAAATTTCAAATGAAGGAGTAATAGGAGGATCTCATTGAAACACGTGTTGAAATCAAAAGATTTAATTGTTACAATTAGAAAATGTGGGATAAAAGTGAAATTTGGCTGAAAGTTCAAGGTTGAAAAATTAGTTTACCAAAAAAATATATGAAAAATAAACAAAAGGGGGTGCAAAGATCTATATCATCTTCAAGAATATATAATTTTTTCGATGAATTATGGTGCCGCTCAAGGTCAAAAATTCATTGTCATACGTTTCAAGCAACGAGAGCAATTTTGTTGTTTCCTTGTAGTGCTTAATTTAAAATATTCAAAACTAATTTTTCATATTGAAATAAGTCCATCCAAAGTAGCTGATTTTCCAATATTAATGAAAAATGTATTAGGACAACAACACTGGAAATTGGTGGCTTCAGCTGCAAGATGTGGTTTTAGGTTACTGGCCTGGTTCCATCTTCATAGACTTAGCTGACAGCTCTACGATAGTGACATGGGGAGGACAGATCACCAACGTAAGATCAACACAACATCACACAACCACTCAAATGGGGAGTGGCCATTTTCCCTTCGAAGGATATGGAAAATCAAGTTCTTTCTATAATCTTAAAGTCATTGACAACTCAAACACTCAGCAAGATCCGGTTTCCCTTCAACCATATGTTACAGATTCTGCATGCTATGATTTACATGTTGAGGAAAACAAAAATACTAATCTCGGAACTTATTTTTACTATGGGGGTCCGGGATATTCTGCACAATGCCCATGATGATCAGCAAATTGATGTATTAAAGAAGAAAAAACATTCATTGATTTAAAGTTTATATGTTAAATAAATTTTGTTTTCATTTTGTTTTCCCTTTAGTTTGGTAGCTAATTTGATAATACGTATATTTCCGACAAAGGGTGGGTCGGACTAATCCACACTTCTAACGGGTTTGTTGGTCTTGAAGCCCACAGGATGTGGTTGCAAAAAGGTCCAAAGGGGGTGATAATCCCCCGGCGGACCCTTCGATGATCGAGTTAGAATAGGATAGATTGATTGAATAGAGAGAGAAGAAGGGAACGAACAACTTAACCTTTTATGCATCTTGGAAACTTCATTATATCCTCTACTCAACATTTTCTTGTCCACTCCAGACTATCGTGTTGGCCGAAAGTCAATATTCTAGCTCGCATCGTTCATGGTGAGTCTGTATATTCCGACGTGAAGGTGTTGTCGTATTTAATGCTGTGAGAGCCTCATTAATGGCAGATGTATGGGTGCAATAACTTTGCAAGATCTTTATCTGCTTATGTGGCTAGGCCTCTACTTGACAAGCGTTTGAATGCTTTTGGTCCTGGACCATCATTGATTTCTCAAGATTACTGGGATTTAATATCTAGCATGTGGGTTGGTCCTGAGTCGTGGGTCAAACCCTCTTGTGGGCCCACCGATATCATAATTAAACACTATTTTTCTATTGCACTATTTCTTGCAAAAGAATTGTATTTGTAGTTTAAAACGATTTGATCACATATATGTTTATTTGGCAATAGAGGAAAACCCAGAGCACTTTTTAGTGAGGCCAAAACAAGTTGATAATGTACAATTTGATTTACAGACTGATGATATCAGTTACTAGAGAGAGATCACTGTCACTCACCATAGATTTACAACATCCAAGCCCATGAAAATTAGAATACAAGTATGACAATAGATGAAGAAATGTAGAGAAATAACAAGGAGATCTAGACAATGGCAATCTGATTAACAGAAAACAGGATTCATAAGGAGAGGAAACCATAACCCGCCCTCCGACTATTACAAGCAATTCATGTCTTACTATTCCATACATACAATCTACAGTCATAATTTCTATGTGACATGGATATAGAACATGTATATCAAAATATAGTATCCAAGTAAAACACTGGGCATGTGGCCCACCATCCAAACTTAAAAATAATTAACAACAAAAGAGTGGACAAAAGTCTAGTATAGAGATTTTTGGCATAAATTATATGAATAAGGCAATGAATGTGATCATTTGTTTTTTTTTTTAAAAATTTCTTGATAGAAATTTTTTTATTAAAACTATGAAATTTAAAGGTACAAGGAAAAAAATATGCATTGAGAGAGATTTAAAGAGTACAAACTCTCCTACTAGTACTACTGACATCTTCACAACCAACCCCTCAACCTCACATTTTTATATTTATAAAAAAAAAAGAAGAAGAAAATACACAAAAAAATTACAAACCAAACTCGCCGATTTGTCCCACCCCCAATATGATTGAAGATAGAGATAGGGCACCACAAAACTTGTCTCTCCCCACCCTGTCCCGTCCCGTTGTCATCCCTAAGGATTAGGTAATATGTGTGAAAGCAATACCTTTTTTTCTTTTCATTCTGTTTGTTTAACGTGAGATTTTTTAGTAACTTGCTTTCTTTTCTTCCCTTTAATTTTAGGAAGAAATTCAATACAGTGGGACAGATAAAAAAAATTACAAAAACATATGGAGTACAAGTGGTTTTGTGATGGGGTGCAAGTGAAAGGTTGTGGGAATGCAAATGTGACTTGCACTCCTCCATGTTTGTGTTAAAATAAATAAATAAACGATGCTAGAGATCTCAAAAGTTGTACCAAAATTTCTACCAAATGTCTCATATGGATGTAGAACCCACACTATGTGGATCTCATATAGGTCTCGCACTCATATGAAACATTTGGTAGAAATTTTAATAGAACTTTTAGGATTTCTGACATTATTCAATAAAAAAAAATTCTCCCACTAGGATGTATTCCCTTTTGTTTTATTTTTTACACACAAATACTATAAATCATTTATTATTTTTTGTCATCTTATGCATGGTTGGATGAATAAAAATTAATTTGCACATCATTATTAGTAAATTGTTAAAAACACTTTTAATTCCAAAGATAATGGTTGAATTATCGACTACATTAACTATCCTAATATCAAATCTACAGTAATCTTTATAAAAAAAAAAAAATTTATTAGAGCAATGCCAGAGAGACAAAAAAAAATTACTCCCTTTGTCCCATATTAATGGTCCCTTTTGCAAAAATTGATTTTTGAAAATTACCCTCTAATAGTACATTTTTTTGGAAAATATCAATGTCATAATTGTACATTTTATGTTAATAAATTTAAAATAATGACAAAATAGGAAATTTATATTATATTTGTACTTAATTTTTGAAAAAAGACTAATATTTTGGGACAATAAAAAATGTGATAAGGGACTAATATTTTGAGATTGAGGGAATATCAAATATTCACACGAGTGTAGGTCCCACTCACATAAACATGGGATAAGGGACTAAAAATGGCTTGAGCTTAATTCTCAACTTGGCATCAAGATAAGTGTTGGATTTTTTATGAACATACATTTGTTCCTTTTATTTTTAATTAATTTTATTTTGCAAGGAACTAAAACTAATGAATTTGAAATAATATAAAAATGAAAATATGTGGGCCAAAATGTGCAGTAGAATTATTTCCCTCTGCTACCTAATTTTTTTATTCTACTGGAACAAGATGGAACCTAGCTCATCTCCAATTGGAATGAAAATGGATGACTCTCAACCCAAGCTTATTCAGAATTGGGATAAAAATGGAGAGTGCCCACAAGGAACAATCCCCATTAGAAGGACTCAAAATCATGACCTTCATCGAACTTTTCCATTTCACCGGCAAGGAGGACAACATTATTACCCCTTTGGGCAAGCACCAGGTGCTCATGAGGTACAATTTGAACTTAATCTTAACTTAATGCCTATCTCACGTTTACTCAAAATACAAAACATTTAGCAAAATTTTGTGCATTAATTTGTCTTTTGTTTCATTTTAGTATGCCTTTGTTACTGAAACTGGTAGTACCTACTATGGAGCACACACATCATTTAATGTGTGGAATCCTAAGACAGAGGCTAATGAATTTAGTTTATCTCAAATTTGGGTTATGTCTGACAAAACAACCTTGAATACTATTGAAGTGGATGGATGGTAAGTGTTAGCTTGTTTAATTGATACATTATCAATGACCTATTGTATGTTGAGTAACTACATATATAGTAATTGTATCCTTAAGTAGACAAGTTGGTGGATGTTTTTAGGTTTATCCCGCAAGGTATCACTACAACAAATAGCACTTTCGGCGACCAAAAAACCATTTTTCGTCGCTGAAAGTAGGAGAATTGGCGACTAAAATAGAATTAGTCGCCAAAATTTATCACTTTTGCCGACTAAAACAGTTTAGTCGCCAAATGCATAGTTATTGGCGACTAAAATCAATTTCGTAGCCAAAAGTAGGGGTTTTGGCGACTAAAATTCAGTTTAGTCGCCAAAAGTGGAGATTTTTGGCTACTAAAAAAAATTAGTAGCTAAAAGGAGGGGTTTTGCCGACTAAAAGTCACTTTAGTCGCCAAAAGTGGATGTTTTTGGCTACTAAAAAAAGTTAGTAGCTAAAAGGAGGGGTTTTGCCGACTAAAACTCACTTTAGTCGCCAAAAGTGGATGTTTTTGGCTACTAAAAAAAGTTAGTAGCTAAAAGGAGGGGTTTTGCCGACTAAAAACTCATTGTAGTCGCCAAAAGTGGATGTTTTTGGCTACTAAAAAAAGTTAGTAGCTAAAAGGAGGGGTTTTGCCGACTAAAACTCACTTTAGTCGCCAAACGTGGCCTAAATTTTTTTTAGTAAATAATTTATTTTTTACATAAATTATATTGAATTAAAATAATTATATTTATTATATATTATTTTGTATTAATACCGGTTAATATACTATATAAATAATATATATTGTATATATATTCATGTGAAGTTGTAGTGGCATAATGGAGGGAGTGTGTTGCAAAAAGGCTTGGAATGGGCCGGTTGGGGTTTGAAACTCAGGAAAAGCAAAAAAAAAGTGGGTTTTTTTTTTTCGCCGGAAACACCTTTGGCGACTAAAAATTTAGTCGCCAAAACTCTTTATTTTGGCGACTAAACCGTTTAGTCGGCGATTGAGTGACTATTGGCGACTAAATTATTAATCGCTAAAGACTTGATTTCCAAAAGTGTAAAACACTATTGGCGACTAAATTATTGGTCACTAAAGACCTGTCTTTTGGCGACTAAACAAGTTTTAGTCGCCAATACCTACGCCGACCACGTATACGCGACAAATGCGGCGACTAAAGATTTTTGTCGGGAAAAGTCAAATTTCGACTTTCGGCGACTAAAAACAGACTTTTGGCGACTAAAAATTTAGTCGCCAAAAGTGATTTTTCTTGTAGTGTATCTTGACAATCAGACAAGGTTCTTTATATTTTGGACAGTAAGTTTCCTTAATTTTCTAATCCTCTATTGATTATTTAAAACTTATGAAATTAATCACAACATATAACAATTTTTAACCCACAATTGATTCTCATGTTGGTAGTGATGGCATTACGTTCATGTGGCAAACAGGGAGATAACTATCAAAGCACAGGATGTTATGATCTTAGTTGCCCCGGTTTTGTACAGACAAATCATAAGTTTGCCATTGGTTGCACCATAAAACCTGTTTCCACCTACAACGGAAAGACATTCGCCATATCTATGCTGATATACAAGGTATATATATCTGCTACTGTTGGCTACATATTTTGTACAAGCCAATTACGATTCGACGCGTGGCAGAATAAGGGTAATACAGGAAGACTATTCAAATCTTCGATCATGATCGTACACGTGGCAGTTAGTATTGGTTATTACGAGATCTGAGTAGCATTGGATCAGCAAAGAGATGCAAGGTGATGTGGCTTCAACGGTTACTCGCATTCAAATTCAAAATTAGGAGGGAAGCCTAACTGCAAGTGATGGCATAGTGGAGCTAATTACAAGGCACCCTGATCAGCGATCA
This sequence comes from Camellia japonica, assembly GCA_030407325.1. Taxonomy (NCBI): domain Eukaryota; kingdom Viridiplantae; phylum Streptophyta; class Magnoliopsida; order Ericales; family Theaceae; genus Camellia; species Camellia japonica. The sequence goes on along the minus strand of JAPPVO010000059.1, from coordinate 52,123,739 downwards.
TGGAGGAGCAGTTCGACGGTTGGAAATGCAGTTCGATGGTCATCCTTGAGAAGTATAAATAGCAGAGAAGGTCCCAGAAAAAACCCCCAGACTCAGATCCAAAAAACCAGTATTATTCTACTTTATTTCCTGTCCAGTTTTACATTTCTTGTTCTTTACATTTCTGTACTTTAAAATTCATGCACTGCACTTCGTCATAGGAGTAGTTTCAAGTAGATTGTTGCTGTAAACCTCTACGAGGCTGAGTTTGGATCATTGTAAGTTTTCATTTTAATGAAATGCTTCAATTGTTCTTCATTTGATTGTTATTTGCTTAATTCTCCTAAATCAAGCCACCAGTAAAAGTCATCTTTATTGAGACTGAAAGAACTAAAATACAATCGTCTGATAATTGGTTGGCAATTAATTTTCTGTAAGGACTGATTGATCATTGCTGGAACGCTCATAATTACAAAAGTAACCTTCGAAAGCCAAAAAGCCAACATATATTTTTGGTACGCCCAGTGGGACTAATTGAAACGGCTAGACGTAGGAGACAAGGAGAAAATGAACGCTTGGAAGAAGGCATGGAAGGAGAGGTAGAAATACCTAATCCAGAGGATAATGTGATAACACATCCTGTGGAAGCACCCAGTTCATCAGAACCTATGGTCGAACAGACCAGCACTTCGGAACAACTACAACATGTTCATAATATTGGACGAGGCCAAGGAATTGGACCATCCACTGTTTCATCTACTCAGCCAATAAATCCATGGGGTGGCCTAATAGATGTTATGGGATAGCAGTTAATGAACACAATAGAAAGATGGGCAACATCCTTTTTGGATCGAATGAATACCCACCAACAACAAACACAAGACACATGGAGGAAATTTCAAATGTCTCTTAGCAAAGATTGGCTAGAGATAAATAACCTATGCAAGTTAATGGACATTCTAATGGTCAAACTAGTAATCAAAACTATGAAAGACCGTCACCCCAGTCTTGGTATGAACCTGTTTTGATGCCTATGGCAGGTGAAAATGCATCAGTACTTAACAGTGAAGCCATTCAAGTTGGTGGATCTGGCCCAGTACAAGAAAATGGCATAAGAATGGTCCCAAATCCAATGTTCGAAGCCACACCTGGCACAAGGGGATTTACTAATCCTTTATTCGAATTCATGCCCGGGGGGGTTGGAAGGTTTTCCTACAAATGGAAGAGACACAACACCTGTTCCAGCACCTTTCACAGGTTCTTTCGCAGGACATGCTCAAAGGGGTTACCTACACCTCCAACAGCAACCGGCACCACAAGGACAACCAGTCCCAAATATACCACCTTATGGACCAAAGGGACCCCAGGCACAAGGTTGTCCACCAAACCCTGTGTTTGTCCCTCCAGTAGTGGTTCAGCAGGCACAAAATATGGTTCCTAGGGACCAAATTCCCGATATTGTTAGAGAGATGTGTGGATCGATGGCTCGGGGGGTCTAGACTCCTGTGTATAGGAAACCGTACCCAGAATGGGTAGATAGGGTACATGAATACCCAAGAGGTTTCAGGATACCAGATTTTGCCCTTTTTTATGGGAATGGAAACCAGTCAACAGTGGAGCATATTGCTGGGTTTGCTGCTCAATGCGGTGAATTTACTAATAATGACTATATGAAGTTAAGATTATTCCCAAATTCTCTAACTGGGAGAGCATTTGTATGGTATATTAACCTTACACCTGGCTCTATCCAAACTTGGCAACAAATGGAAGAGGCATTTCATACCCAATTCTTCCAATCAGAGCCAGAGGTTTTCATGGCAGACTTGGCAAGATTGAGTCAAAGGCCTGATGAGAAGGCTACTCAGTTTATTGCCAGATTTAAAAGAGCACGAAACAAATGTAGGGCATCCTACCAAAGCTAGAATTCGTGAGATTGGCTCAAAATGGCTTAGAGTTTAGGCTTCGAAAGAAGTTTGACTAGAGACTTGGTAGAACTAACTTATAAGGTGTCTAGGTATGAAGCATTACTAGAGGAGGAACAAGATCGAAATAATGCATCATACAAGACATATTATAGAGATCCTAATTATGAGATTGATCCAGCAAAGATTGTGGGGAAAGAACCCATAATCTGTGAGGCATTAATTCATAAGAACACAACAATTGACCAGCAGTTTAAAAAGAAAGACCTTCATAGGAAATACTCTTTCTATTTAACGAAGGCAGATGACATTTTTTATCATTTGCTTGCGGCCAACTTCCTTAAGTTACCAAAAGGAGTCAAAATTCCATCTCCAAATGAACTTAAAGGAAAAGTGTATTGTAAATGGCATAATTCTTGGTCTTACTCAACTAAAAACCGTGTCGTTTTTCGAGACAGGATCCAAGAACAAATTCAGAAGGGAAGTCTAAAATTCCCAGCTAAAGCAAAAAAGGCCATAGGGATCGACAGTAATCCATTTCCAAAAGTTGGAGAAAGTGTAGCTAATGTTGTTGTACCAAACTTCCAGAATTTATCTCTGCAGGAATTGGAAGAGGTCAATGTGCAAATGCATGTTGCCAGCCAGGCTACTGTTAAGAAAGACACTAGAAGTCTGCCAGTTGTTGGACAAGGCTCTACAAGTCAGGGAAAAGACTCTGATGAAGAAGCAATGGATGATGATTCCTTGGAGGCAGCAGTTATCCAAAAAATGTGCCCCAGGTGCAGGTTGAGCTATAAGTGGCTGAAAGGGCTCCTGATTGATGGGAAGCAATACTACAGGGATGTGCAGAGACGTCATAAACCAACCAGTGCTCATAACAAAAGGCCATACCCAACTAGTGTTAGGCAGCAGCCATTAATAGTTGAGCCAACAGCCGATAGAATGCATTCTAAAGGCAAGAGGACTTTATATGAGTCCAGGCCACCTAATTATTACATAATGGAGAGCAGTCATCCTGAAAGGAGGTCAGAGAGGGGCTCAGTTTATGGGATCAAAGCCAGAGATTGGCCCCCTAGACCAGCATCACGCAGGACAGAAAGTGGCTACCTTCATCAAAGGCTTGATTTAGGCCCAAAACATGAAATCAGGGCCTAGCAATGGCCTTCACAGCCAGCTTCGAAGATGGCTTCGAAGGAGGAAAGTAACAGTTCAACAGCTGAGTCAGTAAGTTTGTGGGTACCTGGAGTTCTAGATTGGTTTGTGATGCAGAACAAACCTAGGGAAGTGTCCACCCAGAGAGATGTTGTTGGAAACCAAGGTAGGACGGTCAAACCTCCTTTGGTAGCTCCAAACAATTGGGTATTTCTTAAACACCCAAAAACAAAGGAACCAGATATGGTCCCGTAATTTCTAGAACACAAAGAAGGAAGATTCAGCATAGGTACACTCAGTACCAGAAAGACCTGAAAGAAAGTGGAGAAAGCTCCTCATTGGTCTAGACAAAAGGAAAGAAGAATCCAAAGTCAGACCATACTCCAAAACCAACTCTACAAGACAAAATGGGTTTTAGCAGAGAACAATTGGCCAAAGTTCACTCTGAACTAAAAGCCAGAGAGAAGTCCAGTCTAGCAGGATTGGAGAAGGCTTTGATGGAGAGTGATAGCGAGACAGAAGAAGAACTTGGCCTAGGCCAAAAGAAAGAAATGGTTGAGGAAGAAATGTTCGAAGCCTTCATGGCTGAACAGATGTTTTTGGTTGAAAAACCAGTCAAAAAAGACCATTCGAAGGAGTTTATTAGTAATGAAGTGCCAGAATGCAGCATGGAAGATGTTTCTGAAGTAACTGAACAAGGTGGCCAAGAGGAGAAACAGGCACAGCCAGCCATCCAATTTGGCTCGTTTCCTCCAGTATCAGTAAATATGGTACATATACTACCGCATGAATTCCAAGTTGGAGATGAGAACCAAGACGGTCAAGAAATTGACCCAATTCCAGTCTCTAGTGAAGACTCACAAGTGAGTATAGTGTAAGATGAATCCGGAATGGCTACCCTAATGGAAACTGAATACGAAAGTGAAGAAGAGGTGAGTATCAACCTCTCATATCCTTTTGAGTATCCCTCGAACTCTATGACACAGCATGTCAAGCCGTTGTATATAAAGGCCTTCTTCGATGGGATACAATTGAACCGAGTCTTGGTGGATAATGGGGCAGCAGTGAACTTACTACCAAAATCTTCCTTGAAGAAACTAGGGAAAAGGAACCCCAGGTTAATCCGAACCAGCACAACCATTGCTGGCTTCGCTGGAGACAAACAGATGGCTTAGGGAATTCTGCCCATCAACCTGAGTGTGGAAACCAGGGACTGCATGACGGCATTCTTCGTTATCGATAGCAATGCTAAGTACAATGCTTTACTTGGTAGAGATTGGATTCACACTAACAAGTGTGTGCCTTCCTCTTTACATTAGAAAATAATGATGGCCTTGGGCAATGGAGAGACAGAGGAAATTGATGCAGATCCTCAACCCTTCATAGCCTGTGCAGACTTCGTAGAGGCCAAATTGTATATTGAGGGAGTGACACCACTCAGTATACTGAGAAAACCTGATGGCTCAGCCGAAGTGACGGACTAATGAGGAAGTGACACACCTGAAGCACTTAGTCTAGGAGAGTACTGATGAAGAGGTTGTCGTTAAGGATGACAATGATGCCTGGTTGTAGGCAAAGAAATGAAGCCCAAGAAGCCAAGTCTTTGGCTTTAATTAAGTTCTCAATATTGGATGTAAAATCAATAGTCCAGAAAGTGCAAGAGCAAGAGAAAGAAGCCATGATAATTGGCTGCAAACAGGAGTAGCAACAGGTCAGAGTTTTGGCCCTTGATAAATACTGTGCATTGGACATTGAAACAAAAGTCTAGGAGATACAGGAAGAAGAAGCCTTATGGATAGACTTTGTCTATGAGGAGGAGGGTAAAGATGTTGAATCAAAGAACCTGGAAGTATAACAAAGCAAGGAGATTGCTTCAAAGCCAGAAGGAATCAAAGAAGGAGCTTCAGTAAGTTCTCAGATACAAGACCCCTTAGAAGAAGTAAATTTAGGGGAAGGTTCTATACAACAACCCATCTATATAAGTGCTTGGTTGAATGCTCTTGACAGGAACCAGTTGTTGGTTGTTCTTAAGAAATATAAAGATTGTTTTGCATGGTCTTATAATGAACTACCAGGATTGAATAGGTCATTACTAGAACATAGGCTCCCTATGAGGCCTAATTTCAAGCCATACAAGCAAAAACCAAGAAGAATGAGTCCAGAAGTGATTCAGAAAGTTAAGGAGGAAATTCTTAGACCACTCAAGGCAGGCTTTATTAGGACAGCCAGGTATGTTGAATGGCTATCCAATATTGTGCCTGTAGTTAAGAAGAATGGTAAAATGAGGGTATTCATTGATTTCATAAACTTAAATCTAGCAACTCCAAAAGATGAGTATCCTATGCCTATAGTAGATTTGTTGGTAGACAGTTCAGTAAGGCATCAAATTTTATCAATGATGGATGGGCACTCTGGTTATAACCAAATTTGCATTGCAGAGGAGGATGTTCACAAGACAGCATTCAGATGTCCTGGGAATATTGGCGGGTTAAAATGCCATTTGGCCTAAAGAATGCTGGGGCTACATATCAGAGGGCTATGAACACTATCTTTCATGACCTCATTGGAGGGTATTTAGAGTGTTATATTGATGACATTGTAGTGAAATCCCAATCCATGGAGGAGCATCTGTTTCACTTAGAAGCATCTTTTGAAAGAATGAGAAAGTTCAAGTTGAAACTCAATCCTCTTAAGTGTGCTTTTGGCATATCATCTGGAAACTTCTTGGGCTATGTAGTACACAAGAAAGGAATACAGATTGACTAGAATAAAGCCAAAGCCATCATTGAAGCCAGACCTTCATCAAGTAAGAAAGAATTACAAAAGTTTCTTGGACAGGTTAATTTCCTTCGAAGATTCATTTCTAATACTGCAGGGAAATCTAAAGTATTTTCTTCCTTGTTAAGGCTAAAAGATGAAGAGGAATTTGTGTGGACAGCAGAGTATCAAATTACTTTCGAATGAATCAAAGCCTACTTGGCCAACTCTCCAGTGCTGATGCCACCAAAGGGTGATAAGCCCTTGAAGTTGTACATAGCTGTAGCAGAGGATTCATTGGGAGCTTTCTTAGCCCAAGACAATGAAGAAGGCAAGGAGCAAGCTGTTTATTACCTTAGTAGGTTTCTAAATTCTTGTGAATGTAAATACTCAGCTGTAGAAAAGTTGTGCCTTGCATTGTATTTTGCTGCAATGAAATTAAGATACTATCTTTTACCTACAACTGTCTTGGTAATTGCAACCATAGATTTGGTTAAGTATATGTTATCTAGACCTATGTTGAGGGGGAGAATTGGCTATTGGATACTAGCCGTATCAGAATTTCATTTAGAATATGTTCCCCAAAAGGCAGTAAAATGACAAGTTTTAGCTAATTTTTTGGCAGACCATCCATCTCAAATAGAAAGCCAAGAGATAATGGAACTTGGTATGGCTAGTGTTGAACCATGGAAAATGTGGTTCAATGGATCAAAAGCCAATGGTCTAATTGGAATTGGTGTGGTAATTAAGTCACCACAAGGAATAGAAACCACACATGGTTTCAAAGTAGACGAAATTACTTGCTCCAATAATCAAGCTGAATATGAAGCCTTAATAATGGGACTGGAAATTCTCATTGGGTTACAAGTTTATGCGGTTGACATATTTGGAGATTCTCAATTGGTGGTTAACCAAGTGATAGGGATTTTCAAATGTCAAAGTATAAGCATGTTGCCATACTATGTTGTTGCATTACATCTGCTTTCTCAATTTCAAATAGTAAATATAACCCATGTCCCAAGATTCTTGAATAATAGAGCTAATGATGTGGCTCAAAAACTTCGAATTTCAAGAGAAGGGATAGTGCTCAAAGGGATATAAGCCAAACAACATATCAGAAATTAATACCACCCTTAAATAAAAGGAATGTGGTCCTGGAAGTCAATCATAATGACTTATAAGAGCAAGATTGGAGGCATCCAATAATGTAGTATCTGGCTAGCCCATCTTCAAAGGCCAGTAGAAGAATTAAATTGCAATCTATGCAATACATGATGTATGGTAATGCTCTCTACAAAGGGGGGGGGGGGAGATGGTTTATTGCTAGAATGTTTAGGTCTAAAAGAAGCGTTGACAGCTATGGCTGAGGTTCATGAAGACATCTGTGGTGCTGTAGACGCTCCCGAACGTCCCAAGAAAATCTCGTTTTGTTCATTGGGCTCACTACAGTTCGGACTCGATGTCACGGTTCTGAATCTAATCTCGCAAAGTGCAATGCAAGATTGATAAATTACCAAAGAGTCCAAATCCGGCAAATCATTTTGAAAAAACTGATTTTTAGAAAGAAGTGCCAAGCAAGGACTGCTTTGCCAGATACAGAGTCGCCACCTAAATATTTTATTTTGGAGGAATTTAGGAAACCCTAACTCGTGCCTAAGGCCACGTGTCTGTCATCACCAAAGTTGCCTCGGCTCGAGAACTTGGGTATGATTGGGGAAGGTCATTTCATGAGCACCCCCGCTCGCCCGATCAAAGATTGGCCACTACTAAGCATGATATCTTGTTTTTGAAAACACATGTGCTCTTATTCCGGTTATTAACCTAGAATTAATATGTGATGCGCACAGCATACAAGTATAGACTAGATTGCCTAAGTTGGAACAAAGCATCGCATATCCGTTTGTTTTGAAAATGGATTGAAGTTTGCTACTCGCGAGTAGGCTAAAACATGGGTTTCGACGAATTATTCCAATTCAAGCAACCCAACCTTCACCCACAGGCATTTAGGCAGTTATATCACATAAACACGTAGCCTCATGGTAAGCATGCTATCATGGCAGTCACTCACACGTATGCAAGGATGCTAAAGCATAAACACTTACCGAGTATTCCGAGCCAAAGAAAGAAGCTAATTAGAAAACATGCATGAATCCTAACTATGCTGAGATGCCTAATGCAACACATGCAAGAATGCAACTAAGATAGGCTCGGCTATTCTAAGATGGCATATGAGATGCTACAGGTAACATGTATTCAACTTGGAATTGAAATATGATGCAGTTAGTATGATGCGCCGAGCCCGGTGCATGCAAAACAGATGAATGGATGCAAACATACGAGCATAAGGATGCTAATTGAAACGTGCCCTAAAACTAACCATCATAAGCTGGTAAATGAAAGGGAGAAAGACGTGGGGTTGGAAGACATACATCACACACACGCACACTTATTACAAATTGCCTCTCTCGGAGGGTCCGAATAAATAATACAGAATCGAATTAACTAATTATTACACAACACTAGCTAATTAACAAATTAACTAAACTAGCATGCAAACTATGCAAAATGGGCTGCCTCAGCTCTGCTTTGAATGATAAAGGATGCATGCATGCTCGAGTCGCCTTGTCGGGAAATCCATCGCGATGCCCCGGCTTGCCTTTGTTTGCAATTGATTTCAGAAACTTGCACAAAGCTCCAAGGAGATGAAACTCTACCCTGGGAATCTAGGGGGAGGCTGCCGACCAGCTATAGGCATTGGAGACCACCTACCGACCACCCTTGGTGGTGAAAACCAGAAAAGGTGGTCAGCCTGCCAGAAAACTTGGTCGACCAACCAGTTTCTTCTCCTGGTTTTTGCATTTTCTGCAACAAAGGCAAGAGAGAGAGAGAAAGCAAGGTATTTGCAACACATGTGTGCACGACCACTCTCCCCATCATTGTATAAGCTCTAGGGAGTGTAACCCTTGATCCTCGGGCCACCAATCACGCATCTCGATGCATGATGGCCGAGGAGTCGGATTGCACAACTCAATGTGAAATGAATGCACATATAAACACATAAATGCCTAAACTCCATCATGTGTTAGTCGAGAGTGTCGGCGACCGAGAATCGAGGTACGTTTCATCACTTGGAGTATGAAACGTCCCTCGTTTCCCATGTTTGGACTAACTCCTATTCCAAACACAGTGCAACAAGTAGAATGGCATGCACAATGCGACCTCAAGCATGCAATCCTAAGGGGATGCAACCAAGTCATGCGAACATGCAAAGGATGGCGTGGAAACATGCAAACAAGCATACATAATGCTACGAACTAACAATGGCATACTCAATGCACATGATACTATATGTCATACACAATGTACATGTGAAGACTATCATACACAATGAAGTGAACAAGGCATGCGCAATGCGATGATCAAACATGCGACAACGTGGCATACTCAATGCTGTGAACTACAATGGCATACTCGATGCAAAATGGACTTAAACCAAAATGAATGGGCCTCAGCCACACCCAAATCAGTGGCCATACATGATGAAAATGAGGCAACAAAACACATGCAAACATGCAAGATGCAAGGGCCTAAAGCCTAGGGCACAAGATACAACTGTATGAAAGCATGGAAAGGATGAAATATGGCATACAACAACACGTGTTCCAGCTTTGAAATGACATGCAAAATGGTCCCGAATCATGCAAACAACTCATGTTATGCATGTTGAATGGCTCAAATACCGAAACTAGTGAAGTGCATTACACTAGAGGTATGCAAAGCAATGCCCAAATGAACAAACCAACCCCAAATAGTCCCTATGCAGGCCCAAAACAGTGGCAAAATGGACTAAGATGATGGCTTGAAATGCACAAAAATGAAGCTCATGCAATGACCCATAAATGAGGTATACAAGCACAACTCTCAAACGCATTTAAAGAGTGGAAAACATAGGAACATGGCACAAGTATAGGCTCTGAAATAACATGCTCAATGATGCCAAGACATAGAAACACCTCAAGTTAAGCATGGAAGGGGATCCAAAACTCAAGGCTAAGCAAGGATATTACACCACAAGTATGCATGGCAAGCATCATTCGACCAAGAGGCCTCAAAAAAGAGCTAAGGCAGCCCAAAATATGAACAAAATCAGTTTGAAGTATGGCCAAAATATGCTAAAATCAATGGCCAAAACAACATGCAATGTAAGCTAGTGAGCATGATTTACACTACAAGCATGTGAAGCATTCAAGAGGCCACTAAACCAGCCAAAGACAGAGCTATGATATGCCAAATAATGACCAAAAAGCCACTGAAACATGACCAATACATGCAAGAATGACATGCTCCTTTGATAAGCTATGAAGAGTATTATTCTACACATGCAAGAGGCAAACATGAGGTGACCAAACCAGCCCCAGACAGAGTCTAGGAAGGTCCTAAAAGTCACTAAAAATGGCCTGAACCAAGGCTAGGAACTATGAAAAAATAGGCTCCTTTAATAGGCCAGAAATGCTAGTAAACAAGACAACAAGAGAGAGGGTCACCCGTCTCTGATTTAGGCCCTCAAAACCACGTGCTCACCACTGAAAATCCATTGGATTTTAGTGGTAGGAAGGCCAAGCAAAGATTAAATCAAAGACTTTATGGCATGGCACAAAACAAGGCTATTTAAAGCATGCAAAAGGGTAGATGACCTTCAACACCAAAATGGTCTTAAACAAACATCAAAAGGACCTCAAAACAAGACTTTTTTCAGTTGACAACAAAGCTCAAATAAGCATGCAAGTTTGGCTAAGAGAGTGATTAAAATAATGCTTAAAAGAGGAAAAAGTGATTACCCTTGAAGCTCAGCAAAAACCAGCAAGTTTCTGGACCAAAAAAACAACCCTTGAGCTCTCTCAAGACCCTCCAGCAGCTTAGTAACAAGGTGAGGGTGTTAGGCTATTAGGTTGTGTGCAATAGGTCAAGAACAACACCCCTTTTGGCTCAAAGTATAGAGATATATAGAGAGATATATATTTTTTGCCTTAAACAAAATCTGAACCCTCACAAAGGAGGGGGAGGCCTTCCTTTATAGACAAAGGAGGCCAAAGCTTATCAAAGAAGCTAAAAACCAAGGCCAAAGATCCTCCATACACGTGTATAGAGGATGCAGTCTGTGCCTTCCAGTTAGCATAGCTGGCAACAACTCACAGAGACAAAACTGGAGGGAGCAGGCCGACCACTTCCCCTGGTCGGCCGACGAGGGTAGGTGGTCTCCCATACAAAAAAGTGGTCGGCAGCTCCATTTGGTGGTGTCCACTTTGAAAGTAAGCTAGTGGTGTGGTGGGAGACCAGCAAATGTGGCCCAAAGACCAAGAAAACCAGCTTCCCGACAAGAAAACCGGCTGGCAGGGAGAAAGGTGGTCTCCCACCCTTGTACCACCTTCCAAACAATGAAAACAAGGTTCATGCCAAAAATGAACCAACACCGATGCAAAACGAGGGTTCGGGGGGCAAAACGCGCGGCCGGGTGCCCCGAAAACAGGCTGTTAAGCACCAAAAGTGGCGTGCGGCCACAAAAGTGGTCTCCCGGACCACAGTGTCCCTCTAGATAGAGGAAACAGGGTGTGTGCCAAAAACCGTGCCAAACGGAGAATGCTAAGCGGTCCCGAACCGAGGTGCGTGGCCGACGGCTCCGAAAACCGGAAACTGGTCTCCAAACGGGAACAGTGGCTTGCGACCACGAAAAGTAGCCTACGGCCGCTGAGAGATGGTCTACAAGACCTCTCCCTCCCTCCGGGAATAGAAAGCAAGACCTGGTCCACAAACCGAGGTAAAGCATAAAAGGGTCCCATGGTCTGGGGGTAAGGACCTCAGCCGAAACTCTGAAACCTCAGAACGAGCGCAACATGCGCAATCACCGAGCGCTCAATCGATGACGTCTGAGTCTTAAGGTCGGTCAAAAATTGGGTGTCTATAGTTGCCCCTCTTTGATAGAACTCGAAAGTCATAAGTGACGGGAGTGAATGTCAAAGCCCAGAGACGACCCATTTTTGACAAGGCCGAAGACTTAGACAAACAGGCAAGATAAACAAAGAGATGTGCCCGCAGGCAGGGGCAAAATGCAAAGGGATATGCACAAAGCCGAACATAACTTATGATCATGCAAAGAAAGCTGTAACGAAGCAAATATACACAATAAATGCAACAATTTTAAGCAAGAATGCAAATCAAACTACATTTCATGCAGTAAGAATGTAAGAGAATTATACAATTCTCGCCACGTCTCACACGGAGAATACAATACCGTCTGGTTCGTCTGGTCGCACCAGCTTCAAATGAACCATACATACAATATCGTCTGGTCGCACCAGCCTCGAATGAACTGTACATACAATATCGTGCCTGTAAAAGAGAGAAACTTAACAGGTACAATATAGTTAGCAACACATGTTCAACGCTATATCGAACGCGGATACATACGACGCTGATAGAAAAGTGCATAGCAAATGCAAGCGAAACGTGCGTGATAACGCAAGTTAAGTATGGATGCGTGGTCATACCAGTGAAACGTGTACAACGATGCAAGTGGTGTGCATAATAACGCAAGATAAGTACAACTTCAAAAGCATGCTTGAAACAAAATGCTGAGTAAAGAAGTGCAAGCTTCGAAGAGAGCAACTCAAACGCGACCTCCGATTTACCTCTCAAAGGGGTCGCAACGTACTCAAAAAGGATACACCTTGCTCTTCGCGAGTAACGACGAGCCATACGTCGAAGACTTGAATCGAAGTTCCGACGAAGGCATTTCGCGCCGAAAAGTGCACTTTTCTTGTACTTTCTCGAGAGCCGGGGACTCCCATCATCACCAAAATTCACAGGGAGAACAAAGGGACCTGGGAGACCACCCAGGACGGCCACCGACCACCTACCAGTGCCACCAGCCAGTTTTTGCCCAGGGGTGGTCGGCCTGCCAGAAAACCTAGTCGGCCGACCAGTTTACCAAAACTGGGGCAGTTTGGTCCTTTTATGCTCGGATCTTTAAATTCATTTGCCCAAACCACTTTTGCTCACAACTCTAAGGTTGAAATCAGCTCCTCTTCCTTCCTAGACCATTTTCTCTCTCAGATCTGCACTTTATACGCGTTTTCCAACGCCCACGCGAAGTTGTTTCGCAAAAACTTTCAGTTTCCTTCACTTTGATCTAATTAAAATTTGATTTCGAAGCTTCTTTCTCCATTTTCACCACTTGAGGTATGTTTGTCTCGAAATTTGGCACATTTTTTCGGGAGTTGACTTTTGTTGACCTTTTCCTTTCCCGAGAGTTGACTTTTGTTGACTTTTTCCAATTTTGGCTCATTTCGCTCATTTTTGCTCATTTTTGCAGATTTCTTCAGATGGCAGATCATTTTCATCATGGTGGAGGTCCTCCACATGCCGGGGATGAGCCGGACATCATGTCACTGCCTCCAAGAGTTCGGCCTTTCGATCCCGAGAGGTATCATTCTCAGGAGCACGTCCTACCTCCGACCACTTTCTATCACTTTACTGACTTTGATTGACGAGCACCCGCGGATCTGCTACTACGGGAGCCAGAGTCTCATCTCTCTCATCAGGCACGAGAGGTATGTACTTCACTTTTACATTTTCTGCAATGTATTCTGCATTTCTTGCACATTCCATGCTTTCGCTATGTATTTTTTATCTGCTCGTTCTGAACACATTCACACACCATACTTCTGCTTATTCGGCACGCAGCTCACAACACAGTATTTTGTTAAGTTAGCACACAGCTTGTTCTGAACACACGGTTCATTCTTATCACATAGTTTGTCTCGGGCACACAGCTCGTTTTTCTGGCACACAGCTCATTCTTCGGGCACACAGCTCATTTTCGGGCACACAGCTCATTCCTCGGGCACGCAGCTCATTTTCGGGCACATAGCTCATTTTCTGGCACACAGCACATTCTTCTGGCACACAGCTCATTTTCTGGCACACAGCTCATTTTCTGGCACACAGCACATTCTTCTGGCACACAGCTCATTTTCGGGCACACAGCTCATTTTTTGGCACACAGCACATTCTTCTGGCACACAGCTCATACTGAACACGCAGTCTATAACACACTGTCTGATTTGGCTTGCACACAGCTCATACTGAACACGCAGTCCACAACACAGTATCTGATTTGATTTGCACACAGCTCATACTGAACACACAGTCCATATACTTCATTTGCACGCAGCTCATACTGAACACACAGTCTAGTTACTTCATTTGCACGCGGCTCATATATGTCATTCCGAAGCTGAATACATCTGTTCGTTTTGAATGCAGGTATCTTCCCGTTCCACACGGAGCTATGGATCGATCCTTGCGAGGGAGTGGTACGCGAAGCTTCCAGATACTGTTCGCCATATCATGGATGAGGTAGGATTTGGACCTTTCTACGCAGGGCTATCTCGTTATCTAGCGAGCAGGACCATGATAGGGCACTTGTGGAGAGATGGTAGGACACCACCAACTCATTCCACTTTTCAGCTACTAGGGACATGACAATGACCCCTTTTGACTTTGCCATGCTGACTAGCCTTGACATGGCCGGCCGACCGGTCCCTTATGACGCAGATATGGGCAAGTGGGAGGTGGCTTGGATTTATCTGCTGGGAGTCCGCCCGCTGATCGATAGATCATCGGGTAGAGTTAGATACACCTGGTTTCCCATGCAGTACAGGGGGACTATGCCCGAGACCGTCGAGGAGATAGAGCAGTATGCTTGGGGTTTTTGATGTTCCTCCTCGGGACCACTTTGTTCTCCGACAGGGGGAACACAGTTGGACTTTATCTGCTCAGTGCTTTAGTAGACCTATCCCAGGTCAGCCAATATGATTGGGGCGGCGCCGGCCTAGCTACCCTTTACTGTTATATGAGTGCGACCTCCCGCGGGCGGGGGAACATAGTCGGTGGCTACTGGAGAGCCTGGGAGGTACTTTCTGCCCTCTTGATTTACATTTCAATATCTGTACACTGCACACACGACACACTTTTCATTCTATACTCTACATTCTGCACTCAGCATTCTGTATTTTCCGTATATTCTGTATTCACATTATGCACTCAGCACTTTGTATTCTTTGTATACATTCTTCTGACGGCCACTATCCTGTTTTTCACAGCTGTGGATTTATGCATACTTCCCGACGCTAGCCCCAAAGCTGGAGGTGGAGGCACCTCTGGAGATCCCCTACTCTAGCAAATTCGAGGGTAGGTGTCGGCCAAGGGCTCGGGAGACCCTGCCCTTTCTTCGGCAGTTCTTTGATACTGTGTGGGCGACTGAGGTAATCTAGAACTCTCAGTTCTTCGGCAGTGCTTTGGTTTATCTTGCATATTTATGACATCTAATCAGTTTGTGCACTTGTTATCCACAAATCACTTGGGAGCCCTGGATACCTTTGGGAGGAGATACCCGTTTCCGATTCCCTGGGGCGTGGGCCTCTTCTCGATACCGGATTTTATTAGAGGGGACAGTGGGCAGGGCCTGGTTTATGGGGGATTGCTTCATGCGTCAGACGATGGGCGTCCCTGATCAGGGTATCCTCTCAGCACCCCCAGATGATACGCGATCCACTGAGGGACTCACTCCCCGGGAGGTCGAGGAGCTCATGTTGGGTACTGATGCAGTTCTGTTGCTGGAGGAGAGAGATTACGCGACCTACCACCATACGTACTTGATGCCCCTATTGATAGGTGTCCGTACTCCCACGAGGAGGGCTGCCGGCGTGCCATCATCGAGTCGGGTCCGGGCTGCAGATACCCCTTCGACTAGCAGGGCTGGCACATCGAGAAGTGGGGCTGGACAGATTCCCCCGATTCCCCCGACTTACCAGCATGCTGGGTGGCCAGATCTTCCGACCGAGCTGATAGGTTGGTGATATGGGACATCCTACCCGATTCTATTGGAGCCCCCATTGCCTGATCACCCATACGTTAGAGACCCTGACTCGCCACCGGTATGCTTTACAGTTTTGATTTATCACTCAGATATTTGGACATTTATTCATTCACTGATAACTTGCACTTGCATCTGCAGCCTCCCATCGAGTATTGTGACGGGTTACTCAGAGTGGTGGCCTCACTCCAGAGCATGGTCCTGCGGAGGGAGACGCAGCTGTTCATCGCCGGTGTTTCGGTACTTTTCAATTTCCTTGCATTTATCATACTTCTGATGACATGTTGAATTTGACCATTTCACTGCATTGGTTGACTGCATGTGTAGAGCGCATCTGACACACACCACATTCATATATCGTATCTGCATACACCCATCCCATGTAGCTTTCTTGTCTCTGCATCTGGTATACATGTTGGCTAATGTATTCAAATTGCCCTCTTTTTTCAGATGCCACCACTACAGGCTGGGCCATCCAGGCCTTCTCGAGGAGCTGGGAGAGGGGATTCGACTCGCAGCCGAGGTAGGCGTAGAGCGCCTATCCGAGATGATGAGGAGTCCAGCGAAGGAGGAGTCTGCGTATCTTCAGTTAAAGACATCTGCAGGCAGAGAGGATGACTCTGGGTCCGGTTCTGAGAGTGGAGGTGATGCTGGGGACGGTTCCGAGGACAGCAGCTCCGATTCGGATGGTGGTGCAGGTAGAGGTGGTGCAGAGGCTGCTCAGCCGAAGAGGATGAAGAGAGCCTCCCGATCTTGAGCCTGATAGCACCAATCCAGATGTTCTAGCTTTATTTTCTTTTCTTTTTTGTTTACTAGTAGTTGTAGCACATTCGCTTCAGGCAGTTTTATTTTCCTTAAAACCTGTACCCTGTTGTAAAATGTTGTAACAAAAGAAGTTATGATGGAATGAAACAGCTTTTTGTTCAAAAAGGGTTGTATTTTGTATTCTTAGCATCGCATCGCATCATTTTGCACAAAAAATGAGATTGAATGGAAATTGAGCACCGTGTACTGCCAAGTCAGGTAGTGAACCAACACAACAAATTAAACAACTTAACTTACTAAGAAACAACAAAACCTTAGCAAGTTTACAACTCGATAAGCAAAACACGACAATGTTGATTAAACAAAGAGTAACAACTCGATGCACAAAACTCGACAACTCGATAAGCAAACTTAACAACTCGATAAGCAAAACTTAACAACTCGATAAGCAAAAATTCAACAACAACTCGATAAGCAAGCGCATTTCTGACAAACCGGGCGACGGAATGCATCCGAAACAGAGGTAAACACGGACCTTTAACACTCCCAACGCATGGAAAGGCTAGGAGCTCTCTTCTAGAGGCTAGGAAAAGGCCAAAACCCAATTTTCCTCCATGGCCGACCACCAAAGAAGGCTGGCCGACCAGCTTTCTGCCTTGGAGACCAGTTGTGTGGTCGGCCGACCAGAAAAACTGGCTGGCCGACCAGAAAAAGTGGTCGGCCGACCAGTTGGCCCGGCGACCTCCAGATTTTTGACACGTGTCTCCCGAACAGTGCCTTATCCTCCATAAAGGTTCCAGCTTCGTGGTTCTCTCATTCCATCTCAGTTTTGCATCAAAATGGAGGCATTTCTCATCCAAAATCTCACAGCTTGGATTGCTACTTTAGACGGCTCGGAAAAGTTGAACTTCCGGGGCTTCGGCATAAATGCACTATTCACGCTGAGTCGCACTCCGCTGCACTTTCCGTTTCTCCATGCCGCGGCAAGGTTTTGGAATCCGGTAACACATGTCTTTAGCTTTGGCGGGCAAGAGGTGTGTCCTACCTTTGAAGATTTCCAAGCTTTGATGGAATCCGAGCGCAACGAAGAATTCTTGCCCCAGCTCCGCTTCGGCCACGCCCAAGCCTTAGGTCGAATGTGTGGGCTTACTATGCACGACGCTCGGTCTCTGATCCGTGACGGAGAATTGGACATCCTCAACCTGATTCACCGCTTTTCTGATGCTAGTGACCGCGGTGATCACCACTGGCAAGGTTTTCGGTGACATGCCCTTTGCTTATGTATGCTATCTCACTTTTTGCTTGCCCCAGGCTTCAGTGGGCCTAGTGTTCGTTTGATCGAAGTTGCCCAAGGCTTGAAAGAGGGCAAGAGCTGCATTGCCATGACATTGGCCGAGACATTGATGGGCTTGGATGCTTTCCATCGCCGGAGACGACCAGATTTGCGGGGAGTCCACTACTGCTGCAGGTAATGTTTCCCACCCTGTCTCACATATATTGCTCACATCACTCGGCCCTCAGGCTCGATTTTTTCTCAAAACCCTTTTCTCACTTTTCTCTCATCGTACATCTCTCTATTCTTTAATCTCTCATTTTCATCCCTCCCAGGTGTGGTTGATGGACAAGTTGCAGGTTGTGGACTCTTGCCCAGCATACTCAGCTCGCGGCTACTTCTTTCGGCGACGTCTAGTCGATGCCCTTGATGAGGGATGGTGGTTCGACTGGATGTGCAATTTGTCCGCAGACCGTATTGCTTGGCGTTGTCCTTGGCTCAATCTACCGGCAATGAGCTACAGCATGTCCCGGCAGCCGGGATTCAGTTGATTGGCCTGACACACTGCGTGTTCTACTTTCCTTTCCGGTTCCAACGCTAGTTCGGCCATGATCAGATTTGCTCGGCAGAGGGGATAGAGTACCCAGCTGCATTCCCGGTCCGAGGCGCACAGCTAGCTCGGTATGCCACGGCATGGAGGACGAGAGAGCTTCTGGCCCCCGCTCCCACTTTCAGTTGCACCTTTTCTGATGAGTGCATAGATTGGCTCAATGAAGAGGCACAGATTGGGCCCAGCTTGGCATCAGAGGCTTCGACCAGCTCTGGGAGGGGACGGGAACACCTGACTATGCCCCTGATTTATTGCTTTAATCAGAACTTTCAAGTTTTCTTTATGAGTGTAATAAAAAAGCAACTTCAATTTGTATGCAAGAGCAGGAGAACTCTGTACTGAAATCAATATAATTGAAGGTTGTGGGTACTGAAAATTTTCCGTTTGGTCCAAAAATGGTCTAAGTTGTAAAAAGATTAATTTGAGCAAAATCAACTTTTATTAAAACTTTTCAAAACCATTTTCGATATGGATCAGAACTGGACACGCCTGAGATCTGTCACTGAGATGCACAACCCCGGATCCCAGCAACTGGAAAGTTGCCCCTAGTCTGAATAGCACTGCACCGGAGATCACAACCGAAGCTCTTGAATGCTGAATAGACAAAGATGACCGAGATGATCAAATGGACAAAGTTGATCGGGGAAAAGTTTATGGCTGGACTTCAGGATGAAGTTGCCTACGTATCCCAAAGATGGGAATCAAGCCTTACGTAGTTCGGCTCAGGTTCGTTCGTGTATTAACCCTCACCTTTTGCGCTCTAACTTTTGCCAAGGCCGCCCTTTGCGGGTTTTCAACCTTGCGAGCTCAGTTTTTTTAATTTCAAATTTTTCATGCTCTAACTTTTGCCTAGGTCGCCCTTTCGGGTTTTCGGCCTAGCGAGCCTCTCAGGGGTAATATTTCTTCAACTTGTCCATGTTGATCGGCTGTGAGAACTCTAGGCCATCTAGGTCCATCAGAACGACAGCTCCACCTGACCAGATAGACTTGATGATGTAGGGACCAGTCCAATCGGGTCTGAACTTGCCCATAGGGTCGTGGATGGGAGCTCGGTTGTCTTTGAGCACCAAATCTCCTTCTTTCGAATTCCAGGACTTAACCTTTTTGTTGCAAGCCCTGGCAATTCTGCGCTGATAACCTTGAACATGGTACAGTGCTTTCAGTCTTCTTTCATCAAAGAGCATGAGTTCTTCAAATCTGCTCTGCTGCCAATCTGCTTCGGCTATCTGACACTCAGCCAGCACTCTCAATGACGGAACCTCAATTTCGATAGGTAGAACGGCCTCCATCCCATAAACAATGAATACGGAGTCGCCCCAGTAGAAGTTCTAATTGAAGTCCGGTAGCCCCACAGAGCAAATGGCAACTTATCTGGCCAGTCCCGGTAGGTTTCCACCATCTTCTGCAAAATGTGTTTGATGTTCTTGTTGGCGGCCTCAACTGCTCCGTTGGTCTGCGGCCGATATGTGGATGACTTATGAAAAGCCACGTTGTATTTTTCCAACAAGTCAATCACTTCCTTCTTGAAGTGGGAACCATTATCTGAAATGATCTCGTTCGGGACCCCGTAGCGACAGATGATGTTGTTCCTGATGAACTTTGCAACATGTGAAGCCTTCAACACCGCATAAGATTGGGCCTCAACCCACTTTGTGAAATAGTCTATCGCGACCAGAATGAACTCATGCCCATTAGACCCCTTCGGAGTGACAGCCCCGATCACATCAATTCCCCAAACTGAAAATGGCCATGGCGAAGTCATATTGTACAGCTTCGACGGCGGGATATTCATGTGGTTTGCATGGATCTGACATTTGTGGCATCGCCGAACAAAGTCGATACAATCCTCCTCCATGGTGGACCAGTAGTAACCCTGTCTGAGAATCTTTCGGGCTAGCATCACCCCGTTCATGTGCGCTCCGCACTCTTCTCCATGGATGGCCTCCATCAAGCTCTTCGATTCTTCAGCATCAACACACAGCTTATGCATTCCCAGATGACCTCTCTTGTACAGTTTTCCCCGCAGATGATGAACTGA
The DNA here is from genome assembly GCA_030407325.1 of Camellia japonica. Classification (NCBI taxonomy): domain Eukaryota; kingdom Viridiplantae; phylum Streptophyta; class Magnoliopsida; order Ericales; family Theaceae; genus Camellia; species Camellia japonica. Next base: position 52,103,309 of record JAPPVO010000059.1, on the reverse strand, counting down.
GCAGCCATTCTTCTGATTGCCCTTTATCCTTGGCATTTGCCCCTGGTGGATACGCTTCTTTCTCCAAGAAGTTCCAGACATCGTAATACCAGGGGTTCTTATCTTGAACCTCTTCTATGGCAGCAATCGACTCGTAGGCCGGCGCAAACTTCTGGTCAATGATGATCGGACGCATCCGGACTCCAAAAGGATGTCTATCATGGAAGATAGAGTTGCTAGTGCATCTGCGAACCTGTTGTTCTCTCTTAACAGATGAGCGAAGTTCAGCTTCTCAAACCGAGGAATCAACAAGTCCAAGGTCTGACGATAGATTCTCATCTTTTCTTCTTTGACTTTCCAGTCTCCTTTAGCTTGAGATACAACCAGGTTCGAGTCCCCGATGACGTCCAACCGTTTTGCCCCTAGTTCTAGGGCGGCTTCTAAACCAGCAATGCATGCTTCATACTCTGCTTCGTTGTTCGAGACTTTGAACCGGAGTTTAAATGCTAGAGGGATACGGGACTTGTCGGGTGCTATCAGCAACACCCCTATCCCATACCCGTACTGGTTTGACGCTCCGTCAAAATACATCGTCCAAAACTCATCGTCGATATGCAAAATAGCCTCATCTGGGAATAAGTACTCAACTGCTTCATCCCCTTCAACTGGGTGATCGGCTAGGAACTCCGCTACCGCTCTCCCCTTTACTGACTTGCGAGTCACATACTTCAGATCGAATTCGGAAAGCAGAAGCAACCAACGGGCTAGCCTACCCGTAAGTGCTGGTTTCTCGAAGAGATATTTGATGGGATCTAATCTTGAAACCAACATTACAGAGTGAGCTAACAGGTAGTGCCGCAGCTTCCTGGTAGCCCATACCAAGGCCAAACAAGCCTTCTCGAGTGGAGTGTAGCGGGTCTCGTAATCCAACATCTTCTTGCTCAGGTAGTAGATAGCTCTCTCCACTTTGTCCTCAGACTCCTGTGCAAGCATGCAGCCCATTGTAGTTTCAGTCACTGAAAGGTACAAAATCAACGGTTTCCCGGCTCAGGCGGTGACAACACGGGTGGGTTCTGTAAGTATTGCTTGATCTGTTCAAAAGCAGCTTGGCATCGGCCGTCCCATTGGAATTTCTTTCCTTTCTTCAGGAGACCAAAGAGTGGTTCACAAGTCAAGGTTAATTTTGAGATAAACCGTCTTATGAATTGCACTTTACCCAGAAAGCTTCTCACCTCCTTTTTAGTCCTCGGTGGTGGCATTTCTAAGATGGCCTTGATTTTGGAAGGGTCGACTTCGATACCTCTCTGTGTAATCAAGAACCCCAGCATTTTCCCTGCTGTAATGCCAAACGTACACTTCTGAGGATTCAGCCGCAACCGAAATTCTCTGATCCTTTGCAAAAAAAATTTGCAAGGCGGTGTAGTGGCCCTCTCTTTCTTTGGACTTGACAATCATGTCGTCCACGTACACCTCAACCTCTTTGTGGATCATGTCATGCAATATCGTGGTCGCGGCCCGTTGATATGTAGCTCCAGCATTCTTCAACCCAAATGGCATCACCCTATAGCAGTAAGTCCCCCACGGGTGGTGAAAGCAGTCTTCTCCCGGTCTTCAGGTGCCATCACTATCTGATTGTAGCCTGAGAATCCATCCATGAATGAAAGCAAAGCATGCCCCGCTGTGAAGTCCACTAACTCGTCGATATGCGGCAAAGGAAAGTCGTCCTTCGGACTGGCTCTATTCAAATCCCTGAAATCCACGCATACCCGGATCCTGCCATCCTTCTTCGGCACCGGAACGATGTTGGCCAACCAAGTTGGGTACTCAGATACCAGCAGGAACCCTGCGTCAATTTGCTTGGTGACCTCTTCTTTAATCTTGAGAGCCCAGTCCGGGCGGATCCTTCTGAGTTTCTGTTTAACGGGTCGGGCCTCTGGGTCAAGAGGGATCCGGTGCTGTACAATCTCAGGATCGATTCCAGGCATGTCTTCGTAGGACCACGCGAAAACATCTTTGAAATCTTTTAATAAAGCGACTAAGCGCTCGCGCTCCTCCGAAGACAACGTGGACCCGATCTGGACCAGCCGCGGGTCCTCTCAGTACCCACATTAACTGTAGTGATTTCATCAACCAAGGGTTTAACAAATCTCTCCTGCTCTTGATCAATTAACGTTGTAAAACCGGAGGAATTTCTTCCTCGTCGTTTTCATCAAAATTTTGAAAGTCCTGATTAATACAATAAATCAAAGGCACAAAAAAGTACTCAGAAACCACAGCCATTCCATTCTCATTAAGCAAATCCAAATTGTCCGATTCCTCCATTACAACAGACTCAAAAGAGAAAGAAAAAAATGACCTAGACAGGACTGTGGTATCCGGGTTATCACCCCCAGGATTACCGGACTCAGACTCAGACGAGCTGGAACCTGATTCCGACTCCACAGACTCGGTGGAATCAGATTCCGGCTCACTACCTGACCCGGTGCTGCTTGACAAAAATCCCTCCTCGTACTGCCAGATGAGGGAGGGTGCGATGGATGCATCCAAAATGCTTGAAGGTGGGCTCGCAGCCGTTTCATTCCCAATCATGGACACCGAGAAGTTATCCCCCAAGCACTTCTGTACGATCGGAGGATCTGAAAGTAGACAAGCCAGCGCTATCCCCATTTCAATCTCGGTGCTCTCAGAATCCACTTTCTCATTCTGCTCAACCTCAGCTGATGGGTCTGTCTGCTCCTCGGCAACATCATCCCCGGATAACTGTAGGTCAAAGAAGATCTCAAACCCCAGCAGGCGCCTCCTCTCGGCATTCAGCCATGGCTCTGGGAAGCCACAAAATAGAAAGTCCTCCCCCTCCCGGACAAAGCGTCCGTTTAGGGTACCCTGGATGCGTCAGTGCATTAATTCATAAGGCTTCCTTGCCTGCTTTGCTCTGGTTCTCCCAACCATCTCCTTGCCTTTCCTTACCCAATCCTCTTTGGTGGGCAGATAACCCAAGCCAAAGGTATGCGGGTTGTGCGGCACTTCGGCCGATACTGCAATGCCTTTCCGGCCACTCTTCCCCAATCCCATCCCGGGGATGTGTTGGAGCTTGTTCATGAGGTACACTGATTGTGCGCTGACATATAACCCCTCATCAACAGCTAAGATGTTCTGTACGACCCGGGCCTCAGCCAGAGTAAACCCTGATAGGAACACATCCTCCGTGCCGTGCTCGATTTCCAAAATTGGTGTAGACACTTCTGGCGGCAGATGGATTGACGAATTCCCGAAAACAATAGCCACCCCCTTCCCGTGGGGGTATTTCCACATCTGGTGCAGTGTGGAAGAGACTGCCTTCACCTGGTGTAGCCACGGTCGCCCCAAAAGTAGGTTAAAGGTTGTGGGAATGTCCAAGACATGAAAGTCAATCTCGTGTTGTCCCGGACCAACCTGGGTCTGAATTTTCACAGTCCCCATCACCTCTCTGCTTGTGTTATCATATACCCTTACCACCTGGGCTGTTGGCACGAAGTCCGCGGGCTTCAACCCGATTGCATATGCCGTCCTTGACGGGCACACGTTAATAGCGGATCCCGTGTCGACAAGAACCACCGGTATCCATTTGCTTCTACATTCCACAGAGATGTAGAGCGGTTTGTTATGATTCGCGCCCTCAGGCGGTAGTTCCTTGTCAGAAAAGGTCAACATCGGGGAACCCCTCCCGGAAAAACCAATCCCACCAGCTTCAGGCGTGGTGTCTATTGAGAGTTTGGCCTTGTCCATTGCCGATAGGACAGCTTGTCTATGAACACGTGAAGCCATAAGCAGTCCCCAGATGGAGATGTCTGTTTGTATCTTTTTCAACTGCTTCAGCACGACCTCTTCTTTAAGTAGCTTCTCTTTCTGCTTCTCCGACTTCTTATCCTTCCCGGACGCCTCTGGTTGATCTAGGTGTGGGGGCTTAAAATACCGCCCACTCCTAGTCATATGGTCAACTTCACCAATATACCAGCTATCATCCGGTTGATTGCTCCCCCAGTCCTCATCGGTGTGGGCGAGACATAGGTCATCGTCTTCCCACCACATTCCATCGGCAGCCGACAGACACCTGTTCGGCTCCGTTACAATTGTCCTTGTACCCACGGCACCTTCCATCCATGTGCTCGCAGCACGCTTTGTTCTTGTGCACACAGCAAGTTCAGTCCCCATGGGGGCCTTGGCCTTTCTAGCTCTCTCAAAATCTTCGATCCCTTCCCTTTCTAACTGCGTTAGTGCAGCCTGCTGTTCAACATGTCCTGTATTCAAAATGCCCAAATCCCAAGAGAAATTCTTGGCACTGGCGCTCTCCGGCGATGTATTTTGATCCCTGGCCCTTCCGGCCACAATTAATGTCCTTGCCCCTAATGGGCCCTTTTCCAGCCGAGATTCTTCAACAATATCTGGTTGGTCATCAAGCCACCCTGTGACCTCTGCTGACTCCTCAAAATCAAACCAGTTGACTATCATGCCTCCTGGATCCTGTTCGTTAAAAAACTGAAGGTTAGCAATGTCCCCTTCCAGAGTTGTTAAGTCATCTATCCTCTGATCAAGCCCATTCCCCCGTAGTACACAAATTTCTGCCCCCATTGGCAATTCCACATTCGGCCTAACCTGGTCCACTAACGTAATGTAGCCACCCGGATTGTATACCTTCTCAGCACAGCTCCCAATTTCCTCAGATTCTAAATCAACAGCCGCACTTTCCTCCAAAATCATCCCTATTCCACCACCATTGGTTCAGGTTGGGTTCGGGAGATATCCATCATGCACAAGTCAGTGCTATCCGGAATGAACACCTCCGGCTTGGGTAGGTGAGACAGGGTGATGTATATGCTAGGGTCGTATGACACGACCCCAGTTTGGATTGAGTTGATGCGTTTGGGAGGTGGAGCTTGGTTGTGTGGTGGGAGAGGGTTGGTTGTGACGTTGGGTTTCTCTGGAGGCACAATCACCCTGTTGTCAACGAGATCCTGAATCTCGTGACGCAATCTAAAGCAATGGTCAGTGTCATGACCATGTTGCTGGTGAAAGGCGCAATATTTGGCTGGGTTATGGGAGGGGGGAAGTGTTTCTGGCAATGGCCGCGGCTCCAGGGGCTTCAAGTGCCCTTTCCTGATTAAAACCCCCAGAGCTTTGGACAGGGGCATATATAATGGGTGAAGGTTCTTTGGCCTCGGGGTTGGTACTTGGTTGTTTGTGAGTTGCTACCGGACGCACCGGTGAATGGTGTAGCCGCAAGGGCTCTTGGGGGAGTGGTGGTGACCATGCTTACTTCTGAAGCTCTGGCAGTTGCGGCATTGCTTGTGCCTGCTATTGGTGTTGGTTGAAGGTTCTCCTGGGTTGCTCTCTGTCTTGGTCAATCAGACCCTGTTTCATAGCATCCTCAATTTGCCCCCATCTCATGTAAATCTGAAAAGGTGGGGAAGGGAGAACAATCATTTTCTGCATAAGCTTGGGCTGGAGATTGCGCACAATCATCCGAATCTGATCTTTGTCAGTGGGCCTAGTGGTCATCATTGAGGCCTTGGCCCTCCACCGGGTTACGAAGTCAGAAAAACTCTCCTTAGGCTCCTGCCTAGTCGTCTCGAGATCACGGGTTGTGATCTCGATCTGTGTATTATAGGAGTACTGAGCGACAAAAGCCTCGGCCATCTCATCCCAATTCCTCTTAACATCGTCTTCCAGTTTTGCGTACCAGATGGCCGCCACACCCGACAGGGTCCGGCCGAATAAAGAAAGCTTCTGTAGTCTGGTGAGGCCCATCGGCCTTAATATGTCTGAAAACAGCCGTAAGTGCACCATGGGATCCCCGGACCCGTCAAAGCGGTCAATATGTGGCATCTTAAATCTGTCCGGCAGCGTCACGGCTGCGTCGGTATACCCATCCTCGATGTCCGGGATGGACTTCACACCCTGAGATTTCTTGAACAGCTTTTCAAGCTTGCTCACTTTTAATGCCGTGGGGTCCACCTCGAATTCGAAGGGAGAATCGGTTGATTGATAGGAGTGGGTGCCTTGGATAGTTGAGGTAGAATCGGGGGCGGAGCCGGCCCTGTTGGGATGTCTGTATCCTCCTGGACATTCTGGACATTCGCCGTCTCCCCGGTATTGGAACTCTTGGTGGGGAGGAGCTTGGTGTGAAGCTGATGCTCCGGCTTGCTGCTGTAGCCGGGTAATTAGCTCTGCCTGTTGGGCCATGACGACGGCCTGCTGTTTGGCAAATTCTGCTTGACGAGCAGCGTCCTCCTGCATGGTTCTCATGCTCTCCTGGAGCTGACGCATCATTTCTTCGATTCCTGCCATACTGCCCTGATCTAGCTGAACTACCGTATATGTTCCCTCTCTGCAGGAGAAACAGAACTCTGATCCCTACTATACTCAGGTGGGTAGACAAAGCCCTCTGAACTGACTGCTGAACTGATATCCTCTGCCTAACTGCCCTCCGTCTAGTAAACGGGGGTAAAGAATGGAACACTGGTTGTCCGTCTACCAGATCCTCAGATCGATGGAGTCTGCGACCTCTAGTCCAGAGTGCTTGGGGATATCTGCTTGGTCGGAAGCAATTGTGCTAAACTACCTAGCAAAAAGATAAATAAAGCATAATAAGGAAATAAACAACCAGAAAACGGACAGCATAACGGCTTAAATAAACACAACACACAGTCGATGACAACACACAGTTGGATTTGTAAGCTGAATATACTGTTCTCAACTACTGATTATTGTTCCCAAATCACTGCCTCAAATCTGAATCTGATACCCACAGATAAAACTGATTCCCAAATATTGATATCGATGCCTGCAGGCCTGATACCCAGACTTGCAAACTGATACATGCATTCCTGTAGAGACACACTCTAAAAGCACATAGCAAACAAGTGAGAGCCAAACAACCCCATGTTGGGGTAGGGTTTCCCTGTCCTATTTTGTCAGGAGCTAGGGTTTCACTACGCACGCAGCGGTTTCAAACAACCTATAATCGGGTGAGCAACCTGTCCTAGCTTGGAATGGTCACTATGGATTCCGAATATGCACTAGGTCGAATGGTCAAAAAGGGTGCCCCGGTAAAAACGGTGGTTTGTTTCCCATCGTGGCAGAGCCCGTAACCAGTCAGCCTTATGGCACGCAGCCTCCGGCAAACCGTTCAGGAATAGCAGATGGCAAACACGGTGTCCTAGGCGCACCAATGCGAATGCAATGCAAAGAAACACATAAGTGTAGTCAAAACAAGATATCATGACTTCAAGTCAAGTTCTCTAACTCCCCAGCGGAGTCGCCAGAAACTGTAGACACCCCCGAACGTCCCGAGAAAATCCCGTTTTGTTCATTGGGCTCACTACAGTTCGGACACAATGTCATGGTTCTGAATCTAATCTCGCAAAGTGCAATGCAAGATCGATAAATCACCAAAGAGTCCAAATCCGGCAAATCGTTTTGAAAAACTGATTTTAGAAAGAAGTGCCAAACAAGGACTGCTTTGCCAGATACAGAGTCGCCACCTAAATATTTTATTTTGAGGGAATTTAGGAAACCCTGACTCGTGCCTAAGGCCACGTGTCCGTCATCACCAAAGTTGCCTCGGCTCGGGAACTTGGGTACGATTGGGGAAGGTCATTTCATGAGCACCCCTGCTCGCCCGATCAAAGATCGGCCACTACTAAGCATGATATCTTGTTTTTGAAAACACATGTGCTTTTATTCTGGTTATTAACCTAGAATTACTATGTGATGCGCACAGCATACAAGTATAGACTAGATTGCCTAAGTTGGAACAAAGCATCGCATATCCGTTTGTTTTGAAAATGGATTGAAGTTTGCTACTCGCAAGTAGACTAAAACACGGGTTTTGACGAATTATTCCAATTCAAGCAACCCAACCTTCACCCACAGGCATTCAGACAACTATATCACATAAGCACATAGCCTCATGGTAAGCATGCTATCATGGCAGTCACTCACACGCATGCAAGGATGCTAAAGCATAAACACTTACCGAGTATTCCGAGCCAAAGAAAGAAGCTAATTAGAAAACATGCATGAATCCTAACTATGCTGAGATGCCTAATGCAACACATGCAAGAATGCAACTAAGATAGGCTCGGCTATTCTAAGATGGCATATGAGATGCTACAGGTAACATGTATTCAACTTGGAATTGAAATACGATGCAGTTAGTATGATGCGCCGAGCCCGGTGCATGCAAAACAGATGAATGGATGCAAACATACGAGCATAAGGATGCTAATTGAAACGTGCCCTAAAACTAACCATCATAAGCTGGTAAATGAAAGGGAGAAAGACGTGGGGTTGGAAGACATACATCACACACACGCACACTTATTACAACATTGCCCTCTCTCGGAGGGTCCGAATAAATAATACAGAATCGAATTAACTAATTATTACACAACACTAGCTAATTAACAAATTAACTAAACCAGCATGCAAACTATACAAAATGGGCTGCCTCAGCTCTGCTTTGAATGATAAAGGATGCATGTATACTCGAGTCGCCTTGTCGGGAAATCCATCGCGATGCCCCGGCTCGCCTTTGTTTGCAATTGATTTCAGAAACTTGCACAAAGCTCCAAGGAGATGAAACTCTACCCTGGGAATCTAGGGGGAGACTGCTGACCAGCTATAGGCATTGGAGACCACCTACCGACCACCTTGGTGGTGAAAACCAGAAAAGGTGGTCGACCTGCCAGAAAACTTGGTCGGCCGACCAGTTTCTTCTCCTGGTTTCTGCATTTTCTGCAACAAAGGCAAGAGAGAGAGAAAGCAAGGTATTTGCAACACACGTGTGCACGACCAGTCTCCCCATTATTGCATAAGCTCTAGGGAGTGTAGCCCTTGATCCTCGGGCCACCAATCACGCATCTCGATGCATGATGGCCGAGGAGTCGGATTGCACAACTCAATGTGAAATGAATGCACATATAAACATATAAATGCCTAAACTCCATCATGTGTTAGTCGAGAGTGTCGGCGACCGAGAATCGAGGCACATTTCATCACTTGGAGTATGAAACGTCCCTCGTTTCCCGTGTTTGGACTAACTCATATTCCAAACACAATGCAACAAGTAGAATGGCATGCACAATGCGACCTCAAGCATGCAATCCTAAGGGGATGCAACCAAGTCATGCGAACATGCAAAGGATGGCGTGCAAATATGCAAACTAGTATACGCAATGCTACGAACTAACAATGGCATACTCAATGCACATGATACTATATGTCATACACAATGCACATGTGAAGACTATCATACACAATGAAGTGAACAAGGCATGCGCAATGCGATGATCAAACATGCGACAACACGGCATACTCAATGCTGTGAACTACAATGGCATACTCGATGCAAAATGGACTTAAACCAAAATGAATGGGCCTCAGCCACACCCAAATCAGTGGCCATACATGATGAAAATGAGGCAACAAAACACATGCAAACATGCAAGATGCAAGGGCCTAAAGCCTAGGGCACAAGATACAACTGTATGAAAGCATGGAAAGGATGAAATATGGCATACAACAACACGTGTTCCAGCTTTGAAATGACATGCAAAATGGTCCCGAATCATGCAAACAACTCATGTTATGCATGTTGAATGGCTCAAATACCGAAACTAGTGAAGTGCATTACACTAGAGGTATGCAAAGCAATGCCCAAATGAACAAACCAACCCCAAATAGTCCCTATGCAGGCCCAAAACATTGGCAAAATGGACTAAGATGATGGCTTGAAATGCACAAAAATGAAGCTCATGCAATGACCCATAAATGAGGTATACAAGCACAACTCTCAAACGTATTTAAAGAGTGGAAAACATGGGAACATGGCACAAGTATAGGCTCTGAAATAACATGCTCAATGATGCCAAGACATAGAAAAACCTCAAGTTAAGCATGCAAGGGGGTCCAAAACTCAAGGCCAGGCAAGGATATTACACTACAAGTATGCATGGCAAGCATCATTCGACCAAGAGGCCTAAAAAAAGAGCTAAGGCAACCCAAAATATGAACAAAATATGCTAAAATCAATGGCCAAAACAACATGCAATGTAAGCTAGTGAGCATGATTTACACTCCAAGCATGTGAAGCATTCAAGAGGCCACTAAACCAGCCAAAGACAGAGCTATGATATGCCAAAGAATGACCAAAAAGCCACTGAAACATGACCAATACATGCAAGAATGACATGCTCCTTTGATAAGCTATGAAGAGTATTATTCTACACATGCAAGAGGCAAACATGAGGTGACCAAACCAGCCCCAGACAGAGTCTAGGCAGGTCCTAAAAGTCACTAAAAATGGCCTGAACCAAGGCTAGGAACTATGAAAATATAGGCTCCTTTAATAGGCCAAAAATGCTAGTAAACAAGACAACAAGAGAGAGGGTCACCCCTCTCTGATTTAGGCCCTCAAAACCACGTGCTCACCACTGAAAATACATTGGATTTCAGTGGTAGGAAGGCCAAGCAAAGATTAAATCAAAGGCTTTATGGCATGGCACAAAACAAGGCTATTTAAAGCATGCAAAAGGGTAGATGACCTTCAACACCAAAATGTTCTTAAACAAACATCAAAAGGACCTCAAAACAAGACTTTTTTCAGTTGACAACAAAGCTCAAATAAGCATGCAAGTTTGGCTAAGAGAGTGATCAAAATAATGCTTAAAAGAGGCAAAAGTGATTACCCTTGAAGCTCAGCAAAAACCAGCAAGTTTCTGGACCAAAAAAACAACCCTTGAGCTCTCTCAAGACCCTCCAGCAGCTTAGTAACAAGGTGAGGGTGTTAGGCTATTAGGTTGTGTGCAATAGGTCAAGAACAACACCCCTTTTGGCTCAAAGTATAGAGATATATAGGGAGATATATATTTTTTGCCTTAAACAAAATATGAACCCTCACAAAGGAGGGGGAGGCCTTCCTTTATAGACAAAGGAGGCCAAAGCTTATCAAAGAAGCTAAAAACCAAGGCCAAAGATCCTCCATACACGTGTATAAAGGATGCAGTCTGTGCCTTCTAGCTGGCACAGCTGGCAACAACTCACAGAGACAAAACTGGAGGGAGCATGCCGACCAGTTAAGGTGGTTGCCCGACCACTTCCCCTGGTCGGCCGACCAAGGTAGGTGGTCTCCCACACAAAAAAGTGGTCGGCAGCTCCATTTGGTGGTCTCCACTTTGAAAACAAGCTAGTGGCGTGGTGGGAGACCAGCAAATGTGGCCCAAAGACCAAAAAAACCAACTTCCCGACAAGAAAATCGGTTGGCGGGGAGAAAGGTGGTCTCCAAGAGAAAAGGTGGTCTCCCACCCTTGTACCACCTTCCAAACAATGAAAACAAGGTTCATGCCAAAAAGGAACCAACACCGATGCAAAACGAGCGTTCGGGGGGCAAAACGCGCGGCCGGGTGCCCCAAAAACAGGCTGTTAAGCACCAAAAGTGGCGTACGGCCACAAAATTGGTCTCCCAGACCACAGTTTCCCTCTAGACAGAGGAAACAAGGTGTGTGCCAAAAACCGTGCCAAACGGAGAATGTTAAGCGGTCCCAAACCGAGGCGCGCAGCCGACGGCTCCGAAAATCGGAAACTGGTCTCCAAACGGGAACAGTGGCCTGCGACCACGAAAAGTAGCCTACGGCCGCTGAGAGATGGTCTACAAGATCTCTCCCTCTCTCTGGGAAAAGAAAGCAAGACCTGATCCGCAAACCGAAGTAAAGCATAAAAGGGTCCCGAGGTCCAGGGGTAAGGACCTCAGCCGAAACTCCGAAACCTCAGAACGAGCACAACATGCGCAATCACCGAGTGCTCAATCGATGACGTCTGAGTCTTAAGGTCGGTCAAAAATGAGGTGTCTACAGGTGCTCATCAGCCTGGTGTGAAGATGAGATGGTTGCTTCGAAGTCATTCTTATTATTGGCCAACTATCCTTAAAGACTTCATAGAATATGCAAGAGGTTGCCAGGCATGTCAAAAGCATGGCACAATAAGGCATGTGCCCATAACTAACCTGCATGCAGTAGTGAAGCCTTGGCCATTTAGAGGATGGGCCATGGATATGATGGGGAAAATACACCCACCCTCTTCGAAGCATCATTGTTTCATTTTAGTGGCCACTGATTACTTCACTAAATGGGTTGAAGCTAAGCCATACAAGCCTGTAGACCAGACTGAGGTCATTGGATTCATTAAGGATTTAATCTATAGATTTGGTATCCCGCAGACTATATCTGTTGATAATGGGACTGTATTTGATGGGAAAATTGTAAAGTCTTTTGTGGCAGAGTTTGAAATTAGCCTTGTTAAGTCCACCCCCTATTATGCACAAGCCAATGGTCAAGCTGAATCATCCAATAAATCCTTGAAAAAAGGAATACAAAAGGTTGTAGAAGACAATCCTAGGGATTGGAATAACTTATTGCTGGATGTATTGTGGGCTTATAGAACTTCCCCAAGGTCAAGCGCATGAGTCACTCCTTATGCCTTGGTATATGGGCATGATGCAGTGTTACTTGTGGAGATTAATGTTAAGTCCTTAAGGGTAAGATGCCAAGACCAATTAGATCTTGAGCAATACCATCAGAGTATGTGCTGGGAGTTAGAAAGTATAGATGAAGCTAGAATTTTGGCATTAAATAGCATTCTTTTCCAAAAAAAGAAAGCAGCCAAAAACTATAATAAGAAAGTCAAACACATTGGCTTTGATGAAGGTGATTTGGTACGGAAGACAATACTCCCAATAGGGATCAAGAGCCATAAGTTTGGTAAATGGTCACCTAACTGGGAAGGACCATATCAAGTTCATAGAGTCCTGCCTTTTGGAGCATACCATTTGAGAAATTTAAATGGGTATGTACATCCCAAAAGATTAATGGAAGATATTTGAAGCCTTATTTTCCAACCATTTGGAAAACACAAGGAATAGAATAGATGCTAAGTAAAAGAATATAAGAATATTCAAATGATAAATAAGAATTTGTTTTTCATAGAGAGTTGAATACATTTTGCCATAAATTGGCCAAGAAATCAGTACAATGCCTCAGTTGTTCTTTTACAACAGATGTTCTATTCTTAAATGATGAAAACAACTGGATGGTTGTGCTCATTTCTTGCTTTCGATCGGCCAGTCCTTGATTGGTAATCAGCAACTTGGTGTCAGTTCGGACTAAGGCCTGATTGACTGCAGATAGCTCCTCCTCAAGTTGAGCTTTCTTCTCCAGTAGTTGAGTTCGAAACTGGGAGACAGAGAAATGTTGTTCCTTTAGCTCTGATACTTCAGTATGTACTTTGGAAACAAAGCTCTGGTCTCTAACCAATTCCTCCTCTACAGCCTTGGCAGCATGGCAAATGTTGATGTAAAAGTCAATAGTGGCTGCTGCCTGAGATAAATGACTTGAGACATTCATGCCGGATTGCTCAATGATTTTGCAGCACTGAAGGAAGCCATTTCTTATTATAGGCCTTTGTAAAACCTCAAAAGGGATCCTCGAAAAAGATGTCAATAGCTCCAGGCAGCTGTCCAAGTCTATCAGAGGTGAAGAAGTCTTACTACTGGTGGAAGAGCTCTCAAAACTTTCTAGCAAGGAATCAGCCAGAACTAATGGCTGAGTCTCATCATTAGCTATTGGAGAGGTGGAAGGTATGTCGACGAGACTAACAAGTCTCGCTTCGAAGATGTCTACCTCATCCATGGACATGAAGGTGTAGAAAGAGCTTTGGTGAAAGGCACAAAGGACTGCATAGAGATAGGAGAAATGGGTGGAGCATCTTCAGCAGTTTCTATGGTTCTAGCCACCAATAGATCGAGGGAAGAGGGGTTGGAACCAGGTAAAGGTGATAAACCATGAGTTGGAGAGCTACTAGTACCCTCTATAGAAGAATCAGCTACCATCAAAGAGGAAATAGTAGCTGGAGTTTCCTTAGGAAAGGAAGGAAAAGTAAGGCTCGAAAGAGAACTAAACTGAGAAAAATCAAAAGACAAATAAGGGAGATATGGGTTAAGCCAGAAGGAAAATGAGTAGGAATACTTGGCCTTGGGAAGGGTATAGAAAATATAGGGCCTGGAAGTGGCAGAATTATTTGAATGGTCTCCAAATCTTGAGTTTGTTCCACTTCAACTGAAACTGAGGGAGTCCTTATTGGAAGAATAGGCTCAGTAGTTGTTGCTGCAAAAGAAGAAGTACAAAGTAATGTCAAGTCTCAATACCAAGAAATTGACAAGGGAAAAGAATAGAGACATGAAAGAAGTTACTTGTTTCAGAAGTGGTAGCAACAATGGGAGGGCTGCAAAGAGAATAGTACTCAGCAATATGCTGCCTCCTTGCAGTTTCTCTTTGGATTGCAGCAGCAGCAGAAGCTTCATCTCTTAACAGTTGTTGATGCCACCTTTTTTCAAGTCTCTGGAAAAACAATTATGGCCTTAGAATGTTCCTGCTCTACTGCCTTGGCAGATGCCTCATGAATAGGGTCTTCGACCAAATCAGAATGGGAGACAGTCGTCATCTTTTTTTTTTTCTCTGTATTGGTATTGCCTGCTCCTTCTCAATTTCTCTCTCTTCAATCTGGGATTCAGATTCCTCAGAAGTGAGTTCCTCTGCTACTACTCTGGCAGTTGTCTCATGAGTGGGATCTTGAACCAAATCAGAAGAAGAGACAGTCACTTTCTTTCTTCTTTGTAAGGGTGTCTCTTGCTCTTAATCTATTTCTTCTTCTTCTTCTGCTGATTGAACTTCAGGTGCTTCCTTTTCAGGATCAGGTAAAAGTTTCCTTTTCTTCTTTTGCTGTTTGCTCCTGAGAAGATGTAAAGCTTGGGTCTTCTGAGGAGAATCTCCCTATGAAGCACCCGCACCACCTTCACAAAAGAAGAACTAAAGATAAGGCTAAGAAGCATTATAAAAAAGGCAAAAGGAGAAGAAACAAGGGTATATACCTTTCTTCGAGGCAGCCCGAGTAACTCTAGGAGGAGTGGAGCAGCAGGAGTAGACTGTGTGGTGGCAGGCACAGAACTGAAGTGGTAAGAGCAGTGGAAGAAGTGACAACTCCAGCTCCTTTGGGCTTGGATTGGGGCACATCCAGCACTATTAATAAGTCTTAAGGAGCAATGGCCAAGTATACTTCCATATTGGTCACCCACCAGTTTTGGTACCTCTTCAATAGGTTACCTTGAGGAATGAAAGGGATATATTCAAAATCGATCAAGTCCTATATAAACTTAGAAGTTGCCTCTTCTAGTCTGGACCTTCAAACCTTTAAATCCCTGCTAGTAAGACTTAGATTGGTGTTACTGTAGAGAGGTATTGGGACCCCTTGTGAGAAGCCAAATTGTCTAGCGAATTGAGCAGGACAATAGGGCTCAGCAATGCATTTGTAGGCTCTGGGGTTCATAGTCCCAATGAAAAACTCTCTGGGGATCAGAATAGAAGCCCATATATCCTTGTGAGGAGGTGAAGCACAGAACCTATCACTTAGAAAATTCTTCAACCAAGATGGGCCAATAGTAATGGGTTTGAAGGGACGAAAGCTGTAAGAAGGAAGGGAAGCTGGAAGTTGGTGGAAGAAAGAGAAGTAAAAAGCAAAGGTAGAAGGATAAAGTGAAGCATTGGCTAGCCGCATGCCATAAGTAAGAGGGTTTGGCTCAAAAAATTTAAGGCACTTAGACTGTAGCTCAGCAAAATAAGCCAAAATGGACCCCCTTGATTGGCATCCAAGGGTTTCTCACAAAAAAGAGAACAAGCTCTATATACATGACCTAGAACATATGGAGCTAAGGCCACCTTTTTCTGTAGGACAAGAGCTTTGGCAAGAGGGGCAAATTCAGGCATGATTCTTTGAGAAGAAGTGCAGAAAAGGAATTTGCAAAGCCAATATAGTATGAAAGAAAAGAATTCTCTATCAGTTACAGGGCCCTCCCTTCTATTCTCAGCCTTGACAAAGTCACTGTAGGATGAGTTCAGGGAGGGGAGGGAAAAGGGGATTGGCAAGTCAGGATAATTTGGTCCAATGGGGGACAATCCTAATAGATGGCAAATATCAAGAACAGTAGGGGCCATCATCCCACATCTGAATTGGAAGAAATTAAAGGCAGAATTCCAGAAGCAAAGAGCAGCAAGTATTAAGAAAGGGTCCTCTGAGATAGTAAACCTGGATAGTTGGAGGGCATCGAGAAGGCAGAGCTCTTGAAGGTCCAAAGTCCTATCAGGGACAACCCGATCATACCATTCTTGCCACTCCGGTCTCACCATGGGCCAGCATCGGTGGGGACGGTTCATCCTCCAGGTTCCCCAATCAAGACCACCTTCATAAAGGAGACAATGGTCTTTTAGATGTGGATACAACGCTGGAAGCTCAGTAAGAATCTCCTTGAAGATAGGCCCAAGCACATAGTCCTGTTGCTCATGACGTCGAGAGATGAAGATGCATCCGTCGATGGAGCTTTTCTCACCAACCTTGTACTTTTCACATTCTGCCTCAATGATCCTTTTTAGGGTTACAGACGGGCTCGTACGCTCTACGACTGGTACTTTCAATGAAGAAGAAGCCATTGATAGAAAGCTTTCTCAGAGGACGAAGTTGGGAAAGGGAGTAGAGAGAAGTGGAAGGTCGGTAGAGATAAAGGGTTTATGCAATAGGGAAATGAGTGATTTCAAAACACGAAATAAAAGGGTTTTAAAAACCGTTGTGTCTGAAAAATATATTGTGTAATTCGTAAAGTACTAAAAATACAGATACAAAGAGTTTCCTTCAATATTGATGCTTTTGGAGGGAAAAACACATCCCAGAGGTTTTCAAAATAAAATATTTGGCTTCGAAACCAGATTTTTGCGCCAAAAGTCAAATAACAACGGCTTCGAAACTGAGAAGCCAGCTTCGAAGCACATTCCATACCTAAGGATGTATGAATGCACAAGTATTTGTTTACTTCAAAGGGATTAAAGACCTGTTTTAGGTTTCTTAATGAGAGTAATGTCCTTCAAAGCAAAACTTGATACCCCTTGAGGATGGGAATTGGTGTTTGAAACATCAAAACCAATAGTTGGTTTATATATACAGAAAGGACTGTCTTTTCGAACTAAAACATTGCAGTCCTCAAAAGGGGCTTCCATATTTTTGAAAGTATGGACTGTTGTTCGAAGCAAAAACGGTCAACTTAAGACTGATTGATCGTACTAACCATGACCATATTTTGGTTATGATTAAAACAAGCTTTAAAAGGCAAAATTGTTAAATTCGAAGCACTAATTCTAAATGAAAATCAGCAAAAACTATCAACTGTAATCCATAAATTGGAAAAGTTCATGTTGGTTTTTTAGTGTTTCATTTGAAACGATTGAATCTGGATTCGAAGGATAGGATTGTTCAGTTCGAAGCCCTAAATTTGCTTTTAAAGACAAACAGAGACAAAATCAAACAATGCCAAACAAAGAGAAAGTCTTAGTTGTATTAAAGCAACAACAATTACATCGAATGGCCCTCTTTGGGTACAAATTCGAGTTCATAAAAGTAAGGAATAGAATAAATAACAAGATCATGGAATTTGGTCCAGCTATGGTCAATGAATTTCTATTCTTTCTTTATTCTATCCTCTATTTCTTCCACGATTGGCTGCTGAGGTTGATGTGCTCTCACTTGATAAAATAGCTCTTCAGCCTTTATTTCGAACGTTATTTCTTTCAATCCTTGTTCTAGTTCGCCAATATCCAAGTCATCCCAGTACACAGAGTCTTTATTCTTGAAGTCATCAAATTCTTCGATGAGGTTCTTTGCTTCGTACTGGGCATGAACTCGAAGGGATGAGAGTTGGTCCAAAGATTAAGTGGTGGCCACAAAAATCTAATGCCAGTGAAGAAGCAATAGGAGTTGGTCCAAAAACATGTGAAGCTCTGCTTGGGCGAGGGGGTTGAGGACGTGACCCCGAGTCAGAACATCACAAGCCCATCGAAGGTTCTTGAGAGGAACATCGTCGTCAAGAACATTGAAAGGCAAGTGAGAGAAGGCCGCAAGCAGAAGTTGGGCTTGCTTCCGCTCAGCTGGAGTAGGGGAAGGTGGAGGCTTGTAAGGAGGAAATACTTTATCCGCAGAGAGGGCAAGCCTCAGTCTCTCTGTCCAGCAAGGATTTGGTGGAGGAGGAGGTGTGGAAGCTTCCATTTCGGGAGAAGGAGCAAGGGCAGAAGGAACAAGGGCATTAATATAATCGACCCAGCCAGAAGAGCAAAGTTTCGCCGTCTGGGCTAAGAACAATGAGTTGTACCATTGTGCCTCTTCTGGGCGTCAGGTAGCGTGCACTATCTTTGTAGGCATAGAGGATGTGTACCATGCTACAAGCAGATTGTCCTCTAAACTGTGTCGGCGATCGATGGGCACGTAAGGATAAACCAACGAGCTTTGCGCATAGGAAGGAAACTCTAAAGGGTCAGTGAACTCGACAAAGTGATGGTTAATTTGCTCCCTTAAATCACAGGCCTCAGGTTTCGACTAGCTTGCCCAGTCAGAAACCCTAGAGGAAGAGGAAGCCACAGCCTTATCCCATGTAGAGGGTTGTGAAGAAGAACTTCCTATGTCCATATTTGCAACTTTCTGAATCAAAGGATTGAGGGTAGTATGTTCGTAGTCCAAGGGCGAATCAGAAGAAGAACTTCCCATATCCATATTTGTCACTTTCTAAATCAAAGGATTAAGGGCAATGTGTTCGTAGTCCAAGGGTTGATAATTTGCAAAGGCTTCCTGACTTGAATATAGAAAGGTGGGTAAAGGTGGCTAATTAATGCATAGAGGTTCTTTCGAGGAGGAACAACATCATTAGATGACTCTTCGTGTGCTCGATCAATAGAGGAGAACATTGATTTGGCCATAAAAATATATCAGTCTGTTCGAATACTAAGGTGGTGGGGGTGTTCAAAAGATTGAAAGAGAGTTTAATGCAAATGATGAATGACGGTTGCATTTCTGGAAGAATGCAAAGCCCATGCACGTTCTAAGACGTGGATAAAAGACCTTGATCCACTAATATCACCAAGTATTGGGTATATTAGTGCGGGGGGTAATGTTGGCTACATATTTTGTATAAGCCAATTACGATTCGACGCGTGGCAGAAAAAGGGTAATACAGGAAGACTATTCAAGTCTTTGATCATGATCATACACATGGCAGTTAGTATTGGTTATTACGAGATTTGAGTAGCATTGGATCAGCAAAGAGATGCAAGGTGATGTGGCTTCAACGGTTACTCACATTCAAATTCAAAATTATGAGGGAAGCCTAACTGCAAGTGATGGCATAGTGGAGCTAATTATAAGGCACCCTGATCAGCGATCATGGAGGAGTAGTTCGACGGTTGGAAATGCAGTTCGATGGTCATCCTTGAGAAGTATAAATAACAGAGAAGGCCCCAGAAAAAACCCCCAGACTCAGATAAAAAAAACCAGTCTTATTCTACTTTATTTCCTGTCCAGTTTTACATTTCCTGTTCTTTACATTTCTGTACTTTAAAATTCCTGCACTGTACTTCGTTTATAGGAGTAGTTTCAAGTAGATTGTTGCTGTAAACCTCTACGAGGCTGAGTTTGGATCATTGTAAGTTTTTCATTTTAATGAAATGTTTCAATTGTTCTTCATTTGATTGTTATTTTCTTAATTCTCCTAAATCAAGCCACTTTTAGAGGCTGAAAGAACTAAAACACAATCGTCTGATAATTGGTTGGCAATTAATTTTCTGTAAGGACTGATTGATCCTTGCTGCACGCTCATAATTACAAAAGTAACCTTCGAAAGCCAAAAAGCCAACAGCTACAATCTATTTAACTAACAACTTGTAAATCTTAAATATGACTCAAATTATTTTCTTGGAAACACTAGAAGAACATGCAGTTTTCTTTTAGTTTTGGATTTTATTTATTTATTTTCTGATAACTTAGTATCAGTCCCACTAGACCAACTAATTCAGGAGATCAATCCATCATCCACGGGTGAGGGGGCCAGCCAAGACAAAACTCTAGATGGACTAGTCCCAAAAAAATTATTTGCACTCATAGATGGTTTTGAACCTAACTTTGGGAGAAACATACCCCGGTCCCAAGCTTTGACCACTAGGCCAACTCTTGGACTTTTTTTGAACAAATTATACCTACTGTTTATGTAGTTTGCCTTGTGTGAATTTTAGTCATGATTATTACAACAATTTTATCCTTGAATTTTTTTACATTATGTCAATTTGGTCTAATTGATTATGTTCCTTTAAAAATTAAATTGAAATCTTGGAACAAAATAGTTCATTCAATCTTCTCATTATGATAGAGAGGTTGGCGTCCAATTGGAAATAGTCTATTTCCTTTTGAATGAACCATTTGTCCTTGATTTATGTCCAATTTCTAATACATGTTATCAATTGGACTAAAATGACACTATACGATCAAATTGACACAAGATAAATTACAAAAATCATACGTATAATTTTTCCAGTTCTTTACAAAAAATTATATGGTAAATTACATTTTTTACACTAAAATTTTCATCTAATTTCATTTTAGTACCTTATCTTTTAATTTAAACAATTAATGTTCAAACTTTAACTTATGTTTCAATGTGGTCCTTTTGACGCTTACAATTTCAAATTTGTATGAAAAATGCTCACGTCAGCACATTTTACAAATATTAGACAAAAAAAAAAAAAAAAAAGACTTGCAAAGAAGTCCTATAGAATTTTAGATGGCTAATGAGAACCATAGAGATTTACTATCATGCTGTATATTTGTGTTGGTAGCTATCATGCACATGCTGAACCATGGATGTGTTGAAGGCAAACACGTTGTAATCCAAGATTATTTAAACTTAAAACATAAAGGAACAATCAAGACCATAGAGGTCGATTTCAAACAAAAGCTCTTCCTTCTTCTTTCTTTCTCTCTCCTCTCCCTCTCTCTCTTTTTGTTTTTTTAGCTATAAATATTCAGAGATTTAGGATTTACAGGTGTGTGATGTGATTGACTGCGTCGACATTTTACAAACAACCTGCATTTGATCATCCATTTATCAAGGATTTACAGGTTTTTTTTTTTTTTTTTTTTTTGCTTTTCAACACACACATACACACACACACATATATATATATATATATATTATATAATTCTACATATTAGTTTTCCATTCATTTGCTGGGGCATGTTGGACTTTTTCACAATTAATTGTGCGAATATCACATGTCAAAAATGGCTTGAACTTAATTCTCAACTTGGTAATTAAGTTTTTTATTTATTTATTTATTGTTTAAGGATGTTGGAGATGCTAGAGGCATCCAGATAAGTGTTGGATTGTTTATGAACATACATTTGTTCCCTTTATTTTTAATTAATTTTATTTTGCAAGGAACTAAAACTAATGAATTTGAAATAATATAAAAATGAAAATATGTGGGCCAAAATGTGCAATAGAATTATTTCCCTCCGCTACCTAATTTTTTTATTCCACTGGAACAAGATGGAACCTAGCTCGTCTATCATGGGGAGGTGGAACGCAGAGGGCAGAGGAGGAGGAGGCTGGAAACCAGTGCTGAGGAGGAGATGGGGAGGTGGAGCGAAGAGGGCATCCATGACAAGTGGATTAGTCACGATATTTGTCGATGATATCCCGGAGACGATGAGTCCACAGGGTCTGTTCAAACTTTTCAGCAAGTTTGGTGTGGTAAAGGATGTTTTCATTCCAGCAAAGAGAAGGTTAGTGACGGGTTCAAGATTTGGATTTGTTCGGTACAATTGTCCTATCTCGGCTGAACTGGCAGTTCAAAAGACCAATGGAGTCTGGTGCGAGGAAACGCGACTGCAAGTGAAGATGGCAGATTACAACAAGATGGTGCAAAGGGAGGAAGGGAAGGAGGAGGTAGGTAAGATGCTTGTGCAGTGGAAACATTTGGGTCTGCAGCCATCTCTGGTACTTGGGAAGGAAAAGAGGCATGAGCAACCAAGGAAGGAAGGTAGCGGGACAAAATCATACGCTGAAGTAGTGGCAAGAAAAGCAGATTTGGGGTCAGATGCTATAACAGTTATGGTCAAAGAAGAAGGAAATGGGTGGTGGCGAGACAATGTAATTGTGAAGCTTAAAACATTCTTCTCATTTCATGACTTTAAGGAGGAGGTTAGTAGGAGAGGAATGAAGGAGGTCCTTGTTCGTGAAGGAGGTGGAAGACTGGTAGTATTGTCATTTAGTTCAGAACATGCACTTCAGGAGGGGAATGTAAGATTACAAGAATGGGTGTATGAGTGGTGCGTTTCAGTTTCAGAATGGAGAAGTGAACTGTATGAAGATCAGGAGAGATGTGTTTGGATTTACTGTTTTGGTGTCCCATTAAATCTATGGAATGTGAATACATTCAAAAGTATTGGCAGAGTATGGGGTGAGGTTGTACAGCTAGATGATGGCACCACAAGGATGAACTCTTTCCAGTATGGGAGAGTTAGAGTGGTTACTAAGTCCATGGAGAATATTAACAAGGTCATATATCTGGGTTGCGATGGAAGCGTGGTTCCAGTGAGGGTTTGTGAGGCAATGGAAATTCCAATGCCTGACTTGAGTTGTAGCAGTACTAGCATAAACACCAAGAAGGACACCATTGAGGAGGTGGACCAGTTTTCCGGCAACGGAGTCTTTCGGAGAGGAGGTGGTTCGGGAGGGGAGGCAAGGGTGGTGGGACAGCTAGATGGCGAAGTGGGTGTGGCAGAACAGGTGGCATGCGAGGTGGACAAGAGCATTGGGGATCTGAATGGTGAAGGAGAATGTAATGATAGTATGTTGGAATCAGTGGTAAAGAACACTGACATGGAGTTGGAAGTTCCAACGGATGGTGGCTGCAGTAAAGAGCTGGAAGTGGAGGGAGTGGGAAAATCATGGGTGGAAAAGAGGGGTAGCATGCACGGGCTAGATGATACAGTTGTAACTGAAGGCTTCTTAAAAAGTATTAGTGGGCCTGAAGAGGAGAGGCCCAGTATCAATCTAGAGGTTGTGCTTACTGGGGCCCAAAGGAGGGTTTCGCTGGACCAGGAAGTATGCAGTCCAGTTGTTGGGTATAGTGGGCCAGATTCTACACAGTTGGTGCCAGTTAGAAAAAGTAAAGGTGTAGTGTCTAGAAAGAGCAACGAGGGAAGCAGAGAGCCGAGGGAGGCTAGTGTGAAGAAGCTTATGCAGAAAAAGATGAACCAGAGGGGCAAGGTGCATTCGAGCTGTTTTTCCAAAGGGGCTATTTGTAGAGCTGCAGCTATTACAGCTTCATTATCAGTACCCCAGTCGAGTGGTCCCAATAGAAGAGCTGCGTTACTGAAGGAAGCTCGTGAGACGGTTCAATTGGGTAAGCTGTTGGGGATGAATTGCATGGGGAAGGAGGAGGAAGTTGTGAATCAGATTGTGGAAATGGAGCTGCAAGATAAGGAAAAGATAGGAGGAGGGCTGCGGGTAGCCCCAATTTAAGACGGGTGAAAGGGGGTCTCAGGAGTAGTCTTAAGTTTTTTAATGAAGATCATGTCATGGAATGTAAGAGGGTTGGGGAGGAAAGATAAAAGGGGGAAACTTTTGAAGTTGGTTAAGGACAAGAAGTTGGATATGATACTGCTTCAAGAAACAAAGAAATCCAATGTGGATGAATTGCTGGTGAAGTCCTTGTGGCCCTTTGATTCTTTGCAATTCTTGGCAGTGGACTCGGTGGGTAGTACAGGGGGCCTGTTATGTGTGTGGAATCCTGGGGTCTTCCAGCTGGCCGAGTGTTGCAGCTTGAGGAATTTCTTACTTCTATCCGGTATTTTTAAGCAATCTTTTGAGTGTGTAATTGTTAACATTTATGCTTTGAATAATGTGAGGAGTCGGGGTCAGTTATGGGAAGCATTGGGCAGGCTGAAGTCATCTTTTCATAAGCCCTGGTGTATTGGAGGGGACTTTAATGAAATTCGTTTTTTGAGTGAAAGAAGGGGTTGTCTGAGAAGGGATAAAGGAATGTATGAATTTAATGAGTTTATTGAACGTATGAAGTTAGTAGATCTGCCTTTGTTAGGGAGAGGTTTTACATGGTGTAATTCAGTGGAAGGTGATAGATGGAGTAGAATAGATAGGTTTTTAGTAGATCCCTTGTGGATGGAGAAGTTTAGCCTCAAGCAGTGGGGCCTTCCAAGGAGTTTTTCTGATCACTGTCCATTGGTGCTGATGGAGGAAGCAAGAGACTGGGGTCCTAGGCCCTTTAGGCTTCTAAATGCATGGAGTTTGCATCCTACTTTTATGGCTTTGGTAAAGAGATCCTGGGCTGAGGCTGAGACTCACGGTTGGGCTGGCTTTAGACTGAAAAAAAGATTAGCATCCTTGAAGATGGCATTGAAGAAATGGAATGAGGAGGTCTTCGGAAATGTTGATCTTCAGTTAAAATCCGCTGAGGAGGAGCTCCATGAGATTGACTTAAAAGCTGAAGTTGGGCCACTTTTGGACTCTGAAACTGGTAGGAGAAGAGAGTTAAGAAGTTTAGTATGGAAACTGAACAAGAGATTGGGTTGGGTTTGGCAACAGAAGTCTAGAGTTAAATGGGCTCAAGATGGGGATAAAAATACGAGATTCTTTCATGTGATGGTTAAGAGGAGACAAGGAAAAAATTTAATTGATACAGTGTTTCAGAATGGTGAAGTTATTGGGGAACCAAGGAGGGTGAAACAAGTAGTGGTAGGGCATTTTAGAAAATTGTATTCCGAGCAGTGGAAAAGTAGACCAAAATTGAATGGCCCTTTTATTACCATTGGGGACGATGAGGCAAAGAGGGATTTAGAAGCAGAGTTTACATTGGAAGAAGTGTGGGCAGCTGTGAAGGACTGTGATGGGAATAAAGCTCCAGGGCCTGACGGCTTCAACCTTTTCTGCATTCAAAAGAGTTGGGAGGTGATGAGTAGTGAAATCCTCCAGTTCATGCATGAGTTCCATAATAATGGTAAGTTGGCCAGTGGGCTTAATAGCTCATTTATAACGTTGATTCCTAAGAAGGACAGTCCAGCAGATTTGGTGGATTACAGACCAATCAGTTTGGTGGGGTCAATCTACAAAATTCTAGCTAAAGTTCTATCTAGGAGAATTAAGAAGGTTTTGCCTAGATTGGTTGGTGAGGTTCAAACAGCATTCATTGGAGGCAGGTATATTCTAGATGGAGTCTTGACTGCCAATGAGATCATTGAGTGGTGGAAATCAACAAAGCAAAAAGGGGTTCTACTTAAGCTCGATTTCGAGAAGGCGTATGATTCGGTCAATTGGGAGTTCTTGCTTTCAATGGTGTCTAATTTTGGATTTGGAGAGAAATGGGTAAGGTGGATTAAGGAATGCTTATCCTCAGCTAGAATATCAGTTTTGGCGAATGGGTCACCCACTGAAGAGTTTTCACCGCAAAGAGGGTTAAGACAAGGTGACCCACTCTCACCCTTCCTATTTAATTTGGTGGCTGAGGGGTTAAATATGCTTCTTGATAGAGCCAAGACGTTGGGGTTGGTTAAAGGAGTTGTGGTTGGGTCCACTGGTATGAGCATCTCACATTTGCAGTTCGCGGATGATACTATAATTTTCTGCGAGGCAGATTTGGACGAGTTGATATTGATTAAAAGAATATTAAGGTGTTTCGAAGTGATGTCCGGTTTAAAGATAAACTTTCACAAAAGTGTAGTGTGTGGTGTGTGCATCTCTGATTCTGAGGTGAAGGATTTTGCAGGGGAGTTAAATTGCCAAAATAAGAAGCTGCCTATTCTGTATTTGGGCTTACCCTTAGGAGCCAATCCTAGGAGGAAGGCCACTTGGCAGCCTGTGGTTGATAAAGTTCGGTTGAGGCTGTCTCTTTAGAAGAGGAAGCTGTTGTCCTTTGCAGGTCATCTGACTTTAATTAAGTCAGTAGTTGCCTGTCTGCCGTCGTATTATATCTCTTTATTCAAGATGCCTAAGGGTGTAGCGAATACAATTGATAAGTTGCAGGCTATGTTTCTCTGGGGAAGCAGTGAGGTTCAGAGGAAAGTGCATTTGGTGAGGTGGCAGGAGCTCATTAAGCCTAAGAAGCAAGGTGGGCTAGGGGTCAGAAGTCTAAGTGAGATGAACGTTTGTTTATTACTAAAATGGTGGTGGCGATATGGTGTTGAAGTTAAAGCCTTGTGGAGGGCTGTGATCTGCAGTAAATATGGGCAACATGGTGGTGGGTGGTGGCCTGCTGTTGGTGAAACAGGTAATTTATCTCCAATTTGGCAGGGTATTCTAAGTATTGCAACGGATTATCCTCAGCTGCTTGATTTCTATTTGGAGAATGCAAAGATAAGGGTTGGGAATGGAGCAAGAGTCCACTTCTGGACTGATATTTGGTGGAATAGCTGTAGGCTCAGTGAGAAGTTTTCAAGATTGTTTAGTTTATCTATCGCGAAGGAAGGCTCTTTGCTGCAATACAACCTGGGTAGGGATAGGACCGGAGAATGGAACCTGGCTTTTAGAAGAGGGTTGCGTGCACGGGAAGAAGTGGAGGTTAACAGGCTTTGTGAGTGGCTGAGTGCAGCTCCTATAAACAGGGGAACTATGGATGACTGTTTGAGGTGGGAGATTGATTCATCTGGTCAGTTTTCAGTGGCCTCAGTTTGGAAATGGATGCAAGTGGATAAGGGACCGAAGCTGCCTATGACAAATGAGCTATGGCAAAATGTAGCCCCCCCCCCCCCCCAAAATTCAATTTTTTGGATGGTTAGCGTGGAAGGGTAGGGTGAAAACATCAGAATTCCTGCAGAGAATGGGGGTGCTGGGTGCCAACGCTAGCACACTTTGTGTATTCTGCCAAAAGGAATCTGAAAGTGTAAATCATGTTTTATTGCACTGCTCATTGGTTTGGAGAGTCTGGTCTCGAATTCTAAGCTGGTGGGATATGTGGTGGGTAATCCCTGGGTCTATTGAGGACTTGTTGCATTGGTGGGCAGGTGCTTCGATCAAGAAACAAGAGGTGGAGGTGTGGAAAATGGTGCCTTTAGTCTTGGTGCGGTCGATTTGGAGGTTGAGGAATGATGTTTTGTTTAATGATGCTCATCCTAATTTTGCTGATTTAGAGGAGTTGGTGAAGACAAGGGTAGCGTTTTGGGCCAAGAGTAGGTTATCAGGTGTGAATTACAATGTGCATGATATTGTAAATAATCTTCATCAGGTTAGGCATTGTCTGAGGTAAAGGGAGCGTGAATTGTGCATACTCTGAGGTTGAAGCTCAGCAGTTTGCTAATTTGCTTATCTGGCTACTGTGTAGTCTGCATCAGATTTGGAGGGAGGCTGCTGTGAACCTTGGTGAAGTTATGGCCTTCAAGGGAGGAATGCTGCTGGTTTTTCTGGGCTACACCTCTGCTGCTGGTCCAAATCTTCTACTGAAGAAGGTGTTCTGTTTTGTAGTGTTGGGGTGGGGTGGTTTTTTCGTGTGTGTGGTTGGTTTCTCATCAACTTCTGCTTATGTTGTTTGCACCCATCCTCCTCCTTCTTTCTCTCCAACTGTTCTTCATGTAATTGTTATCGGTTTCATCAATAAAATTCCTTTTCTTTGCTGATCAAAAAAAAGATGGAACCTAGCTCATCTCCAATTGGAATGAAAATGGATGACTCTCAACCCAAGCTTATTCAGAATTGGCATAAAAATGGAGAGTGCCCACAAGGAACAATCCCCATTAGAAGGACTCAAAATCATGACCTTCATCGAACTTTTCCATTTCACCGGCAAGGAGGACAACATTACTACCCCTTTGGGCAACTACTAGGTGCTCATGAGGTACAATTTGAACTTAATCCAAACTTAATGCCTATCTGACGTTTACTCAAAATACAAAACATTTAGCAAAATTTTGTGCATTAATTTATCTTTTGTTTCATTTTAGTATGCCTTTGTTACTGAAAGTGGTAGTACCTACCATAGAGCGCACGCATCATTTAATGTGTGGAATCCTAAGACAGAGGTTAATGAATTTAGTTTATCTCAAATTTGGGTTATGTCTGACATAACAAGCAGGAATGCTATTGAAGCTGGATAGATGGTAAGTGTTAACTTGTTTAATTGATACATTATCAATGACCTATTGTATGTTGAGTCACTACATATATAGTTATGGCATCCTTAAGTAGACAAGTTGGTGCATGTTTTTAGGTTTATCCCGGAAGGTATCATGACAATCAGACAAGGTTCTTTATATATTGGACAGTAAGTTTCCTTAATTTTCTAATCCTTTATTGATTATTTAAAACTTATGATATTAATCACAACATATAACAATTTTTAACCAACATTTGATTCTCATGTTGGTAGTGAATAATGGCATATTAATTCAACCTTACTTTACGTTTATGTGGCAAACAGAGAGATGACTATCAAATCACAGGATGTTATGATCTTAGTTGCCCCAGTTTTGTACAGACAAATCATAAGTTTGCCATTGGTTCCACCATAAAACCTGTTTCCACCTACGACGGAAAGACATTCGACATATCTATATTGATATACAAGGTATATACATATATATATGCTAGAATCTATTTAACTAACAACTTGTAAACCTTAAATACGACTCAAATTATTTTCTTGGAAACACTAGAAAGAACATGTGGTTTTCTTTTAGTTTTGGATTTTTATTTTTATTTATTCATTTATTTTTGTTTTTTTTTTGATAACCTAGTATCAGTCCCACTAGACCAACTAATTCCGGAGATCAATCCATCATCCACGGGTGAGGGGGCCAACTAAGACAAAACTCTATATGGACTAGTCCCAAAAAAATTATTTTCCCTTATAAGAGGTTTTGAACCTAAGACTTTGGAAGAAGCACACCCTCAGTCCCAAGCTTTGACCACTAGGTCAACTCCTTGTACTTTTTTTGAACAAATTATACCTACTGTTTATGTAGTTTGCCTTGTGTCAATTTTCGTCATGATTATTACGGAAATTTTATCCTTGAATTTTTTACATTATGTCAATTTGGTCTAATTGATTATGTCCATTTAAAAATTAAATTGAAATCTAGGAACAAAATAGTTCATTCAATCTTCTCATTATGATAGAGAGGTTGGCGTCCAATTGGAAATAGTTTATTTCCTTTTGAATGAACCATTTGTTCTTGATCAAGAACAAAAATTATATAATTCATCATGAACCATCTTCAAGAATATATAATTTTTTTGATGAATTATTGTGTTGCTCAAGGTCAAAAATTCAGTGTGATACGTTTCGAGCAACGACAGCAATTTTGTTGTTTCCTATGCTTAATTTAAAATATTCAAAACTAATCTTTCATAATGAAATAAGTCCATCCAAAAACTAGCTGATTTTCCAGTATTAATGAAAAATGTATTAGGACAACAACTCTAGAAATTGGTGGCTTCAGCTGCAAGATGTGGTATTAGGTTACTGGCCTGGTTCCATCTTCACAGACTTAGCTGACAGCTCTACGATAGTGGCATGGGGAGGACAGATCATCAATGTAAGATCAGCACAACATCACACAACCACTCAAATGGGGAGTGGCCATTTTCCCTTCGAACGATATGGAAAATCAAGTTTTTTCTATAATCTTAAAGTCATTGACAACTCAAACACTCAGCAAGATCCAGCTTCCCTTCAACCATATGTTACAAATTCTGCATGCTATGATTTACATGTTGGGGAAAACACAAATACTAATCTCGGAACTTATTTTTACTATGGGGGTCCCGGATATTCTGCAGAATGCCCATTATGATCAGCAAATTAATGTATTAAAGAATAAAAAACATTCATTGATTTAAAGTTTATATGTTAAATAAATTCTGTTTTCATTTTTTTCCCCTTTAGTTTGGTAGCTAATTAAACACTATTTTTCCCCTTTAGTTTGGTAGCTAATTAAACACTGTTTTGCTTCGGGGCGCTGC
This sequence comes from Camellia japonica, assembly GCA_030407325.1. NCBI lineage: Eukaryota > Viridiplantae > Streptophyta > Magnoliopsida > Ericales > Theaceae > Camellia > Camellia japonica. Next base: position 52,073,407 of record JAPPVO010000059.1, on the reverse strand, counting down.
CCCAGACCCGCCAAGGGGCGCTGCCACCTAGACTCCCGTGAGCTGACCGGGCAGCTCGATCCCCGTCATAATCAGCGAAGTGGCAATCTTGAAAGTATTAACAACACAAACTTCTCTGCAAGGCACAATTCAGGTTGGATTCGCATCTAAAACTCATATTCTCACTGAAATACAAGAGCGAATAAAATTACAACTGAAAGGAGTTTTGTCAAACGAGATTGCCAAGAACAAAAACCTAACAGAGGAAAACCCCGGGGTTTTTTTTAGTGAGGCCAAAACAAGTTGATAATGTACAAATTTGATTTACAAACTGATGATATCAGTTACTAGAGAGAGATCACTATCACGCACCATAGATTTACAAGATCCCTGCCCATGAAAGTAAGAATACAAGTATGACAATAGATGAAGAAATATAGAGAAATAACAAGGAGATCTAGACAACGACAATCTGATCAACAGATAACAGGATTCATAAGAAGAGGAAACCATAACCCGCCCTCCCACTATTATAAGCAATTCATGTCTTACTATTCCATACATACAATCTACAGTCATAATTTCTATGCGACATGGATATAGAACATGTATATCAAAATATAGTATCCAAGTTCATACAAAGTAGATGCTCCTCAGGCGTATATCAAAATAAAAGAGGGCATTCCCTCTCATAACAAAGGTCACAACCATATAAAACACTGGGCATGTGGCCTGAACAAAATATAACAAAAGAGTGCCCTTACTCATCATCCATATATACATGCATTACTGGGTAGGTGGCCCACCATCCAAACTTAAAAATAATTAACAACAAAGGAGTGAACAAAAGTCTAGTATAGAGATTTTTGGCATAAATTATATGAATAAGGCAATGAATGTGATCATTTTTTATTTTATTTTTTTGATCGGCCAAGAAAAAATTTCATTAAAAATATGAAATTTAAAGGTTCAAGACAAAAAAGATGCATTGAGAGAGATTCGAAAAGTATAAACTCTCCTACACTACTGCTACTCGCATCCTTACAACCAACCCCTTGGCTCACGATTTTATATTTTAAAAAAAAACACAAAAAAAAATTACAAACCAAACTCTTGAGCCCCACACCCAAACTACTGAAACAAATCCAGCTTGTCACCCGCGCCTGTTTCCAAGCATGCCCCACGCCTATTTCCATGAAATTTAAACAAAATTGCATTGATCCCATTTAGCTTCCCACACCTGCACTCAACCAATAAACACCCAAATTCAACATCCAACCTGTACGACTGAACATCATGGACACTTCCACTAAACACTTCGTATCTCCCACGGTTAATCCTCTTCCAAACAGCTTCCTCAAATGTTCCTCACTCCAACATCGAAAAGCCCCTTCTTTGCCGATCAAAAAGCCAACCACCATAGAAATAAACGGATTTCACCCCTCAAACTTGCACTTGCACTCGCACAGGAGCATTCGAATGAAGATCCTAAACCAAAGTGGATCTTTTACCCCTCTAACTCCCACTTACAAAGGAGCGCCCGAATGAAGATCCTAAGTGAAACCAACCCATCTATGTTCGAAGCACCTTCCATGACCGAAAGGCCCATGGCCAAAAAAACACCCAAAACCGAAAACCACGGATCTAAGGAAGAAAAAATTCCTATGGCACCATAACCCACCCCTCTTTCACCTGTTGAACAACTCCACTACTCTAGTGTGACTGTTGAAGACCCACGCTTCCACAAGCACCTATAAAGAGAAAACCACCGCCAACTCGTCTCTTTTAATGACCACTCACCAAGACTTCCATGACTAAGGAAGAACAACTTATACTCGAGCACCAACACCCACTGAATGGAGACCCAACAAGCTTTGCGACCGCTAGATATGATAGATCTGATACCACCCAAGGAACACCCAACCCAAAGCCTCGAAGAACGCCCGTGAACAAGTATCCAACCCGAAAACTAAAGAACCAAACAACATCCTAAGAAAGTCTAGAGATTAGATCTGAAAAGGAGATGGTGGTAAATAAAAGGGGGCTCAAGTTTATTAGGGGAAATGATTAGAACACACACAAGAAAAAGCTAGGCCAGTCGACCACTATGGCCAAAGGCAGCTAAGCAAGCTACCTTATACCTTAATGGGACTTGTAGCTCTCTAAGGCAAGTAACTTGCCCTTCTCTAGCTATTGGTCCCAAGGCATCGCTCTTAGTAGGACATCTTATTCAAGAACCGATTCTATTCAAAAAGAAGTTGTTTACACCTGTCCCAACATTCCAAGATTCGGAATTTCCCTTTTGTCGAGTGTTCTGAGCTTGGGATCTGAAGGTGGGATTTGAAAGTACCGTTCTAGGGGCATCCCTCTTGTAGTCTTGGCCCCTTTAGTGGAATAAATAGAAGTAATTTGGAGCACCAAATATGCCAGCTAGCGATGAGGCCCAAGGTGGAGGATTTTTAGAAAGATAAAAAAATTTATATGAGAGAGAGAGAGAGAGAGAGAGAGAATTAGTAGCCACAATGAATGTGACCATGATGCGATATTCGGAAAAAGCATTTTGTAAGCTAATTCTCAAATGGGGCATCTCATGCATTTTCTGTAAGTTCCTACGAGTTACATTGATCCCTTTCGAGGGGTTTGTATCGGTTCTTGTGCAGATTTGTGGTTGTTTAACAATTTGCTGTAAGTACCAAAAAAAAAAAAAAAAACATTTTTTTTTTGGGTATAATACTCAAACAGTGCTTCTGGTGTATGAGCAATAAGTTCTTACAAGTTATATTGGTCTCTCCCGAGGCGTTTGTGCCAAATTACAAATTGAAAAACCTAAGTGATTCGTGATTCGAAACAAATTTAATTGCAACAATTCCCAAACACACAAAATTAACAATCTAAATCATCTAGCATGTACGAAAATGATTTAGATTGTTGTTTCACAAGTAACAAATTGACACAAAAGATTTTAACGTGGAAAAAATCACAATTGGAGCACCTCCAATTGTTATATATATATAAAAATCACGAGCTAAAAGCCACTAATCAATCCACTATGAAGATAATGAAAATACACAAGAGAACTAACAATTACCAAACATGCTCAAGAATTGTCTTCCACCTCTTGTGTCTCTTTCAACACGCCTTTGTCTCAGAATTGATTAGCCCGGTGTTGAATCCACAACACCCAAGTTGAATCCACGACGATAAGCCGCTTTGAACTCCTTTAAAGCCTCCAAGCTTCAATCTTCTGGATCCACCTATCAAACACTCTTGAAAAATAAAATCGAAACAACCCCCCCTTGATTTAAGCAATCAAACTCATGCAATGCAACTAATCTCACAAAAACATCAAGGGAAACAAAGGGTAAGAACTCCAGAAGCAAACACAAACTCTCAAGTTTTAGATCTGGAAGTTGTAACCCTAGAATCTACAACTTGCGCAGGTTTATATGAAACAGGGCCGTCAAGACTACTCGAGCGAAGGAATAGTCACCCGAGCGGTGTGTCTTAGATGTAGAGAAACCATAAGTGCCTTTACTCAAGCAATGGGAAGTTCGCTCGAGCGAAGAATGAGATCTCTTAGTTCTTTTGCAGGCATGTCTGAACTACTGAGAGATAAGCTTCTTCGCTCGAGCCACCAATTATGTGCTTGAGCAGTCCAAGTAAAAACAGGACACTAAAATACAACTAAAATGTTCTTTGTTCACGAAATTGATAACACAGAGGGTCCTAGCAATCTTCCCCTTTCTAAATTCCCGAACAAAACAATTCTAACATTAATTCCTAACAAACACATGCACTAGACACAAACACTCCCTAACCAAACATCGTGTGAAGAGAACCACCTGCAAGAAGTATAGAATCGCACAAACACATCTAGATGATAGATGATGATAGATGATTAACATTAGCATAGTAAGCATAAAATCAATAATAAACCACAATCACAATCATGCTATCATCGTGCTCCCCCTTTTGGACTGGGAGAGACAAAGTGGTTAAACCAAAAAGAAGAAGAAAAAAAAAAAAAAAACCAAATAAGCCCAATATGCCAAAAAACATGTCCAACATAGGTAATAAACAAAAAAAAATATGTCCAAAATATCCAAAAGCTAGAAAATACAAATAGAAAACATGTCCATGAGATAGAAGAATGAAAGAAATCACTGATATGGTGGAGGAGGAGGTGGATCATGTTGCATCTGAAGACATGAAAGTATCTGGGCTAGTTGAAAAGAGGACTGGTCTACTGAATGCTTAATACAGCCAGTGGAGGCCTCTAAGGAAGTGAGACAGCCATCAAAAGCATCCACCAGTGTATCGAGCCGATCAAAGCGCTGGATCATAGCCTGCTCAAATCTTAGAAGCTGGCCTCGAATGGTCCGAGACCAGACATCTTGCTCGTCATCACTAGTAATTGCGGCATCAAACTCAGCTTCCTCCGCCAAATGTTTCTCACCTACATTAGAAGGACCTGCCCCCGAAGACTCCCATTTGACATGAGCCTGACTTTGAGAGACAGTCTTTTTGGTGACTGGTTTGACAGGAAAAGAAAATTCATCGTTGGAAGAAGAGAAGACATCAAAAGAGAAAAAGATGCGGTTTATGAGACACCCATAGGGAAAACCCAAAGACTTTTTACCCTCAAACACCAAAATCATTTTTTGGACAATCATACTAGCAAGATCAATTGGAAGACAACGATCAATGCAATACAGAACATACCCTTGATCATGAGAGATGTTGGAACTGTCGGTGGTAACATGAATATTGGCCTGACAATGATAAGCAGGTGGAAACGGAAAAGAAGTTTGTTTTGCTTGATGAGGGCCCGTGAGAACCCGAATATACAAATTAAGTAAATAATTAAATAATAATAATTTTACAATCTCAAATATTTTGTTGGTGAATCCTAAAGTACAAATTAAATATTGTTGGAGGATCTTTCAATTAATTTTAAACCTAAAATAAATTTATGGTGAAAGTCTTTAATTAAGAGGCAAGATTTATTATTAAAATATATATATATAGAGAGAGAAGGGTGTGACTTGAACTCTAAACCACAAGGTTCTTACCATTTGAGTTGCATATAACTTATATATATATTTTGTATATTTATCAATTTATTTGACCTATGTATGCCCACCACTAGTATAAAATAAAATAAACACAAACCCTACTCTCTTATTTGTTAGCAACACTAGCAACCAACCGTGGGTTTATGAAGGAAGGTGAGGGGTGATTCAATCATCAAGATTATTGTTGTAGCCAAGAAGGAGAGCTTTGTGTGTGTTGTGCGTTGTGGCCTCTTAGGTTTTCTTCTCTTCTTTCTTTGTTCTTCAACCTTATTCTATTGTTATTTTATTCATTGATGGAGAGGTTGTAGATTTATGTATTTTGTATATATACACTGTTAAGAAATCTGAGGAGTTAAATTTATGTATAAAGAATTGGTGTAATTCTTAGTTCAAAAATTCTGCACAGAATCACAAACTTTAAAAATCAAGGAACCATATCAAACGAATGAATTTTGAATTGAAATTTTTACAGTAGATTAATTACATATTGAATTGAATATATGAATTTTATCATAATTTTTGGGAGTCAAAATCCATATAAACTGATGCGTTCAAATCTATCCAGAAAACTGGTTTTAAACAGTAAGTTCGGGAGTGTTGTTCTCTTTGGGTATAAATCCGAAAATTATCAAATTAGTGTCATTAGAACCGGTTACGAGTCTAGTTTCATAAATTTTTGGCCTTGTGTTGATTGCTCATGTATACTAAGAGAACCATTAATTTCTTTAAAGTGCTGCAGAAAACAACCTGTTTAGATATAATTAATTGTAGATAATTATTTTGATAACCAAATCAAGTAAAACCAATTGGGTTTGAAACTTAGGATATATTAGTTGATATCTGGAGGGTTTTGGAATTTTTTGAACAGCGTGGGGTGGGTTTCGTAATTTTTAAAGTTAGCGAATAAATTGTGAAAACATGTTTAAAACTCTGTTTTATCTTAAAGTTACTTTTAATTAAGTTTCGATTTGAACCCATGTCTTGGGTAATTTTAGACCTTGAAGAACATGAGCTTAGGCAATATTTAAGGGTAACGGTGAGTTGGGTTGAGCTATGTTAGTGCACTTTAGTGTGGGGTACTTAGTTTATTATTATCTTTAGTATTTTTAAATTAGTAGTGACGTGTAGTCTTCATACTTGGTTTAGGGCACTAGTTGGACTTTTATACTCTATTCGAGGATTACATTATTTCGTTTCCAGGTGAGTAGTTTCATGCTACATATTGTTATAAATGTACCCCTACCCTGAACTGTTGGAAAATTAAATTGTTGTTTCAGGACTAAACTGTTTTGATAAATTATTATATTATCAATGGAATCAAATTATTTCTGAAACATGTGTGAACTTGGCATACTGTAAACTATTTTTTTGGTCTCATGTTTATAATGATGAACTATCATGTTTTGCGAAATTGATGTGTATTGATTATTGGGACCATTTGTGTATTTAGTCCAGGGAAATTATTCCACTGTGTGTGGTGACTCTGGCCACTAGGGAACAGATCCGGGTTGGGCCGTGATGACTCTAGTGCTCAACAATTGTAAGGAAAAGACCTAGGTTAAGCTAGGTGACCTTCAATCGGATCGTCTTAAAGAAAAGGCCCAGGTTGCCACCCTGAGGATGACTCTTAGTTCGGTATTGGATCCAACGGGCTTATAGCCTTAAGAACTGTGTGGCATGTTACTTGTTATTTCTTGGTACCTAGAAAATTATTGGTGTTTATGTTATAATCTGTTTTCGGTGGAAAAGGTCATTTATCATGTTCTTGAGAGACATGAGTATTTTAACTGTTGAACTGTAGAACCTTTTTTTTTTTAAATAGATTATCTTTATAAAAACTGTATGCCAATCTAGTTTCTGTGATATATGTCTTATTTTGGAATTGAACCCTGTTTTCAAAACTGTATATATTATCCATGTTGCTACTCACTGAGCTATCAACTGACTTAGTTGTTTATCATTTCCAGTTGTTAGAAGGACTTAGAGTGGACTCATGGTGTAGCGGGGACTCAATTGCATGGACCTCTAGGACATTCATTTATTTTGTTTTAGCTTGTTATGTCGGGTTTTGTGCATACATTGTGGTTAGATTTTTATTTAGAATTATTTTATTTTGTAGGCGATTTCTGTTCCATTTAGTATATATTTTTGGAAGTTGGTTGTGGGTGGTTTTACCATTATACTTGTGACATGCAGTGGATTGGGTTTTGATTTATTTATTCCTGGGCTATCGTCACATTTATTCTTTGTGATTTCGGGTTCATGTTTAAGCTTATGTGTGCCTTGGGCTGAGTCCCTATGGGCCACGACTGGTCATGCCCGGATTTGGGGTGTGACAGGGCCAATTCTAGGGTGTCTCATAGATTTCAATGGCAACCAAATTAAAATCAGCATTATGAGAAGCAAGAAATGGAAGTGACAGTTAGTAAGAGGAGAAATACCATGGAAAGACCAAACTAATGCCTCAGCAATTTTGATTTCTTTTGATGGGACCCACGTTTTGAGGGAAGGGTCGTATTAATTGACAGAGTGAATGTTACAGTAAAATTCACTGACGCAACTAAGATATTGTTGACCTGAAAACCGAAGAACACGATCACCTCCCAAAGCATCAAACATAGGACTTAGGAATAGACTCAAACGTGTCTGGTTGGACATCTCTCTCAAGGTGGACAGTTCTAGAGTCCCTAAAAAAAATTTCTTTCTCGTTGGACTGGAATTTTTTAGTATTATAAGATGGACGAGAAACAGTAGCCTTTCTCCAGTTGGAAGATTCAGCCATGACTTAAACACTAAAAGACAAGGAGAATCACACTAACAAGAGTAACACAGATCCAAGGACAACCCGAAATTCAAAGACCGAAACCACCCACCAATGGCATAATAATAAATCCCCAAACAAAACCAAAAAAACCCAAATCAACCCCAAGTGCAAACAATGAGGAACCACCACCATTAGTAACCAATAAGAAGAAACAAAAAATTAATCAATTAACAATAGGACATAATCTTATAGATTGATCAAAATAAAGTCTAAAAACCTAGAAGAAAATTGAAAATAAGATAAAATAAAATGAAATAAAAATTGTAAAAAAAAATTAAAACCTAGCAGCCCTAGATGAAACCTAGTAGTGCAACGAAAATCAAAGGATAAAGTAGAAAACTAAGATGAAAAAAAAACCCTAGATGGTGGAGAGAGATAAGAAACATGAGAATAACATTAAAAGAAAATCAAAATAAAGTAGAAAAAATAGAAGATCATTACCAATGAGCGATGAAAATCACTTAATGTGGCTACTCCAAATCGAGGAGAGAACACACGAAGAGAGCAAAAGGGGTGAAATTTCCCTAGTAGGAGAGAGCACGAAGTGGTTTTGGGGAAAAGTGAAACTGAAAGGACGATCGACAGGCTTTAAAACTGCACAGACTGCTCGAGCAACCACTTCATCGCTCAAGCAAACTTACTAAGACGCCTGGCCATCACTCGAGACCAGACTCCACTGCTCAAGTGCATAAAAGACTCTCTCAGAAGTTCAAACACTCTGCAAAAAAACTAGATGATGCCATTCACCGCTCGAGTGCAAGAAACATGGCTCAAGCAGTGTCAAAACTCAAGGAATGTTCTCAAAGTCTTGAAACACAACCCCTAAACAAACTATCACCTGAAACTGAAATATATGAGTACCATTACAATAATGTGAGACTAAGATGAGATAATCCACACATCATGAAACCTTCAAACTTGCAAGATAGATAATTATGAACGTGAGATCATCAGAAAGCGAGGTAAGAATGTATAAATGGACATAGGTAGCACATGAATGCAAAGCTCAAAGAAGAACATGATAGCTCACAAAGATAGTGTGTGTGTGTGCGCGCGCGCAGTCCTTGAATGTCCACATTTGCTAAAGTTAATCCTAATTGTGATCGGATGGCTAGACCTCCGGCAAAAGAATCTGTACGAAACTGAGAAAAGTCAAACCACTAGAGATCAAGGGATATTTGTTGAGTAAACGCTCCCCCTCAGTCAATAAATGATTTGATTTGATTTGATTTTTCTTTATTTCTTTTCCTCACTCACTGACGGCTTTCACACTTAAGAGTATGAAACCTAGCTAGAGATGCATGGATAGAATAAAGATAGCCTGGTTGTTGACTCTGAGGTAGCATTCTCCTCATGCCTTGACTACAATTAACTAAGGGGAAAGTTGTGGAAGTGCAAAAAGATGGTAGGTGGTTAAGAGATTCAATATCACCCAAGATATGCTAGTATAGGTCAATTTCTCTAGAAATGTACAAGACACAATGCTAAAAGTCCATAGCGAAATTTGATTACTTGTGCGGATACCCCTGCAATTAATTAACTTAAGGATGTATACAGAATATGATCATGAAATCAATGAGCATGTACATTTAAAATGAGTTATAAGCAAACACATATGAAACCTTGCATGCAGCATGAGAGAAGCTCTATTAAATCTATTGCAAAGAAGACACGTATCAGTGACAATGAGATTATAACATCCAAAGACACAGAATACCAATCAACATCCACTCATGCAACAAGTCACACTTTAGTCAATGAGCACTACTCTCAATGTCTTTCTAATGAACTCAAACCTAAGAAGATCAAGGGGTTTTGTGAAAATGTCAGCTCTTTGATGCTCAATGGATACATGTTCAAGAACAACAAGGCTCTCATTAACTAACTCTCGAATAAAATGGTGACAAATGTCAATATGTTTAGTGCAAGAGAGTTAGACTGGATTCCGAGAAATATTGATTGCACTAGTGTTGTCATAGAAAATAGTAAGTGTGTACTGGTCTATCGAATAGTCATGAAGCATTTACTTCATCCAAATCATTTGAGCACAATAACTCCATACAGCAAAGTACTCTGCGTCGGTGGTTGAAAGAGAGATGGCATTTTACTTTTTGCTATGCCATGTAACCAAGTTATTTCCAAGGTAAAAACAACCTCTAGATGTACTTTTGTGATCATCAACACACCCTACCCAATTGGCATCAGAATAGCCAGTAATATTGGCCGTGGAGTCAGAAGAGAACCAAATCCATCCCATGCCCCAAAGTCCCACTCACATACTTGACAATACGCTTAACGACTAGAAGATGAGACTCTTTTGGACAAGCTTAATAACGGGGCACAAACACCAACATTAAAGGCAATATCAGGCCGACTGGCGATGAGATACAAAAGCCTCCCTATCATACTCCTATAGAGGGTAGGATCAATGTTAGTGACAAAGGGATCTTTAGAAAATAAAGGCTCGTGCTAATGGAGGTCCGTGAGTGTTTGGCGGACTCTTGACCGAACTTAGACACAAGGTTCTTAGCATACTTAGTTTGAGACACAAACATACCCAACGACAATTGCTTAATTTGTAGCCCTAAAAAGAATGACAATTCCCCATCATGCTCATTTCAAACTCATGTGTCATGCAATTCAAGAAATATTTAACAAGAGATTTAGATGTGAATCTAAACACAACATCATCAACATAAATCTGAGCAACAAAGATATGCGACTTAGTATATTTCACAAATAAGGTCTTATCCACACTACAGCTTTCAAAGTCATTGTCAAGAAGAAAGGTAGTTAGCCTATCATACCAAGCCGAGAGGCTTGTTTCAGCTTGTAAAGTGCCTTGTCTAACTTGTAGACATGATTTGGAAACTTAGGATTCTCGAAACCCTTTGGCTGCTCAACATAGGCTTCCTCCTTCAAGTACCCATTCAAAAATGCACTTTTCACATCCATTTGAAACAATTGAAAACCAAGAAAGAGTAATATACGAATAGATTCAAGACGTGCAACAGGAGCAAATGTCTCATCATAGTCAACACCCTCTACTTGCGTATAGCCTTAAGCAATTAACCTAGCTTTATTCCTAACCACCGTACATGTGACGAGAACACCCACTATCAAGAAACTATATGTGCGAGTCACGTGCTTTATATGCGGCGTGAACAACAAAACAAGACAAGTCATTCTTTTTCACCAACAGTTTTTTAGTCTTAATAGAAAAGGGACTATCATGATTCTTGGAAGATGTCTTAGCGTTGTAAACACCATTATGAACCATGGTATTCTGTCTTGACATGTAGGATTGTCTCCTAACCTATGAGGTATTAGAGTTTCTTCTATATTTTGGAGACACCCTACCAAACAACTCAAAACAATAAGGACGAATGTGGCCATACCTACCACAATGATAACAAATAAAAACAGGTTTTACCTTCCTTTCATTGATCATACCGCCTTTAGGTTGATAGAGAGACCTATCATCCTATTGCACCTTCAGTTTTCCCTTTCCTTGAGTCCTTTTGTCATGAGATGTGGAAGCATTCTCTTTTTGCTATATATCACACTATAGCCAATCCCACTTTTGTCAAAGCCCATTTGTTAAGACCCAATGATATCTTCCAGTGCCTTTGACCCCTTGTTCCAAAGTTCAATTGTAGCTCTAACACTCTTGAGTTCTTTGTTTTTCTGGCTAACCAGCTCTTCCAAGGCAGCTTAAGACATCTCGATAGGTTCAATCTTTCCTTCATAAGTAGCATAGATTTTTAATAGCTCATTCATCTCGGTCTCACAGGTCAAGAGTTTTGCACAAAGAGCTTGTCTATCATTTGATATTTTGATAGCATCATTCCTAGTTGCAGAAATGTCCTCCTTTAGTTTGACATTCTTACGTTTACATGCTTTGAGTTTGAAAGTGAGTTTGTCATTCAAAATTAATAAGTTTAGAGATTCTTTGTACAACTTTTCATATGTTTGTTGAAGCTCTTCACCTTCTATTTCATCATCATCATCATCATCTGTGACATTCTCAAATGACGGCCCATCTTCTTTTTGTTTCACTTCCTCCTTGTGAACATTTAGTCAAGCAACTAAAGCATTGAGGTGAACAGTGCTAGAATTGCATAAGAACAGCCCATGCATCTTTGGCATTCTCGCAATGAGAAATACATTGTCGCTCTCCTTCAGAAAGTGCTTCTCGAATAGTATTCAGAACTCGCTCACTACTCTCCATGTCAGCTTTTTCATTAGCACTCCACTTCTCAATCAGCTTGGCGACCTTTTGATTGGTAATAGGATCAATCACAATTGTGCACCAACCTTCAGGATCCCAAGCTCTAAGATACACCCTTATTCTATACTTCCAAAACAAATAGTTACTCCCATCAAAGGTAAGAGCACAATGCAGATTAGCTCCATGAGCAAACTCAACTAGCCTGGAAGTTGGTTAAGGGAAGCTAGAGTAGAATGCCATAAAAGTACCATCCCTATCTTCACCAAATTCAGCTTAATTAGCTTCTTGCTTTGACCCGCTTTCATCATCCCAAGTAACTATGTAAACTTTCTTTCTGTTCTTCTTGGAAGGACACTCGAGAGCAATATGCCCAAACCCTTGACATTCATAACACTTGACTCCCTATACTCTCATTATCTTCTTTTTTGGTTTTGGAACAACTTTTAGTCTATCATTACTCTTATCCTTAGAACTAGTGTCCTTGAAATTAGGCTTCTTTTTCTTTAATTTTTTTTTTTTTTTGAATTGTTTGGTAAACAAAGCTGTCATTTCAGACTCTAGATCAATTTCCACATCAGGATTCTTACCAAAAAGCCATCCTTTCTTTTTGTTTTTTCTTTGAAACCAGATGTGTCTCATAAGTTTGTTGGTTTTCAACCAACTGATCAAGCTTAAGGTTCTCAACATTCTGAACATTCTCTATAGCTATCACTTTTGATTGAAACCTATTGAGTAATGACCTTACAATTCTCCAACAACCCGAGATTCAGGGAATTTTCACTGCGTGTGAAACAAGAATTCACAATGTCACTAAGTTTAGCATAAAAATATCAAACGTCTCATCCTCACACATAAAAAGAGTTTCAAAAGTAGAGGAAAGGCGTTGAAGTTTTGATCATTTGACAAAAGTAGTACACTCGTGAATTATTTCAAGAATGTCCCAAGTCTCTTTTGCTACCTCACAAGTGCAAATATGTTGGAACTCTTTCGGAGTGATGGAGCAAAAGAGAGAATTATGTGTTTTCCTATTCCAACTAGAGTTTTGATAATCAATTATATCTCATTTATCAATTGGTTTGGGAATATCAACACCATCAATGGTCACCATAGGTTGACTCCATCCATAGATGACGGAATGCCAAACTTTCTCATCAATAGATTTTAAAATGCTCTCATATGAGCTCTCCAATATGAGTAGTTTGTTCCATCAAGTAAAGGAGATCTACGAGTCGAGTTACCTTCACAAATTGAATCCATTAACACAAATCACACTCATATAGCTTTTTTAAAACAAAGAACAAGTGACCCGCTCTGATATCAATTGAAAAACCTAAGTAATTCATTATTTGAAACAGATTTAATTACGGAAATTCCCAAACACACAAAACTAACAATCTAAATCATCTACCGCATATGAAAGTAATTTAGATTGTTGTTTCACAAATAATAAATGGACACAAAAGATTTTAACGCAGAAAAAGACCACAGTTAGAGAACCTCCATTTGTGATATAAAAAAAATACAGGCTAAAAGCCACTAATCAATCAACTATGAAGATAATGAAAATACACAAGAGTACTAACAAATAGCCAACATGCTCAAGAATTTCTTTTTGCCTGTTGTGTCTCTTTCAACTCACCTTCGTCTTGGAATTGATTAGCCCAGTGTTGAATCCACAACACCCAAGTCGAATCCACGACAATAAGCCGCTTTGAACTCCTTTAAAGCCTCCAAGCTCCAATCTTCGAAATCCATCGATCAAACGCTCTTGAAAAGTATAATCAAAACAACCCCCTTGATCCAACCAATCAAATTCATGTGATGTGACCAATCACACAAAAACATCAAGGGAAACAAAGGATAAGAACTCCAAAAGCAAACACAAACTCTCAAGTTTTAGATCTAGAAGTCCTAACCCTAAAATCTGTAACTTGCGCAGCTTTATATCAAGGTTGCGAAGATCGTTTGAGCGAAGGAATGATCACTCGAGCAGTGTGTTTTAGATGCGGAGACACCATAAGTGCCTTCGCTCGAGCGATGGAAAGTTCGCTCGAGTGAATAATGAGATCTCTCAATACTTTTGCAAGCATGTTTAAACTACTGAGAGATGAGCTTCTTCGCTCGAGCCACCAATTCTGCACTCGAGTGGTCCAAGTAAAAACAAAACACTAAAATACAATTGAAACATGTTTGTTCACAGAATTAAAAACACAAAGGGACCTAACAACAAGCATTTTCATGGTTGTTTTACGATTGGTCGCTCGATGGTCAATTTTCAAGCCTAAAATATTTAAAAATGGATTTTCTAATCTAATTCTCAAACGATGCATCCTTTGTATGTTCCATAAGTTTCTACAAGTTATATTGGTCACTCCTAAGGTGTTTGTGCTAGTTCTCTTGCACATTCATGACTGTTTAAAATTTAGTCCCTTTATTGGCCATTTTTCAAGCTTAAGTAAGGAAACTAAAGCATTTTTTAGGCTAATTCAGAAATGGTGCTTCTCGTGCATGTGTCATAACTTTCTACAAGTTATATTGGTCCCTCCTAAATTGTTTATGTCAGTTCTCATACACATTCATGGTTGTTTGACAATATAGCCCTCCAACGAATTTTGTAAGATTAAGTATGGGAAAAAATATTTGTTTAGACTAATTCACAAATGGTGCATCTTGTGCTTGTGTCATAAGTTCTTACAAGTTACATTGGTCTCTCCCAAGGTGTTTGTGTCAATTCCCGTTCACATTCGTGGCTGTTTGACAATATATCCCTCTAACGGACTTTTTTCAAGACTAAGTATGGGAAAAAAAATTAATTTTAAGGCTGATTCGCAAATGGTGCATCCCATTCATTTGCCATAACTTCATAAAACTTGTATTGGTCCCTCCCAAGTGTTTTTTTTTTTTTTTTTGTTCTTGTACAAATTTGTCGTTTTGTGATAATTTAGCCTTCCGACGGCCTTTTTTGAAGCTTAAGTATGGAGAAAAAAGCATTTTTATAGTCTAATTCATAATTTTTACATCCCATGCATGTGCCACAAGTTTCTACAACTTATTTGGTCCCTCCCAAGGTGTTTGTATTGGTTCCTGGCCACATTTGTGACTATTTAATAATTTAGCAATCCAAGTTTTTAATCGCAATTACTAAAAAAAGCATTTATTTCTCTAATACACAAACAATGCATCCCGTGCATGTTCTACAACATCCTATGAGTAACAATGGTTCTTCCTGAGGTGTTTCTGCCAAATCACGAGCACTTTCATGGTTGTTTAATGATTTACCCTCCGATGGCCTTCTTTCAAGCCTAAGTATATAAAAATCAATTTTCTAATCTAATTCACAAACGGTGAATTCCGTGCATGTTTCGTAAATTTTTAAAAGTTATATTGGTCACTCTTGTGGTGTTTGTGCTAGTTCTGATGTACATCCGTGACTATTCGAAAAATTTTCCCTTCATTGGCCATTTTTAAGCCTAAGTATGTGGAAAAAGTATTTTTTATTCTAATTCACAAACGGTGCATCATGTGCATGTGTTGTAAGTTCCTACAAGTTACATTGGTATCTCCTAAGGTTTTTGTGTTAGTTCTCATGCACATTCGTGGCTGTTTGATAATATACCCCTCCAACAAACTTTTTCCAAGATTATGGAAAAAAGGAAAGAAAGTATTTTTTAGGCTAATTCACAAATGGTACATCCCATTCATGTGCCATAAGTTCTTAAAAGTTATATTGGTCCCTCGTAATGTGTTTGTGTTGATTCTCATGCACATTCCTAGCTGTGTTATAATTTAGGGCTTCCATGGCCTTTTTTGAGGCTTAAGTTTGGAGAAAAAGCATTCCTAAGTTTTTACAACTTATATTAGCCTCTTATGAAGTGTTTAATCAGTCCTGTGCACATTTGCAGTTTGCTAACAATTTAGTCATATGACGATTTTTGTTTTTTCAAACTAAAGTATGAAAAAAAAAATCTCTTTTTTTTTTTTTTTTTGGTCTAATACAAAAACAGTGCATCCCTTGCATGTGTCGTAAGTGCCTAACAATTACAATGGTCCATCACAAACTGGTTGTTCTTGTTTTTAGGTACTTACATGGTAGTTTAGCTATTTAGCCCTCCAAAAGCCTTTTTTTTTAACTACTTCCCCAATTGGGTGTCGCATGCAGGTTCCATTACTTCCTAATTCTTCAAACATATATTCTTTTATAAAAAAATGTTATATTAAAGTTAATATACTTTACTACAAAGCATGTCCACTTGGGGATGAATTCCCCCCACTCCCAAAGTGTCCAATGAATAAAAGTTGACCACACTTGCCACTATCTCTTCTTGCTTCTTCCACCCTCTTCATGCTCCTCTATTTTATTGTTTTGCATTTATATTTGTTCTTTCTGTGTCTCTATTTGCATCTCAAGGTGCTTCACATAATCATTTGTTTCAGTAGATATGGTAGAAGTTCTAATAAAGGATGAAGGTCTCAAGGCAAGTCCGTTCATGTAGCTAGACCTTGGCTTTAGGACTTTATCGACAGCTCGTCTACAGTTAAAGTGATTGATTAAGGCTATGATAGGTGATCAGCTTGTGTTTGTATCATTTTTTCCGATCAAATATTAACAAATTAAATAATTATTAGTAAATTAAATAAGATTATAGCAAATACTATACCAAACTTTTTTTTAATATAAATTACACTATATACTTGCATATTTGGCTTGAGCTGCAAACAAGATCCATTCATATGTTTCCTTATTATAGTGAGTTTTCTTGTAAAACTTTGGTAGCTCAGATAGCTGCCCCTTGTTGGCTCGTGTCTAATTTGATAGACCAAATAATCAATAAACAAAGCCAAGAATCTAATGAAGCTCATAAAGTCAAAGGAACGCATTGCTTTTTCTACTCTAACAGGGATTGACGTAGAACCACACCTATGTTTTGTCTTCATCTTTTCTCTGTTCAAGATGTTGACTATTGATTGATTCTCTAAGGAAGAATCAGCAATATAACAATGAAATGTATCATTAGTAAGACAAATTTAATGCTTGACAATAAAGTAACATACAATAATGTTAGCGTAGGTTAAACTAAGGGTGTGCACGGGTCAGTTCGGCTCAGGTATACCCTTAGCCCATCATCCAAACAGACGCCATCGGTTCGGTAAAGCAACCATCTGTCATCGACCGACTCATGTTTCGAACTCGACCAAATTAAAGACCTCAATTTAGTGGTCGGTTCGGTCGATTCTGAACACCCAGTAGAGAAAGAGATGGAAAAAAAATATGAAAAATGTAATTGGAATTTCATAATAAGAAAAAAACCTTGAACTTATATATTTATATTTAAATATATAGACACAACTAAGAAAGCAAAAACAAAGAGAAAGTGGCGGAAAATATAGGAGAGGAAATTTCCATCACCATCACCTTCACTCATCACTCATTAGTGTCGTTGTCGCCACTCAGAGAAGCCACCACCATTAATCATTGTCGCCATCGCCACATCAGAGATGGAAGGAAAAGAAAGAGAAACGATGTAAGAGAGAGTGAGATATAAGTATGTGTTTAAATTTCAAAGCGAGAGAAAAATAGAAGAAAAATGAAGAGACTAAATCTGAGAATAAAAAGAGACAGTGTCTCTTCATTTTTCAAAGTTATTACAGTTTATGGAAAATGGGACTTTGAATATATATATAAAGAGAGAAAGAGAGATATAAGAAAATCAACAAACTTAGAAGAGAGAGAGAGAGAGAGAGAGAGAGAGAGAGAGAGAGAGAGAAGTGTAAATGGTTCTGGCTAATAACACACCTAGAATGAAGAGATATATATATATATATAGAGAGAGAGAGAGAGAGAATATTACCATGAGAAGTCAGATGAAGTAGAATAGTTTGTGTGTGATAGAGACAGACTGTGAAGTGATAAGACCAAGGCAATAAAAAATTAATATACATCAATATTTATTCGGTCGGATCAGATTTTTGTGGGTGTGAATTGCTTATATCCATTTCTGACTGTGAAATCATGAAATTGAATAGCAGATAGTCGCAGTCGACCGTGTTGATTGTCGAAATCATCCATAAGAGCTTGGGTTGGCTCGGGTCGACCGGCTTGGGCAGGTTAGTGGGTTACAAGTACATCCCTAATGGCAACCAATATTGGATAAGCTAAATCAAAGTTGGCTTCGTGGAAGAGAAGATTATTGTCGTTTAAGGTTATTTCAGTTATGAAATGGTGTGAAAATGCACTAAGTTCAAATATTACTATACTTAGGCTAATCTAGAAGAATATTTCCCTACCTAAAGTGCAATTGTGTTCTTGGTTATCATGGAAAGGAAGGGAAGGAAGGGTTAAAACTTTGGAGTTTTTACATAGGATTGGTGTGCTTAGTAACAATAGTAACTCACTTTGATTGTTTTGCAAGGCTGAGGTTCAATCACTTGACCATGTACTATTATGTCATTTCACTTGGAATGTTCGGATTGATATTATCAGGTGGTGGGGAGTTGAATGGGTTTCACCAGGATCTGTGAAATACTTACTGTAACATTAGGGAAGAGATAAATTTAAAGAGTTGGAATTGAAGATTTGGAGACCTCTTCTGTTATCAATTCTTTGGTCTGTTTCAAAGCTAAGGAATGATTGTATCTTCAATAAACATATTCAAAATGGGATTATATTTGTTGAGTTGATTAAGACAAGAGTTGCCTTGTAGGTAAAAGATCATTTCCCAGGTATTTTTTATTTGGTTCATTTAGTGTTCCACTTGTTATTAATAAGAGTTATCCACTTGGTCGGATCGACACCCTTCGATGGTTGGTTTCTTGTGTACTTCTGCCCTTTAACCTCATTCAACTCCATAAATTGTTTGTGCAGGTTATAGGTATAACCACTCAATCTCCGACCAAATTTTGTGTTCACTGTCTTTTCGATATCAACAAGGTCTCCTTGTAAATCAAACTGATCCTGCAAAAAAATAGATAAGTCATAAATATTTCCTAAAATAATAATAAAATGTAAGATAAATAACTAAGAGATTGTAACTTAATATAAAGATGAGTAAAATGTCCTATAATAGAATAGACAGTGAACTTACATTCCAGCGTTGAAACATCACCTCCTTAACTGAGGCATCAACATACTTCCACCTATGAACACTTGGATCTGGTAAACGTGTTCGCACCTCTACTTCAATCTTTGAAGTCTATTTTGAGGCATACGTTCCTACTGGTGCATGAGATTCTAGAGGGATAGGCAAATCAAGCTTTCCATCTCTATCAACAAAGCCTTGAACCTCTTTCCGTCGAGTTGGGCCACAAACACACTTAGTAGTTGATGTTGTGAAACCATAATATTGAATTAGTTAGTATTTAGATCTCAATTCAATGTAAATAGCTTTACAATGTTATTTACACCTATTTATCTTGCCTGTGAGATCTTGATTGGGAAGGTTCAGTTATATGCTAATTTTTTGCCTTTTGATCTGGATTATTTTGATATAATATTGGGAATGGATTGGCTAAGTAAATACCACACGACTATTGATTATACGTCCAGGCAAGTTATTTTTCGACCTCCAGGACAATTCGAATTTATTTTTATGGGACATGGGGTAATTCCTCCACCTTACTTGATCTCAGCTATGAAAGCATGTAAGTTATTACAAAAGGGTGTTAGGGGTATTTGTGTAGTATTTTGAATGGACAACCAATGGATGTGTGTGTTGATTATATTCCAATTGTTCGTGAATTCTCGGATGTCTTTCCAGAAGAGTTTCCAAGGGAGCTAGTGGACTGTGAAATTGAATTTGCAATTGATATAGTGTCGGGAACTCAACCCATTTCAAAAACTCCTTATAGAATGTCATTGGCTGAAATGAAAGAATTGAAGGTACAGTTGCAAGACTTGCTTAATAAAGGGTTCATAAACTCGAGTACCTCTCCTTGGGGCGCACCAGTTCTTTTTGTAAAGAAGAAAGATGGGGCACTTCGATTATGTGTTGACTACCGGGAGCTCAATAAAGTAACGGTAAAGAAAAAGTATCCCTTGCCTAGAATCGATGATTTATTTGATCAACTGCGAGGTGCGCAAGTCTTTTAGAAAATAGATTTGAGATCCGAGTATCATCAATTAAAGGTAAAAGTCGAGGACATTGAGAAGACTGCTTTTTGAACTAGATACAACCATTATGAATTTTTAGTTATGCCATTCGAGGTTACTAATGCACTGGCAACCATCATGGATTTGATGAACCGTGTTTTTAAACCATACTTGGATGAATTTGTGGTTGTGTTCATTGATGACATACTCATTTATTCGAATAGTATTGAAGCTCATGAAAACCATTTACGATTAATTCTTCAAACACAGAGAGAGAAGAAACTATATGCAAAACTAAACAAATGTGAGTTTTGGTTACATAAAGTGGTGTTTTTGGGACATGTAATTAATAAGAAGGGTGTTTCTGTTGATCCACACAAGATAGAAGTCATTGTGAATTGGCCAACTCCTACGAATGTGATAGAGGTGCGTAGCTTCTTGGGTTTAGCAAGACACTACCAGAGATTTGTTAAAGACTTTTCCAAAATTGCAGTACCTCTTACCCAATTGACCCAAAAGGGTGTTCCATTTGAGTGGACAGAACAAAGAGAATCTGCCTTCCAGGAATTGAAGACAAGGTCAACTACAACACCAGTTCTTGCTTTACCGACCAGTACAGAGGGGTTCGTGATTTGCAATGACGCCTCTTACAAAAGATTGAGATGTGTACTTATGTAGAATGGAAGGGTCATTACACACCCTTCTCGTCAACTCAAGTCGCATGAAAAGAATTATCCCACATATGACTTGGAACTAGCTGTAGTGGTATTTTCTTTGAAGATATGGCGACATTATTTGTATGGTACAACATGTGAGGTCTACACTGACCATAAAAGTCTAAAGTACTTCTTTACCCAAAAGAAGTTAAATATGTGATAGAGACGGTGATTAGAACTTATCAAAGATTATGACTTGCAAATCCACTACCACCCCGACAAAACTAATATAGTTACAGATGCTCTTAGGAGAAAAGTTATGGGGAATTTGGCGAGTTTGCTCACAGGGCAAAAAGAGTTGCTACTTGACTTGGAAAGCATGGACATGGAAATTGTATTACGTGATCAAGGCGTAGTGTTAGCGGCAATGTCAGTACAATTGGTAATAATTGAAGAAATCAAACAAAGGCAAATGGAAGATGACTTCTGGAAGCAAATTTGTGATGAAATGGAAACAAGGCCAAGGCCTGGGTTCACCCTTGAAAATTCAGTGTTGAAAATTAAAGATAAGTTGTGTGTCCCAAATGTTCCAGAAATTAAATGGAGGATTATGGAGGGAGCACATGAGTCTAAATTTGCATTGCACCCCAGTAATACCAAAATGTACCAAGATTTGAAGCAAAATTTTTGGTGGCCAAGTATGAAGAAGGAAATTGTTGACTTTGTTTTGAAATGTTTACAATGTCAACAAGTGAAGGCATAACACCAAAGACCAGCGGGTTTACTTCAACCTCTCCCAATCCTAGAGTGGAAGTGGGAACATATAACGATGGATTTTATTGTTGGCCTACCCCGAACACCCCGAGGTATGAATTTTGGCCTATGAAAACCCAATATAATGCGGATAAACTTGTTACTGTGTGTATGAAAGAAATTGTCCGATTACATGGTGTTCCAGTTTCAATTGTATCCAATAGAGATACGAAATTTGTCTCCAGATTTTGGCAGAGTTTATAGGATGCTATGGGAACAGAGTTGAAATTTAGTACGACATTCCACGTCCAAACTGATGGCCAATCAGAGAGAACAATACAAACATTTGAGGATATGCTTCGGATATGTGTCTTGGACTTCCAGGGAAGTTGGAAAACTTATCTGCCATTGGCAGAGTTCGCATACAACAATAGTTTCCACTCGAGCATAGGAATGGCACCATATGAAACTTTGTACGGGAGGAAATGTCGCTCTCTAGTGTGTTGGACCAAAGTCAACGATAGACCATTGTTTTGGCCTGAACTTGTGCAATTGATGATGGAGAAAATTAAAATCATTCAACAAAGGTTGAAAACCGCCCAAAGTAGGCAAAAGAGTTATGCGGATCATCGACGAAAGGATTTGGAATTTGAGGTTGGTAATTATGTTTTTGTTGAAGTCACCCCGATGAAAGGACAAACAAGATTTGGCAAGAAAGGAAAATTAGCACCCCGATATGTAGGTTCGTTTCGAATTCTAGAAAGAGTGGGTCCAGTGGCTTATTGTGTTGCTCTTCCACCGAGTATGGAGAAAATACATAACGTATTTCATGTGTCAATGTTACAGGGTTATCTCCAAGATCTGTCCCATGTCATAGACTATCGTCAGATTGCTTTGGATGATAACTTGATCTATGAAGAGAAATCAATTCAAACTTTGGATCGACAAGTGAAACAACTACAAAACAAGACAATTCCAATGGTGAAAGTTGAGCAGGAACACTACGTGAAAGAAGCCACTTAGGAGAGAGAAGAGGAAATGAAACAACGATATTTGGAGTTATTTGCAACTTGAGATAAAATAAGTTTTAGGGACCACACTTTTTAAAGTGAGGAAGAGTGTAATAAACCAACTCTTTCATATGCTTCATATGCTTTAATTTCCTCATTCTATGCGGGATTATATGTGTGCTTATGTGTTTGATGTGAAATTCCAGGTTTGATGTGAAATTCCATGTTTTAATGTGTGAATTACATGTTTATAAATTTGTATCTGTCGATTATAAGAAAATCTGTTGAAATTACGACCTTTGGACTGCAAATTGAAAGCCTTAGAGGCGCGATAAACCGAAATTGACTTTACAGTTATGATTAGCATGATTTTTAGAACACAATATGAAGTTTTGTAAAAATTTGATTCGTAATGAATTAATTAGATTTATTTAAGCTAAACTCTTAAGTAAGCTTAAACTTAGGCTTAATGAACTAAGCCTCGTAGATATAATGTATATACATAAGCCTTAGGAGACTTAGACTCATCAAACCATGAAAAAATATCCCCTGGAGAGAGAGAGAGAGAGAGAGAGAAGAAGAGAAAAGAGAGAGAAGAAGAGTATTCAACCTAAGCTTGGAGATTGGAAGAAATTGAAAGAGTAACTCAAAGATTGGTTCAAGGTAAGTGTTAATCAACTCAAAGACTTGAAATATCTCTTCAATTGCTTGGAGTTAAGACCTAAGATGAAGCTTTTACACTCATAAAAGTTTGGGTTTCGAGTTATGATCTTGGTTGAACATATCTCATGAAATTGAACATGGAAGCTTAGGATTTGGTTAAGTGAAGGGTAGATTATTCTATTTTGGGCTTATGTTGTGAGGAATTGTTTCCAAATCTTGCCTCTTTGCATGCTTTGAGCTCATGAATATATGTATATATATGAAAAGATGAAGAAAATGAAGGAATCATCAACTTAAAGGAAGTTTGATCTAATTGAGCTTGTGTTTCATGCTTAATATGTTCATATATCATGGTTATGAAGTGAATTTGCTTGAATTGAGCCTTAGAAATACATTTGGAAAGCTTGAATTTGTTGGATCTTCGAACTGCTCAAACAGAGCCCAGAACCGCACATGCAGGGCTCACAGCCGCACGTGTGGAAAACAGGGGAAACAAGTCAAGCATTTTGAAATAAAAGCATGTGTGGCCCACACGTGCGGCACACCTTTCCGCACGTGCGGTGAGGGTCTTCCGCATGTACGGGAAACAAAGAAAAAATCAACATCTTTTTGTACATCTTTTCGACCCTTTGAATTTGTTAATGTATATGTTTAAGCCCTCCAAAATGCTTAAAAATAAATAGAAAATGAACGAAATAGAGAAATAATTAAAGAGAAGAAGCTAAGAAATGATGAATTGCTGATCAAGTTGTGTGTGTGACATGTGTAGGTCACTCGTCGGAAGGGACCATTGCACAACAAAATCACTGTGAGTAATAATAGTGTAACGATATGTTATTATTTATGTATTTTGATTATGATTTATGTATTTTGGATTGAGAATGACATACTCTATATAATTGTGTTTTGATTGAAATGATTGAGCATTGGATTACAATGGTATATGAAATGGACCCAAGGTCGTTTTGTTTCTGTTATGTATGATAGGCCCAAGGCCGTTATGTCTAATATGGATTGTTTACGACTCATGGCCCTAAGGCTGAGGGAGATGGAGACATGCCGATGTTCCATCTACCCTATAATGTTTAGAACAACTGTTAATATGTTGGGCCTAAGGCCGTTCAGTATTATGTTGGGCCCAAGGTCGTTCCGTATTATGTTGGGCCCAAAGCCGTTCCGTCTTATATTGGGCCCAAGGCCGTTCTGTCTTATGTGGGCCCGAGGCCATTCTAGAATATTATTATGGATAAGACATGTATACGTTGTATATTTATACTTCAAGACATATGCTCGTTCTTATGAACCTTCCTACATTATTATTACTCACTAAGCCTTGCTCATTCCGTATTTATATATATTTATGTAGGTGATTAGCTCCGAGGCCAGCCCTAGGTCAACTTCAGGAACTTTTGATGGACCTGTTTTGTTAAGCCTCCAAAGTTGGAGGATTTTGTCTTTTTTTTTTTTTTTTTTTTTTTTTTTTTGAGGAGTTCCTTTGATGCCATATTTTTGTTAAGTCTTTGGCGGCTTTTATTGAACAGTTGGTCAATATGTAATTTTTGGGCTTTTAACTCTTTTTATATAGCTACATGACTTGGACTTGTATTTATATGAACTGTGTATGTGAACTCTCTATATGTGACTTGATGCTTAAAATCCTAGCATATAAGCACTGCTCAATGGATGTCTTGTTATTTTATTTGCTTCTGCTCAGGCCCCGTTATTGTAAACTCTTGGTAATTTTGTCTGAGGCCATAACTAATCAAGAGGTTACTGGCCGGTCATGATCCAAACTTTTGGGGGCGGGTTTGGGTCGTGACAGAGATAGTAGGTGGTACCACTCTTGGATTTTAGGCCGCACATGGTATAACAATATTGGATGTTGGTAAGGGTCATCCTAGTGTTATGTCGGCAGCATAGCTCGATAATTCCATTAATGATTCAGAATGTGTTTATGGCTAATTGCATGGGGTTCAGATGATAAAAGTGCGTCATTTTCCGAAATAAGATGTTAAGAAGGAATGTGATTCCACTCTATATTGTGGATACTACGAGAAATGTAGTTATCCCAGGCATGATGGAGTTATTCTCACTCGCTAGATGTATTCGAATATCAGCTGGGATGTTGAATTCTTAGCGAAAGTTTTTTATTTTGGTAGGGGTATCAACTCTCCATCTATGCATACCTATGATGTGTTCTTGGAGTTCTTGATGGTTATATTCAGCCTAGGGTTTGGAAAATTTTGGGAGTCCTAAGTTATGGGACTGAAAGTTTGGAAAATCTTGAGTTTTACGGCTAAAACGTAGATTCAAATCTAGAATGTGAAAAAATAGAGGTAAATATGCAGGAAATTCGAACAAAACTAGAAAAATGAGGAATGGTAAAGATCAATGAAAAACAGGTTCAAGAAACTTGAAAACTGAAACTAAGGGTTCGGGGGGGCTTACAAATCGGTAATGGAGAAATGGACGCTAGATTTGAGTTGATTGGAGAAAAATGAAGCTTTTGATCGGAGCAAAAAATCATTTCGATCGCCCGAGACAATGAACAGAGTAATTGGAGTGGTGGAGATTCGAAGGTGCAAGAATGGAGGTTAAAGAGAGAAAGTCTGAGAAGAGAGAAAGTCAGGAATATGAAACGTGGAAAGATGAAGGGGTGGGATAGGAGTTTTGGTGAAAGAGATGGTGGCAAATGAAAACATTTTAAATTTCTTGGGAAACGTGTAATAGTTAACGTCGGCTGACATCAGGTCAAGTGATGTGTGTTAGTGAAAGGACGTGTTGGAAACCAATAAGGAGTTGACACGTCATTGGTGTAGGTATAACGGTTGGGGTTGTTTTGAGATGACAACTTTCGAATTTTGGAGTTCTTGAACTAGCGAGTCATGATCTCGGCTAGTAGTGTGATCTTAGTTGGCATGATGAACTAGGACAAGAAAAGGCATCTGGGTTCTATGTTTTTTGTAACTTCTTGTTTCTTGGAAGTTGGCGAGTCATGATCTCAGTCGGAGAAGCATCTCCCAACATGTTGTTTAGTCGACATGTTGGGAGGTTTGACAATATAGGTTTGATCACCTCAGTATAGCTGAGGTAAAACCTAGTGGGCAGTTGTGGGGATATAATTTTGGGTTGTCCACGTGGCCTAGGTTATTGGTTGAGATGCTATGTAGGTGGTTTAGGATTGCCAAGGTATGATGTGATCATACCGGAATCCGAGATATTCAAACAGATGACAAGACTCCTAGATGATATCACACTACTTGTTTGGGTAAGGTTAGACTCTTGTGAAAGTTGATCTTAATCTAAATTGGAAGAGTCCTATATAAGTGATATCCTGTAAAGGATAGAGTTCTATGAAGTAGAACTTCTAAGGAAAAGTGGGCACTGTTAGCTATATAAAGAGGGTACCCCCATGGGTTTAAGGTACGTTCTAAACTAGTGTGTTATTTTGAGTCGATATCTTTGAGAGATAGTTGATTGACTTGATCGTCGGAGTGCCTCCGGGTAGACAAACCACCAGTCTTGTGGTCTTCTTATGTACAGGTGTTGGACTTATTTATTCTTACGCGTGCTCTATGGTTTAGTTCCCACGATCTCGACGAAGAGATTCAATTTGATTATGAGGTTAAAATTCAACACCTATAGTTTTCATAACAACAATTAAACCAAACATGACTATCAATAAAACTGTAGAGAAATTAAAGAAACATACAAAAATCAATGATCAATAGCAATGGCATTGTTTTTTCGATCATGCTTCGTCCCTACACCTCCCAACCAGTCTTGGACGAGTTTCCTCCACTCCAATGAGAAAGCAGGCTAGGGACGGGTTTCCTCTCCTCATCCACTTGTATCTCTCTCGCCCTCAATTATATTTATTAAATATATTTATATATCAAATTAAATTTCTTACATAGAATAAAATATTACCCTTATAAACTCATTTTCACATTTTTATTTATCATTTTACATCTTTTAATCTCATCACTTACAAATTAATATATGTAACCATATCATCTTGCATTTTATTAATACCACCATTCAAAAGGTTATAAAATTAGCCAATCGTTGTCTAGCTCTTGCCTCGACCTTGCTAACTCGCCGATTTGTCCCACCCCCAATATGATTAAAGATAGAGGTAGGACACCACAATACTTGCCGCTTCCAACCCTGCCCCGTCCCCGTTGTCATCCCTAAGGATTAGGTATTATGTGTGAAAGCAATACCTTTTTCTTTTCATTCTATTTGTTTGATATGAGAGTTTTTTCTAACTTGCTTTCTTTTCTTCTCTTTTATTTTAGGAAGAAATTCAATACAGTGGGACAAATAAAAAAAATTACAAATATATATGGGGTACAAGTGATTTTGTGATGGGGTGCAAGTGAAAGGTTGTGGGGATGCAAATGTGACTTGCACTCCTCCATGTTTGTGTTAAAAAAGAAAAAAAAAATACTAGAGATTCCAAAAGTTTTACCAAAATTTCTATCAAATGTCTCATATGAGTGTGAGACCCACACTATGTGGATTCTAAATGGATCTTATACTCATATGAGACATTTGGTAAAAATTTTAGTAGAATTTTTAGGATTTCTGACATTATTCAAAAAAAAAAAAATTCTCCCACTAGGATGTATTCCCTTTTATTTTATTTTTTATCCAGAAATACTATAAATCATTTATTATTTTTTGTCATCTTATGCATGGTTGGTTGAATAAAAATTAATTTGCACATCATTATTAGTAAATTATTAAAAGCACTTTTAATCAAAAATATAATGGTTGAATTATCGACTACATTAACTATCCTAATATCCAAATATAGTAATCTTTATAAAAAAAAATAAAAAAATTATTAGAGCAATGCCAGAGAGAAAAAAAAAAAAAAATTACTCCATTCGTCCCAAAATAATGGTCCCTTTTGGGGAATCTAACTTTTTTTTGTAGTACAATTATTGCACTTTAAAAAAATTAATTTTTCAAAATTATCCTTTGATAGTTCATTTTTTTGGGGGAATATCAATGTTATAATTGTACTTTTTATATTGTTAATGAATTTAAAAGAAGGGCAAAATAAGAAATTTATTTTATTTTTGTACTTAATTTTTTGAAAATGGACTAATATTTTGGAACAATAAAAAATGAAATAAGGGACTAATATTTTGAAACGGAGGGAGTATCAAATGTACACGAGTTTAGGTCCCACTCACATGAACATGAGTGTGGGTCTCACATTGATGTGAGTGTTTGGTAAAGTTTTTGATAGAAAATTTGGAGTCTTTTGTATGATTGAATTTATTATTCATCATTAAACCTGCGATCTCTTTAATACTCTCCGGAATGATTTGGGTATATAAATTGTGTCAACACTAAAATTTGTCAATACAACACATTTTGGAAATAGAAGAAAAAACATAAGTAGATGGCTAATGAGAACCATAGAGATTTACTTTCATGCTGCATATTTGTGTTGGTAGCTATCATGCACATGTTGAACCATGGATGTGTTGAAGGCAAACATGTTGTAATCCAAGATTATTTAAACTTAAAACATAAAGGAACAATCAAGACCATAGAGGTCAATTTCAAACAAAAGCTCTTCCTTCTTCTTTCTCTCTCCCTCTCTTTTCTTTTTCTTTTTTTTTAGCTATAAATATTCAGAGATTTAGGGGATTAATTATTTATTTGTTTCTTTGATTTTATTTTTAATTTTTGACAGAGTGAAGATGGTGATGTGATTGACTGCGTCGACATTTACAAACAACCTGCATTTGATCATCCACTTATCAAGGATTTACAGGTTTTTTTTTTTTTTTTTGTCATATACTTTTCAACACATTTATATATATATATATAACTCTTATATAACTCTACATATTAGTTTTCCATTCTTAGACTTTTTCACAATTAATTGTTCGAATATCACATGTCAAAAATGGCTTGAACTCAATTCTCAACTTGGTAAATAATGTTTTTTTTTTTTTTTTTTTTGGCTATTATATTTAAGGATGTGGGAGATGCTCGAGGCATCAAGATAAGTGTCGGATTTTTTATGAACATACAATCGTTCCCTTTTTTTTGAATTAATTTTATTTTGGAAAGAACTAAAACTAATGAATTTGAAATAATGTAAAAATGAAAATATGTGGGCCAAAATGTGCAATAGAATTATTTCCCTCCGCTTCCTAATTTTTTATTCCACTGGAACAAGATGGAACCTAGCTCATCTCCAATTGGAATGAAAATGGATGACTCTCAACCCAAGCTTATTCAGAATTGGCATAAAAATGGAGAGTGCCCACAAGGAACAATCCCCATTAGAAGGACTCAAAATCATGACCTTCATCGAACTTTTCCATCTCACTGGCAAGGAGGACAACATTACTACCCCTTTGGGCAACCACTAGGTGATCATGAGGTACAATTTGAACTTAATCTAAACTTAATGCCTATCTGACGTTTACTCAAAATTTTGTGCATTAATTTATCTTTTGTTTCATTTTAGTATGCCTTTGTTTCTGAAAAAAGTGGTAGTACCTACCATGGAGCGCACGCGTCATTTAATGTGTGGAATCCTAAGACAGAGGCTAATGAATTTAGTTTATCTCAAATGTGGGTTATGTCTGACATAAAAAGCAGGAATACTATTGAAGCTGGATGGACGGTAAGTGTTAGCTTGTTTGTGAGGCCTTAATATTTTGATATATTATCAATGACCTATTGTATGTTGAGTCACTACATATATAGTTATGGCATCCTTAAGCAGACAAGTTGGTGCATGTTTTTAGGTTTATCCCGGAAGGTATCATGACAATCAGACAAGGTTCTTTATATATTGGACAGTAAGTTTCCTTAATTTTCTAATCCTCTATTGATTATTTAAAACTTATGATATTAATCACAACATATAAAATTTTTTAACCCATATTTCATTCTCATGTTGGTAGTGATGGCATATTAATTCGACCTTACTTTACGTTCATGTGGCAAACAGGGAGATAACTATCAAAGCACTGGATGTTATGATCTTAGTTGCCCCGGTTTTGTACAGACAAATCATAAGTTTGCCATTGGTTCCACCATAAAACCAGTTTCCACCTACAAGGGAAAGACGTTCGACATATCTATACTGATATACAAGGTATATATATGTATATTTATATATGCTACAATCTATTTAACTAACAACTTGTAAACCTTAAATACGACTCAAATCATTTTCTTCGAAACACTAGAAGAACATGCGGTTTTCTTTTAGTTTTGGATTTTTATTTTTATTTTTTTGTTAACTTAGGGTGGTGAAATGGATTTAGAAATACTCTCTCGTTTAAACAGAACTGTCTCCCTTCATCTCTTCTATCTCACCCTTTTTATATTGCTCCCCATTGACCCTCTCAGGGCCCACTACCCTCTCCCTGGGCTTTGACCTCGTTCTTGGGCCTTTTACACAGCCAACGGGTTACACGGCTCTCATAGCCCTTCAACTCGATTGTACTCGACTATGGCCCTCCACTAGACCTAGCTTGGGCTGACTTATATGCGGCCAGCTGATGGGCCTGGCATGGGCCGACTTGTACTTGACCAATTCATGAAGCTCAAGACCATATTTATTCGGCCACCACACTTAGTATCAGTCCCACTAGATCAACTAATTTCGAAGATCAATCCACCATCCACGGGTGAGGGGGCCAGCCAAGACAAAACTCTATATGGACTAGTCCCCAAAAAATTATTTGCACTTATAGGAGATTTTGAACCTAACACTTTGGAAGAAACACACCCTAGTCCTAAGCTTTGACCACCAGGTCAACTCCTTGACTTTTTTTGAACAATTTATACCTACTGTTTATGTAGTTTGCCTTGTGTCAATTTTAGTCATGATTATTACAATAATTTTATCCTTGAATTTTTTGCATTATGTCAATTTGGTCTAATTGATTATGTCCCTTTAAAAATTAAATTGAAATCTAGGAACAAAATAGTTCAGTCAATCTTCTCATTATGATTGAGTGGTTGGCGTTCAATTGGAAATAGTCTATTTCCTTTTGAATGAACCATTTGTTGTTGATTTATGTCCAATTTCTAATACGTGTTATCAATTGGACTAAAATGACATTACACGATCAAATTGACACAAGATAAATTACAAAAATCATAGGTATAATTTTTCCAGCCCTTTACAAAAAATTATATGGTACATTACATTTTTTACACTAAAATTTTCATCTAATTTCATTTTAGTACCTCATCTTTTAATTTAAACAATTAATGTTCAAACTTTAACTTATGTTTCAATGTGGTCCTCTTGGCACTTACAATTTCAAATTTATATGAAAAATGCTCACATCAGCACATTTTACGAACATTAAAAGAAAAAATCCATATGACAATTTAAATGTTCAACAATGATAGAGACCCCCTTTTCCCATCACCCCCTTTCACCCCCTCTCACTCTCATTGGTTGCTTTTTCTTTTTCTTTTTTTTTTTTTCCTGCACATCCAATCACCCCCTGACACATGTCAAAGGGGGTGAGGGGGTGCCCCTTTTGAGGGGGTCTAAAGTATTATTCTTTAAATGTTAATCCATAAACTTTCACTCAAATTCTACTTTGGTTCTGAATTTTTAACTTAAATCAAATTTCAAATGAAGGAGTAATAGGAGGATCCCATTGAAACACATGTTGAAATCAGAAGATTTAATTGTTACAATTAGAAAATGTGAGATAAAAGTGAAATTTGGCTGAAAGTTCAAGGTTGAAAAATATAGTTTACCAAAAAAATATATGAAAAATAAACAAAAGGGGGTGCAAAGATCTATACCATCTTCAAGAATATATAATTTTTTTGATGAATTATGGTGTCGCTCAAGGTCAAAAATTCATTGTCATACATTTCGAGCAACGAGAGCAATTTTGTTGTTTCTTTGTAGTGCTTAATTTAAAATATTCAAAACTAATTTTTCATAATGAAATAAGTCCATCCAAAGTAGCTGATTTTCCAATATTAATGAAAAATGTATTAGGACAACAACACTGGAAATTGGTGGCTTCAGCTGCAAGATGTGGTATTAGGTTACTGGCCTGTTTCCATCTTCACAGGCTTAGCTGACAGCTCTACGATAGTGGCATGGGGAGGAGAGATCATCAACTTAAGATCAGCACAACATCACACAACCACTCAAATGGGGAGCGGCCATTTTCCCTTCGAAGGATATGGAAAATCAAGTTTTTTCTATAATCTTAAAGTCATTGACAACTCAAACACTCAGCAAGATCCAACTTCCCTTCAACCATACGTTACAGATTCTGCATGCTATGATTTACATGTTGAGGAAAACAAAAATACTGATCTCGGAACTTATTTTTACTATGGGGGTCCCGGATATTCTGCACAATGCCCATGATGATCAGCAAATTGATGTATTAAAGAAGAAAAAACATTCATTGATTTAAAGTTTATATGTTAAATAAATTTTGTTTTCATTTTGTTTTCCCTTTAGTTTGGTAGCTAATTTGATACTACGTATATTTCCGACAAAGGGCGGGTCGGACTGATCCACACTTCTAATGGGTTTGCTTGTCTTGAAGCCCATAGGATGTGCTTGCAAAAAGGTCCAAAGGGGGTGATAATCTCCCGGCGGACCCTCCGACAATCAAGTTAGAATATTATAGATTGATTGAATAGAGAGAGAAGAAGGGAACGAAGAACTTAACCTTTTATGCGTATTGGAAAATTCCTTACACTACAGGATATTACACTTTTGGCAACCAAATTTGGCGACTAAAAAAAATTTAGTCGCCAAAAGTTGTGGAATTGGCGACCAAACATTATATTAGTTGGCAAAAGTACAAGATTTAGCTACTATTTTTTTTTAGTCAGGCTATATTGATTATTGCCAACTAAAAAAAAATGTAGTCACTAAAAATGTCACATTTGGCGACAAAAACAATTTTTAGTCGCTAAATATGCCACAATTGGCGACAAAACAAAAATTTTAGTCGCTGTATAGTTAGTTTTAGCTACCAAAATTATTTAGTCGCCGAATGAAAAACAAAAAAATTATTTTCATCTTTGGCGACCAAAGGTTTGGTAGCCAATAATTTATAGCGACCAACTAATATTTTAGTCACTGTATAGTTGACTACTAAAATTATTTAGTCGCCGAATAAAAAACAAAATTTTAATTTTTTTTAGCTTTGGTGACCAACAGTTTGGTTGCAAAAAATGTATTTTCAGCGACTAAAAATTATTTTAGTCGCTATATAGTTAGTTTTGGCTACTAAAATTATTTAGTCGCCGAATGACAAACAAAAAATTTATTTTCATCTTTGGCGACCAAAGGTTTGGTAGCCAATAATTTATTTTCAACGACCAACTAATATTTTAGTCACTATATAGTTGACTACTAAAATTATTTAGTCGCCAAATGAAAAACATAAATTTAATTTTTTATCTTTGGTGACCAACAGTTTGGTCACAAAAGATGTATTTTCAACGACTAAAAATTATTTTAGTCGCTGTATAGTTAGTTTTGGCTACTAAAATTATTTAGTTGCCGAATGAAAAATAAAAAATTTATTTTCATCATTGGCGACCAAAGGTTTGGTAGCCAATAATTTATTTTCAGCAACCAACTAATATTTTAGTCGCTGTATAGTTAGTTTTGGCTACTAAAATTATTTAGTCGTCGAATGAAAAACAAAATTTTAATTTTTTATCTTTGGCGACCAACAGTTTGGTCGCAAAAAATGTGTTTTCAGCGACTAAAAATTATTTTAGTCGCTGTATAGTTAGTTTTGGCTACGAAAATTATTTAGTCGCCAAATGAAAAACAAAAAATTTATTTTTATCTTTGGCGACCAAAGGTTTGGTAGCCAATAATTTATTTTCAGCGACCAACTAAAAATTTAGTCACTATATAGTTAGTTTTGGCTACTAAAATTATTTAATCGCCGAATGAAATAAAAAAAATTAATTTTTATCTTTGGGACCAACAAGGTTGGTCGCCAAACATTTATAGCTCAACGACTAAAAGAAAATTTTATTCGCTGAAGAACTAAAATATTTGGGGGACATATTTCAAATTTGAAATGGATTTATAAAATTAATTAGCAACTAAAATGTTTAGTCGCGAATTGGAGCGATTTATATATTTTGTTTCCAAACCAAAGCCTAAACAAACCTGTGCCTCTCTCTCTTATCAACGTCTCTCTCCATCTCCATCTCTGTTGCTCCTCTCCCCTCCATCTCTCACCACCGCTCCACTAGCCATGGAATAGCTCTCCTCCGCCGAATAACTACCATAATTTTACTCAAAATCTTTGGTGACTACCGAATTTAGTAGCCAAATATTGATCTTCAGTGACCAAAAAACATTTGGTCGTTGTATACTAATTTTTGCCGACTAAAGAAATTTAGTTGCCAAAAAACTAACATAAATATAGCTTATAATCTTTCACGATCAAAAAATTAGTCGCTAAAGATATATTTTTAGTGACTAAACATATTTACTCTCCAAAGATACATAGTTTAGAATTTAAAAGAAAATCTAGTCGCCAAAGATAGCCACTTTAGCTACGAAAGAAAAATGAGTCAGCAAAGGTACAATCATCAGTTACCAAATATAGTTTAGTCGGTATTTCTCTTAACTCACAAGCCTTGTGGGAGCTCTAATATCTCAATCCTAATTTCCTAATTTTTTTATTAAAAAAAAAAAAAACCTCAGCACTTATTGACGTCCCCTAAGACTTTGTGACTTCTCCTATATACACCCTTTTCAACTTCTTCCATACCTATTTAATTATTTTAGAAATAATAATTATCCATTAATTTATGGATTTCAAATGGAAAGATAAATATTTCATAATCTCTCCATTCTAATTTCTCTCATCAATTTCCAAAAGAAATTATTAAAACTTGCCTTTCTTTTCTCTTCTTCAAAAAATCAGATAATATTTTTCATTAGAATTGTGGGTATCTATCTATATCTTATATATTATATTATAACATAACCAAAAATAAATATCTATCAAAGTGATAGAAAATTTTAAATTACTTAATAGGACAAATTAATCAATTTTCAAGTATTATTTAAAGAATAATCTGATTAGTCATCCCAACTCCTACACTTCATAGGCACTAGCGAAGGAGTTGACGGATTAGGCAGGGCAAGGTCTAAATTGTTGGGAGGTAATATCCTACCACTCCATAAATTTATATATTTTTTATTTTATTTTCCCCTTTATGATTCGCTTTCTCTGTTGTTGGTTTGGTTTTGGTTTTGGTTTCGGTTTCGGTTTTAGTGAGATTTATATGTTTGTTTACAGGTTTACATGGTAGATGTGGGGATATATTTTATGAGTACCAACACGTGACAAGGTGATGCCGACGTGTCAGCCGAGGTGCCACGTGTCCTGGTTGTTGTGCCGAGGTGATCTCGGCTAGGCCGAGGTTTCCTCTGAAGATATCGGAATCCGAGATAAACGGATAAGGGACAAGAGTCCTAGAATGAAGGAAGACTACAGGATGGATAAGGATAACACTCTTAGGGAGTCTATCCTTGTCTCTTGTAGAGTCCAAAGTAAGTACTGAATGGGAGTCCATA
Source organism: Camellia japonica (assembly GCA_030407325.1). Classification (NCBI taxonomy): domain Eukaryota; kingdom Viridiplantae; phylum Streptophyta; class Magnoliopsida; order Ericales; family Theaceae; genus Camellia; species Camellia japonica. Next base: position 52,037,529 of record JAPPVO010000059.1, on the reverse strand, counting down.
GAAGTCAGGTTTCTAGTGGGACTGGGATTAAGTTAACTATAAAAGAAGAGGCACCCCCGTGGGTCTAAGGTATGCAATTTATGCTTTGAGCAGGGAATTTAGCACTTGATTATCTTTGAGAGATATACTGACTTGATCGTCGGAGTGCCCCCGGGTGGAAGAACCACCGCCGGAATCTTCTCTTTCTGTTGCAGGTTAGCCAGGTGTCATCTATTCTGCCAGTTCTCCCCAGCTAATCACTGAGTTGGCAGTGTGATCGGAAATTTACTCACACAATTTGGCGCCGTCTGTGGGAAAGATAGGAGAATAGATGGCCAGCAACGGACAGAAGGAAAAAATTGGGGACGACGCTCCTGCTGGGAGTGGGAGACCTATTGACTTGGATGTCATAGGAGACGAATACAATGCAGAAACTCGTGACCAGAATCACGGAGTAAAGGACGTCGGCCAGACTAGCGACGCACCAAAGAAGCCAAATCAAAGTGGCAATTACAACGAAGACAACCTCCAGGTATGAAAGGATAGATGCCTGCGGAGGGACGAAAAGATGAAGGAGATGGCAAACAAATTGGCAGACCTGCAGTCGGTTGTCAATTTCATGATGCAAAATAATGTCATGCAGCCGCCGTTCCCGCTGCAGGACACGCCGATTCCAGCAGCCAATGCCCAGAATGGAGGGCAGAGAACAATCCCCATAGCCCCTCAGTACAACGGGAGCGAAAGACACTCTCACCGACCTTCCAGGGAGGTCGGACGAAGGGAGCCAAGAAGAGAAGAATCACGGAGGACGCATCACACAAAGGAAGCAGACCCCAAGGGACATCGGCATGTTCAGGGGCAGGTGCTGTGCTTCGACACAATTCATGGAGAGGGGTCAAAGAGGACTCACCACGAGGCTGAAAGTAGTGCCCAAAAAGACTGAAAGTAGGAGATAGCCGAGCTCCTGGGAGGACAAAAGAAGACTTGAGAGATTACCTCAAAAGGAAAGCAACAGAATGCCGAAGCCGAGGTAAATTCCCCAGATAAGCCGAGGACACCATTCTCGGTGGAATTGGACAAGTTTGAGGCGCCGAAGAGATTCAGTATGCCGAGGTTTGAAATATATGACGGGAAGTCAGACCCCAACTTCCACATCGGATTATATCTGAACTCAATGGCACTGTATAATGGGAATGAGCCGTTGCTTTGCAAAGTGTTCCCCTCATCCTTCAGGGAGATTGCATCAGACTGGTGCCACAAACTACCGAAGGTGAGCGTGAAGACATGGGAAGGCCTGGCCGAGATGTTCGTGGCCAGGTTCGTGACAAACAAGCTGCAGCCATTGAGGGTGGATGCACTGATGGCTTTGAAGATCAGTAAGGATGAAGGCCTTAGGGCCTACGCAAAAAGGTACTACGAGGTATTCAACCGAATACCAGAATGTAATCAAGAAGTGGCGGTCGTGTCATTCAAGAACGGCCTGAAAGACAACTGTCCACTACGAAAGTCTTTGGCAAAAACTTTGCCGAAAAGCATGGAAGAGCTCATGGGGACTAGAGAGGTTAAGCAAAAGAAAGGAAACGGCTCGCCGAAGCGAGGCCGAGGTAACAACGGATCGAACAAACATGAAACAGAACCGAGAGCTGCTCAGGCGGTGACGACTGTGTTCCGGGCCCCAATTCACAAAGTCCTGGAACAAATTCGGAACCAACCCTATTTTAGGGCACAGCAAGGGCACCAAGGGAATTCATGGGAAGGAACGTCGGCAGGCGCTGTGCCTACCACAATGAAGAGGGACACACAACTCAGGGTTGCAGAGCCCTGAAGGCACACTTGGAGGACTGGTAAGGCAAGGCCATCTGAGAGATCTGGTCGATGAGGCCAGAACAAGAGAAGAACAGGCAAGATTGCCTCAAGCACCAGCAGCCCCACCTCCCCCAGTACAGTAACCTCAGGCAGGAGGACCTCGGGTAGTCAATGTGATTCACTCGAAGGTCAACGAGAATGAAATCAGAGGGGAGACCCAGAAGGTAAAAACACCTACAACATGTCTATCAAGTCGGGGAGAAAAGACATCGGAGCAGAAGGATGCCAGGGACCAATGATAACTTTACTAAAGCCGACCTAGAGATGGTCCAGCATCATAACGATGCCTTGGTAGTATCCCTCCAGGTTGGGGAGTGCCAAGTGAAACGCATCCTGATTGACCAAGGCCGTTCTTGTGACATCATGTACGTTCGATGTTACAAGAAGCTCGGCTTTACCCAGACGACATGGAACAATCCAATGGCCCAATGGTTGGGTTCAATGGAACGCCGACATGGCCAATGGGGCAGTGAGTGAACTTGGAGGTGCAGGCTGGCACCAGGAAGATCAAGACAAAATTCACCGTCATTGACAACACCTCCCCCTTATAACATATCTTGGGAAGGCCATGGTTGCATGCAATGGTGGCGGCGTTCCCTCAACATTGCATCAACTATTGCGATCCCAAAAGAACATGGGATAGAGGAAGTCAGGGGCAATCAGCTGCAGGCGAAGAATTGCTCCATGGCAGCAATGAAATCAACCTGCCAGCATACGGAGCCAAAAAAAAGGCAGAAATTGAAGATGAGGACGTGGAAAGTCCTGGAAGACATCGGCAAAGAGCCAGCCGAGAAGAGCGAAGAGGCACTGAAGAAAGTCCTCATCCAGGAGGGGGGATGAAGAACGCTTCTGTCTTCTCGGTCAGGCCTTAGCCGAAGAAGAGGAAAAAGAGTTGGAGGGCCTTTTTTTTGCGAGCAAATATTGAGGTGTTTGCTTGGACACTGTAGACGTCCCCGAACGCCACGGGAGGGAGGGTTAAGTCCCGTTCTGTTCATATTGGGGTCACTACAGTTCAAGGACTCAAATGTCACGGTTCTTAATCTTTGAACCTAAGAGTCCAAATCCGGGCAAATCGTTTTGAAAACAGATTTTTTGAAAGAAATGCCAAACATGGACTGCTCGCCAGATACAGAGTCGCCACCTAAATATTTTAAAATGGGAAAATTTAGGAAACCCTGACTCGGTGCCAAAGGCCACGTGTCCGTCATCACCAAAGTTGCCTCGGCTTGGGAACTTGGGTACGATTTGGGAAGGTCACTTCGTGAGCACCCCCGCTCGCCCGATCAAAGATCGGCCTCTACTAACCATGATATCTAGTTTTGAAAACATGTGAGTTTCTTATTCCGGTTATTAGCCTAGGTTACTATGTGATGCTCGCAGCAAACAATAAGTATAGACTGGGTCGCCTGAATTGGAACAAAAACATTTCATGTTTGTTTGTTTGAAATGGTTGATGGTGCTACCCGCAGGAGGCTAAGACGCGGATTGCCACCCTCAGGTGGGCTTAGAAACATGATTTGCCACCATCTAGTGGGCTTAAAACCAACATTTGATGAATTGTTCCAATCCAAGTACTCAGCCTCCACCCACAGGCATTCAAGGCAGTTATATCACATAAGCATATAGCCTCATGGTAAGCATGCTATTCATGGCAACACCTCACACGCATGCAAGGATGCTAAAGCATAAACTCACCGAGTACTCCAAGCCAAAAAACAGAAAGAAACTAATAGAAATCAATGCATGATCCTAAATATACAGAAATGCCTAATGCAACGCATGCAATAATGCAAACTATAGCATAGGCTCGGCTATTCTAAACATGGCATATGGAATGCTACAACTAACACGTATTCAATTTGGAATTGAAATACAAATGCAGTTTGTATGATGCGCCGAGCCCGGTGCGTGCGAAACAGATGAATGATGCAAACATGATGTCATACTGTGTATGCTAATTAAAATATGCCCTATATCTAACCATCGTAAGCAGGTAAATAAAAGGGAAGAAAGACGTGGGGGTTGGAAGACATACATCACACACACCATACACTTATTACAGTTTTGCCCTCGCGCAGAGGGATCCGAATAAATAATACAGTCCGACATAAAAGAATAATACAAGTCCGAATATTATATATTCCTAATTAATTAACAAATTAACTAAGAAAGCTTTAAACAGGCATGCAAGCCAGGGGCTGGTGCCTCGCTTATGATGAATGAGTGATGCCGGATTGCCTTTGCGTAGAAATCCACTGGGATGCTCAATTTAGCCTCTGTTTGCAATTGTTCTCGAAATGCGCGCCAGACTCTGAAAAGTTGCTGATTCCTTATTTTGCTGCAACAGAGAGCAGGAAAAGGGCATAGCAATGTATTTCACAAATATATGCATGCCTCGATTCTCGTGCCACTAATCACGCATATCGATGCATGATGGCCGAGGAATCGGATTGCACAACTCAATATAGGGTGCAATGCAGATGAATGCTACAACAAAACCTAACTCCATCATGGATAGTCCGGAGCGTCGGTGACCTGGGAATTGAGACCCGTTCCGTCACTCAGAGTACGGAACGCGTCTCGTTCCCGTTGGGGCCGGGCTAACTCCTATCCCGAACACGATGCAATATGCATGATATGCATGAAATGCAGCTAATATGCAATCCTAACATGCTCAATGCTATGGAAATGAAATGCCTCGAAATGCGTGCGCGCGGGCGCGCAAACCGAGGCGATGATCCTAAGGCATGAAATGGCACACGCAATGCAAGTGGACTTACACTAACACGAGTGGACCTCAGCCACACTCACATAAGAGGCCGTCGGATAAAAAAGAAGTGCCTCGTTATGCGTGCCCACGGGCGCGCAGACCGAGGCGATGTATACAGAATTCAAAATGACATGGAAATGATATGTAATGAGGCTAAAATGAGATGTCTCGAAGTGCGTGCCTACGGGCACGCAAACCGAGAAAATGGCATACGGAATGCAATGATGCGAAAATAGCATGCAGAATACAGAATGGACTTATACCAACATGAGAGGACCTCAGCCACTCTCATACGGGAGGCCATCGGATAAAAAAGGAGTGCCTCGAAATGCGTGCCCACGGGCGCGCAAACCGAGACAATGCATTAAAGCATGAAACGACATACGAAATGCGAAATGGACTTATACTAACATGAGGGGGGCCTCAGCCACACTCACATGAGAGGCCGTCGGATGAAAATGGGGTGCCTCGAAATGCGTGCCCACGGGCGCGCAAACCGAGGCAATGGCCCTAAGGCATGAAATGGCATGGGATATGATATGCAAGCATGAAAATGAATTTCAACGCTTACAAATGATACAAAACAGCCCTGAAAGGCGGGAAAATGATACCGAATGCACGGAATGGTCCCGAAATGCGATAATAAGCACCCGGAATGGCCTATAGCCACACTAAACATGCATGATTGGTACATGAAATTCAAAACAGTAGCAAGGCAGCCCCAAAATAGCATTATTCACAGTACAAAACATGGCGAAATAATGAGCATAGATAGGACAACAATAGCATGCAAAAATACGAGCCAAGAGAGGGGTATTGAAGCAAGTGGTGTATGCGATGCTCAAACTGAAAAGTACCTTCTACAACATTGATGAGGGACTAAAAATATGCACTTTACAGTAGATGAAATCCCCCAAATCAGTATGCAAACATGGTAAAAATGCTATGCAAGAATGAGGATATATAAGGCTATAACATGAGGTACCCCAAAAATTGATCAAACCAACAAAGACCCTCAATGAGATGTGACAAGAAGATCAAAATATGAATATTTTCAGTACTGATAATGGCCGAAATCAGAAGCTAGATAAGCTTAAAAAGGCATGCAAAGTGGGGTCAAAGAGAGATATAAAGGCAAGTATAACATGGAGACCCCAAACAAAGTTTATCCCTTCTACAATATTGTAGAGGGGAACAAAATAAGCTCACTCAAAGTTCATGGCATGTTCCAAAACAGACTGCATGTAAGTCAAACAAACCATGCAAGTTTACGGTAAATTGAAGGAATTGTGAAGCAAGTGCATGATAGAGTGGCCAAACAGGGTTGAGCCCTTATTCAATGTTGAAGAGGGGCTCAAAATAGGCCCACTCACAGTTTACCTCATGCTCGAAAACAGATCACTCATAAGCTAAATTTCATGCAAAAACAAGAGCAAAACATGGATTCAAAGCAAGTGGCACATGGGCATGAAACAAGGTTTATCCCTTCTTCAATGTTGAAGAGGGGCTCCAAAATAAGCACAATTAGTTCATGAGATGCTCCAATTCAGATCACACATAGGCCAAATATTCAATGCAAAATAAAGGCATATAAGAGGATATTGAAAGAAGTGTAAGATGGAGGGCTCAAACAGAGTTGAGCCCTTAAACAAACCTCAAGAATAGCTCAAATAAAACCACTTTCAGTATTGGTCGGAGCTCAAACAGTGAGCAAGTAAGGTTAAGAAATGAGGCAAGAAAGTGGTGTAAAGAGGGGATTTGAGACTTTACCCTTGAAGACAAGTCTTTCTTTGCTTCTTGACTTGAGTTTGTTGCTTCTTAACCACTGAAAAACCTTCCTTTGCTGCTGAAATGGAAGTGGTGAAGGTAGTGCTTTGTGTGTTGATGAACAAATGAGACCAAAACTTGAGAGTTTGAGAGAGATAGAGAGAGATTGCTTGAGCCAATTTTTCTAGGTCTTGAGGGAGAGGGAGGGAGTGTATGCATGCAAGAATTGTGTGTCAAAAGTGTATGCAAGTGTGTAGCCTTAAGGGAACAAGTTCCCTTGCAAACAAAAATAATCCCCCTAATCAGATCTTTTGGGGGGATACGCTATACAGCTGTGAAACACACTTCCCAAGGAGCATGGCCGGCTAGCCACCTTTATTGGAGGTGGCCGGCCGGCCACCCCCCCTAGCCGGCCGGCCAAGGGCAAAAATGGAAAGTTAGAATTGCTGGCCGAGCTCTATATATTAGTGTCCTCCATGCCTCCTCTTTAAGGCCCTGTGGTTGGAGATTGGCAACTCTGAACCAGGAGAAACAACAATTCACCTTTCAAAGAGGGTCAAAATGAAAATAAAGAATTACTGGCCGCCCATGGTTTTTTAGTGTCCTCCCATGTGTGTACAACACGAATATGTGGTTTTGGCTCGAGAAGAAAAAGGCCCTAGGGTGGTCAACATTAGCCCGGAAGTGAGAAAAACGGGCGCCCGGGGGCGCCGGAAGAGCATAACAGGTTGCTTGGACAATTGCTAGCCTCCCACCCTCCAGTGATCTTCCTGATGATAAAAACAGAGGTACCTGCCAAAAATGAACAAAAAAAACCGATGCAAACGAATGCTCGGGGGCCAAACCGCGAGGTTCGGGGCCCGAAAACCGGCTGTAAGCACCGAAAGTGTGCATTCGGCCACGAAGTGGGTATCTAAGACCCCAGTGTGGCCTCGTTATGATGAAACAGAGGTACCTGCCAAGAATGAACAAAAACCGATGCAAAACGAATGCTCGGGGGCCAAACCGCGAGGTTCGGGCCCGAAAACCGGCTGTAAGCACCGAAAGTGGCATTCGGCCACGAAGTGGGTATCTAAGACCCCAGTGTGCCTCGTTATGATGTAAATGAGATGCATGCAAAAAACCGGAGAATCGGAGACGGTTGGGCGGTGTCCCGAACCGAGGCACACGGCCTGACGGCTCCGAAAAACCGGGAACCGGGCTCCGAAATGGGCAAAATGGCCTACGGCCACGAAACGTAGCCCACGGCCCACTGAGAGATGATCTGCTAGACCTCTCCCTCCCTGCAGGAAAGAAAACAGAAAAAACCGAGTCCGGTTCGCAAACCGAGGCAAGGCACAAAAGAGAGTTCGGAAGTCCGGAGGCAGGGCGCACATACGCCGCGACTCTGAGACTTCTGAACGAGCACAATATGCAACATCACCGAGCGCTCAATCGGTGACGTCTGAGTCTTAAGGTCGGTCAAATGGGGTGTCTACAGACACCTTATGACATGCCTGGCATCAACCCTGAGGTCACTTGCCACAAACTGAATGTTGATAGGTCGGCCAAACCTGTAATTCAACGAGCCAGAAGACCAACATTGACGCACGTCGAAGCGGTAGAAGAAAAAGTAGACAGACTTCTGGAGGCTAGGGCCATCAGAGAAGTTCACTACCCGACATGGCTGTCCAATACAGTGGTGGTAAAGAAGAAGAACGGTAAATGGAGGGTCTGTGTAGATTTTACCAGTTTAAACAGGGCCTATCCCAAAGACAGGTTCGCTCTACCCAAGATTGACCAGCTGGTGGATGCTACTTCAGGGCATGGAAGGATGAGCTTCCTGGATGCCTACAGGGGGTATCATCAGATAGCTATGGACCAGCAGCAGATGAAGAAGACTACATTTATCACTCCAAAGGGCTATACTGCTACAGAGTGATGCCCTTTGGATTGAAAAAATGCAGGAGCCACCTACCAAAGATTGGTAACCAAGATGTTCAAGCACCTGATCGGCGAACAGTAAAAGTCTACATTGACGACATGGTCGTTAAGTCCAAGGAGCCTGAGGGTCATCTCGCCGATCTAAAAGCAGTCTTCGAAATCCTTAAAACATATCGGCTCCGACTCAATGCATCAAGTGTGCATTTGGAGTTGGATCTGGTAAGTTTCTAGGATACCTGGTGACCAGGAGGGGCATTGAGGCCAGCCCAGATCAGATCAAGGGCATCCTAGAGCTGAAAAGCCCGATGTCGGCAAAACAGGTGCAGATGCTAACTGGAAAGGCCACAGCCCTAAACAGGTTTATAAGCAGAAGCTCAGACAAGTGCAAACCTTTCTTCAAATTAGTGAGGAAGGCCATAGACTTTCTTTGGATAGAGGAGTGCGAAGAAGGATTAGCCAATCTGAAGAAGTACCTGACCACAGCTCCAGTTCTTTCGAATCCAGAACCTGAGGAGGAGTTGTTCCTATACTTAGTAGTTTCAGAACATGCGACTAGTGCAGTACTAATCCGAGAAGAAAAAGGGGAGCAAAAGGCTGTGTACTATGTAAGTAAAACCCTAGCCGACGCAGAAACAAGGTATCTACCCTTAGAGAAATTGGCACTGGCTCTAGTAATGGCTTCAAAGAAGTTGAACCATTACTTCCAGGCCCATAAAATTGTGGTACTAACAGAGCATCCATTAAAGCCCCTATTGCAATAAGGAGACCAAACAGGAAGAATAGCCAGATGGGCAGTCGCCCTAGGCCAGTATGATCTGGAGTACAGGCCCAGAACTGCAATCAAAGGCCAGGTTTTGGCCGACTTCGTGGCTGAGTTCACGCCGGAGTCCATCCAACATCGGGCTCCGTTGAGCGAAGACAGACAATGTCCAAACAAGCAAGCAGAAGCCCAGCCAAAAGCTAAAGAACAAAGGAAAGAGGAGAAACCCAGACCCTGCAGCATTTACATCGGCGACTCCTTCCAACTGTTCGTTGATGGGAGTTCAAACCGACAAGGAGCAGGGGCAGGAGTAGTACTGATATCTCCATATGGAGAAATATTAGAACAGTCCATTCGATTGGGGTTCAAGGCCTCAAACAATGAAGCAGAATATGAAGCATTGGTTGCAAGACTGAAGCTAGCAGCAGCAGTACAAGCAGATGAGGTAATAGTTTTTTGTGATTCACAATTGATAGTTAACCAGACAACGGGCGAGTTTGCAACCCGAGATGAAAGAATGTCGGCATACGCAAAGGAGGTCATCAGACTGGCAGCCTTATTCCAAAACTACAGACTGTTTCAAGTCAGCCGAGATGATAACAACCATACCGATGCATTGGCCAACCTAGCTAGTGCAATACAGCCAGGAAAAGCAAGGACAATAATGATTGAATATTTGTCGGGCCCGAGCATTGAACCAGTAGTCGCAGAACGTGAAGTAATGTGCGTAGACATGGGACCAAGCTGGATAGACGTAATTGTTGCGTTCCTAAAAGAAGGAAAGCTGCCAGATGACCACAATGAGGCACACAAGATCAGATTGAAGTCAGCAAGATTCAGTCTGACAGCAGAAGGAAATCTCTACAGAAGGTCCTTCACTGGACCCCTCTTAAGGTGCGTACACCCTCTGCAAGTTGAAGATTTCTTATATGAAATTCATGAGGGAATTTGTGGAAGCCACACTGGGGGCAGATCGCTAGCTCACAGGGCCATTACCCAGGGGTATTGGTGGCCCTACATGCAAAAAGATGCAGAAGCCTACGTAAAGAAGTGTGAACAATGCCAAAGGTTTGCACCTTTGATTCACCAGCCAGCTGCTGACCTAAACCCTGTATCCAGCCCTTGGCCATTTGCCCAATGGGGGATGGATCTCGTTGGGCAATTGCCCCAAGCAACTGGGCAAAGGAAGTACCTGCTGGTAGCAACAGATTACTTCACAAAGTGGATAGAAGCAGAACCTCTTGCCAAGATCCGAGATGTGGATGTCAAGAACTTTATATGGAGAAACATCATCACCAGATTTGGGATTCCAAGAGCAATTGTTGCAGACAATGGAACACAATTTGACAGTAAGCTTATCAAAAACTTCTGTGCAAAGTTTAAGATCAAAAACTACTTTTCAACCCCAAGTTTTCCACAAAGCAATGGACAAGCAGAAGCATCCAACAAAGTAATTCTGGATGGGATAAAGAAGAGGCTGCAGGCAGCAAAAGGGAAGTGGGTAGACGAATTGCCCAACGTACTCTGAGCATATCGGACTACGCCGAAAAGATCAACAGGGGAATCCCCCTTTGCCATGGCTTATGGCACAGAAGCAGTCATTCCATTGGAGGTCGGCATCCCAAGGAGCAGAACCCAGGGAGTTGAGAACGGGACTAACGATGTACTCTTAGCCCGAGATCTGGATCTCCTAGAAGAAAGAAGAGAGAAAGCTGCAATACAACTTGCAGCATATCAGCAACAGCTTGCTAGAGCTTATAACAAGAAGGTTCATCTAAGAGAATTTCAAGTCGGCGACCTAGTCTTGAGAAAAGTCGTCGGCAACAAGAAGGATCCCAGGGAAGGCAACTTGGCCCAAACTGGGAAGGACCCTACAGAGTCACTTCGGTATTGGGCAATGGGCATATCGGCTTGAAGATAATGAGGGCAAAGCATTGCTAAGACCCTGGAACACTTGTAATTTGAATTTTTCTATCATTAGATGTTGTTTGATTTTTTGCCGATGTTATCAATAAAATCTTAGCAGAATTCTTTAACTTATGAAACTATGCATAGTAATGTTCTTGTCATAATGAGAACCCAAGTGGAACTTAGGTTCACATTGGGGGCAGAGAGAAGACAAAAACGCTTAAACGCTTAATGCTTGTTGAAATTTGTAGCAATTTACAAGTTGAAGTTAAGCCGAGATAATTGTTTATCTTCACTTGTTGAAATTTGTAACAATTTACAAGTTGAAGTTAAGCCGAGATATTTGTTTATCTTTACTTGTTGAAATTTGTAGCAATTTATAAGTTGAAGTTAAACCGAAGTAATGCTTAACGCTTGTTGAAATTTGTAGCAATTTACAAGTTGAAGTTAAGCCGAGATATTTGTTTATCTTTACTTGTTGAAATTTGTAGCAATTTACAAGTTGAAGTTAAACCGAAGTAATGCTTAATGCTTGTTGAAATTTGTAGCAATTTACAAGTTGAAGTTAAGCCGAGATATTTGTTTATCTTTACTTGTTGAAATTTGTAGCAATTTACAAGTTGAAGTTAAACCGAAATAATGCTTAACGCTTGTTGAAATTTGTAGCAATTTACAAGCTGAAGTTAAGCCGAGATATTTGTTTATCTTCACTTGTTGAAATTTGTAGCAATTTACAAGTTGAAGTTAAACCGAGAAGAAGTTCAAACACTTGTTGAAACTCGAGACAATTTTACCAGTTGAAGACTAAGGTTAAAAACTTGTTGAAATTTGAGAAAAAGTTTTACAAGGTTAGGCTGAATCAAATTTACTTGCCGAAGTAAATCATCGGTTTGCATAACCGAGGTGTGTCACCCCAAGAAGATTGTACAAAGAAGGAAAAGTATGTGAAAGACATGCAGAATATTCTAAGTATAGAATCATGCAAAAGCAATGAAGAGAAGATAAAAATGCAAGCACTTAGGAAAGAAAAGTTATATTAGCATTCAGTTGCAACGAGGGTACATCGGCCATGTGAAGAAGCTGGCATTGTTTCTAAAAACAAAAACATACAGAGTGCAAAAGAAACAAAAGGAAAAACCATCAAAGCTAAGACTCCTCAACAGTAGCAGTTGGTTGAGTCTGAAGTTCAGATGATTGTTGGGTAGATGCCTCAGCAGCCTTTTCCGCCTCGATCTCGGCGTCAATTTGAGCAAGGGTTACGTCAATAATTTTTTCAGCTACAGGAACGTCGGAAGATGCCTGCTCAGGAGTAGTTTCCTTGACTACCTCATCACCCTCTTCATCTCGAGTCAAGTCCAGGACTTGCTCAGTTGAAGGAAGGGACTTGGACCCAGTAGCCTCCTTTGTTTTCCTCACCAAGGCTTCATCATCATCTTCATCCTCATACTCAGACTCATATCCACTGCCAGGTTGAGTTGAAGATGGAGGTGGAGGGTATGGGAGAGGAATGGCGTCAGGGTTTCTCAAGGGCGAATCATCAGGAACATTGAGCTTTTTTAGAAGAGTCATCCAACCAAGGGAGAAGCCCTTGTTGCATGCCTGCTTCACTTGTATTTTATAAGCATCAGTGACATCGGCCATGCCCTAAGCATAAGCCTTTTCATCGGCATTCTTGATTTCAGCCTCTTTGGTGGCCAGGGCCTCCTGGAGCTCCTTTTGGGCCTGGGCCATTTTCTCCTCGGCCTCCTTTCTTTATGAATCAGCAACCTTCCTAATAGCCTCGGCAGATTCAGCCCTTTCCTCGGCATTAGTTTTTTCCTTCATCGCAGCCTCAGCCTGGTCTTCCAGCTTCTTCATTTTTGCTTGTAGACCTTTGTTGGTCTTTTGAAGGCTGGAGACCTCCCTCTTCATATCGGAAAGCTTCTCCCGATTCTTAAAAGACTGCATTGAAAAAGAATGGGCATGCTGGATGGCCTGAAAGAAAGCGGAAGTATTAGAAAATAGTTCAAGAGTGAAACAGAAAGAAAGAAAAAGTACCAAACAAAAACACTTACCTGAACGGAGTGTTGAAGCATTAGAGCATAATTCTCGTACTCACTATACTCGGCATTCCGTTCCAGATCGCCTGGAAGAAGCAGAGCGGTACTGAGGGCAACGCCGACATTGATATCGTCGGCGCTTTCACTAGTCATAATCGGCCTGTCTTCCAAAGTGATCTTTGGAGCCCAGGGGGTGTCGTGTTTTTTGGACCCCGAGGTAGTTGCTGAGGATGACCTCGGCTTCTTTGACTTTGGTGATTCTGATGGCTGGGTTTCAGAGCGCCTTTTCCCAGCGGAGGGTTGAGGTTTGTCACTCTCAGCCAACCTGGAGATGGGTAAAGTATCCTCGGATTCAACCTGAGTGGCTTTAACCTTTGGCTGAGCCTTTTTTGTTCGTTTCGGCTTCGGTAGGGGCATGGTTTGTGTTGGCTGAGCATCGACATTAGAGGGGAGATCGGCCAGAAGATCCTGGACAACTGCTTTTGGATGACCCATCTCGGCAGTAAGAACAAGGCGTCGCCGACGTTTTCTTTCTGGTATTGGGATCAGGTATAGAGCTGAGGTTGATGGTTGATTAGCTGGATCAGATGTTGATCCTTGATCTGTTCGGGATATGGACGTAGTTCGTGAAGCAGTGGCAGAAGGTGGAGACAAACTTTTCTTCTTCCTTTTAGGAACGTCGAGCAAAGTCGACTTGTATGTTGGAATAAAATTAAGAAGCAGAGGCGCATTCCTTTTATGGACTGGCAAGTCCAGAAGTTTCTTCAAATCCTTGCTAGGAATGTAGGATTGACGAAAGCTTTTCGGCGGCTTACGAACAGCTGCAAGAAGAACGGACATCAGAAACAGACAAAGTATTGAAGACTTGAAGAAGAAACAACTAAAGTATTAAACAATGGGCTCTTACCCTTGCCCTCTAAAACTGATCGAGGAAGAGTGTAGAGATGAGGGTCCTCGTCTGGAGCAAACTCCCAATTTCCCGAGGTAATGAGGTAGTCATCTCCAGCCCCCTTGTTGGAGTCTGGGAGGTCGGCTATGATTTTGAATTCTGTTGACCTCGGCTTAAGGTAATAAATGTAGCCTTTTTCTTTCAAATTAAGGGCACACATGGTGTAGCAGTACTGTATATCGGATAAGGTGATCCTAGCATTTTCCTGTTTTGCTAAGGCTATAATGCCATTGATCACTCGATAAGAATTTATGGCCAGTTGCATGGGGTTTAACTTGTAATAGTGAAGAATCTCGCGAAAGAGGATGTTGAGTGGAAGTCGGAGTCCACACTCAGTGAAAGCTACAATGGGAAAGGGCATCGAATCATCTATAGGCATGATGGAGTCGTCATCTCCAGCCAGCCTCAGATGGACATCGGCAGGAATGGAGAACTCTTGCCTAAAGTACTCAAGTTTGGTCGGGGTATCTACCCTATGTCTCCACATACCCATGATGTCGGCCTGAATGGTCGGGGTTTGATTTCAGAAAGAAGATGTTTTGAGAGGGTTAATGTGACTTCGGCAAAAACCTAGGTAAGTACTGGTTTCAGTTTTTCCTAAATTTTGGGTACTACACAACAAGTCCCAACCTAGATCTATGGAAGCAAGGGTTGAAGGCACGGATCTGGAAAACAGAAAAGCAAGGATGTGCTTTAGAATCAAGAACAGAGATGAACTATCAAGAATATTGTATGAACAAGGGGTACAAGGTCAAGAACAGTGAAAGAAAGTGGTGAAGCGGTGCAAGTGTTCAAGATTTGGGCAAAAGAAAAATCATGGAATAGACACATCCAGATGAATAGTTCAACAAATCGAAAGTTCGAACAAAACAGTAATGGCAACAAGTAATGAAGAATATCAAAAGAATTGAGAATGAAAGGAACAGTGGCTTACCAGACAAAGTAAGGCCGGAATAAAGTTCGCCGAAGACAGACGACGGTTACAGGAGTAACAGAACGGCAAAGCTTCACCAGAAGGAGGAGATAGAGGCAGTTGCAGAGCTTGAAGTCTGGAGCAATGCCAGATTCAAGAGAAGAGAGCTAGAGAGAGAAAAAGCAAGTAAATCAAATGAAACGTGAAAAGGTGAAAAGAGGGAAAAAACAAGTTTTGTCAAAAACTTGAAACGGTGGCAAAACAGAGCATTTAATGCGCCTGGAACAACGCATACGTCAGACGGCGCACACAGACGCACGACGGATATTTGGCGCATCATTAGCACGGTCCAATGGGGTTAAAACGCGTAAATGAAATGGTTGAATAGTGATGCATGACAGCTCATGCGCGTGAAAGAGTTCATTGGAATTCTTGTTCTCTGAAGAAGACATGTCGGCCAAAAATAAATGATCTCGGCTAAGGAGTTCTTGAGCCGATGTACAGAAAGAAGTACCGATATAGGTTCCATCACCTCAGAATGCCGAGGTAATAGAACCTAGGGGGCAGTTGTGGGGATATATTTTTTGAGTACCAACATGTGACAAGGTGACGCCGACGTGTCAGCCAAGGTGCCACGTGTCCTGGTTGTTGTGCCGAGGTGATCTCGGCTAGGCCAAGGTTTCCTCCGAAGATATCGGAATCCGAGATAAACGGATAAGGGACAAGAGTCCTAGGATGAAGGAAGACTACAGGATGGATAAGGATAACACTCTTAGGGAGTCTATCCTTATCTCTTGTAGAGTCCAAAGTAAGTACTAAATGGGAGTCCATAGAAGTCAGGTTTCTAGTGGGACTGGGATTGAGTTAACTATAAAAGAAGAGGCACCTCCGTGGGTCTAAGGTACGCAATTTATGCTTTGAGCAGTGAATTTAGCACTTGATTATCTTTGAGAGATATACTGACTTGATCGTCGGAGTGCCCCCGGGTGGAAGAACCACCGCCGGAATCTTCTCTTTCTGTTGCAGGTTAGCCAGGCGTCATCTATTCTGCCAGTTCTCTCCAGCTGATCACTGAGTTGGCAGTGTGATCGGAAATTTACTCACACAGTAGAGAAGAATTATTGGTGATAATTGTTGCAATTGAAGCATCTATGCCCATTCTGTGCCAAGGATTTTGATCGGATTTTGTTTTTATCAATGAAAACAGTGAAATTGAAGTTAAAAAATGAGTATCGAATTTTTTATTTTTTATGTCATTTCATTTTATAGAAAATGTGAAAATTTATTTCGAATTCAAGATTGTACTATAATATTAGATTTTTGTATAACTAGGTAAATTTAAAACTTTTAAATATCATTGTGTTTTTTATTTTTATCATCTTTCTATCCTATTATACTATTACTGCTATTTGTTAGTTTATTAATCATAATTCAATTAATTGAAAATGAAAGCTTAGTATAACTTTTCATATATATTAATTAATATGTTACTGCTATATTTGTATATAACAGCATAATATATAGGGATAATTTCCAAACATAATTTATATTTCTTTATGTAATTAAAATAGTTCATCTTAAAATAGTATATAAAGGAGTTAGATGGCTTCTTTTATCCCAAAAAACCTAATCTTTTTTTTTTAATTTTTTAAATTGAAACATCAGTTGTTTAAGTCCACAAAACAAAATTGATAAACATATATTCAAAAGCTGCACTTAATTTTTTAAACTAATAATTTAAAATGTTATAAATATAAAAATTAATTTATAAATTTCATGTATACACCAAGACAAAATATTAAATTAGTTTAATATATTTATAATGAATTTTTTTTTTTTAATGTATAAAGTCCCGTGCATAGCACGGGTTACCATTAGAATTATTAATCTGTAATTACTAAAAGTAATGTGTATCTACTAAAAGTAATTTAGTTGGCATTCTCTTACTTGACTAACGTTTAGACGGCAATTGTAATTTAATTTTTGGAGGTAAGATTTCAAAAATTGGAGGGATTCCTAAATGAATTAGTGACTAAAATTTTGAGGTGGTCGGGAATGGAAGCATAATCCATTCATTGAATAAACCCACGATCTTATCTCTCACGCCTCACTCTTCTGTGTCTCTTCTCTGTCACGCCCCACGCCTCTGTCCTTCTCTCTGTTACTGGAGCACCACCGCGGTTAGACGAGCACACCACAAGGGTTATCCCTTCTGATTAAATTTTTATTTTATTTTATTTTATATTAGGTTATTAGTCTCCCGTTTATTTTATTTTATTTTATTTTATTTTATTTTATTTTATATTAGGTTATGAGTCTCTAATTGATTTCTTTATGGCTCTCGAACTGTATTCTCCCGTTTTAGCATCCGTTTGGTTACTGAGAGAAGCTGAGAAAATGTGGAAATAAAATAGATAGAAGAAAATTTCGAGGATTACATTTCTTATTGTATTTTTTCTGGAAAATGAATAACCCATCTCAATTAATCCACATTATTGAATCTGGCTCTCTCGATTGTTCTATTTTGTTCTTCTATTAATCAAAATTTATAGATTGAGGTACTGATTGTATTGCCTTTTATTTCTGGATAAAGTTAAACATTTGGATGAATTTGACATCTTGAACTCTGTTATTAATATGAAACCTGTCAATTTGTGGATTTTTGATGAAATGTAAAATTAGCAGTGGATTAGATTATGTTATTCATCTGATTGCTATACATGTATGTGTATATTTGTAAATATAATTATAAAAGATATGTTTCTGTATATATTCATATTCTTTAAGTTGGATTTGTTACCGCTTTTGTTGGCTGATTGGGCTCTCTGGTGATAAAATATGTTGATTAAGCACTTGTTAGTGGTAATAATAATTCTGTAATTCTTTTTCTTTTTCTTTTTTTTTTGTGTATTCATGCATTTTCACTAAGTTGTATTTGGTACTGCTTTTGTTGGATGATTGAGCTAGAATAATAAAATATCTTAGACAAGCACTTTTCAATGGTATTAATAATTCTATTATTGATTGCCAAATCTGACCGTTGAGGCTCGAGGGTGACTGAATATTGACTTCTCTGGGTTCTAATGTAATTATAGAGCAATGTATAAAATTATGTCAGTAACAAGCACATGTTAGGCATATAAATAATTATATTATTGGTTGCAAAATTTTATCTTCGAGGAGGGTGGCTAATCGTTAAATATTGATTCAGTGTTAAGGGATGTAAAGTTTGAGTAGAATAATAGAGTGGGATTGTTTTCAGATGCTGAGGAATAAGTTATTCTTGTTAACTAGTATGCTATGAATATTGATATGTTCACTAAATTAATATTATTGATTTTCTTATCTTTTATTTTTTATCACTTTTGACAAAGTATTCAATTTCAGTCGACTATGTGTACCATGAAGTGGCACAAGACAAATTGAAAGCAAAGGGAAAGGAGGTTCCCTTGTCCTTTCTAACCTTCTGATGCACACAGTCATGTGGTCATTTAGAGTTTATTTAAGATGTAGTTTGGGTTTATGAAATTTTTCAACATAGTTTTTAAATAAGTCACTGATTATTTCGAATTGACACCCTTCGGTGGGTGGTTTCTTGGGTACTCCTCCCTTTAGCCTCCTTCGGCTCCTTAAATTGTTTGTGCAGGTTATAGATATAACCACTCAATCTCTGACCAAATTTTGTGTTCACTGCCTTTTCTATATCAACAAGGTCTCCTTGTAAATCAAATTGATCCTGCAAAAAATAGATAAGTCATAGATATTTCCTAAAATAATAATAAAAAGTACGATAAATAACTAAGAGATTGTAACCTAATATAAAGATGAGTAAAATGTCCTATAATAGAATAGACGGTGAACTTACATTCCAACGTTGAAACATCACCCCCTTAACTAGGCATCAACATACTTCCACCTATGAACACTTGGATCTAGTAAACGTGTTTGCACCTCTACTTCAATCTTTGAAGCCTATTTTGAGGCATACGTTTCTACTGGTGCACGAAATTCTAGAGGGATAGGCAAATCAAGCTTTCCATCTCTACCAACAAAGCCTTGAACCTTTTTGCCTCGAGTTGGGCCACAAACACACTTAGCAGCTGATGTTGTGAAGCCAGAACATTGAATTAGTTAGTATTTAGATCTCAAATCAATGTAAATAACTTTACAATCTTACGAATGGTATTACCAGTGGTCACCTCAAGCTGGTGCTCCACATTGACCACTTGAAGCACCTATTTTTGATCAAACACTCCAATAATCAAATGTATTCTTATGAAGCAATCAAGAATTTTTTTTTAACTTCAAAGAAAGTACAAATTTATTCATTGGATTTATCACGTTATGTAGTTTTTTTTTTTCAAAGAACTGTCTATCTTACTTTGAAAAAACTTGTAAAATATGTTCATACTCAACATAACTAACTAGTCACAAAATATATATTAGCAATCACATACCTACCAACAAAGCAAGGTATCATAAAAAATCTCATAAATAAAAAAAAGAAAAAAAAAAAAAAGAAAAAAAAGTGAACACTTTATAAAATGTAGCATCAATGCATTATTAACTAATCACTACTTCTATGGATTGGGTATGTTAGTGGACAAAACATAATCTTCTCTATATCACAATTTCCCTGGCATATTTCCTCTCGTCTTAATTCCTAACTAGATTTCAATGAACCAAGCCTTTACCTTCGTGTGTACAGTATATATAGATATTTATGTGTTTTATAGTTTCTTCTAGTTGACTAAACGAAAAGACCCTATTAATTTTGGTTAGCAAAATACACAATAAACTGAAGAACTGTACCAATTGACCTCTTTGGGTTCGATTAGGTTGGTTCTTTATATATATATACTATTGGAAAAAAATGGTTTTATGGTGACTTTAATGTGAAATTAAAGTAGATCCCAATCACTGGTTAAGATGGAATCAAATGGGTTTAGATTCTTTATAACAAGATTTTTATACCACAAAAAGAATGACAAAAAACCATTAAGAATTGAATAAGAAATTGTCTCATAAAGTTGGCTGCATGAATGAGATATTGGAAATTGTGTATAACTACCAATCCCACATTGATTGTAGAGGAAAGCATTGATTGATTTTTAAACCTCAAGATTTTGACAAGGGCATGAGCCCTTTACGGCATCTAGATTTTCTGAAAGAAGGGAGTTATGGATGCTTCAAAGATGGGCTTGAGCTAAAATTATGGTCCAAGTTAGTTATGCAAAAATTGCTATACGGGCAAGCGCGCACGCTACCCGCCCATCCAGACCAAACCGGGCCGGGTCTATGGATCTTGGGATTTCAGCTTGGGCTTGAGGCTTGAGGAAATGGGTTAGGTTTGGGCCAGGCCAAATCGGTGGCCCATCAACCTAATCTTTTAAGGCCATGTTTGTTTGGTGGCTGCAGATATACACATGTGTATATAGAGTGCGTAACTCACAAACTTATTCCCCATCAGTTTTGTGTATTACTCCATCAGTTTTGAAGGAGTAATTGGCTACATTTGTTGCCAGCCTTCATGGCTAGGAAGCTCCTCCTCTCTCCCCCATTGCATATAAAAGGAGGTCATCTTCCTTGGTTTTAACACAGAAATTTTGCTCTCATATTATAATCAGTTTGCCCCATAATATATTCTTCTTGTGTGAGAAAGTGTTGCCGTTGTCAGTTCGCCAGAACTAATAAAAGGTGCTTTTGAGTTAGCGTGTTCTACACCGTTGTATCTTGAGAGACAGACGCTGACATACCTCCAGCACCCATAGTGAGGCGGCGAATCTATTTTAAAGAGACTGTGGTATCACACAGGTTTTGGTTTGCTTTCTTTTCCTTAAGTTTTGTTAAATATTTGTGTTCATCAAAATGTAATCTCTAACATGAATTAGATTTATGATTTCTTATTCTGTAAATCAATTTAATTAAGTATGAATATGTTTGTTTATTTTATTTAAATTACACAATTTGTACAACAATCTTAAAACAGATTATATGTTTCTCATAAAATTGGTCAAATAGATTCATATGTATTCTGTAATAGATTAATTTATATTAGCTTTGCTACTACTAGTACTCAATTATAAAAATAATAATAAAAAAGAAAAAAGAAAAAAAAAAACCCAGAACTATATCCAAAATTGAAAAGTCCGCTGTTTATTTATTTGTGATTCAATTCATATTTATTTAAGTAGATATCCATATATATATATATATATTTATATTTATATGCTTGGTATTGTTTCCGGAAGATCAGAATTTTAGAAGTAGCATGCTAGTCGTTTATTACTGTAAAGTATAGCACTGTTTGTTATAATATTAAATAAAACCGAAGCAGTTTTTGATTAGTCCATTGTTTCACTCCTTGGAATCCATGATTAGAACTTCATATTTAGTTTAGTATATTAATATATGCAATGTTATGTTTTAATTTTTCAATTTAAGAAGAATGCTTTTTATTTCTACATCTCTAGCATAATTTGCATGCCTATTTAGCTCTAGTATAATTTTATTTTATGAGCATGATTTATAATTTCCTACCATGCTTTGCATGTCTTTTTATTTTAAATTTTATAATATAATTTGTATGCTCATGAGTGTTTAAATGTTTTAGTTAAAATTGGCACGTTAATTAGTTTGTATTTTTCTAGTATAATATACATGTTCATATTTTCAGGATCTTAGTTTATATTACGTACTTATTATTTTCTAGATTTGTAATGTAATTTGCATGCTAATTGCTTTCTAATTTCTAGAATTATTCACATGAGTTATTTATATGTTTATTGTCTAGGCTAGAATATTTTTCTTGTGTGATAAATTCATATGTAACTCTTGCCTATTAATTTAATTTAATTATTTGGAGTTATAAATTTTTTGTAACTTGTCTAGTATTTTAATTCATTCGTTAATTTTGCTATTAAATAGTTTGCTAGAAGGTCTTAAATAATTTATTACTTTTACAGTTTCTTTAGATTATTTGTTTTGTATTTTATTGTATTTTTCTGCTAACTTTCTTTACAGGAATACCTATACAAAAGAAAATGGAAAAACAAATACAAAACCAAATGAATAGAATTTGAGATTACAACAAAGGTTTTGGACTTCTAACCTTTTTGTTGAACAGACATACCTAACTGTGGAAAGAAATTTTGGACCAAATTGAATCCTTATGGATTGATTACCTTTCTTTATGATTGAAGCATTTTTTACTTGAGTTTTAGTTGTGGTTATTTACCAATATGTTGAAGCAAGTTTGTTTGCTTGTAATTTCTTGAAAGCATTTTATTTACTTGTAAATGTTGTAGCAATTTTTTAATTGCATGTAATTTGGTGAGAAAATTTTAAATTGCTTGTAAGTTTTGAAACTTGATTTGTTTTAACCTAATTTGTCCTCTGGAAAACTTAATTCTAAATTTGTTTCCAATGGACTAGGAGTCAACATGCTCTTGAAAGTTTGGTCTAAGGTTAACTAGGTCTTAAGTGGGACCGGTGTGACCCCTCCAGTTTTCCGGGAAACTTTCCTGACCATGTTCGATTCTAAGGTAAGTGGTGAGACTAGTTTTGAATTAAATTTCCTACTTTAGAATTTTCTAATATGAAGTTTAATTTCTAAAAGCACAAAATAGTGAAATTCTGTTGTATTTTTTAGAAATGGCAATTGTCACTGATGCTGCTGGTGCTATTACTAATGTTGGTGGGGATCAAATCCCTGGGACAACTGGCTGGCCAACCCCTACTGTGGCCTCTGCGGTCAACCTTGTTGTTGTGACCTCTATGGTCAACCCTGTTGCTACTTCTACTATTCAGGGAGGACCGCTTAACCATCAGTGCCCGAAGAAGTTCACTAGAGTGAATTTCAAGAGGTAGCAGTAGAAGATGCTATTCTACCTGACTACTCTTAGCCTTGTGAGGTTTTTGAGTGAGGATCCACCAGCCGTGGAAGAGAATGCACAAGACAAATAGAAGCTGCTCTAGATGTTTGGAAGCAATCACACTTCTTTTGCCATAATTATGTTTTCCATGGCTTAGCAGATACACTATTCAACTTGTTTTATGCTAGGAAGTAGGCAAAGGAGCTGTGGGATGCTTTGCATAAAAAATATAAGACCGAGGATGCTGAGGCAAAAAAATTTGTCGTTGGTCGATTTTTGGAATTCAAAATGGTGTACTCAAAAACCATCATTAGTCAAGTCCAAGATTTTTAAGTAATTCTGCACAACATTTATGTAGGGGGAATGTTCCTGAGTGAATCATTCCAGGTAGCTGCTTTGATTGAGAAGTTGCCTGACGACTGGAAAGACTTCAAGAACTACTTGAAACACAGTCGAAGAGTTCATTGTTAGGCTTCAAATTGAGGAAGACAACAGGAAGAAAGAGGTGAGTACCTCCACTGTGAAAGGAAACATGGTTGAGCATGGCCAGTCCTCGGGGGGGAAAAAGAAGCCACCGACAGGTAAAAGCTTGAAACTAGGGGTTAGAGACCGCGTCTCCAAAAGGCCGGTCTACAAGCCGCAGGAACCTACTTTTAGGTTCAATGGAAGGTGCTTCAACTGTGGAAGCAATGGGCATCAAAAGTACCCTCCACAGAACAAAAGTCCGGCTCACATGGCTGAAATGGAAGATCTATCACAAAATGTGGATGACATGCATTTGTTAGTTGTTGTCTCTAAGGTGAACATGTAGGGTCCAAGCCGAAGGAATGGTGGGTGGACACTAGGGCCACTCACCACATTTGTGCTAAGAACAAGATGTTCACAACTTTCAACCGGTTTCAAACGGTGAGAAGTTGTTCATGGGAAATTCTGCAACCTTAACTATTGAAGGTAAAGGCAAGGTGGTCCTAAAGATGACTTCAGGAAAAGAGCTAACTCTGAACGTCCTATTTGTGCCGGACATTTGTAAAAACCTTGTCTCAGGGTCGCTCTTATGCAAGCATGGCTTCCGCATAATATTTGAGTCTGATAAGGACGTGTTGACCAAAAGCGGGGTCCATGTGGAGAAGGGGTATATGTTGGGCGGTATGTTTAAGCTCAATGTAATGACTATTATCTCTAAGATTAATAAGAAAGCTTCTTCTTCTGTTTTTCTGCGTGAGTCCCCTGAATTATGGCATGGTAGACTTGGTCATGTAAATTTTGACTCTTTGTGTAGATTAATCAAGTTAGATCACATATCATCTTTCAAAATTAATCTCAATCATAAGTGTGAAATTTGTGTATAAGCTAAATTAATAAGGACTTCATTTCATTATGTTGAAAGAAGTACCACGCATTTAGATTTAGTGCATAGTGATGTGTGTGACTTAAAAGTCGTACAATCACATGGTGGCAACAAGTACTTCATCACTTTTGTTAATGATTGCACTGTTTTGTGTGTTTTCTTAAAAGCAAAGATGAGATGATTGATAAATTTATTTTTTTTAAGAATGAAGTTGAGAATCAACTAAACTGAAATATCAAGGCTTTAAGAAGTGATCGTGGTGGAGAATATGAATCGCCGTTTATTGAGATTTGTGCTCAATCAGGAATCATCCATCAAACTATAGCGCCCTATTCCCCTTAGTCAAATGGTGTTGTTGAGCGGAAAAGTAGGATGTTGAAAGAAATAATGAATGCAATGTTTATAAGTTCTAGGTTGCTACGGAACTTGTAGAGGGAAGCAATTCTCTCCGCGAATTACATTCTAAATAGAATACCTCGGAAGAAAGTGGACAAAGACAAAATGGCATAGCCTCTATCTGTGTCTTTGACATATACACATTTGTCACACTCATTGATTTTAAACTCATTTAACAATATAGTGTTGTCAAACTTCTTATATCATTGCTCAGGAGCTTGCTTCAAACCATATAACGAATTGACAAGCTTACAGACTTTCTTATTTTTTGCCCTGGAGCTAAAAATCCCTCGGGTTGTTCCATGTAGATTTCTTCATCTAAATCTCCATTTAAAAATGTTGTATTAAAATCCATTTGATGTATCTCCAGACCACGTAAAGTGGCTATCGCAATCACCATGCAAATGGATGTAATCCTTGTCACAGGTAAATACGTATCAAAGTAATCCAAACCTTCTCCCTGCCTATATCCTTTGATAACTAGTCTAGCTTTATACTTATCAATTGACCCATCCGCTTTCATCTTTCTTCTAATGATCCACTTACTCCCCAAGGCCTTATTGCCTGGGGGTAGATCAACCAACTCCCAAGTATGGTTCTGTAAGATGGAGTCAATTTCACTCTTAATTGCTTCTTTCCATAAGGGACTTTCAAGTGAAGTCACAGCTTCATGGAAAGTTTGAGGTTCTCCCTCTAACATATAAGTCAAGAAGTCCAAACCAAAGGACTTGGAAGTCCTAGCCCTCTTACTCCTTCTTAGCTCATCTACTTCCTCATCTTGATCACTATCACTAGGATCATCTTCAAGTTCCTTTTCAAAACTTTGATCCTCTCCTCGGGTTCGGCAAGGAAACACGTCCTCAAAGAAAGACGCATTCCTTGACTCCATAATGGTATTCTTGTGTATATCTGAAATATCAAACTTGTGCACAAGAAACTTATATGCACTACTATTCTATGCATAACCAATAAATGTACAATCTGCGATTTTCGAACCTATCCTAACCCGCTTAGGTGTAGGTGCCGCCACTTTTGCAAGACACCTCCACATTCGTAGGAAATTGTAAGAAGGCTTGAGGCCTTTCCATAATTCATACGGAGTCCTATCTACTTTCTTCTGAGATATTCTATTTAGAATGTAATTCGCGGAGAGGATTGCTTTCCCCTACAAGTTCTGCGGCAACCCAGAACTTATCAACATTGCATTCATCATTTCCTTCAACGTCCTATTTTTTCGCTAAGCAACACCATTTGACGGAGGGGAATAAGGTGTTATGGTTTGGTGGATAATTCCAGATTGAGCACAAATCTCAACAAAAGGCGACTCATATTCTCTACCACGATCACTTTTTAAAGCCTTGATCTTTCGACTTAGTTGATTCTCAACTTCATTCTTAAACAGAATAAACTTATCAATTACCTCATCTTTGCTTTTAAGCAAATACACATAACAATATTTAGTGCAATCATCAACAAAAGTGATGAAGTACTTGTTGCCATCACATGATTGTACGACTTTCAAGTCACACACATCACTGTGCACTAAATCTGAAATGAAATCCTTGTCAATTTAGCTTCTACACAAGTTCACACTTATGATTTGGATTAATCATGAAAGATGCTATGTGATCTAACTTGATTAATCTATGCAACAAGTCAAAATTCACATGACCAAGTTTACTATGCCATAATTAAGGAGACTCAAGCATATAAGCAGAAGAAAAAGCTTTCTCATAACTTTTGGGATAATAGTCATTACATTGAGCTTAAACATACCGCTCGACATATACCTATTCCCCACATAAACCCCACTCTTGGTCAACACAATCTTATCAAACTCAAACACCATGAGGAAGCCATGCTTGCTTAAGAGCAACCCCGAGACAAGGTTTTTACGAATGTCCGGCACAAATTGGATATTGTTCAGAGTCAGCTCTTTTCCTGAAGTCATCTTTAGGACCACCTTTCATTTACCCTTAACAGTTGAGGTCGCAAAATTTCCCATGAACAACTTCTTATAGTTTGAAACCAGTTCGAAAATTGTGAACATCTTCTTCTTAACACAGATGTGACGAATGGCCCCAGTGTCTACTCATCATTTCTTTGGGTTGGACCCCACTATGTTCACCTCAAAGACGACCGCTGACAGATGCATGTCGTCAACATGTTGTGACAAATCCTCCATTTCAGCCATGTGAGCGTGGATTTTGTTCTACGGAAGGTACTCCTTGTAAGGCTTCTTCTTCTTGCGGCAATCAACCGCTCGATGTCTATCCCTTCCACAGTTGAAGCACTTTTCATTGAACCTAAAAGTAGGTTCCTGCGACTTGTAAACCAGCCTTTTGGAGATGCCACCTTTAGCCCCCAGCTTTGAGCTTTTGCTTGTCGGTGGCTTCTTCTTCACCCCTGAGGACTGGCTATGCTCAACCATGTTCGCTTTCACAGTGGAGGTACTCCCCCATTTCTTCCTGTTGTCTTCCTCAATTCGGAGCCTGACAATGAGCTCTTTGACTATCATCTCCTTTCGTTTTTGCTTCAAGTAGTTCTTGAAGTCTTTCTAGTCACTAGGCAGCTTCTCAATCAAAGTAGCTACCTGGAATGATTCACTCAGAAACATTCCCTCTGCATAAATCTCATGCAGAATCACTTGGAAATCTTGGACTTAGCTAATGACGGTTTTTCAGTCCACTATTTTGAAGTCCAGAAACTGGCCAACAACAAATTTCTCTGCCCCAGCATCCTCGGTCCTATACTTCTTCTCCAAAGCATCCCAAAGCTCCTTCGCTGACTTCTTGGCATAAAGCACATTCAACAGTGTATTTGTCAAGCCATTCAAAACATAGTTCCGGCAAAGAAAGTCTGACTACTTCCAAACATCTAGAGCCATGAGCTTCTGCTTATTTTGTTCATTCTCCTCCCTGGCTGGTGGATCCTCACTAAAAAACCTCGCAAGGCTAAGAGTAGTCAGGTAGAACAGCATCTTCTGTTGCCACCTCTTGAAATTCACTCTAGTGAACTTCTTTGGACGCTCATGATGGTTGAGCGGTCCTCCCGAAACAGCAGGAGTAGCCACAGCGTTGACCACAAAGGTTACAACAACAGGGTTGACCACAGAGGTCACAACAGGGGTTGGCAAACTAGTTGCCCCGGGGTTTTGATCTCCACCTACATTAGCGACATTAGTGACAATTGCCATTTCTAAAAAATATAACAGAATTTCACTATTATGTGTTTCCAAAAATTAAGCTTAATAGTAGAAAATTCCAAAGTTGGAAATTTAATTCAAAACTAGTCTCACCACTTATCCTAGAATCGAACATGGTCATGAAAGTTTTTAGGAAGACTATAGGGGTCACATCGGTCCCACTTAAGTCCCAGTTAACCTTAGACAAAACTTTCAAGAGTATGTTGACTCCTAATTCATGGGAAACGATTGTTAGAATTAAGTTTTTTAGGAGATAAACTAGGTTAAAACAAAGTAAGTTCCAAAACTTACAAGCAATTAAAAAATTGCTAAAACAATTATAAGCAAATAAAATGCTTTCAAGAAATTACAAGCAAACAAACTTGCTTTAACATATTGGTAAATAACCACTACTAGAACTTAAGCAAAAATTTGCTTCCAATATAAAGAATATAAACCAATCCAATTAGGATTCTATTTGGTCCAAAACTCCTTTCCACGCTTAGGTATTTTTGTTCAACAAAAAGGTTAGTAGTCAATTTATTTATTTATTGCAATCCCAAATTCTATTCATTTGGATTTATATATTTTTTTTTTCTGCATAGGTATTCTCGTAAAGAAAGTTAGCAGAAAAACATAACAAAACACAAAACAAATAATTGGAAAAAAAATTGTAAAAGGAATAAATTAATTTAAACCTTCTAGCATTATACAAGTTACAAAACCATATAACTCCAAAAATTAAATTAAAATTAATAGGCAAAAGTTACATATGAAATTATTACACAAAAAACATGTAAATAATTCTAGCGATTGACATGCAAATAATTCTAGAGTAATTAACATGTAAATAATTCTATTAACCTAAAAATTTAGAAAGCAATTAGCATGCAAGTTATACTAAAACTCTAGCAATAAAATCATGCAAATAATTTTAGAATTCTAGAAAAGAATTAGCATGCCAATTGAAACTAAAAATCTAAGAAATAATAGCCATGCGAATTAAATTAGAATCTAGAAAAAAAAAATTAACTTATTGATTATACTACAAAATTAAAAAATAATTAGCATGTTGATTTTAACTAAACAAGTTGAGACTCATGAGCATACAAATTATATTATAGAACTATATATGTACTAAAGAAGCATGTAAATCATGGTAGGAAATTAAAAATCATGCTCAAAAAAATAAAATTATACTAAAAACAAATAAGCATGCAACTTATGCTAGAGATCTAAAAATAAAAAAGCATTCTCTTCTAAACTGGAAAACTATCAAATAACATTGCATATAATACTAACACATTAAAATATATTTAACCACTGAAATCAACTAAAACAGTAGACTATTCAATCCTAGGAAACAGTAGGTTTTTGTTTTAATCATTTACCGAAGCACATGAGAAATATATCCACATATATAAAAAGAAAAATAAAAATAAATAAATAAAAAATCATGCACTTTCATATTCAAGAGCACCAAGTACTTTTTTTTCTTTTTTTCTTTTTTTCTTTTTTTCCCATAGCATGTAACATTGACACAGTAGCATGCCGTGTATTAGAATTATTTGATGTAATGAGAAATAATAAATATTCAAACAGTGACTTGCAGGGTAGGCAACTTATATAAATACATTGAGGCCCCGTTTGTTTTCCTCTTTTACAGTCCAGAGTGGACTGTGAATGATGAATGGTGCACATACCTCATATTTGTTTTGACAATGTTGCACCGGAGTCATAGTCTGAACGGACTATGAATCCCTTCAAACCAACGGATTAACAATCCCTCATAGGACTTGGTATTGAAAAAAGAAGCCGTTGGGATTATAATGTAAATGACTATATTATCCACCATATCATCAAACAGAAAAACAGATCCCTCCAAATTTTTAACCACACTCAGAAACAATCAATAATTTTGAAAAAAAAAAAAAATTCAACTGCTTCTAAATTTTTTAACAAATTTCCAAAATTACAAATATCAAAAAATAATAACAAATTCACAAATAGATTACAAATATCATCTAACGAGTTCTCAAAATCAACAAAATAATAATAAAAAAATAACAAAATCACCAAGAGATAAGACTGATCCAACACTTTGGTCTTCATCGAGTTCGCCTCACATTGAATTTGAAGGTCAACATCGTTGTTGACGAATATGAAGGTTGAGATCGTCGCTGATAGAGCTCCAATTAGCTTGAACCTGTGGTCAGCAATGGCAAAGCTTGAGCAAAAGAAAGACATGTGAGGTAGAAAAAGAACCTGAGTGAGAGAGCAGGATATTTGCACAACAAAGCCAAGTCCACAAACCATGGGCTGGTTTTGGAGAAACCCTTGGTTGGTTTCTTTAATAATAATAAATAAAATATAATAATAATAATAATAATAATAAATAGATTAATAGTTGAATTCTTTATTATTTTTAATTATGTAATTTTAATTTTAGTTTTTGAATAGTTTAATTGGGTAATGCATTTATTAGTTGGTATAAGTTCAAGTTTGATACTAATACAATAAGGGTATTTGTGTAATTTTACATGATTAATCCCACTCCTATCTCTCAAAACAAACATGAACTATTACTAGTCCATTGGTTATCAAACAAATAAAATTTTTCTTAGTCTCCTCACTAGCAGTCCCCTCACTAATAGTTCCCTCACTAACAATCCCTTTCATTCTACCTCTAAAAACAAACGGACCCTGAATTTGTAATCATGAATTTCATATGAGAAACAATGGCCTTATGATATATATTGTACGGGGGCGAAATATCCTCTGCTTTCCGTACTCCTCGTACTCCAAGCTTCACTTGACGACGTCTAACCTGGCAACACAAAAACGGTGAGCTGCCCGGCGGTGGTGTGCCGGATAGACCCTCCGACGATCAAGTCAGACCACTTGAGGAAGAAGAAGAAGGAGACTGTTAGAGAGAGAGTATTTTAGATGGCGAGAATGGTTTCAAGTTGCATACCTCTAACGTTCATCCTTCACTCCTATTTCTAGGCTGGCCATGCAGCCTCAAGATTGTGCGCGCACTACCTCTGCTGTCCTTCCCTGAACAGGTGGCAGTGCTCGCCTCTCACCACCTTACGCGTGTAAAGGCTTTGTCCTCCAACTAGTACATGCAGAACTGCCAAACGGTATTGACGCGTGCCAGGAGCGGATTTCCTCTTCCTCACGCCATTGGCCCAGGTGGCACACTTAACCGGAGTACCACGACCGGCCTATTCCTTGTGGAGAATGGCCACCACAAGTACATAACCAAGCTACGTTCCACCGTCCTATCCCTTGGCAAAGGGGCAAATATCGGATTCTCTCGGCCGAGATATTCTTGACCGGTCCATCCTGGCTAGCCGGCTGTGAGGCACGCCGGATTCACCCCGTTCTATCTTCGTTCTCGGTTATACGAAGTCCATCCATCTCGGCTGACTGGTTGAAGGCATGCCGGCCCTCACCGCGTCCTCAGTCTAGCCCAGATCATTCTTTAGCTTGGTTGTCGCACACCACTGCATGCTCTGCCCGATGCATACGAGTCACAGCTCGGCAGGCGCTAGTTCGTGCCTGATCGGTCAACCTCTCCTGCCGTGCAAGTCAGTCCGCTGGGCTATGTCAAGGGAGAAGTTTGCTCGGCGCCCTGCGGTCCGTCACGATCGGCGTTATTGTAGCTCGGCCGTACTAACGGCGCAAATCTCCCCTCTCAATTGCCCCTTAATCCCATCCGAGCTAATCGTGATTGGGGTTACCGCTGTGACCGAGCTAACGGTTGAGTTGCGCCATTACCAAGCCGAGCATGATTGGGGAAATATCTGTCGCCGAGCTATCCCATTTGGCCGGCCATTTCCTTAGTAGTCTGGTCAAGGGTCGTACTGCCGTACTGACAGCCGCGTTCTCAGTGCCACGTGGCCTCTCTCCATTGGGCCGTACAGCCCAGCTGTCTTCCACGCTCAGAATTCAAACGGCGCTGCCGTTTGGCTTTCCCTCCTTTTTATGCACAAGTGAAGGGTCATTTGCACCCTCACTGTTCACTTTCCTTTCAAGCAAAACCCTAGTTCTCAAACCCTCGAACCTCTTCTGCCATTACTGTCTCTGTGCTCCCCCTCGCTCATTTTCCATCCTTTCAGAAGGCTTCAACCAAGCTCGTATGCCGTAGCCTGCTCCGCACCTGATTTAGGTAAGCCCTTCTTAACCTTCTTTCGTACCTTCATACCTGAGTTCTTCGAACTCCTCATTTCGTCATTTATTTATTTTTTATTTTTTTTGTGCTCTTGGTGCCCTCTGCTTAGGGCTATTGGTGTTGCCTTCCTTTGTTTAGAGCTTGTACACACTAGGGCAAATGGAAACTGTAGGCGTGGAGGGGGCCTCCGTGCCCCTTGTTCCTCCTAGGTTCGAACGGATTTGCCCCATTTCTGGGATAAACAGTTTGAATCTGGGTAGAATCGAGCTAAACGCTCATTTAGATCTGTAGTTAGAGCTTTAACCGAGCAAAAACTGGTTTGTGGCTTCTCGCTGAGGCCGCAACCGAGCTGAATACTTAGTTAGATCGGTATATAAGACTGAACTGAGCTGAAACTTGCCTTGACCGAGCCGAAAATAGAATCAGAACCAAATTAAGAAGGCTAAATCAGCCATGCCGTCAAGCCGTGATAGGGGTCATACCGGCCAAACACCCAAAAACCTCTCCCCGAGCTAAGAGTTCCAACATGAGCCGTGCAATTTATGCCGCGCTAACCCTTGGACTTGTTTTTTAACAATGCAGAACTAGGACCGACCAGGCCAGTCCAGCATTATCACTGGTGGAGCTCAAAGTCCGAGCAAAAACACCGAAATTTTTGACCGAGATACGGATTAAGTCACCCAATAAAACCGAGATAGATGGGGAAATACCGATTCATGGTGAGCTCGCCCGGCGCATTAGCAGAGTTTCGTAGGGAGTACCACATTCCAGACGACGTCATCCTAGAGCTGGCTAAGAAAGGTGATACCCCGTGGCGCGACCTAGACTGGTGCCCCTTCACGGTCGTATCCATAGTAGAGGGAGGACTTCGCTTCCCGGTCCAGCCCTTGATCTGTGAATTTTTAAGGTAGACAAGGCTTTGTCCAACCCAAGTGTCAAACAATACATACAAAATAATAAACGGGGTCGCCGCGCTGAACCGGAGGCTCGGTCTCAATCTCGGCCTTGCTGAAATTTTCCACCAATATAGCCTTAGTAAAAATAAGGGTGGGTTCTGCTGGTACCTCAAAGTAAAGAAGGGCCGAGCAAAACTCGTCGAAGGCAACCCAGACAAAGAAACCAACGACAATGACTTCCTCTGGGTGTCCGGTAATTACGAGGACATCGAGGCGCCCATACCGGGCTGGTACATTAGGAAAGATTTCGGCAGTGTTGGTGAGTAGCTCGGCTAACCGCACTATCTTATCCCTGCATTAGTTACTTTCTTTGCCGGTCTGACACTTGCCTCTTTTTGCAGATTCCAAGCACTTGGCAGAGGACTACTACCGGGCTAATCAAGAGGCTATCAGAGTCTTATTGCGTCATCCAGCCGAGGAAAGGGAATCCTGAAAGCTGCTTGGCTTTGAACAGACCTACCACTACCAAGCACCGCGCAAAAGCCGGGTCACCAACTTTCTTCGAGCGCCTTCACCTGAACCTGACCCAAATCTTCCGCCGATCAGACTAGTTCCCCTCACCACCGAGCAAGAAATGGCGAAAATCCGGGCTATCAAATCAATGATCACCGGAGAGGAAACCGAGACGCAACAACCGGAGGCACTGGGGGAACATCCTCCACCCCAGCCGGGCAAACGGAAGGCGCGGTGCTGGCTCTAGCCAGCGAACACCCAACTGGCCGGTCGAAAAAGAGACCAAGGAAAGAACAAACCGGGCAACACCTCGTTGATGAGGATTCCACCGAACATGCGTCAACCGAGCTTGGGGACCAAACCGAACAACAAATCAGTGGGCCATCCCATCGCCCAAGTGCCCCCCCGGTCTGGTCGCCAGAATTCAAGTACAAAGGCCGGGCTGTCTCCGAAGCCGATTCAGTATACGCGGACAAGGATTACTCCCTCGGTTTCAACATGACCAAGGGGCTGATCCTTCCTGCCGACATGAAGAAGCATGACGAGCTGTCCGACCTGAAGGTGCTTCGTTCGGCGGCAAAATCGATCGTTTTGGTAAGCTTTGCACTCTCTCCTTTTTTGGTCGGTTTTCTGGTCGGTTTTCTGCATTCTTACAATCTTTCATTCGTTTTTAGGCCGCACAAAAGAATTATTTAGCCCATGACCGGATGATCAAAGTCCGGCAGAGTCTGCGGGATGCCATCGCCGAGAATAAGGCCCAAGAGGCCGAGATAGCCAAGCTCAAGGCCGCGCAGGAAGCTCTTGAGGCCGAGCGAGACACCTTGAGCCAAAAAGTCGACCGAGCTGAAGCTGACAAACAGCGGGCCGTGAAGTCGACCAAAGCTCGGTACCTCGCCGAGCTCCGCAAGCTGCGCGATGCCCACAAGGCGGAGAAGGACAAGGCTATCGAAGACGCCGAGGACCGGGGATACGCTCAGGGGGAGAAGACTTATGAGCATCAGGTTCAAGCGACCAAGGACATCTTTTTCCAGTGCGGCTGGAAAGCGGCCGTGGAAAAAGTTGGCCTTGGTCAGGACGCTGATATGTTCGTGAACCCCCCTGCAGCCTATATCCCGGTCTATATGCAGGCGTACGCCAATGCTGCTCAAAACCGACTCATTGCTGAGGCAAGGAAAGAGGCCGAGGAAAAAGCCGCCGCCGCGTAACAAGCCGAGCAAACCACTACTGAAGCATCTCAAGATGCGGAAGATGAAGTGGCTGATCGGGAGGTTGCCGTGGTGGAAGGCACTGACGATGAGGCCGAGGAAAACTTGCCCGATCAGAATGTTCAGATCGCCGAGCAGACGGTGGACGGCGCCGGGCAGACCGTCGACCTGGAATTAGACTGATAATTTCCCTTTCCATTTTCTGATTTGCTTTGTTTTTATTTCCTTTCTTTGTTTTGATGTAACCGGGCTAGGCCTCACACCGTGTAATGAATCTCCCTGATCAATGAAATTTCAACTTTTTGCTCGTTTACCTTCTACTTCTATTTGGTTGACACGTGCAAAAATTCCTTCATTCAAACTCTAATAAATCATGGACTGATAAGTCGGCTTTGCCATGCAAAATGATCAGCTCGTCCGGAGAAGTCAGTACGATACCCAGTCTGGCCCCGTGCCTGTTGGATGCTCCATCGACGAAGAGCTTCCACATTTCGCCAATGAACAGCTTCCAGCACTCAGAAGGGTTTTGGGAGCTCCTCAGT
The DNA here is from genome assembly GCA_030407325.1 of Camellia japonica. Lineage (NCBI taxonomy): Eukaryota > Viridiplantae > Streptophyta > Magnoliopsida > Ericales > Theaceae > Camellia > Camellia japonica. The sequence continues at coordinate 52,002,520 of JAPPVO010000059.1, read as the reverse complement.
TCCAAGTCTCTGATCGGCTCAGTCTGGTCCCTTTCCTGGTCCTGGATGAGTCCGTCTCCCATTGAGTTGTCCGGCTTCGCTAGTTCGGTCGCTCTTTGCCCTTCTTCCACTTGCGAGCCAATACTTGTCTCCATTGCCTGAACAATGGGTTGTGCTAAGTCCGCACTAGCCAAATCAACCGGACAAACTGGATGCGTGCCAAGGGCAAATTCCGCCACGAAGTCCGCAAGAGCTTGAGCCTTGACCGCGGTGCGCGGGCGGAACTTGATGTCATACTGTCCCAATTCCACGGCCCATTTCAAAATTCTCCCGGTAAAGTTCGCCTTTTCAAAGAGCACCTTGAGTGGAAACTCGGTCAGCACTACTATTGTATGGGCGTGAAAATAGTGTGCCAGCTTCTTTGACGCCATCATCAGGGCCAATTTTTCCAAAGGAAGATATCTCGTCTCGGCCGAGAGCAAAGTTTTGCTTACATAGAAGATGGGCAAATGCTGGACGCCTTCAGCGCGAACCAGGACGGCACTCACCGTGTGTTAAGAGACCGCCAAGTAGAGATACAACTCTTCGCCCGGCTGAGGTGTGACCAAGATAGGTGCGGAGGAGAGGTACGCCTTAAGGTTCGCCAGTGCGCGGTCACACTCATCGTCCCAGAAAAACTTAGCCTTCAAAGTCTTGAAGAAGGGCCTGCAACAATCCGAAGACCGGCTGATAAATCTGTTCAGCGCGGCTGCCATCCCGGCAAGATGTTGCACGTCCTTCGTGGAGTTTGGGCGCTCCAGTTCCTGTATCGCCTTGATTTGGGATGGGTCGGCTTCGATTCCTCGGTTTGTGACCAAAAAGCCCAGAAACTTTCCGGTGCCAACTCCGAAGGCGCACTTGGAGGCATTCAAACGAAGTTTGTGGCGCTTAAGTATGGCGAACATGTCTGCTAGGTCGGGGAGGTGTTAAGACTTCTCCTTACTCTTCACCACCATATCGTCAATATAGGCCTCCATTGTTCGGCCCAAGAGAGGAGCGAACATTTTTGTTACCATCCGCTGAAAGGTCGCCCCGGCGTTCTTTAGTCCGAACGGCATGACTTTGTAGCAATACAAGCCTCTGGGGGTGGTGAACGACGTGATCTCTCTGTCCGGTTTATACATGGCTATCTGGTGGTAGCCGCGATATGCGTCCAGGAAGCTAAACCTCTGATGGCCAGCGGTTAAGTCCACCAGCTGGTCAATTCGAGGGAGGGAAAAGCTATCCTTGGGGCAAGCTCGGTTGACAGTCTTGTAGTCAACGCAGACTCGCCACTTGCCGTTCTTCTTCGGAACAACCACCGTGTTGGATATCCACCGAGGGTATTGCACCTCCTCTATGGCCCCAGCTTCCAACAAATTCTTCACTTCTTCTGCCACCACTTCAGCATGGTGCAAGGCGAGCGGTGCGTCCTTTGAATGACTGGCCGGGCATTGGGGAAGACATTCAACTGATGGCAAATGAAGCTCGGGTCGACGCCAGGCATGTCGTAAGGCGTCCAGGCAAAGGCCTCCAAATTGGAAACCAAAAAGTTGACATAATCCATCCGCTCGGCACTAGACAAGGATGATCCTAAGAGGAAGAATTTAGTTGGATCGTTCTCGTCAATGCGCACTTCCACCAAATCTTCGACCGATTTTTCCTCGGCCTTTCTTCCCACATCTTCAAGGACTTCCTTCCCTTCAGGTCCCTCAATCATTTGGACAAACCCTTTGGCTGCTCGGCTGCCATTCACCGCAACGAAGCATTGTTTTGCCATCACCTGGTCTCCCCAAACTTCCTCTATCTGTCCGCTCGATGCCAGAAAGCGCATAACCTGGTGGAAGGTCGAAGCAACTGCTTGCATGGCGTGCAGTCAGCCCCTGCCCAAGATCAAGTTGTAAGTGGATGGAATTTTGAGCACCCAGAATTCTACTTGCTTTACGACTGAACCCGCTTTGACCAGCAAAATAATCTTTTCGATTGGCCATTCTGGCTGTGAGTTGAAGCCGACCAAGGGGGACGTTGCAGGGGCCAAGTCCTTATCTTCTAACTTCATTTGTTTAAACGCGTCATAATACATAATTTCAACCGAACTCCCATGGTCGATCAAGATTCTCTTGATGTCAAAGTCTTTGACGCGAAGGGTTACTACTAAGCATCATTGTGCGGCATCTGAACCCTTTCCAAGTCCTTGGTTGAGAACGAAAGGATGTCCCTCTCTTCGGTCTTTCCCTTCTTTACGGCGGGCTGCACGAAGAGCACTTCCCTCATATGCTCGGCCTTCTTGATCATCTCTCTAAGCTCGCAGACCCTTACTGGTTCAATGATGCCGTGGATGACGTTGATTACACCTTGCGGGGGCACCTCTAGGGCGGCCAGGCCGTTTGGCTCGGTTTGTTCCGCTGGCATGGCCTTGATGCCCCCATCTATGTATTGGTCAAGATGCCCCGCCGCCACCAACTCCTCTAAGTGTTGTTTGAGCGGCAAGCAATCCTCTGTTCGGTGCCCCCGTTCTTCATGAAAGGTGCAGCGATATTTTGAATTAAAGCCCCTCTGCGCACTCCCAAACTTGGCTGGCCATCGGACAAAAGGCTCACCTCGGATCTCGCTCAAAATGCGGTATATAGGGATTTTGAAGACCGTGGTGATTCCAGTCCGCGCCTTCAGTTTTCTTTTGGCATCTTCTGCTGCATCACAGGGAGCGTCAGTTCGGTCGTTCCTACGACCCTTGTTCCTGTCATCGCGGTTTGCACCACAACGTTGGTCTTTTGACCGGTCGTTTTGGCGGTTGTCCTCCGCCCGACCGAGTGAACTTTCCCCGCCACCCTTCTGTCCACCACGACCGGATTATCCTTCTCGGTTGCGGACGCGGCATCGTCTTCCACACAAATGTGCTCATTGATCCGCTGCATTAAGGACTCCATGGTTGTGGGCTGATGCATCGTGAGCGAATCTCGCAGCCTATGTCCGACTGGGAGATCCCGCTTGTACTGAGTGATCGCCAGATTGGTAGGGCAGTCGAGGATCTCGTTGTAAGTTTCCCAGTACTTCGCATTGTATGCCTTCAGCGAACATCCAGACTCTATTTTGACGCCCAGGAGGTGGTCGACCTCCTTCGGCGTTTGAGTGTTGGTTTTGAATCTGGTGACGAAGGCTTCCACTAGTTGCTGCCACCCCTCGATACTCCCCTCCAGGAGCCTTTCGAACCACTTCAAGCCCAGCTCTCCCAAGCTTGCTAGGAATATGAGGCACATCAAGGCGTCATTGCGCCGGTGGCCAGCCATTACTTGCCGGTAATGACTCAAATGCATGTACGGATCTGTCTTGCCGTCGTACAAAGTGAACTTCGGCTGGTGGAATCCGGCAGGGAGTGGAGTACCCTCGATCTCCGGAGACAGCGGCGTGGCTGTAAGTCTTGCCAGCTCTTTGTCCACCAGCGCAGGGGCCATCATTCTGGGCGCTGGCATCGCCACTTCTTCACTGCAATGAACTGGGGCGCTCAACCTCTGTAACGCCGGCACTCTCTGAGCCTCTCGACGGCGCGCTCTCTCCTCCAATACATCCCTGAGATCCCTGGAACGAGTGGAGGCAGAATATCGCGACGTCGACGATGAGTGTGAGGGGCGGTAGGTGCTGTCGCGAGTGAGGGACCTGCCTTTTCTTTGGTCGGAATCTCTAACCCCATAGTTCCTAGTGATGGAAATAAAGTGAGTCCTCCCTTGGCGGCGACTACTGGAACGAGGAGAGAGGGTGCGCTCATTGAGGTTGCCCTCTCCAACAACACCGTTCCCCTTAATCTGACGCTTCAGCATCTCCATCTCCGCTGCCATCTTGCAAATGAGGGCATCTTGGTCTTTGAGTTTGTGCTCCAGGCGCTGCGCACGGGACTCCCCCCGCTGCCGACGGCCCTCTGGACTCTTCGAACGATCAGAGCTCCTCCCGCGTTTGTCCCGCGCACCTCGCGAAGAAGTTTCTAGGCCCGCCATAGCCGGAACATCTGGGGGGCCATCTCTCCTTCGGACATACTCCGGAGTGACTCCATCGACGACGGACAGCGGGATTTCGTCGTTGTTGGCCATGAAAATGGTCGAAGAGGCTTGAAGAACAAGAGTTGAATTATCACAGACTTCCCACAGACGGTGCCAATTGTACGCGGGCGAAATATCCTCTGCTTTCCGTACTACTCGTACTCCAAGCTTCACTTGACGGCGTCTAACCTGGCAACACAGAAACGGTGAGCTGCCCAGCGGTGGTGTGCCGGATAGATCCTCCGATGATCAAGTCAGACCACTTGAGGAAGAAGAAGAATGAGACTGTTAGAGAGAGAGTATTTTAGATGGCGAGAATGGTTTCAAGTTGCATACCTCTAACGTTCATCCTTCACTCCTATTTCTAGGCTGGCCATGTAGCCTCAAGATTGTGCGCGCACTACCTCTGCTATCCTTCCCTGAACAGGTGGCGGTGCTCGCCTCTCACCACCTTACGCGTGTAAAGGCTTTGTCCTCCAACCAGTACATGCAGAACTGCCAAACGGTATTGATGCGTGCCAGGAACGGATTTCCTCTTCCTCACGCCATTGGCCCAGGTGGCACACTTAACCGGAGTACCACAACCGGCCTATTCCTTGTGGAGAATGGCCACCCCCACAAGTACATAACCGAGCTACGTTCCACCGTCCTGTCCCTTGGCAAAGGGGCAAATATCGGATTCTCTCGGCCGAGATATTCTTGACCGGTCCATCCTGGCTAGCCGACTGTGAGGCACGCCAGATTCACCCCGTTCTATCTTCGTTCTCGGTTATACGAAGTCCATCCATCTCGGCTGACCGGTTGAAGGCATGCCAGCCCTCACCGCGTCCTCAGTCTAGCCTAGATCATTCTTTAGCTCGGTTGTCGCACACCACTGCATGCTCTGCCCGATGCGTACGAGTCACAAATCGGCAAGCGCTAGTTCGTGCCTGATCGGTCAACCTCTCTTGCCGTGCAAGTCAGTCCGCTGGGCCGTGCAAGTCAGGCCGCTGGGCTGTGTCAAGGGAGAAGTTTGCTCGGCGTCCTGCGGTCCGTCACGATCGGCGTTATCGTAGCTCGGCCGTACTAACGGCGCAAATCTCCCCTCTCATATATTATTCTATAATTCTAATCATGTACTACAAACAACCAACAGTGTACAATGTGGGGAAAAAACTAATTGAAATTATATATGAATCTATTTGATGAATTTCATGGAAGGCAGTGAATCTGTTTTAAGATTGTTTTATAAATCATAAAAAATAAATAAAATCAAATAGATTCATATTGAATAAATTAAATTACAGAACATGAATTTATGAGAAATTATAACTAAATTGAACAGAAATACATAATAAGATAAAACGAGAAATGAAAGCAAATCGAAACCTATGTGATACTAAAGTTTCCTTAAAAAAATTCGACGCCTCACCGTGGGTGCTAGAGGTATATCGGCATCTATCTTCCAAGATACAACGGTATAGACACCCTAACGTAGAAGTAGCTTCTGTTTAGCTCCAGCAAACCGACAATTGCAGTACTCTCTCACACAGAAAGGACAATATGAAGCAGACTGACTGTATAGTATAGAAGCCAAAAAAAATTTTGTTGAAACCAAGGAAGATGGCCTCCTTTTATACACAATGAGGGAGAGAGGAGGAGCCTCCCATCCATGAAGGCTGGTAACAAATGCAGCCTATTACCTGATGAAGTAATGTACAAAACTGATGGGGAATAAGTGCGTGAGTTATACACTCTATATACATGTGTGTATATCTATAGCCACCAAATAAACTTGGCCCAAAAAGATTAGGTTGGTGGACCACCAATCCGGCCCAACTCAAATGTAACCCATTCCAACAAGCCTCAAGCCCAAACCCCAAGCCCCAAGATCCACAGACTCAACCAGGGCAGGCGGCGCGCGCGACAATTTTTTCATAACCAATTTGGACAATAGTTTTGGCCCAAGCCCATCCTTGAAGCATCTATAACTCCCTTCCTTCGGAAAATTTAGATGCCCCAAAGGGCTTATACCCTTATCAAAATCTTAAGGTTTAAATACCCATCAATGCTTTCCTCTACAATCAATGTGGGATTAGTAGTAATACACAATTCTCAATACCTCATTCATGAGGCCAACTTTATGAGATAATTTCTCATTCAATTCGTAATGGTTTTTTGTCATTCTTTTTGTAGTGTAAAGATCTTGTTACAAAAAATCTAAACCCATTTGATCACACATCAACCAATAATTGGGACCTACTTTAATTTCACATTAAAGTCACCATAAAACCATTTTTTTCAAACAATCCATTCATTTGTATTTTGTGATACAAAATCTATGGTTGATTATTGTTTCCATAGCAAAATTGTTTCTTTAGTGCCCTAATTTAAAAGATTCAAGACTAATTTACCAGTAAAACAAGTCCATCCAAACCAGTTAATCTGCTAATTCTTGAAAAATGTCACAAGACAAGAACACTGGAAATTGGTAGCTTCAGCTGCAATGCATGGTATTAGGTTAGTGAACTTGTTCCATCTTTATAGGCTTAGTTGAGAATGATCTGTGGCATTGTCATGAGGTGGAGAGAACATCAGCGCAAGATCTACACAACCACTCAAATAACGAGTGCATTGACAATTTGAAAACTCAACAAGATCTAGGTTTTCTTGAACACTACATTTCAAATCCTTCATGCTACGATTTACATGTCCAAGAAAACAAGGGAACAGTTTTTTGGAACTTCTTTTTACTATGGGGTCTTGGATATTTTGCAAAATGTTCATGATGATCAATAAATTCATGAATTAGAGTATAAAATTTTTTTAATTTTTTTCATTAGTGGAAAAATAATTGTTTATATTGGTGGTAGAAATTTCTACATGACTGTCGGGCCAAATCTGTTAGGGAAAATCGATGTGATTCCCCACAAGTAAATCAATCAATGGGAATAAAAACTAATGCGGAAAAATTAAATCAAAGGCAACACAAGAATTTTTACGTGGTTCCCTCAATGTGAGGTATGTCCACGGGATCGAAATCCGATTCCACTATCAACCAAATAAGTTCCAAACGATTACAAACGAGACACTAATGGTCTCACAAAACCACCCTTAGGTGAATTCCAAATAATCACAAATAAACAAGAGGAAAGACCTCACCAAATAAATGAACCAAAATCTTCAGAATCAGAGTTGTAGAAGACCCAAAATAACAACCCAAATCAACACCACCAAAGCATCTAACTATGAAGCCGAAATCGAAGCACTCTGTCCCATAAATCAAATAGCTCAATTAGCTGTTGTTCCACAAGGCAAATCCCACCAATCAATTGATCAAACAAGTGCTGCTACTTCCCAAAAGCAATAGACCTAAAGCACTATCTCACCAAGAAGAAAAATATGGTGCTGCCATACACCCTCTTTTTTCTTGGGAAAAACAATATCAATAATTATGTATTGTGAATCTAGGGTTTTTTTATCAAAACCTTAGTTGTTTCCAAATTGGATTGGGTCTCCACAAATTAAATATAATATATAAAAATATATTATAATTAATACTAAACCAAATTAAACTCTTTTTCCAAAACCAATTGGGTCCACACTACAATAAGGAGGTATACCCAACAATTCTCCCCCTACCGACTTAGGTGGAGACATCAACCATACCCACCAAAGTTCGACACTTCAAATGTTTGTCCCTCGACAAAGTCTTTGTCAACATATCCGAAATATTATCATCTGTGTGAACCTTTTCGAGTTGTAACAATTTCGAATCTAACACATCACGAATCCAATGGTATCTCACATCAATGTGTTTCGATCTCGAATGAAAAGTAGAATTTTTACTCAAGTGAATAGCACTTTGACTATCACAATAAAGCACATACTTTTCTTGCTTCAAACCCAACTCTTGCAAAAATTTCTTCAACCATAACTCTTCTTTGCAAGCTTCTGTAATGGCAATAAATTCAGCTTCGGTAGTTGAGAGAGCAACACATTTTTGTAATTTAGATTGCCATGCCACAGCTCCCCCTGCAAAAGTCATCAAATACCCCGAAGTAGATTTCCTAGAATCAACATCACCAGCCATGTCAGAATCTGTGAACCCATCAAGCATCGGCTTACCATCCCCAAAACACAAACACACCTTCGAAGTCCCTCGAAGATATCTTAGAATCCATTTTACCGCTGCCCAATGTTCTTTACCCGGATTAGAGAGAAACCGACTCACCACACCAACGGCGTGAGCAATATCCGGCCTTGTACAAACCATGGCGTACATCAAAGAACCAACTGCTGAAGCATAAGGAACTTTCAACATCTCTTCTTTGTCTTTCTCACTTGTAGGACATTGATTCGAACTAAGCTTGAAGTGACCCGCAAGTGGACAACCAACCGGCTTTGCTTTATTCATGTTGAACCTCTCAAGAACTTTCTCAATGTAGCTTTCTTGAGACAACCAAATCAGTCCCTCTTTGCGATCACGAACAATTTTCATACCAAGTATTTGCTTTGCCGGTCCCAAATCTTTCATAGCAAAAGATTTACTCAACTCCTTCAACTTGTTAATCATGGTAGAATCTTGACCCACAATTAACATGTCATCAACATAAAGCAAAAGAATAATAAATTTGCCATCCGAAAATTTTTCACAAACACACAATGGTCCGAAGTGGTTTTAGAAAAACCATTATTCATCATGAAAGAGTCAAATTTTTGTACCATTGCCGTGGAGCTTGCTTGAGGCCATACAAACTTTTCTTCAATTTGCAAACAAATTTCTCTTTCCCTTTCTCTACAAAACCTTCCGGTTGCTCCATGTAAATTTCTTCTTCAAGATCACCATGAAGAAATGCGGTCTTCACATCAAGTTGCTCAACTTCAAGGTTCATACTTGCAGCCATGCCAAGTACAACCCGAATAGAAGACATCTTTACAACCGGTGAGAAAATCTCGTCAAAGTCAATACTTTTCTTTTGCCCAAAGCCTTTCACAACAAGACGTGCTTTGTACCTTAGATTCTTCCTATCATTCTTCAATTTGAAAACCCACTTATTTTTCAAATTTTCCTCCCCTTAGGCAACTTCACTAAATCATAGGTGTGATTTTCAAGTAAGAATTCATCTCCTCTTCCATGGCCTTTTTCCAATCACCTTTCTTTGCATGCTTAATTGCTTCTTGGTAGCTCTCCGGCTCCCCTTGATCGGAAATCAATACAAAATCATTGGGAGGATACTTTCTTGAAGGTTGTCGGTCCCTTGTAGATTTCCTCAACTCAAGTTGTGGTGGCGGTTCTTGAGTTGGATGCTCTTCCTCAATTTCTGGCTCAACTTCATTAGGATTAGCATCATTCTCTACATCTTCAATAGGTGGCTGCACATCTCCCCCATTTTCATCATCAACTGAAGATGAAGGAGATGGATCTATGTCAATGAGATCACTAGTTTTTGGCTCCGGTTGATCACCTTTGCCAAAGTCTTCAATTGTTTGGTCTTCAAGAAACACAACATCACGGCTTCGAATGACTTTCTTGTCGACCGGATCCCACAATCTATACCCGAACTCATCACGCCTATAGCCAAGAAAAATACATTGTCTTGACTTACTATCAAGCTTGGACCTCTCATCCTTTGGAATGTGAACAAAAGCTCGGCAACCAAACACTCTCAAGTGCTCATAAGACACATCTTTGCCAGTCCAAACTCTTTCAGGAACATCACCATTCAAAGGATAGCAAGGAGACAAATTGATCACGTCAACCGCTGTACTCATTGCCTCACCCCAAAAGGATCTTGGCAATTTAGCTTGTGAAAGCAAACACCTTGTTCTTTCCACAATGGTGCGATTCATCCTCTCGGCAACGCCATTTTGTTGAGGAGTCTTCTTAACTATCTTTTGGTGCCGAATACCTTGGCTGCGACAATACTCATCAAATGGCCCAGTGTATTCACCACCATTGTCTGATCGGATGCACTTCAATTTCTGCCATGTTTCTCTTTCAACCATGGCCTGAAAATGCTTAAATACTTCTAGAACTTGATCTTTAGTTTTTAGTAGAAAAGCCCAAACTTTCCTTGAATAATCATCAATGAAAGTAACAAAATAAAGTGTACCACCATGTGTTCTAACTTTTAAAGGACCACAAACATCCGAATGAATTAACTCCAAAACATTTTCTTTTCTAGAAGCAACATTTTTATGAAAAGAAACTCTATGTTGTTTACCCGCCAAACAATGAACACAAGTTTTAAGATGTGTACCTTTCAAATCGGGTAGAAGCTCTTTCTTGAACAAAACTTGCAGCCCCTTTTCACTCATATGGCCAAGCCGCTTATGCCACAATTCGGTAGAAGTATCATCTTCAAGTGCATTGATAACACCTTTACAAATTTTTCCTTGCATCGAATAAAGTATATGAGTCTTCTTGCACTTAGCCACCACCAAAGAACCCTTTGTGAGCTTCCATATTCCATCACCAAATTTGTTGTTGAAGCCTTCATCATCTAGCTTCCTAGTAGAGATCAAATTGAGGCGAATATCGGGAACATGCCTCACATCTTTAAGCAACAACTTACAGCCCAAATTTGTTTCCAAACAAACATCACCCATGCCGATAATCTTGGACAAACCTTCATTATCCATTCGAACAGAACCATAATCTCCTACAGTGTAGGTAGTGAAGAAATCAACTCGAAAAGTCACATGAAAAGAAGCACCAGAATCAATCACCCAATGACTCTCTTGGCCCACAAAATTGATACAATCATTTTCACAAACGACCATGAGATCATCGGTAGTAACTGCCGTTGTGTCTTCTTGTTTCTTATCCACACTTTTGTCACGCCTTTTCTCCTTGTTCTTGAGCTTTCGGCATTCCCGCTTCATGTGCCCTTTCTCATGGCAATAGTAGCACTCAACGTCTTTCTTTGAAAAAGAACCATCTATCATAAAGGCTTTCTTTGTGGCTGATTTTCTATCATAAAGACTCTTTAATTTTTTCCATAAATCATGTGCCGAAATTTCAGTAGCAACATGATGAAACACACTGTCATCAATCCATTGACGGATAACACCAACGGCTTTTCGATTAAGCCTCTTCCACTCATCATCTTTCATATCTTCAGGTTTATCACTATCACCCTCAATAGGCCCATACAAGTCTTTACAAAATAATAGGTCCTCCTTTTAGTTTTCCAAGTTACCCAATTGCTTCCATTGAAGCTAGACATACGACCCACATTCCCTCCATTGATTTACACAAATAAATAAACCTCAATAAACCGTAAGCTCGGTTACCAGTTGTTAGGGAAAATCGATGTGATTCCCCACAAGTAAATCAATCAATGGGAATAAAAACTAATGCGGAAAAATTAAATCAAAGGCAACACAAGAATTTTTACGTGGTTCCCTCAATGTGAGGTACGTCCACGGGATCGAAATCCGATTCCACTATCAACCAAATAAATTCCAAACGATTACAAACGAGACACTAATGGTCTCACAAAACCACTCTTAGGTGAATTCCAAATAATCACAAATAAACAAGAGGAAAGACCTCACCAAACAGATGAATCAAAATCCTCAAAATCAGAGTTGTAGAAGACCCAAAATAACAACCCAAATCAACACCACCAAAGCATCTAACTATGAAGCCGAAATCGAAGCACTCTGTCCCATAAATCAAATAGCTCAATTAGCTGTTGTTCCACAAGGCAAATCCCACCAATCAATTGATCAAACAAGTACTGCTACTTCCCAAAAGCAATAGACCCAAAGCACTATCTCACCGAGAAGAAAAATATGGTGCTGCCGTACACCCTCTTTTTTCTTGGAAAAAACAATATCAATAATTATGTATTGTGAATTTAGGATTTTTTATCAAACCTTAGTTGTTTCCAAATTAGATTGGGTCTCCACAAATTAAATATAATATATAAAAATATATTATAATTAATACTAAACCAAATTAAACTCTTTTTTCAAAACCAATTGAGTCCCACACTCCAATAAAGAGATATACCCAACAAAATCTAGTATTTTTGTTTAGTGGAGGGCAAAACTTGGGTAAAATCATACACAACTTTTTTCTTTTGGCAATCGAAGAAGTTGATATGATAATTTGATTTAGAAATGACCCAACAATTTCCTGTACTTTGAAAATTATGCATGATAACATCATTTGAAATGCAATGTAAACCAAGAGTTAAAGAGAGGGTGAGAAGCTAGATTAGTCTCCAAATTGATGAGCATGAGAGAGAGAGAGAGAGAGAGAGAAGAGAAAAGAGATTTAAACAAATAGGCCAATAAGAAGAAATTAGCCAATTTCAAATTATTGTAAATGAACATCAAAAATGGACAATAAGAAGAAAGACTACAGCAACCTGTTGAAAAAAAAAAATTGGAAGGTGTACAGTGAAATCACTCGGATTCATATTTACAGAAATTAATGCATGATCTGAAAAAAATTAACATAAAAATACATACAAAATATTATTGAAAAAAAAGAGTATACAGAGAATGGTCAGTTCCTGTAGGGTATTCTCATTGAATAAAATTTATTGGTCATAAACCTAAGATAAACCTAGTCATACCGTCTCCTTTCTTCTTGTATAGACCGGAAAATTCGAGCAGCTGATTCAGATGCTGATCTAGGGTTGTGAGGTACAACTCTAATCACCCGTGTTTGCTCCTCGGTACTGTGAGCCCAAGCAGGTCGATCTAAAGCTTTAACTGTTGGGATAGTAGGGAAAAGAGGAAGCCCATCTCCGTGCACCCTCCTCTCAGAAGGACTGCTTGCTGTGCTACCTTGCACCTCACTCTCTTTTGATGCCTGCAAATTCTTGACACAGTACGAGTTTGCCTCACTCTTCTGGCTCGACACATTACATGAGTTTTGATAGGGAATGGTGAAATTGATATCCCCGGTTAAGTGATTTTCTAGCCCATTTGACCGGGCTCTAGCAAATGGACTCACCTGCTCAACAGCTGAACTTGAAATAGATGGGTTCATGAACGGCATGCCATATGGAAGAAAGTAGGTCTGACCAAGAGGAGTGCCGGAAAGAATTCCAATCCCTTGATCGTGAGATGGGGGAATGTTATAAGGAGTGTTCAAGAAATCTCTGCCTACAGGAGTCAGGTTTGTGGGCCCACAACTACCATAAACTGGAGCCACAAAACCTGATGTTGGAGGACAAGATCCTCCATACGGCTTGTAAACAAGTCCTTCAGAAGGTGACAATACAGGAACTAACCACTGGTTTCCGGGCGGTGGTTGGAGGCACCAAGGTGGTGGTTTTGCATCATCAGTGGCTGGTTTGTAAATTGAATCCCCAGTATTAAGTACTTTCTTGGTATCACCGTAGAGAGAAGGAAGAGGAGGTTTTCCCAATGCATTCTCTGCTGCACATTCCGTGTTGGGGTTAGGCCTCAGAGGATCTGCAATTAACGATGGTTCTTTTATTGCATTTGCAAAGGGCAACTTCTTCATGGATAATACTTCGATTGAAGGCTTTTCCATAAAAAGTTCACTTCCGAGCAATAGATCTGGTGATGCCGCAAACAGTCTCTGCACCTGTGTCATATAAACAAGGAATGCAATTCTCTTTCCTTAGAAGTCACATTCTAAAACCAAGAAGAAAATGACTTTGCCATTTTCACTGAGCAAAGAACAACATACCTTTATTAGCCTATGCAACTCAAAGACTTGCACCGCAAAAACTCTTTGTTGACTGCAAATAGTAGCATTGGAGTTGGATTAAGCGCCAAAACCAGATTTTCAAGCAAGGACCAAAAACACTTCTGCACACACATAGTTGACCACTTAATAACAGTGTTTGCAATCTGTACCTCTTTCCAGCCTAAGACGGTTGCCCATGTCACTAAATTTCAGGACAAACTGTATTAATCAATCACACATTTGCATATGTGGATCGCATTGAGTGGATTTCCAACCCAAGGTTTTGCCCATATACTGTTTTTCATACAATTCTATAGAACATTTGCATTAAAAGGGTTCATTATATGTCTCGAAAACAAAACAAAGCATTGCAAGACAATGGTGCAAAAAGATGAAAAATGTGAACACTAAAAAAACTCCTTGATGTTGGTGTCTGTTTTGGCAACCTTACCAAGGCACAAACATTCCAACTGTTGGCAATGATTTGAAGTAAATCATACTTGATCAAACCTATACACAAAAGGACAATTCCAAGATCAAGTGGAAGATGAACTTCTATTTCTTCAACTATCTTCTATTTCAACCCCCTAATGGTTTTCCTATCCCCGCAATCTTGCTTCCTTGTTTCCAAAAATATCAAATCCCACCATCTTGCCCTTCAAAATAGTGGAACAATGCCACTTATTCTAATATTTACCCTCAGTTTAAAGGAGATCCAGAACCAAACCAAACCAAACCAAACCAAGCCTTAAGTCCCATCAAATGGAGATAACAAGCTATTCACTCATAACCATCTTCACACCCCAAAACATAAATTTCTAGGACATGCATCGAACATGAAGGCCATGTTTACAAAATGTTCCCATTAACCTAGAAAGACATACTTGCTTATGAGCAAGAGATAATTGACAAACGAAGGTTGCATTGGAACAAGGTGCCAATATGTCATTTAAGTGCATGCCACGGATCAAGCAACCTTCACCTCTGTATGCCAAGAACTTTTAATGTACAATGTTTTGGCACCAAAAATAAAAAGAAGAAAATTACCCACATTTGGTAGTTTTCTACAAATTTAAATGTTAACACCCTCAATGAAACCATTCTGAAAATTCTACATTCCTTTGTTGCATGCTAGAAAAATCAAAATTCTCAACGTAATTATGATTGATATTGTTATTCAATTCTAAAAATGAGAAAATCCATATGAAACACCATGAAGCATGGATATGGCAGACACAAGACATGGCAATTTCAAAAATCAAATAAGGACATGGATACAACAAAGTTATGACAACATTGTTTTATTTTCCATGTATATAAATATGTCTTCCATAAAGAACCAAAATTAACAACAATTAACACAAATCTAACATTTAAAATAACAACTAAATTTAAATCAACCAGAAACTAGATATTTGTTGCATTTGGGCTCCAAGGATTGTTAGAAGCTAATCTTAACTTCACAACCGTGATTAGATCTTTGTTGCTTTATCGATGGTTTTATATGAGTTCTATAGATTCTTTTTTTATCAACCTTCATGTTCCAAATATTATAATATGACCCTTGAAAGTAGCTTTAAAAAAATTAAAATAAGATCTCAGTGAGTCCCAAAGTATTTCCCCACTATGTCTAGTCAAAAAGATATATATATATATATATATTTTGGCATAGAAAAATTCACATTTAAAAAGCAACATAATTAAATTCTCATCTCACATATCATAAAGAGATTGATACATTCACGACATCCACACTTTTTAGAAAAATATAGAGAATGAATCACTCGGAATAGCTGTTAAGAATATATAATTTAATTAATAAAGTTGCTCCTCTCTAATAGCTTAAGCTTTTAGATGAGATAGTGGTTAACAATTCAATATGGTATCAGAGCAGCTATTGTGTTTGAACCTCATCGCCTACCCAATAATTAAATAAATAAATAAAACGTGCACATGTTTGGCCCACTTATGAAGGAGAGCCTGGCCACCATGAGTGGTCATTTTGAGAATATAATTTAAATAGGGCAAAATCCTGTTTATCCCCTTGTAATATGACCCAATAGCACTTTATCTCTCTGTCTTTTAAAAATAGTCACATACCTCCCATGTGATTTTGGACTAAAATGCTACAATTATGTTTTCCATCCAAACTAACGGAAAGTGTGTCTCACATGCTTATTTGAGCTGGGGGAAGGGAAAAATTAGTCAAAGGTAAATTTTAATGTAAGAAGACGAAACTAGCCTTGTTTTATCTTTTTTATCTAAATTTCTTATTTAATAACATTTAAATTAAATATACATATTATATATATAATTTAATTAACCTAAATACCTTAATTTATTATTAGAAAAATTAATCGTCAAACTACTTTAATCCAATTTTAAATTTTTAACCCAATTTTTTATTTAATAACATTTTAAAATAAACATAAACATACATATATATAAACAAATTAAATCATAAATTAAACTAAACACCCTAATTTAATAATATTTTAAATTAAACATATACATAACACATATATATAATAAATTAAATCATAAAAGTACCTTAATCTAATTTTTAATTTTTAACACAGTTTATTACTTAATAATATTTTAAATTAAACATATACATATATATTTAACAAATTAAATCATAAATTAATTAAAATTAAAAATTAAGTTTATTAAAAAAAAAAAAAATAGGAAACTCTAGTTTCTTATATTAGTTTTGTGTTATGTTTTTTTATTTTTTTTCTTGGTCATGGAGGCAAATTTATTTATTTATTTACAAAGAGAGTCAAAAATAGAAGAGTAAGACATAAAGGGTGTATAATTGTTTTTTATTGTTAATATTAACGGTGTTAAGGTTGCATTTTAGTCCAAAACCACATGAGGGATATATGGCTATTTTTAAAAGATAGGGGGATAAAGTGCTATCGAGCCATAACACAAGAAGTTAAAATGGATTTTGCCTATTTAAATAATAAAGATTTCCCTCTCTGTAACAGCTAAGCATTTAGATGAGAGTAGTCAACAATTCAATACCAGGCACTATGAAACACCCAGTCCTTAACTCGTTTGGAGCTTAAAAAAAAACAAACAAACAAACAAACATATCTCAATAGCAGCAAGTTTCCAGAGAACAAATAGAATCAAATTTATGATAGTGTATGAGAATATCAAATGGAAACCAGAGAGTAAAACTTTTGTGTTTGTTTGTTTCAATTGGAACAATGTCCCTGACTTCAGCTTTATTCATTTTTCCAAAAATGGCATGTATGTCCTTACAAAAAATTTGACAAGTGAAACCATTAGAGGGATAATTATTATGATTTTCTACGACATGTGAAATCAGGTCATAGAATATTTCAAACCAAAAACAGAATGTATGGATTCAGCATTAGAACATATTAAATTAAATGTTTTAAGGCAGAAAAACTACACCTCAATATGCACATGTAAACAATTAAAAACCTTAGAATTAAAATTTAGGTATAAAAATGCACTGTGCTTCGCATAGTATGCATGATTCCTTCATTTCAATATAGTTAATCCATAGCAAATGAACATAGTAATGATCAATCAGAGATACTTACTGGACAATAGCTCTTCTTGCTTTCCAGAATTGTTTTTGACCTATGACTCCTACAACATCATCTGGGGATATATCCACACCTGATATAGAGTCCACAATGGAGTTGTCTGATATATTGCCATTTCTGTCTACCTTTTCCACTTGTAAAGCCCCGCACTGATCTTCATGGCACTTGCTGACATTTTCAAGTCTACTGGGACTTCTATGATTGTCTCCACGTGGTGGTCTGGAACAGGATACGCTTTCCGCCATGAAATCATTTCTCCTTCTAACCGCCTTGTTAAGCTCTGCTGCAATGCCATCACTAAGGGCCTTTTTTTCTTGTGAAGCACTATACTCGTGAAGCTCTATACCCTTTACTGATTCAGAGATCCTACCAAGAGGACTTGAAGATGTATCTGCCAAAACCTTATCCCCCTTTGTCAAATTTGAAGCAGGATTTTTGGCACAATCATGATAATTCGGAGACATTCTTGAGTTCTCTTCAGTTTGATTCCTCATATGTTGCTTTGACATTAGATCACCAGAGCTGCTAGCTTGTTTCAGCTGTTCTATGCAAGCGTTTTGAAGTTGCCTGTTTGGGCTTGAGGCAGTGGGATTTTCTTTATTCATGTTTTGTTGTCCATTACCAGTATTGATAGTTCTGCCTGATTGGGCGAAGGTTGGAATTTTAAAATCATCCTCATCTCCAAGCTTCTTTGTAGAAGAGTTCTTAGAGATGCTGTGTGGTTGATAAAAACTACAATTGGCTGTCATTGACATATGCCCCGCAGCATTCAAAGTGTGATACTCTGTGGGTTTCACTGGTTGCCATTCAATATTCATCAATGGTGTATTCAAATTCATCCCACCAGAAGAATAAGAGTGAAATTTCTCAGCCAAATGAAAAGCAGGTGAATTGCTGACTGGTGAACACAGACTCCTTTTTTGGCCACCACCCTACAACCATGAACCTCTTCGTGTAAGTAGAAAATAGAATAGCACAAGAACTCATGAGTTCATGAAACCATATTTGTTTGTAACAAAAAGAAATGCATCACAATAGATTTAAACCTCAGTAGAAGTAATCTAATCACCATAACAAAAACCAAAAAAAAATTCATAGAAATACTTGTGAAACACAAGAAATGAAGGACAATCATTCTCCTCACATGTTTTCTTACATGTAAGGAGAATTTCAACTCGGGTGCAGAATATTGAAAACTAACAAAATGAAGAGAAAGAAGATAAAAATAAACCATGCACTGATGTACAAAGGAAAGGGAAGCTTTAACATCCAGAGTATCATTATACTAAAAAGCAAAGGTGATGGCGAGCATTGAAAAGAAAAAGGGCAAATTTGAAATTTCATACAGAGCACGTTCAGTACAAAATGGATTGAAGGTATGAGAATTTTAGATTGTGCTTGTGTGAATTTCCCTCCCTCTTACGAGGGTGAAGCACCTCACTCCCTCTCTGCTTCTCTCTCTATTCTTCTTTGCCTGAATTACCCAAGTACTCTTCTCGGATTACTATTAACAGCCTTCAAAAAGTGCACTTTCAGCCCCAAAGCCCTATACAATTACCAACCAAATCATCCTTAATAATAGCTTCTCCTACCCATTAACATTCAATTTAACCATTAAAAGCCTAAATTACTCACTGTTTAGGCCCTTAAATAGTCTTTGTTCTAAAATTCCAACAAGTCGTCCTACACCAAAAGGCCACCCAAGTTAATGCCTCTACTGGCTGCCTAGCATCTAAGTGATCCTGTAATGTACAAATCACGCATTTTTTGGAGGCAAATTATGAATAATATGACAAAAATAAAAAAATAAAAAAAATAAACAGAACACGTTGCAGAGTACTATCACATCTATTCATAACTAAACAATTCCAAAATACTACAACCGCCAACATTCACTTTAGGAGTGCCCTGCTCGTTAGTACCTATAAAACCAATTTTCCATCAAGCACCCAGGCAAATCATCATAGGCCTGTTTTCACAACACTGTCAAAGAGATGACTGGACTCTTTATCGATGCTCTTTATTGATTTTTGTTTTTTGGGGTCAAATAAGAAAGCGAAGGTGTTGGGGCTTTGTGTAATTTTTGTGTTATTCTAGGTCATATGGTTGGAAAGGAATGAGAGGATCTTTGAGGATAGAATTGTTGATGTTTTCTTGATGTGCGAAAAACTCAGATTCATAGCATCTTTTTGGACTTCAGTGGCTCCCTTGTTTAGGGGGATTCCGCTTTTCTTGATTTCTAGCTATTGGAAGTCCGTGTGTGACTCTTAGTTTTTGTTTTCTATTTTTGCGGACTTCTTGTCCTCCTTTGTACAACTTTTTTTCTCTTCTCCATTTTAATAAAAGTTCTCTTTTGTTGCTGATCGAAAAAAGAGATGACTGGACTCTTAAATGATTGAAAATACCACAACAAAACTGTCAATCGCAGTATCTAATGCTCCATATGACTACCAAATTCTCAAGTACCTTAAGATCACAATTTCGTAGAGAATAGTGACAATGCTCACAAATGCAACAAGAAAATAAAACAGCAAGAAGATTATCTCAAGCTCAAACCTAAATGTGCAACCCGTAATTTAATTACAAATATTATTAGTGTGACCTATGTGGATAATTGCTTGTATCCTTTCTCTTTCCCACTTCTACACTCAAAATGCTTTTACTTGTACAAGTCACGTCAACCATTTTTTGTAGGTCAATGCACATCATGACAAGGCATGGCATTTTAGCCCTTTATGCTTGGCTCTTTACACACAAAAAGATGTATACATGTGTGTGAATTCTTCCATCCTTAAGTTGAAGTGAGAAAGAGCAAAAAACATGTTGCCATCCTTTAGGAAAAATAGTGGGATAACTATCTCTTGTAATCTCCTCGCTCTTGGTCTTCTTTAGGATTGTCATCTTTATGACTTAGAAGTTAGAATTTAGTGTGGAAATTCAAAGAGGCTCTTGCAGTCGTTACTTGGACGAGTTGGTGTTATTCTTGCATACATGAAGGGCTCGTAAACAAGTAATGCAACTTATGTGGGTTTATTTTGAGCAAGAGATATACCATTATCCCTCTCTATTTTATGTTCAACAACAACAAACTAAGAAATTGTAATCGTATGCCATTTAGAAAGCAAAGCTATGGTTAATTTTACTAAATATATTGGAGCCGCTTACAAAAACATAATAAGCTTCATTTTCAAACTGTACATGTGGTTTCTTCACAATGGATGATAATTGTATATCCCTTGCCCTAAACAGACAGTTAATTATGTAAATTCATACGAAAGAGCAAAACCTCATATAGATTCTTGAACTCACATGACTAGATGATGTGGAAGGGATCATACTGCCACTATTATTGGGGGGTAGAGGCACCATTGATGCCGATCCAGAGGTAAATCTCTGAGAAGGAATACCGAGCTGTTCATAAAGAGCCATCTTGTTCCTTGGAGGTGCCTTTGGCCCTCCTTTCTCTGCATCATTGATGTGAAGTCTAGGAAACAAAGGACCCATTAGTTTCTCTTCATCTTTGCCACTTTTCATCATCCTTCTCTTTCTAATTAGTCCTTCAATGATTCAAGCCAAACACCATTTCCAAAACAAACTTTGTTTTCATCAAATTCAGACCATGCTTCCATCCCCAAAATTTTAAACCAAAGCTTACCACCTCTAGAAACATGAATACTCCAAAAATTACAAGTACCCAAACTCAACCCACCTCAATAAAACAAATCTTTTGGCTGGAGATCAAAAACAAACAAAAAGACCACATCAAATTGTTAATGAAAACAACCAAAAGCAACCCAACTGAAAACATCAGAGGTTTGAACTGAAAGTCAAAACCAAACAACCCCACATGCTACTGTTAACAAAACATAATTCTGCAAGTAACCCAGCTCAACCCACCTCAAAAAATCAAATCTTTAAGCCAAAAAGCAAAGAACAAAAAAAAAAACCCCCAAAATTGACACACCTCAAAGAATCAATTCTACCAACTGAAAATCAAACAAAATCAACAAAACACACAGCACATTCACAGAATAGGATGAAGTAAAAATCTAGCAGCAGTGACAAGAAGACAAGAGAGAGAGAGAGAGAGGATCTCATTCTGATAAAGAGAAGAGGATAAAGATTCAGCCAAGAGAAGAGGATTACCTTGGAATTTGGAGAGAGGATTTGATCAACCAAAAAGAAAGAGAGAATAAAAATAGTAAAAGGTTGCGAGCATTGTGGGACCCAAGTGAATAGAAGTAGAAGTTCTTTAGGTAACGAGTGTTTTAGGCCTAAAAAAACAAAACAGAGAAAAGTGAGGGTGGGGCAACCAAGGCAGTGAGACTCAGTCACTCTCTCTCTCTCTCTCTCTCTCTCTCTCTCATATGTACTATTTTACCAAACCATGTGTGAAGCATTAGAACCACATGTACGTATGTATTCTTGTTGCCAATAATATAATATTATTATATATCTGATTCAAAAATGGCCAATCTTTACACTAAAAATCCGTTAAAGATCGCGCTCAATGAGGCAGGTGTTTCCGGTAACAATGGGGAGTGGTGTCTTTGAGGGTGAAATTGTAGGAGAAAAGCTTGGGACCCAGGGAGACCTCAGCATTCTCACTGGACGCTGATTGGTTAATTTTTATTTTTATTTTTTCTTTTCATCAATCACTAACTCTTACGTGTACGTGGAGGGGTGGGTCTCAATCAGATCTCAAATTGTAGAGCTTTGTGTTACACACGATCCAATTATATAGCGTTTACTTTCTACGCGCTTGAAAGGCACGTTTGGAGACAATGGTCTTGTAGTGGATATTTGTTTCCATTCTAGCTATTTTGAGAAAGAAAAAAGGTTGATAATCACCTGTTATTAACATTCAATGTCTATGTAAGTATACTTTACGTCATTTTGTATAATAATAATCATTTATATATTTCAAAGTGCAATGATTAGGAGTCTTTCTCGTCCACGCATCAATTATTGCTACGATTCATGCCAATAATATTATAAACTTACTCTTATTCATTTAAAATTTATTTAAAAAATTAATATTTTAAATTTATTTTACTCATAAATCTCATATTTCATAAATTTAATTTTCATTACACAAACACATTTAAAATAAATTATGATTTCCTATATATAGGTTCATAGCATTTTTCTTATTCTGGAGCATCCTATTTATTATGTTGGATCTCTATTCTTTGACTTCTTTTATTTTTATTATAATAATAATCTCAAATGAAATTACTAAAGAAGATATCAATCATTTTGAGACATCACATCTTATAATTAAATCCACACACCCACTAAATAATGAAATAGGATTTATGAGAGCACTCATCTCCATCACCTCATGTCCATCTTTTCCAAATTATACCATCAAAACCTATCCACCCACTAAATAACGGGTTTTGATTTGGATTTTAATTTCATCTCTATAAAATTGAAGTCAGTTAAGAAATAAAAGAGTTGAAATCCAAATTTAATTTTAATACTCTTCATGTCCAAATTTGTGCTCCGATTTTCATACTCTTCATGTTGTTAGGACTGATTTCAATATTTAATTTTATCATTTTAGTGTAATTGGGTTCGCCTTTTTTTTTTTTTAGATGTTTATATTTTTATTTCTTCTCCTCTTGATTGTAACCCATTAAGATTTTTCTATCCATGGCAGTTATTTATTTAAATAAGATTTTGAATTTTATTATCCGATTCGGTAGCAACTGATTTGGAAATAACATTTTATTGCCAATGAAATCCATGTTAACTTTTAGTATTGCTAATTTTTTGTTTCTTGGTGTCTAAAATTATATAACCAAACATTATTAGATTCAAGTACAACAGTTATAGACAATTTCACTATTTTGGTCAAATAAATTTGTTTTTATTATAAATAAATAGTTTTGATTTGATAAGTTAGAGTAGTAATATGGTGTGGTGATGTGTTTAATATTGGAGGTGGATTCTCAAAATTATTAAACATATATTGACTGGTATTATTTCAGTGGACTAGACTTTCTTTTGTTCAAATATATGGAATAGTTAAGTCAGATAATGCTTCTGAAGCTGGCAAAAACATTGACGCAATTTTTCATGTTCTAGCTAAATAAATTTTCAGATTATGAGAGAGTAGTTTAATTTATATGGAGTAGTTTCATTCACAAGGAACAAAATTTGTTCGTGCAATAAGTTAAAATGCATCAATGATGCAACCCCACCATGTAAAAATCTTATTGCATATATGATGCAATATATTATGTAATTGCTTTTTTATGGTTAATCAATTTTTTATTTTTTGTTATTATTTTGCAAGTTACTTTACAATTTTGTGTTGTTCAGAACTAATAATTTCTTAAGAGGTTGTCTAACAACACCATCTTTCTTTTATTGTAAGTGTTCTATCAATATTTGTTGATTTATTTATTTTTTTAGTATATACATTCTGTAATTTTTTTTAGTCAAAAAAATGGTATTTATTTATTATTTATTTTTGTAGTATCAAAATACATCTCAGTGACTGTTTATTTTTAATTTGTATATAAATTCTGTAATTGCTTAAGAAAATTTTTTAAAAAAAAAATTATGGTACATCTAATCTGTTTTGACTGTACATGATTTGTCCATGAAAATATTGAGAAACATGACTATAATCTTTTCTTATTTTATTGCTGTTACTGATGAAAAAAATCTATCCATTCAAATTTTTAGTCAGTAAATTTTGATAGTAAGTCAATTATGTTTTTGGTGCCTCTCAAATTCATATTTTTACTTTACAAATTTTATAGTTAGAACTTGCTGAACATTCATATTCATATCAACACCATAATATATTTTAGTCTGGTCCAAAAAAACAAAACCAATCGCATGGATCCTTCGTATTCATTCATTTTTTTATTCACGAATCACATACGAGCATTGATGGGTTTCATTAATGGGTTTACATTTTCTCTCTACATTGATGGGTTTATATATTTCTGGGTTTATAAGAATTTCATCAACTAAAGCCATAATCAATGGGCTGTGACAAAATTTTTGCTTTTAATGAAACAAAATGAGTTGGTGAATGTATATGTGTATTGCTTTAATTGCCTTCATGAAATAAATATTCGTTATTGTTTATAAAATGGCTTTGTTGTCTGGTGAATTTTTTTTTTTTTTTGCAAAAATTTATGTTTGGACTTTCCAGATGATAAATGGTGAATTTCAAAATATTTATGATTATAACGGATTTTGATTTTGGTTTTAATTTCATCTCTACAAAATTGAAGTCAGTTAGGAAAGAAAAGAGTTGAAATCCAAATTTAATTTTAATACTCTTCATGTCCAAATTTGTGCTCCGATTTTCATACTCTTCATGTTGTTGGGGTTGATTTCAATATTTAGTTTTATCATTGTAATGCGATTGGGTTGGCCTTTTTTTTTTTAGATGTTTATATTTTTATTTCTTCTCCTCTTGATTGTAACCCATTAAGGTTTTTCTATCCATGGCAGTTATTTATTTAAATAAGATTTTGAATTTTATTATCCGATTTGGTAGCAACTGATTTGGAAATAACATTTCATTCCCAATGAAATCTATGTTAACTTTTAGTATTGCTAATTTTTTGTTTCTTGGTGTCTAAAATTATATAACCAAACATTTTTAGGTTCAAGTACAACAGTTATGGACAACGTTACTATTTTTGGTCAAGTAAGTTTTTTGTTTTTTTTCTTCATATAAATTTACATTGCTCTCTTATAATGTAAGGCATATTTATTTATTTTTTTAAAAAACTTATCATATCTAATTTTCTTCTAATAAAATGCTTTTTTTTTTTCTCATACTTTATAGGTGGATGGAGACTTACACAGAACCGTAATACCAACTCCGTTTACTAATTTTCTTATTTATGTGTATAAAGTTTTATTTATCACTATAAAATTTTTGTATATATAGGTTCGATTTCTTCAAGAAAGAAATGTTAATGTTATTATCCGCAATGAGTGTGATCTTAATACTATTCGCATTCGTGAGGTAAGCCTAAAAGTCACTTTAACATTAGACATGAATTTTCTTATCATTTTAAAAATAATTGATAAATATATTCTACTTATTTTTTTATAGGCAAAGGCAAAGGAAAAAGATAAAGCAATATCAAAGAAAATAGAAAAGGCTATCCCTTCTGGCAAAGGAAAGGAAAATGCATATCCCGTGATATGATTTCTCAACAATTTTTAAAGCTTCTTTTTCGAATATTTATTATTATTTTTTTATATAGATTTTTTTAATAATTGCATAGTGTCATATACACTTTTTTATCTACATTTTTTAAAAGTTTCTTTTTCAAATATTTATTCAATTCTGATTGATTGTGAAATATTTTTCTGAAGCATGTTAAAGTAAGCATTTGTACAAAATGTTAATGCATTTGTATAAACATTAATCTAAATTTTTAATATGTTTGTCTATTTGTATGAACACAAGTTGCATTTACAACATAACATAATAAAAATATAAGAGAAGAAAACGAAAAAGAAAAGGAAGAAGAAAAAACAAATATGTGATGAAAAAGAAACTACAGAATATAATTTTTTTTCATTTTTATTTTTCTTATAAGTTCTTAAGGAAAGAAGAAAAAGACAAAATAAAATTTAATAAAACAGAAATAACAAGAAGAGGAAAAGGAAAGTAGAAAACATTACACGTTAATATTCACATTTTACGTACCCAATGATCTAATATTTACCTTTTCAACGTACATTTTGTCAATGTGTCTTTAAAGAAATAAGTGCATAGTGAGTTTGTAGTTTTGTGTGCTAAATATATTTTCAAATTATTTTTTTCTCCCTTTTTAAATTTCATCAATACATGCATTGGTTCTTATATGACTAACAACTCAACCGAATGAAGAGGAAAAGTTAGTTAAAAGAAAGAAAAAGTACATGATGAAAGGGAAGCAAGAGAGGGGATAATCTTCACATTTTATGCACCTAATTATATAATGTTCTTATTTTAGGCACACAATGATAATGTGTTATCAAAAGCTGCATTGGCCCAACGTGCACGGCAAGAACGTGAAAAAAATCAGAAGCCATGTTTTGCATACCAATTGGGAGAACGCCTGCGACGAGATCGAGAGAGATCAAAGGAATGTATTAACCCAAGACAACATTCTTTAACACCAAATTAGTAAACAATTGTGTTTAATTCTTGAAATATATACTCTTACTATTACCACTTTATTATATAGATTTTAATTTGTTCACAATCTATTTCTGTATGCCTGCTCCTATAACCCCATCTAGAAATGTTGGTGTGGTCATCCGTGACGAGTACGACCTTGATGTTATCCGTGTTCATGCGGTAAGTACAAAATCAAGTCAAATATTGTATGTATTTTATTTATATAAGATGTTTTTAATCTTTTGAATATTTTATTTATATTTGTTAAGCGAAAGAGAAAGAAAAGGTCAACCCAATGTCTAAGGGAAAAGAAAAGATGGCTTCTTCTGACAAGAGAATGACAGATGCAAGCCAAGTGGTATATATTCTTTTTAAAAAATATGATGCAAAACTAATTAAAAATTCGAATAGTTAAAAGCTATGAGTGTATAAAATGAATTTGTTGTTTTATGTTGTTTTTGTAGAATGATTGTAATATGTTTTCCTGTAACTTCCTATTATTTGTATGTGTTTTCTAAATTTATTTATTTTTATTTTACATGGATACATGTGCATTTATAATGTACCATCCATAAGTTGCAACTCATATGAAGAGAATATGAAAAAAGAAATGAAGGAATAAAGAAAAAATATATGAGCCAATATTTTTAATTCTTATTTATTTTTTTAATAAAATACAAAATTAATGAAGAAAGAAAGAAATAAAGATAACACTATTAAAGGTATAAAACAAATAAAATAGAAAACAAAATTAAGAGAAAGGAAAGAAATAAGAAGATATTTTCATTTTAAGCACAAAATATTTGCATTTTTTGCACCAATGATAAAATATTTTTATTTTAGGCATAACATGATAATGTAATATCAAAAGCTGCCTTGGCCCAATATGCTCGGCGAGAGCGTGAAAAAAATGAAAAGTCATACTTTTAATTTCAATGCTTGCAACGAGAACAAGAGGGATCGAAAGAATATATTTAACCACAATAACCTTCTTTAACACCAATTCGTCGCAATCGCGCTTGCCTAGAGTGGGAAACAATAAGTGAAGATTCTCATTCGGCACAAAAATGAACAATGATTACCCATCATTCTACATGTTCGTTTTCTATGCCAAACACATCTTTAGCTCCACAAAAGAATTGATAATCTACTATATCTAATCTTGAAACACATACTCTTACTCTTACTGTTTTGTTTTATAGAATTTTATTTATACAGAAATATTCATAGGTCTACTCCTATAAATCGATTTCTTCAAGAAGATCTATGTACTGAGAATTAGAAGATATGCCTATGAGTACATCAATTGACGCCCGGGCACACAAAGATTCTTGCTACCATTATCTTAGCAAGATGGATGTATTATGTCCTTATTGTTCAGCCCTAACATTAGATAGATGAAAAATTGACAAAAGCATCTATGAAGCATCCCTTATTCAGAACTTACTGTTTGGAAGGAAAGATTAGCCTACCTTTACTTATTACACCCCCTCCACCACTTCAGGCATTGTCTGATGGGAATAATGATCAATCAAAATCCTTTCGAAGTCATACTCAAGTGTATAATGCAGCCAATGCTTTTACGAGTCTTGGTGTTACATTGGATCCTAGAGTACTCAGTGGAAGGGGCCCTATATCATTCATAATTCATGGGGAATTGCGACATCGAACAGGATCACTACAACCACAACTAGGGCGGGATGCGAGTTATGCTCAACTCTATATCTATGACCTTGATTCAGCTTTAGAAATTCGTAATCGTAGAAATCCTAACTTGAAAAGGGATGTTCTGAAAACTATTCAGGATAGTTTATTGCAAGTCAATGCATTTGTAGATAAATTTTGCCAAGCTCATGGCATTTTACATCAATTAAACTCAGCATGACACAATCTATCTGCTCATCTACATTACAATGATCGCTGTTGGTATAGCCTACCGATTGCAGATGAGATTGCCATTGTAATACCAGGTGATGGAACAGAGATAAGTGGAATGAGAGCTATTATCTTACATTTTTGAGGTAATAATGAGTTAATGCAAATTAATGAATGTCACCCAGCATACTTGCCATTACATTATGTTATATTATTTCCATATGGTGAGCCTGGATGGGAACCCGAGTTGAAATTGTAAAACGTTTAGTATGATCAACCTCCAACTAATCGACTTACTCAAATGGATTTTTATAGTTATCGTTTGTTTGAACGACCGATAGAGTATTCAACAATTTTGAGATGTGGAAAATTATTTCAAGAGTTTTTGGTAAATGCTTGGGCTGCAACTGAGAAAAATCGATTAACATACTACAAGCTTAATCAAGGAAAACTTCGGGTTGAGCTTTACCAAGAGTTGTCAGATATTGATCCAGATTATGTACGACCTGGTTAAAGGTTTGTTTTGCCATCTTCATTTACTGGTAGTCCTAAACATATGTTTAAAATCTTTCAAGATTCAATGGCTATCACGCGATACAACCAACACCCAGATATTTTTCTTACCATGACTACAAATCCCAATTTGCTAGAAATTACTTCAACATTATTACCACATCAAAAACCTATTGATCGTCCTGATTTAATTGCCCGTGTTTTTGAGTTGAAGAGAAAGTGTTTGATGAAGGAGATAGAAACAAATCAGGTGTTTGGAAATAAAGTTGCTCATGTTTTTACAATTGAATTTCAAAAACGAGGTCTCCCTCATATGCATGCACTTTTATTTCTAAGGGTCCAAATAAAATTCAAACATGTGCTCAAGTGGACAAATTGGTCTATGTAGAATTTCTAGACCCAAAAGATGATCCTATTCTTTTTGAAACTATCAAATGTTGTATGGTACATGCACTATGTGGTGTTCGAAATCCGCAAGCACCATGTATGGAAAATGGTAGATGCACTAAGAAATACCCTCGAGCTTTCATAGAAACAACAACTATGGATCAAGATGGATACCCTATCTATCGTCGTCATAATAATGGTCAAGTACATATTGTGAGGGGACAAGAAGTTGATAATAGGGATGTTGTACCATACAATGCATATCTTTCTAAATTTTTCAACTATCATATAAATGTGGAAGTTTGTGCCGGAATGAGATGTGTCAAGTATATACATAAGGGTTATGATCGTACAACGATGGTGTTAGGAATGATAAATGAGATTCAACAATATCTTGATGCAAGGTATATTGGACCTCCAGAAGCTGCTTGGTGAATATTTGGTCATCTTTTTGCATGCAAAGATGCCAACAGTTGTACGATTGGCACTTCATTTACCTAAAATGCATCGTGTTGTTTTTAACCCAGAAGAGTCATTAGAAACTATTCAATCTAGAGTTGGTCAACAAATGTCAACTCTTACTGGCTTCTTTGCATATTTTGCTGCCAGTGAAGATGAATGTCCATTCACTTATCAAGAATTTCCACAGTATTTTGTTTGGCTCAAGTCAGAAAAGAGATGGAAATCAAGAGAAATGGGATATGCAATTGGTAGAACGTACTTTGCTAGCCCTACTTGTGGTGAAAGATTTTATCTATGTTTGTTATTAACCGTTGTCAAAGGACTAAAGTCATTTCAGTCTTTACGCATGGTTAATAATGTTGTGCATGATACATTTAAATTAGCATGTGTTGCAAGGGGGCTTTTAGAAGATGATGAAGAATGGATACACTACTTGAAAAAGGCTGTAGTTATGAAAATTGGATATCAATTGAAGAGATTGTGTAGTATTATTCTCACCTAGTGCTCTCTACTAAATCCATGTGCATTATGGAATCAATTCTCAACGCATATATGTGATAATCTTGCACATAAAATTCGTACATTGTTTGCCATTTCTAACCCCACTGAGGCTCAAATTGAAGATTATGGTCTCCATCTTTTGAATCAAATACTTCATGAATCAGGCAAAAGTTTAATTGACTTCTCACCCATGCCACAACCTACCGCAAATTGGAGTGCAGTAGTTAGTAATCGATTGATATTCGAACATCAACAACTGTAGAGTGAGGCACAACAGGCAGATCCATAAATTACTATTGATTGTCTCAACAATGGACAGCGGAATGCTTATAACACAATCACTGCTTCCGTTTTTCAAAATAAAAGAACTGTTTTCTTTTTTAATGAGGGTGCTGGAACAGGGAAAACATGTCTATACAATACGATTGCATTAAAATGTCGCAGCCTTAGGCATATCATTGTTACTGTGGCTTCATCTGGAATTGCATCATTGTTACTGGTAGGAGGTCGCACTGCACATTCAACATTTTTCCATTCCGTTAGATGTCTTGGAAAATTCCCTTTGTGGATTTAGCAAACAATCATTACAAGCTAAGTTATTTAGAGAAACAAAACTCACAATTTGGGATGAAGTTTCTATGCAACATAAACATTGTGTTGAGGCGGTTGATCGTACATTGATGGATATTTGTGATAGTGAAAAGCCATTTGGGGGTATTACTGTTGTTCTTGGTGGAGACTTTCGACAAATCTTACCAGTTATACCCAAAGGAGTTCGTGAGCAAATTCTGAATGCATCATTAAGACACTCTATGTTATGGAAGCTTATACATATCTTAACTTTGGATTTGAATATGAGCTTGAATCCTGAAGGCCATGAAAATGCTAATTTTGCAAATTTCTTGATGGAGGTAACACTACTTTAACCTTTTTCCTTATTATATAAATTATTTTAAATTAATAAATTGTGTTTGCACTCCTATTTTTTTTTATTGATTTCACTTTTTTTAGATTGGGACCAATCCTCAAGAAATCGTTAACTTTCCATCAACAATACACAAATGTCAAGATTTGAATGATTTACTCTCTACAGTTTACTCACAGTTGAATATGATAGAGACGTCAACCCCAACATTTTTAACTGAACGCACAATTTTGTCTATGCGTAACGATGATGTCAGTGACATTAATACTACTGCGTTGAATATCTTTCCAGGGAGATTATATACTTATCTTGCAACAGATGAAATGTCTGAAGATAATGAAATTGATCTTACCATTACAAATAGATATCCTAATGGATAGTTAACTTCATTGGATCCTCTTGGACTGCCAACTTTTAAGTTAGAGTTGAAAGTGGGTTGTCCTATAATATTGTTGAGAAACATTGCACCGAAAGGTGGACTATATAATGGTACAAGATTGATGGTTATAAGGTGCGACACTTGCATAATTGAAGCTCAAATTTTAACTGGAGAAAAGTTTGGCAATTTCACATTCATACCAAGGATATCTTTGACACCATCTTCTTCAGAAATGCCATTCCAAATGACAAGACATCAATTTCCAGTCCAATTGGCATATGCCTTGACCATTAATAAATCTCAAGGACAATCTGTGAAATTTGTTGGGGTTGATTTGCGCATACCGGTGTTTAGCCATAGGCAATCATATGTGGCATTGTCTAGATGTATATCCTTTGATTGTATAAGTATTCTCCTCCCTAAAGATAGTTTGGATTCTACTACAAATATTGTTTATCCTGAAGTGTTGTTGTAGTGTTCTACATAGATTAAATCACGTTTTATCATAAGGTAACCATGTAGATTTATTTCTATTGATTATATAACTTTTTATAAAATTTTAATTTGATAATAATTTGAAATATGGACTTTTATAGAATTGGATCGAAAAATCTATGGAGTTTAAAAGGAGAAAAACGACTAGCTTGCTTTGATGGGGATATAATAAGGTAATTTCAATCTCAAAGTATTTTGTGGAGTTTATTTCCAAAAATCTACTAATCTATATTTTTTTTGTTTCCACAAATTGCTAGATTGTTGTGCATGTTCCTCATTGATGATACATACAAGTTGATACAAAGACTTTTTCGAAAGTACTGAGGAAAAAGTTTGTGCAAACACATGTTTGAAGACATGTTATTGACACATCTTTTGTAAAGTATACATATTTGGGAAAGCTTTAACCCACTTTTTGTAAAGTTTTAACCCACTGTTTTGGTGTATGACAATATAATGTTTGTTTTTTCTTATGTAGTTATAATTTGATTGGCAGTAATAGTACTAACTGGTATGCATTTTAATTTTAATTTCTTTTAGATTACAGAACACTAGCTGGTGTGCATTATTTGATATTTAATTTTTTTTTATATTTGATTTGTTTGGAATTGTAGAGTACAGGTTGTTATGTATTGTTTGATATTTAATTTTCAATTTAATTTGTTGAGATTGTAGAGTACTTACTTTTGTGCTTTATTATATAGATTTAGTAATTTTTTTTTTCTTTTTATTATAAAATGTTAATACGTATACAATAACTTTAATTTCTATTTTTTGTTCAATGTTTACAATTTTTTTTTACTTGCTCTTATATTTTGATTTTCAATATTGGTGAAAATTATAAATCTTATATGTTTGTTTCTTAATTTGCATTAAGATTAGGGGGAGTTGTTATTTTATTTGAGTTTTGTCGAGCATGTAATACAAGCAAAATTATTACAAGTTCTTTAAGAAGTAAAATATTTCAATATATTTTTTCAGTATCTTTATCAAAAAAATGACATAAACTTTATAAATTTCAACATAATACATATAAATTATAACTACATTTTAATTTTAATATTATTTACACCGTGTTTTTAGGCACAGCCATACACTAGTATTATTATATATCTGAACAAAAAATGGCCAATCTTTACACAAAAATCCGTTAAAGATCGCGCTCAATGAAGCAGGTGTTTCTGGCAATAATAGGGAGTGGTGTCTTTGAGGGTGAAATTGTAGAGCTTTGTGTTGCACACGATCCAATTACATAGTGTCTACTTTCTACGCGCTTTGAAGGCACGTTTGGAGACAATGGTCTTGTAGTGGATATTTGTTTCCATTGCAGCTATTTTGAGAAAGAAAAAAAAGGTTGGTAATCACATGTTATTAACATTCAATATCTACCTAAGTATACTTCACGTCATTTATATAATAGTAATCATTTATATATTTCAAAGTACAACGATTATAAGTCTTTCTCGTCCACACATCAATTATTGTTACAATTCTTGCCAATAATATTATAAACCTACTCTTCTTCATTCAAAATTTATTTAAAAAATTAATATTTTAAATTCATTTTTCTTATAAATCTCATATTTCATCAATTTAATTTTCATTACACAAACTCATTCGAAATAAATTATGATTTCCTATAGATGGGTTCATAGCATTTTTCTTATTTTGGAGCACCCTATTTATTATTTTGGATCTCTATTCTTTGACTTCTTTTATTTTTATTATAATAATAATCTCAAACAAAATTACTAAAGAAGATATTAATCATTTTGGGACACTCCATCATATAATTAAACCCACACACCCACTAAATAATGAGATAGGATTTATGAGAGCACCGATCTCTATCACCACATATCCATCTTTTCCAAATTATACCATCAAAATCTATCCGCCATCAAAACCTTGAAAACCCTCCGGCGGCAATATTCCGGCGACAACAGTGGCAAATATGCGATTACACACACTTCTCTGGCAATGGCAATGGCAATGAGTGAAATTTTTTTCAACAACTACAACTCCATGAGACGAGAGGAGTGCAACAATGTAAGCTTATAGAAGGTTCACAGCTTTGATGGTGTTCTCAGTTCGGATAAGGTTGGCCTTGTAAAGGTAAGTTTCTTGAAAAATACGACAAAAATAGTAAAAACTGTTCTATTTTTTTCTTAGTATTGAACTCTCGAACATATGATCAAAATTCAGAAACACAGGCCCAAACATTGCTTATTTGTTCAGGAATAAATAACCAAACATTATTCATATGTTCGACACTTTAGTTCCGAGCATATAAATTTTCTTTGGACTTGTTTTACCGATCACATTCTGAAATTTAATTTGTATGGTTATGTATTTCAAGATGATCACGAGCCAAATAGAGGCAGTGAAGAACCCTAGTTGTACATCTTGGAGAGAAAGCTCTACTTTGAGATCCTTCAACCAAACCAATAGCTCTACTACTATTGTGAGATAGATAATGGGTTTTGGAGAGATTTTTGTTAGGGTTTTGTGAGATAATGGTTTTTAGAGGGATATGCATTTTAGTGGGAGTGATATTTTTATAAGGATAATTTTGGTATTATTTGGGAGGATGAAAGAAATTTTAAGAGTTCTAAAATTTATAAGTAGGAGTCCAAAGAAATGGGAGGTCCAAAATAATAAATGAAGTACTAATAATATTGTTGGTAACAGCGAATCAAGGCAATGAGACTCAGTCACTCTCTCTCTCTCTCTCTCTCTCTCTCATATGCACTATTTTACCAAACCTGTGAAGCATTAGAACCACATGTGTATCCCTATTACCAAAAATATTATTATATATCTAATCAAAAATGGCCACTCTTTACACTAAAAAATCCATTAAAGATCACGTTCAATGTGGCAAGTGTTTCTTGCAACAATGGGGAGTGGTGTTTTTTAGGATGAAATTGTAAAGTTGTGTGTTGCATACGATCCAATTATATAGTTGTAGGTGTTTGGGAAGTTGCTATTTTAGTAGACTATTTTAGTTTTTTGCTATTTTAGTAGGCTCAATTTTTTGTGTTTGGGAAGATGGTTGGATTTTTTTGTAATTGGATGTGATGTTTGTGAGAGACAAAGTGAAATGATTATGGATTTGATGTGACATTTTATCTTATTAGTTATTTTAACCTATTTTGTCTTTTTGTAGATTTTAACCTAAAAGAGACTAAATTTTTTCTTGCCAAACAAGCCCAGTGTCTACTTTCTACACACTTTAAAGGCACATTTGGAGACAATAGTCTTGTAGTGGATTCTTGTTCACATCCCAACTATTTTGAAAAAGAAAAAGGTTGATAATCACACGTTATTAACATTAAATATCTACCTAAGTACACTTCACGTGATTTTATATTATAGGAAAAATAAGAAATAATACACAGCAAAAATAAACGGATTCGGGCATACCTTTTACGCTCAAATCGAATCCATAGATCATGTGGGTGAATCACGTATCTCCATTGATGTCTTCGAATAATTCTTAGCAGTGGGATAGAATTACTAGAGAACTACCCACACTCTTCATAGTACAAAGACATGGTTGTTCTCCCATTGTAGAGAGCTAGAGAAAGAAAATCTTTTTCCAAGAATATTATTCGGTTAAAAACCCATATCGCGTTTTATGTAATATGTCTATATGCAAGAGATGTAACCACCTATAACTCTATCTCCCCAGGAGATAAGATTGTGGGTTATTCACCCTTATCCCCACAATAAGGTGGTTTGAAATTCAAATTGATAAAATCACTACATGGGACATGGGTCATGGGTCATGCCACCATGGGGGTCCAAATCCAGGTCTGAAATTTGACCCGATTTCCAACATCTCCCACTCCCACATAGGTTGGCATGATAGTGCCACATCTCTATCTCAATCTGAATCTGTCCAAACCTCGAACAAAGTCACTTGCTAATGGACCGTGCAACCAATGAGAACACCTGCATGTGGGAGCTCTACACCAGGAACTCAAAAGAGCCAGCATAGAGACATCAACCCAAAGATAAAAATAGTGTCTCATATACCCTAGACCTATCCAATTACACTGGTCCAAAAATATCTCTAATCTCTCAAAAGATCATGTTTGACCCTCTCAAATCTTGCAATATATTTACACTCAATCCACCTCTCATATAGAGCAATGTGAGATGCCGATAGTGAATATACAACAGAAGTGTAATACTAGATGATCTTCCCTTCACCCTTATTCTATTTAGTTTAGGATTAACCATTTTCCCAGTGGTGTCCCTTAAGACCAAATCATACATGACCGCAGGCAACATACCAAAGTAGCAGAACATCAAACCCTCACCTTATGACATAGTCAAAGCTCACAAAAAGGTACAAAAGTAAAAGTCATAGCAATAATGACATGTAAGACTCGCATGGTGAGGAAGCAGGGATCTATTTTCTCTCACCTCATTACTCAACGAGCACATGTAGTATGAATATATGCTGTGGTGTAGTAACTCGTACAAAGAGTGACGCTATACTTGATACACCGTATAGATCTTAGTCTAGTCGCTCTTAAGCACACGAGTCACTTTCTAGCACCTAACCTAAATTTTTTATTTGCTCGTCTTCTAGGTACCAAATGAGATCTCATATCCGGCTAATCATAATAGGCCAAACATGGAAAGTGGGTACTAACATCCATGTTTGGTCTTTAACACGACCTCACCTTGGCTACAACCAAGGCGACATACATAGGGGATAATTTGAAGCCTTTCTTGGCTCCAAAATAAAATAAACCACTAGTCTCATCCTTGCTCACTCCCAAGCGCCAAGGTGATTGCACATGTGAGTGAGCCAATCTTGTCTGCTGACATCATCACCTCCTAATCATTATGACACAAACCATAATAGCATCAATATCCCATAATCTCACAAAAATAAGCGATCTATTAAAAAACACAACCACTGTTTGCGCAATTCTAGATTCCAAACATAGGCCCTATTAGCACCTACTCTTGCGATAAGCATATACAACGGAATCTACCATGTATGCCTCACATGAAGTGGTTCAAGATCACTTGCACGATTACCTCTCTAAAGACATTCTAGTGACCAACTTACATTCATTCAAGATACGCCCAACTAGAGAATTGAATCTTATAAGGGACAAATTTATACACTACTAGTAGAGCATCCTATCGATAGTCTAATGAGTAAGGTCATGGTCTAAACTACTCAGTTGACCATTTACGAAAAATAACACTCATCATGCCGAATACATCCATATAGCGTATTTCAGGCTCCCATAGCAAAAGATCAAGGAATATAGGTCATCTGTTTGTCCTTGAGATAATCTGAGAATTCACTTAATAGTTGAGGCTCTAGCTTTTATCGATAGGTAAGTCAATGGGTTTGTAATTTCGCATCTAGAATCATTCTAGGATATTTCTTATGTAAGTCATCAAAGACAAACCGAGAATCCTCCCAGAACAATCCCTAAGGATCGTACATCCGAGCATATAAGTTACATCACCCATGTCCATCATGTCTAAAATAGAGGACTGCCAACCCTAGGCGGCGACAACCCTATAAATTCTTGGCTCATAATGACTAAGTAAGGAAAAATTTCTTTTAGACCATTTATCATGCCTTAGTGGTCTTCATCGATCATCATTGGCCCATCATGGCTCGATAAAATCTAAGTACCACTATTTGGATAATTATTTTAGGCTGTAAAGGATTTATTAAAACTAGCAATCTTTTGTGCTCCTAACTTTTCGCCATAAAAGCAGAAGGTAAATCCCTACGGATCTACTTATCCAATTCTCCAATGAGAAGTTGGGTCACAATGTCCACAAAGTAAAGTTCGGAACTCATGTCAATCATAGCCCAAGTCAAAGTAAGCCTCACTCCCGAAGAGAAAGTCTTCTCATGATCTACACTTCCTCAATGGTGCGACTTTTCGGTATCTAGTGAGCCTTATGCCTAAAAAATGACTATCCAAATTGCACATAACTTTAGAACAGTTTCCTGTCATAGTGGAAAGTCAACCAAATCCTAAAAATGTTTAATCATCAAAGATTTCATCTTAAAATGCGCAACATTGATCCACTTTCTAAAACTAGTGGACTAGAGAGCCTTTGAAACTATCCTATGCTCTTTATCATTTTGTGGAACAATCATGAATGTTTCCCTCTCATTCACCTAGTGAAGATGTGGAAAATTTTCACATTCGCTACCACGTAACTAAGAATGTAAAGTATTTTTCTCTAATGGAGTGATCCACTAGTAAACACATCGCTCTCATTGTCCCTAGGATATTGGGAATTTCTTTCTATTCTCAACTAGGCTACATGAAGTGCCATACTTAGAATTCTCTATCTTACAGAGTTCCAAAACTCTATTCATGTCACCTCAGCTAAGAAAACTTTATGTGACCAAATGTGCCAATACAGATGCCTTTTTGCGACTTTCTAACTTACTTGTGCGCAGCCATTGCGAACAAAGTTGCACATTCACATGAGAGCAAGATGCCGCAAGCGAGTGGACCATCTATGTCACCTTCTCGTCAATGTGATTATGTACAATATGCCACCGGTTCAAGGCCAATGTCATAAACTATTCCAATCATCCTAATGTGTGAGTTCTCGAAGATTAGTGT
Organism: Camellia japonica; assembly: GCA_030407325.1. Classification (NCBI taxonomy): domain Eukaryota; kingdom Viridiplantae; phylum Streptophyta; class Magnoliopsida; order Ericales; family Theaceae; genus Camellia; species Camellia japonica. The sequence goes on along the minus strand of JAPPVO010000059.1, from coordinate 51,963,921 downwards.
AAAAGCTTAGGTCCAACTAGGCAATAACTCATGACTAACTCATGTTTACTAGATCATAAAAGGATGTCATGGAGATATCAAGTGCACCTAAGTTGTAAATTTGACTAGTAAGTGCTAATCTCATGCACCTTCAAGTCAATTTTATTCTCCATAGACTTTACTGTATCTAGTTGAAACATGTTGATACTTCTCTTGCTATCTCTGTTTCTTGCTTCATAGTTAGTTGCAATTAATTCTACTATCCGCAAGAAGAAGAGAACAAGCTATTAATTTATGACAGCTCCTGAAGCAACTTAAGCGCAAATTAAGCTAAAGAGTCTAATTCAACATAATGCTCTCACAAGTGATGCGTCAAATTCTTAGAGTCATAACAACCTTGGCAACCTCGACCTTTTTATTACTATGCTACAACTTTTGCACTTAGTGATAAATTCCATTCAAAGACGTTAGCCTAGCTAAGGAATCATACAAAGAAGCACCTCCTTATGTCTCACACTCAAGTGTGAAAACAATAAGTGTCCAGACCTAGATAAGTTGGCAATGCTAATAGATTTTGCAGCCGGTAGGTGCTAATTTTCTCACTTAGTATCAATAGATTTTGCAACTTCTAAACGCTAATCTCTTAACTCCAAGTGATACTTCAACGCACACAATCATAGTGCGTGAAATTTTGCTTCATCCACTCCCTTCAGTTGGGTAGAGAGAAAAACACTACTCATACTGGTTACTTGTCTTACACTTAATGACTCACTCATTTAAGCTTGCATATCTTGGATGATATGACTCTTAGATATTACTTCATCCAATGATGCAACATTATTAAAAGTCAAATTACAAAGTCAATCCGCACAGCTCAATAGTCAAGATCACATTTATATCTATTAAGGGCTTACAAAACCCACAACTCCATACTCGCCAATCAAAACTGCTCCACTAATCATAGCGTACACATCAATTTTTTTTTCTTTTTTCTTTTTTTTGGTGCCAAACAAGGCAACAAAACCATGGCGGCGTTGAGTCATGTTTCCTTACTTTGGCTCAATTAAGGTCTGACCTAAAATCTCCAAGACTTTTTTGCTCATCTAAAGAATGGGATTACATTATTCACATTTGAACATCACTACTAAGTCTAAGTCAACCAAATTAACTTCCATAAGCTAAGTTATTTAGAGAAAAAATGTGCATTGGTATTAATTTAATTAGCATATCATAACATAAAATGCCCCAAAAATCTAAATTAAATAGTGACAATATTACACAAGTCGCAAGATTGAAAATCTGTTATGCTCGTAATCATATTTGCGCTACAAGTGACAATTGTCTAAAATTTAATTTAATTTATGCACAAAATATTAGTTTTCACGAGTAAATCTACAAAGATTTCTCTTAACCAAACAACCTCTAACTAACTATGGCATGTCTAAAGCATGATAAAATATCTAACTCCACATGATAACGTCTCAATGTAATTCATAAAAGAAAACATGCTAGATTAATTTAATCATGGAATTAAAATTCACCAATATAAATAAATCATGCTATTTAAAATAACAATAATCATTTAAAAGAACTTAACATGTTGTATACAATATTTAAATAATGCCATAACATATTTCTATAATTTCTGAAATTTTCTGAAATTACAAGTAATTAATAATTACACAAAAAATCAGAAATAAATATTACAAAATCTGAAAAAATACAAAAATCATACCTGTAAATTAGATTACATAGCATTAGTCTACTGTAAAAATTTCAAGTCCAGAATCCAAGTCATGATCCCCTAAGAATGATTTAATGTAAAAATATTGAATTATTCGTTAATGAAAAATATTTTATTTTTCAAAAAAATTATGTAACTTTTAACATCTAGTAGAAAAAAATTAATTATGAGTCCAACAGTATAAGTCATGCTTCAATCAGAATTATAACGAATAATATAGAAGCAATTAGCATAGTTTTTAAATTAAAAACAAACAAACAAACAAGGCCTTAACAGTTCCATCGTCTGCATCAGCGCTTCCATCAGCAAATTGCGTTAGCGTTGATGTCAATGCGTGTCAGAGCACTTGTCAGCGTGTCAGTGCTTGGCAACGCATAGCTGCAGCTTGTAGTGCGTGAAGCCCACGTGCCATCTCTCCGACTCTGTTTCGGCTCAATTTTGGCATATCCGACTCGATTTTTCGAGAGGAATCCAATGGTGGTCTTGGTTTTTTTATTTTGACAAATATTAAAAAAAGGTGTGTAATCCACTCTTTCTAGTGAGAGTGAGAGTGCAGAATTTATACACTTCATCTTCTACAATGAACTACCAAAAATACAAAAATGAACCTGTACGGGAAAGAAATAAACATTCTCGTATAATCCTGTTGATCAAGTCTGCGTTCCTCTGTACGACGTCGCTTTATCACCTGAAAATACGAACGTGAGCTAGCCGGCGGGTGTGTGCCGGAAACCTCTCCGATGCTTAAGTCAGTAAGCTTGACAAATAGACAAAAGCTCTGTGTATTTAGAAAATAAAGTTGTGTTCCCTCTCCATAGGTGATTTTTGTGAGCTTTTATAGGTTTCGTGTGGCACAATCCTAGTAGGACTTTTACTCCTCCATGTAGAGTCCTGCTAGGATTCATACTTCTGAAGGATAATGCTTATCCTCCAACACCCCCCTCACTGCTTAAACCAAGTGAGATGGTCTTCCCATGGCCGAACCACCATAGGACCGAAATAACACTCCCATGTTTGGACTAGCTAGCGCAACCGACCTAACCGTTAGCTCGGCTCTTCCTCTCCCTTCTACCTCGGATTCATACGCAAAGGCCGAGCTATTCGTAGAAGAGTTAAGCCGATCTGACCTAAATCAGGTCCTGAAGTGGGCTCAACATACCTCGGTTCCGAACAGTGTAACCGAGCTAACTTCTTTTTATCCCGTCTGATGGCTTCAATCGTATTCCGGACCGAGCTAACCCAAATGACGGCGACCGAACTAAGCCTACTTACTTAATCCGGTCGGCAAGCTTCTTACTCCGGACCGGACTACCATTCGTCCGCAGCCCATCTTCTAAGCCTCATCAACACAGCCCATAGAACGGCCCACTAATCCTAGCTCGGCCCAATTTATATTTAAATTACCCTCTCAATTGCCCCTTAATTCCATATGCGTAGCATGATAGGGATTACCTGTCTATAAACCGGGCTAAAATTTTAACCTCTCCAGCCGAGCTAAAAAAAAACTTTTAGCCTATCTAGTCGAGCTAAAACTCTGAAGTGTTTCCAGCCAAGCTATCCTCATCCGGTCCAAACGTCTCTTCAATCGCAGAAACTGAATCGATTGTCCTTCCAAGGACACGTGGCTCTCTCTGATTGGTCTATCGCAGCTGTCACGCCGCCCTCGTACGTCGCAATTTTTGAACAGTTCCCGCCTTTAGGTCGTTTTACCAGAACAAAAAAACCTTTCGTCTCTAAATTACCCTCACACTACTCACCTCCTTCCTCTCTCTTGCAAGCCTCTGAAACTCCTATTCTAAGCTCTGCGAAGCTCGTGTCCTTCTGTTGCTGCCGTTGCTTCCATTTTCTTGCCTCTTGGATCTTTATCAGGTAAGCATCATAAATCTGTTCCCTATTTTTGTTTTTTGCTTCCGTTTAATCCATAGTATACTTTTCTGTGTTTTTTATACCTGTTTCGATCCATGGCATACTGTTTTTCTGTTTTTGGCAAAACACTTTTGCTGCTTAGCTTCGTGTTTTTCTGGAAAAAACTTCATAAGAACTACTTGAATCTATGAAACAACTTCGTAGAACACAGATTTTGATCCATAAACACATCCAACCGAACTAGGATACTGTTGGTACCAGGTATAAGTCTAATCAGTTCGCAACCGAACTAACACTTCATGCTCACACCAGTAGTTTTAATAAGGCACCACCTTTTGATTTTAACTTAGCCGAGATAAATGAACCAAACTTTAGTAAACTGGAAGCCTTAACTCTTCGACCGAACTAGGCTTTCGGGGGCCAAGCCAGCTTTTTGAGTTTTTAGACCGAACTTAGAAAGCTGCCCCTAGAGGCTCAACCGGTTTAACAGTACCTTTTCTTTAACCGAGATAACGAATCGCTTGCCAAGACCGAGCTATCGAACCTCCCGCTCAATCTGAGCTACGAAGCATCTTGTTGAAACCGAGATAGAACCTGTAGCATCCCACATAGCCGAAGTAGGACTTCTTTTCTTGCTCTTATTTTATAGCACGGTCCAATGATCTGTGCTTAACCCCTTTGTTTTCCTACTTTGCAGACTTAGGTTGCCCAAGCACTCCACTGCGCGCTCAACCGAGCTACTGAGCACAACTCTTTGACCGGACTAATTTATTTTTAACTTATAAAGTAAATGGGGAAGTATAGATTCTTAGTAAACACCCCTGGTGGTCTAGCCGAATTCCGCAAAGACTACAATATACCTGACGACGTCCAATTCATCCTAGCCGAACAAGACACCATTCCATGGAGAAATGCGGGCTATGTACCTTTCACCCTCCTATCAATAATAGAAACCGGACTAAGATTTCCAGTCCAACCCTTAATTTGTGAATTCCTTAGGCAAACCAGAATATGCCCAACCCAGCTATCCACCAATTCTTACCGTATAATAATGGGTATAGCCGAACTCAACCGCCAAGCCGGTCTTAACCTCGGTCTAGCTGAAATACTCCACCAATACTCCATTGGCTCCAAGGATGACGGCTGGGTCTATTACCTTAGGATACGTCGCCGCAGAGAAAAAATAATAAAAGATACGCCAGACAAAGACCTAAATGACGATGATTTTTTCTGGGTATCTGGGAATTTTGAAGATCATCAAGCCCAGATCCCAGGCCGAAGTATAAATTGGAATAAAGGAATCCCTGGTATACTTTACTTCGGTCACTTTTCATGCTTCTCTTTATTTCGGTTGCCTGATCTTTGAACCGAAGTAACAGTTGTTTTCTTTATGCAGATTCAGCCCATCTTTACTCACTATATAGCCACCCCAACCTAGGCGTACTTCGCACCGCATTGCGGTACCCAGAGAGAAGTTGGGCCAAGCTTCTAAATTTCGAACCGACATATACATACAGTGGCCGCCGGAAAGCCAGGGTGACTGACTTTCTTCTAGAGGACGCCCCAGAACCGGACCCAACCTTGCCCCAGATTAACCTGGTCCCTCTCACAGCAGAACAAGAAATGGCTAAGAGAAACAGAGTGAGGGCTCTTCTGACCGAAACCAACAGATCCGAAGTACCATCACCAACCCAGACAACAGAAACCGTGGTGGCCCTCCCAACTCAACGGCCTTCAACATCTCGACCGAACAAGCGCGCCCGGACTGGCCAAACCGAGCAGTGCCTTGTCGACGAGGATGAGACCATCCTTCCGCCCAGCCCTCAACCAAGCCTTCAACCGGAGTCCACCGACCGAGCTAGCTCCTCCAAGTGGGCACCGAAGCTGAAATTTCAGAACCGAGATATCCAAGATACTGATTCGGTGGTTGCTGAGAAGGATCACTTGATGGCATTCAACCTTGCCAAGAGTGTTTGCCTTCCAGCAGACATGGAACACCACCAGCACCTGACCGAGCTAAGGGCCATTCGATCGGCCACCAAATCCATGATCCTGGTAAGATGCCCCTCTTGTCTCTTAAATTTTTCAATCTTTCAGTTCGGTTTTAACACTGATTTCTCTCAATTTGCTTCAGTCTCTCCAAAAGAGCCAAATTGCCCATCAGAAGGTGCTGGAGCTCAGGAAAACAGCGAGGCAGGCCATGGCAGAAGCCGAGGCCAAGACCGCCGAGCTAAAAGAGTGCCAACATAAAACAACTGAGCTAGAGGCCGAGGTAGCTTGTCTAACCGGACTAGTTACCTCGGTTGAAGCTGACAAACAGAAGGCGTTGGCCGTGATAAATGACAAGTACCTTCGTGAGCTAGTCAAGCTCGAAGGGAAAAAGAACGCCGAAATTGCTGAACTAAAGGAGAAGATGGAAGGTGCCAATGCCGAAGGTTTCAAGGAGGCCGAGGCCCTTTACATTCCCCAATGTGAAGTAGCGAAGGACTTATTCTTCCAGTGCGGCTGGAGAAGTGCTGTTGAGCAGCTCGGCTGTGGACCTGAAACCGAGGTCTACAACGCTCCTCAGTATTTCATTCTGGCCTCACTAACGGAATATGCTGCTTCTGTCCAACAGAAATTTCTGCAAGGTTCAGATGAAGAAGATGAGGAAAACGAGCAAACTGTTACTCCGGTAGTCGACGACAAAGGCAACGAACAATCAGCTCAGTTGGAGCCAATGGTTGAAGACCTAACTGTTGAGCCGCCGACTGACACCGTGCTGCCCGTTGACACCGAGCTTCCATCTGCTACCGGTGTTCAGGTTGATATTGCAGCCGATCTTGAAGACCTTTTCAACTGATTCTGTATTTTTTTCTTTTTCTTTTGCTTTAACTTGTAACCGGGCTACGGCCCCTCCTTTGTTCCTTACTCTTTCAACTTGATCAATGAAAATCATCTTCTCTTGTTCTAACTGTTATTCCGGTTTGACTGTTTATGCTTGTACTTGTAATGAATTTTACAATGAACTCTTTTGCTCGACTGTGATCTCGGTTTGATTGCTTGCTTTCTAACTGCAATTTGAAATATTTTTTGGTAATCTGAGTAGGCTTACTAGCCAACCACTCTTTTAGCCGATATACTTGTTTCGGCTGAAGAGTACTAAGAGTTGGTTTATTCCAGCCGACCATTCTTCAGCCGACGTATTTACTTCAGCTGAAGAGTAACAAGAGTTGGTTTAATCCAGCCAACCATTCTTCAGCCAGACCCTTACTTCGGCTGAAGAGTACAAAGAGTTGGTTTAATCCAGCGAACCACTCTTCAGCCATGCCCTTACTTCGGCTGAAGAGTAACAAAAGTTCGTTTAATCCAGCCAACCTCTAAGTTGGTTTTTCCAGCCAACATAGAAAAAATGTTTGGGTATTCTTACCAAACGTCCTGCAGCCTGGATCCTTATCATGGGCTTAGGAGGGGTGTTGGTTTAATCCAGCCAACCTCTAAGTTAGTTTTTCCAGCCAACCTAGAATAAAATGTTTGGTTATTCCGCCCAAACGTCCTGCAGCCTGGATCCTTATCCTGGGCTTAGGAGGAGTGTTGGTTTAATCCAGCCAACCTCTAAATTGGTTTTTCTAGCCAACCTAGAATAAAATGTTTGGTTATTCCGCCCAAACGTCCTGCAGCCTGGATCCTTATCCTGGGCTTAGGAGGAGTGTTGGTTTAATCCAGCCAACCTCTAAATTGGTTTTTCCAGCCAACCTAGAATAAAATGTTTGGTTATTCCACCCAAACGTCCTGCAGCCTAGATCCTTATCCTGGGCTTAGGAGGAGTGTTGGTTTAATCCAGCCAACCTCTATGTTAGTTTTTCCAGCCAACTTAGAATAAAGTGTTTTTTCTGCCCCTAACTCACTAATTTACTCAAGCAAACTTTTACAGCCAAAAAATGCTTATACTGAAAAGAAAACTACTTGTGTTATTGAGAAAGGGAAAAAATTACACATATTTAAAAAGAAAAAAGCTAAAAATAAAATAACTTGAGATTGGCAGTATTCCATGGCCTGGGAATTGTCTTGCCGTCTTCATCTTCTAAGTGGTATGCCCCTTTGCCTGCTAATCCGACCACTTTGTAAGGACCTTCCCAGTTAGGCCCTAGCTTGCCATCTCCTGGTACCAATGTGTTTCCCATGACTTTGCGTAGGACCCAATCTCCAATTTTGAATTGCCTTGGATGCACGGTTTTGTTATACTTTCTGGACAATTCTTGTTGGTAGGAGGCGATGTGAACCAATGCTTTGTCTATTCTTTCTTCCGCAAGGTCGAGCTCCAATGTTATGGCCTCGCCATTTAAGTCTGGATCAAAATTCTCGCTTCGAATTGTGGGGAGACCAACTTCTAGTGGGATTACTGCCTCCATACCATAGGCTAAGGAGAATGGTGTTTCTCTTGTTGATCGCCGAGGTGTGGTGCGGTAAGCCCATAAAACGTGAGGGAGCTCTTCTGCCCACTTGCCTTTTGCCCTTTCTAACCTTTTCTTTAATCTATCCAAGACTACCTTGTTTGATGCTTCAGCCTGTCCATTTGCTTGGGGATATGCCGGTGTAGAATTGTAGAACTCTATCTTGTATTCTTCACAAAAGCCTCTAAAGATTCTGCCGTCGAACTGAGTGCCGTTGTCTGATATCAGTGCTTTTGGTATGCCAAATCGAGTGATGATATTCTGCCAGACAAACTTTTTCACATCTTTTTCCTTGATTGATGCCAAGGCTTCTGCTTCCACCCATTTTGTGAAGTAGTCGGTTGCTGCAAGGAAGAACTTTCTGTTACCTGGTGCTGTTGGAAGTGGTCCTACTATGTCCAATCCCCACATTGCGAAGGGCCATGGGCTAGTTAGAGGTAGAAGTTCTCTGGCAAGTTGGTGTATTTGATGTGCGAACTTCTAGCATTTTTCGCACTTTTTGACATACTTCTCTGAATCCGCTTGCATGTATGGCCACCAGTATCCTTGTGAAATTGCTCGGTATGCCAATGATCTTCCTCCTTGATGGCTGCCGCATACACCCTCATGTATTTCGAACAGAAACGCTTCCACTTTGCTGGGGTGAACACACTTTAGGTAAGGTCCTGAGAACGACTTTTTGTACAATGCCAAAGATGGTGAGAGCCAAAATTGCTGCGACTTTGCTCTTATTCTATTAGCTTCTTTCTTCTCTTCCGGTAAGGTGCCGTCTTTCAGGAACAGTATGATGGGGTCCATCTAAGAAGGGCCTAACTCTGCACAACAAACCTCTTCTGCTTCGGGGTCTTCGATGCTTCGTCTAGGTAGGTAGTCGATCAGCAATGGATGAGGGATGGAGGTGTCCGCCATTAAGGCAAAGCTTGCTAGTTCGTCCGCTCTGCTATTTTCCTCCCTGCCGATTTGTTCTATCCTGACCACTTCAAATTTCTTGATCTCTGTTCTGACCAACTCTTGGTATTTGGCCATCCTGTCATCCTTTGCTTCGTAGTAGCCAGATATTTGGTTTACCACCAGCTGTGAGTTGTTGTAAACCATTAGCTCGGTGGCCTTCATGTAAAATGCTGACTTGAGACCTGCAAGAAGCGCTTCATACTCCGCTTCGTTGTTTGATGCTGGGAAGCCAAGGTTGACTGCCTGCTCCACTACCAGGCCGTCTGGAGAGATGAGGACTATACCAAGTCCTGCTCCATGCCGATTGGATGCTCCATTCACGAAGAGCTTCCACATCTCTCCGACGAACAGCTTCCAGCAAGTTGAGGGATCAGATGATGCCTTGGGGTCCATGTTGCTGGTGATTTTCTCAAGGTCCATGCTCGTTGTCGACCCACTGCTATCTGATTGTTCCAAGTCTGTATTGGTTGTTGGGTATTGACTTGGTGCAACATGGTTTGCTTCTTCTTTCCGTGCTTCGCTCTGGTCTGCCTTAGGGCCTGACTGAGTAGCCAGTACCGGGGGTTGCGTTATTCCGACGTCAACTTCCATCCCTAGTTCGGTTATTTCAGTCAGGTTGACTGGGCAGAGATGATGACTTCCTGGTGTGAATTTTGCGACAAAATCTGCCAAAGCTTGAGCCTTTATTACGGTCCTGGGTTGAAACTTGATGTCGTATTGTCCCAACTCTACTGCCCACTTCAGAATTCGCCCAGAAAAGTTTGCCCTTTCAAACAAAGCTTTTAATGGAAAGGCTATGAGAACAACTATGGTGTGGGCGTGAAAGTAGTGCGATAACTTCCTTTAGGCCATCATCAAGGCCAATGCCAGTTTTTCCAGTGGCAAGTACCTTGTTTCGGTGCCCAGTAATGTCTTGCTGACGTAATAGATGGGTAGATGTTAGATTCCTTCTGCGCGGACCAATACTGCGCTAATTGCGTGCTGGGAGACTGCCAAGTATAGGAAGAGTTCTTCTCCAGGTACTGGGGTGACAAGTATTGGTGGAGAAGACATGTATTCTTTTAAGCTTTCCAGGGCGTGGTCGCATTCTTCATCCCACTCAAACTTGGCCTTCAAAGCGTGGAAGAATGGTCATAGTCTGTCTGACGACCTACTTATGAACCGATTGAGCGCCGCTGCCATGCCGGTGAGATGCTGCACTTCTTTTACTGAGTTTGGTCTCTCCAACTCCTGGATTGCTTTGATCTGGGAGGGGTCTGCTTTGATACCTCGGTTGGTCACCAGGAAGCCTAGGAATTTGCCAGATCCTACTCCGAATGCACACTTGGACGCATTAAGGCGCAGCTTGTGCTTCTTTAGGATCTCAAACATCTCGCCTAGGTCTTTGAGATGGTCATTCTCATCCTTGCTCTTGACCACCATGTCGTCGATGTAAGCTTCCATTGTTCTGCCTAACAATGGTTCAAACATCTTGGTAACCATCCGTTGGAACGTCGCCCCTGCGTTTTTTAGGCCAAAGGGCATGACCTTGTAACAGTACAGTCCTCTTGGAGTTGTAAAGGATGTGACCTCCTGGTCTGGTTCATGCATGGCGATTTGGTGGTAGCCTCTGTATGCATCCAGAAAGCTAAGTCGGTTGTGCCCCGCCGTTAGGTCTACCAGTTAATCTATCCGTGGTAGAGGAAAGCTGTCTTTTGGACACGCTTTGTTGACTGTTTTGTAGTCGACACAGACACGCCACTTGCCATTCTTCTTTGGCACTACGACTGTATTGGAGATCCATCTTGGGTAGTGCACTTCTCTAATTGCTCCTGCTCCAGCAAGTTTCCTACTTCTTCCGCCACTATCTCGGCATGGTGGAGTGCTGATCTGCGTGTGCGTTGAATGATTGGTCTGGCGGATGGGTGGACATTGAGTTGGTGACAGATGAAGTTGGAATCAATACCTGGCATGTCGTATGGTGTCCAGGCGAACACTTCGATGTTAGAGGTCAAAAATTCCAATACCTCTGATCTCTCAGTGCTGGACAACGACGAACCGAGCAAAAAGAACTTATCCGGGTTCTTTTCATCTATTCTTACCTCTACCAAGTCTTCCACTACTTTCTGACTAGCCGCTTTGCCAACATCTGCGAACAGTTCATTACTCTCAGGTTCTTCCACCGAATGAACGTATCCTTTAGCAGCGCGGCTGCCATTCACCGTAACAAAGCACTGCTTCGACATGATCTGATCTCCATAGACTTCTTCTATTACTCCGGTGTCGTTGGGGAACCGCATTACTTGGTGGTAGGATGACGCCACCGAACGCATGGCATGCAGCCACGTTCTGCCCAAGATGATGTTGTAAGTGGAGGGGACCTTCAACACCCAGAACTCCACTTGTTTCGTCACGCTCCCTGCTCTAACTGGGAGGATTATTTTGCCGACGGGCCATTCTGGCATGGAGTTGAATCCAATTAGGGGAGATACGGCAGGTGCCAAGTCTTTATCTTATAATTTCAATTGTTTAAATGTTTCGTAGTACATGATTTCACATGAACTACCCTGGTCAATCAGAATCCGCTTGACGTCAAAATCCTTGACTCGGAGAGTGACGACCAGGGCATCATTGTGAGGGCAATATATCCTTGCCAGGTCTTTATCCGAAAAAGACATGACGTTTGTGGCCTCTGTCTTCCCCTTCTTGATGGCAGGTTGGGCACTTAGCACCTCTCTTAAGTGTTCAGCCTTTTTGATTGATCCCCTAAGCTCGCATACACGCTCGGGTTCAAAGACTCCACGTATCACATTGATAGTGCCTTGAGGGGGGGCGTCGATTGGCATCCCATTGGGGTTATTGTGGTCCTGGGGGGCTGGTTGCGCCCCTCCTTCAATGTATTTATCCAGGTGTCCCGCTGCCACCAACTCCTCCAGGTGCTGCCTCAACGGCGTGCAGTTTTTAGTGCGGTGCCCCTTTTCTTTATGGAAGGTGCACCGTGACCTGTCGTCGTAGTCCTTCTGAGCCTCGCCTAACTTGGCTGGCCATCTGATGAAAGGCTCATCCCGTATTTCACTTAGAATTCGGTAGATCGGTTTTTTGAAGACCGTGGTTATGGCAGTGCGGACTCTCAACCATCTTTTATCCTGGTCCTCTCCGTTGTCTCATCTGCCTCGTCCGTTTCTGCTCGGGCGATCTACCGCGTTGACCTTTGCTGAGGCCTTCTTCTCTGGTACTGTGGTTGTGCCGGACTTTGCTTTGGCACGTGCGCCATCCTCCTCCACCCTGATGTGCTGATGCACTCTTTCCATCAAGGCTTCCATGGTGAGGGGCGGCGTCATGGTGATTGAGTCCCTTAGTCTGTTCCCGACTGGAATGCCTCTTTTATACTGTGCAATGGCGAGATTGGTGGGACAGTCCCCAATCTGGTTAAAGGTCTCCCAGTAGTGACTGTTATAGGATCTTAGGGTCTCCTTGTCGCCCATGTCGATGGAGAGTAATTGGTCGATCTCCACCAGTGTTTTGGTGTTTGTTCGGAACCTTGTTACAAACGCCTCCACCAACTGTGCCCAGGAGGCTATGCTGCCTTCTGGAAGTTTCTCAAACCAAGTCAAGCCTAGGTCACCAAGGCTTGAGGGGAATAGGATGCACATCAAGGCCTCGTTGCGCCGATATACCGCCATAACCTGGCGAAAGTGGCTTAAGTGTGAGTAAGGGTCCGTCTTCCCCTCGTACGTGGTGAATTTGGGCTGTAAGAAGCCTGAAGGTAGGGGCGCGTTCTCGATTGCTGGGACGAATGGTGAGGTCTGCAGCCTCGCTAACGCCTTGTCCGTCGGTTTGTAGACGGGGCGCGGTATTGGCATTCCAACCTCGATGAGCCAACCGCTGTAAGGCAGAAACTCTGTGTGGATCGTGCGCCCTGGCGTCCTCCTTCCACCGTGCCTTCTCTTCTAGCACGGTTCGTAGGTCGGACGATCTGGGCAACTCTGTCTGTCTGGATCTCGTTTGGTGCGTATGCGAGGGCCAATATGTGCTTCCCTCAGTGTACGACCTGGAGTGATGAGTTCTGGAAGATCTGGATTGCGTATCGCCTGTCCTGAGGCTTCTGCTCTCTACTTGAGAGGGTGTGGTATTCCTACTACGACTTTCCGAGTGGCGAGGGGGCGTCTTGTTCGTGCGCCCCTCTCCTGTCGCCACTCCTTTACCTTTCACCTGGCGCTTTAGAGATTCCATGTCCGCCGCCATCCGACGTATCAATTCGTCTTGTTCCCTGACGCGATCCTCCAAAGTTTGAGGATCAATCCTTCGCCTTTATCTTTCTGGGCTCTGCGAACGAGAGTGACGAGGGCTGTTAGTACGCGTTCTCCCTCTTGTATCCTTCCTGGGATTCTGTCTCTGTGGCTCCAAATCCCCCATAGGAGGGATAAGAGGTAAACCTTCGTGCCTCGCACCCCCTTCTGGAGTTAGTCCGTCAACGGCGGATTGTGGTAATTCTTCTTTGTGCGCCATTGATTCTTTTAAAAGGAAAAGCTTGATCAAGAGGTTTGTCCTTGTCTGAGATTCCCACAGACGGCGCCAATTGTACGGGAAAGAAATAAACCTTCTCATATAATCCTGTTGATCAAGTCTGTGTTCCTCTATACGACGTCGCTTTATCACCTGAAAATACGAACGTGAGCTAGCCGGCGGGTGTAGCACGTCCGCGGGGGGGGGGGACCTCGGCTACAGCTCGGACTCGATTTTGTGTCGCGGTTCTAAATCTGAACCAAAGAGTCCAACTCTGGCAAATCGTTTTGAGAAAAACAGATTTTTGAAAAAGTAGTGCCAAACATGGACTGCTTTGCCAGATTACAGAGTCGCCACCTAAATATTTTTAAAATGGGAAATTTAGGAAACCCTGACTCGGTGCCGAAGGCCATGTGTCCGTCATCACCAAAGTGACTTGGCTCGGGAGCTTGGGTACGATCGGGGAAGGTCAGCTATGAGCACCCCTTTCGCCCGGTCCGAAGACCGGCCTCTACTAACCGTGATATCCTTTTTTTGAAAACATTACATGCTCTTATTCCAATTATTAGCCTAGAATTGCTATGTTATGCGCACAGCAAACAAGTATAGACTAGATTGCCTAATTAGGAAATAAACATTGCATATCCGTTTTGTCTCGAAAAACGTGTTGGTTTTTGTGCTACTCGCAAGTAGGCTAAAATTCGGATCTCAACGAGTTGTTCCAACTCAGGCAATCTAACCTCCACCCACAGGCATTCAAGCAGTTTATCACACATAAGCATTTAGCCGCATGGCAATCCTATTGTCATGGCAAACATTCACACACATGTGATTATGCTAAAGCAAAAACACTTACATTGTACTCCGTGCCAAAAAAAAACAAGTAACTGGTTAGCAAACATGCGTGACCTAGTTCATGTTAAGTGGCTAATGCAACACAAGCATAAATGCACGCTAGAATAGGCTCGGCTAAACCTAAACGTGGCGTATGGAATGCTACGAATACACGTATTCAATTTGGAATTGAAAGTACGATGCAGTTTGCATGATGTACCGAGCCCGGTGCATGTAAACAAATGCATGAATGCACGCATGCATTGCATAAGGTATGCTAATTTAAAATGCCCTAATTTACCACTGTAAGCGGATAAATAAAAGGGTTAGAAAGAAATGAGGATTGGAAGACATACATGCCCACGCACCCACACTTATTACATTTTTGCCCTCACTCGGAGGGACCGAATGAATAAATAATACAGACCCGAAAGAAATAAACGAATAAATTAATTATTACAAAATTCTAAATATTGAAATCAAAGCAAATAAATAAATGCAAAGGGGCCTCAGCCCTTCCTTGGGATGCGCGAATGATGCGTGCTCGATCCGCCTTGCCCGGAAAACCCGTGTCATGGCACTGTTGCTTCTGCTTTTACTGTCCTGCCTCTCCAAAAATCCTCAAAGTTCTGGGATACCTTCCAAATGGTCTGAAGTACCCTACCGGCTGGAAGGAGTGGTCATCGGCTGCTTGAATTGGCCACCGGCTGCATATGAGGTTTATCGGCACAAAGATAGTGCCGGTCGGCACTATTTTCTGC
Source organism: Camellia japonica (assembly GCA_030407325.1). Taxonomy (NCBI): domain Eukaryota; kingdom Viridiplantae; phylum Streptophyta; class Magnoliopsida; order Ericales; family Theaceae; genus Camellia; species Camellia japonica. Next base: position 51,948,868 of record JAPPVO010000059.1, on the reverse strand, counting down.
CGACCGGCAGAAAGTTCCTGCAGAGGACAGTTTGACAGCAGCAGCAAGACAGCAGTGCATGGCATGGATTTTGGGGGGTATGTAAGCATGGTCAATGCCTCCTATCATGCTTGGGGACTCAAGGAGGTATGACCCTTGGTTCTAGGGCCATCAATGATGCATTTGATGCATGATAGCCTAAGGAACCAAGGTTGCATGTTTTAATTAAAATGCATGCAACACAAAAGATGAAATCCAAAACCTTATCATGTGTTAGTCAAAGGTCTTGGTGGCTTGAGGATGGAGACAAGTTTCACCACTCAAAGTGTGAACTCCTCTCGATCCTCATGCTTGGCTTGACAATCCCCAAGCCAAACCATGAAATGCAAGTATACAAAAAATAGCTCAAATGCAATGCAACCTATCATGTTAAGCATGCAAAGAGCTAAAGTATGCAAGGTACAAATGTCATGCAACATGGACCAATTAAGCATGGAACTAGCATATACTCAAGGCTTCATTGACCAATCATGCAACAACCATGTAATGAGCATGCAATAATGGACTTAAGCCATAGAGGGCAGTCCTCAAACTCCCCTAAAACAGTGGCAAAACATGCCTTAAAACAAGAGCAAGGTGATATACAAGCATGCAAGCTATGAGGCCTAAGGCTAAGGCACAAAGTGGGGCATTGAACCACCACTTAACAAGACCAAACATGGCACATGTTAGACAACCAAAACAGATTTTCAGCATACAAAATGGCACCCAAACCCCGCATATGGCAACCCCAAAAATGCCCCAAACATGGAACCATGCACAATGTTCAATCCTAGACATACAAGAGCACACCCTTATGACATGAAATAGGCTACACATGCATGTATACAAGCATGATTTATGGACTGAAAAATGACCCTAGATGATGCCAAATCACGGGATCAAGACAAGTTAAGCATGCTAGGAGCCAAAACATACAATGCTTACAAGCCTAAAGTACAAAGCAACCATGCTAAACATACCAAGCATGGCCAAAACAGTGGCTCACAGCCCTTTTTTTTGACAAATAGATGCTAATATCTTCATGAGATCAAGCTAGAACATGCAAGAATCAAGGCCTCAAAACATGGCATACCTTTGAGCATAAAAGAGCATTTTAAAGCAAACATGAGAGGCATGCAAGAGGCCACGGAATCAACCAAAAACAGAGGTTATTCATGACTTAAAACACCCTAAAAAATTCTGAAATGAAGGTAAATACAAACATTCATTCATGCTATGCTATGAGCCAAGAACAAAGGAAAACAAAGGGCCAAGGGTAGAGGGGTGTCTCTCCCTTAAATGAGGCTCGAAAATAACTCCCTCACCACTGAAAACCCACTGGTTTTCAGTGGTGAGAAGGCCAAGAATACCAAGCAAACAAGGTCTTAAGCAAAGGTTCCAAAAATGGCCATACAAGGCCTAATAAGATGGACCTTTGCTCAAACCAAGAAAGGGCCTTAATGAAGGTTCAAGAACAAGTAAAAACAAGACTTTTACATGTTAAACACAGATCCAAAAACACAAAGTAAAGAGGGTAAAAAGTTGTTGCAAGAAAGGGGAATAAAAAGTAAAGTGTTTACCCTTGAAGATCCCTTGAAGCACAAAGGTTCCAGCCACTCTCTAGTGATCAAAACCAGCTCAAAACCACAACAATCAACCTCCCAAGTCTCTGAATCTCAAGCTAAGGTGTAATGGTGTGTGTAAAGGAGCAAAACTAAGACAAAATCACACCTTTTAGCCTTAGATCACACACACAAGGGGAGGGAGATGATGATATAGATATATGACAGAGATATATGTATCTAGACTCTGGTTTTTGACTCTCAAGAGCTAACCCTCCACCAAGAGGAGAAGCTCCCCTCTTATAAGCATTGCAAAGCTTGTCAAACAAGCTTGGAAGGAGTGCATCCCCTCCATACACGTGTATGGAGGGGAGCAAAAGCTACAAAGCTGTCTGAAAATATCCCAGAAAGCAAGTGCACAGTAGTCGGCAGGGCAAAATGGTCATTTCGCCAAAAATAGTGCCGACCGGCACAATATAGTGCCGGTGGCAACTCTAGCCAGCCGGTGGCCTCTAGCCCCAGCCGGTGGTATGTGGGGATGCCTCACAAAGCATTCCCTGCCTTCCCAAGGCAAAATAAAAGTGTTTGGTGCAAAACCAAACACCAACGGTCGAGTCCAGAGGTCTTGAGGCACGGCGCGCGCAGCCGAGAACTCCGGGAACTCCAAACGAACACAAACATGGATAATCACCGAGTGTTCAAGCGGTGACGTCCAAGTCTTGAGGACGGTCAAAAATGGGGTGTCTACAGTTGCCCCTCTTTGACAGAACTCGAAAGTCATAACAATGACGGGAGTGAATGTCAAAGCCCAGAGACGACCCATTTTTGACAAGGCCGAAGACTTAGACAAGCATGCAAGACAAGTAAGATATGCGCCCGAAGGCAGGGGCAAAATGCAACTGAACATGCAAGAAGCCGAGCATAACTTATGATCATGCAAAGAAAGCTGTAATGAAGCACACATGCGACAGTTATAAGCTAGCATACGCCAATCTACACTTCAATGCAGAAAGGATGTAAGAGAATTATGCAATTCTCAAAACGTCTCACTCGGGAGATACAATACCTGTGCGGCTCGCCTGGTTCCACCAGCGGTAAATGAACCGTACATACAATATCGTGCCTGAAAAGAACGCAAACTTAACAGGTACAATATTGTTAGCAACATGCATGACATATGCAGTCGAAAGTGCGTGACAATGCATGTAGTGTGTACAGCAAGATAGTAGAATTGAGCACATGTGAGTGAAGCAATGCACACGTGCACGCAATGTGTATGGAAATTGGAATTGAATACATATAGTAAAGCAGAGCACGCATACAACGCAATGTGTATAAAAGATTGTAATTGAGCACATGTAGTGAAGCAAGGCACGCATACGATGCAATGTGTATATAGGAACTTGAACTCATGTGAGTAAAGCAACGCACACATACGAAGCAATGAGTATATAAAAAAGGAGCTTGAACACATATCAGTAAAGCAATGCACGCATATAATGCAATGTGTATATAAAGGAACTTGAACACATATCAGTAAAGCAATGCACGCATACAATGCAATGTGTATATAGGAAAGAACTTGAACTCATCTCAGTAAAGCAAAGCACACATACAATGCAATGAGTATATATAAAAGAAGGAACTTGAACACATATCAGTAAAGCAAAGCACACATACAATGCAATGTGCATATTAAGGAAACTTGAACTCATGTGAGTAAAGCGACGCACACATACGAAGCAATGAGTATAGTAAGGAACTTGAACACATATCAGTAAAGCAATGCACGCATACAATGCAATGTGTATATAGGAAAGAACTTGAACTCATCTCAGTAAAGCAAAGCACACATACAATGCAATGAGTATAGTAAGGAACTCGAACACATATCAGTAAAGCAATGCACGCATACAATGCAATGTGTATATAGGAATTTGAACATGATAAAACATGGTATTGAAATGCAACGTATTGCAACACAGTATAATTGAAACTATTTCTTTTGAATTTCACAAGATATAGAAGGATACGAGAAGGGACATCCTTCGCATGTTCTGAGCATCGCTCACAAAAGTAATGGCTTGAAGTCAACTTGAAGATTCATTTGCATTCTGACGGTGCATCTTCTTGTATTGTCTTGAATAATGAAGGTGCCAAACCTGCTAATTGACCCCAAACAAGGGCGCAAAAGGTATGATGACCGAAAGGGGGGAAGTTACCGGTGTCAAACCCAGCACTTTGCTACCCTGCTATTCTTCTGCTTTATTTTCCTTTTTACTAGGAGTTTAAGCACATTGCACTGCCCTAGGCAGGTTTTATTTCTCAAAAGCGCGTGTTTTTGCAAAACATATGATGGAAATGAAACGACTGTTTGTTCAAAGAGTGTTATATTTGCACGTTCTATGCATCGCATCGCAAGGCATCACATATCAATGTGACTGAAATTGAACCAGTGTTTTTTTGAAAATCAAAGCATCGCATCGTAATAATCAGGTAGTAAACCAATTACAACTCGATAAGCAAAAAAAGGAAGGTGACTCGGCAAACTTGCCAAATGCGAGTACACCTTGACCAACATTTACAAAGACTCAACGAGAGTGGGATACAACTCGATAAGCAAATATGCAACAACTCGATAAGCAAATGGGCGCGCCCTCGTAAGAATTGATCACTGGAGGGCATTGGAAGTGGTGGGACTTCCCAATTTCTTAGCACAAACAACTCAGAGGACAAGGGGAAGACTCACCGGCCAAGCCAAACTTCCACCGGCCGTGAGGAATGGCCATCGGCCGAAATGGTGCTCCATCGGTCGAAACAGATGGCCGGTCGGCACTATAAGTGGCCGGTCGGCACTAAATTGTCAACACCAGCAGAATGTTGACAGCTGTCCTTCACTCAACCTTATCCTCTTCAAAAAGGTTTCAACTTCGTGGTTCTCTTCATTTTCACACTGATTTGCTCCAAATGGAAGAGTTTTTTGCCCAAAAACTCGCAACTTGGATTAACAACTTGAATGGTTCGGAAAAGTTGAATTTCCGAGCTTTTGGCATAAACGCACTATTCACTTTGCGTCGTACCCCGCTGCATTTTCCATTCCTTCGTGCTGCGGCAAGGTTTTGGAATCCAGTGACACATGTCTTTAGCTTTAGCGGACAAGAGGTGTGTCCTACTTTTGAAGATTTCCGAACTCTAATGGAATCTGAGCGCGATGAGGAGATCCTGCCCCAGCTTCGTTTTGGCCATGCTCAAGCCTTGGGAGAAATGTGCGGGCTTTCAATGCCCGACGCTCGTTCTCTAATTTGTGACGGGACATTAGATGTTCCGAGCTTGGTTTGTCGCTTTTCTGAGACTGGTGATCGTGGCGACCATCACTGGCAAGGTTTTCGGTGACACGCCCTTTGTTTATGCCTGCTATCCCATTTTCTGTTCATCTCTGGTTCTGGAGGGCCCAGTGTCCGGTTGATTGAGGTTGCCCAAGGCTTGAAGGGGGGCAAAAGCTGCATTGCCATGATTCTGGCTGAGACACTGCTGGGCTTAGACGCCTTTTATCGTCGAGAGACGATCAGATTAGCAGGGAGTCCACTATTACTGCAGGTAATGTTCCCCATCCCATCTCGCATATATATGCTCACGTCACTCGGCTCTCAAGCTCGGTTTTTCTCACAAAAACCCTTTCTCACTTTTCTCTCATCATACATCTCTCTATTCTTTATTCTCTCATTTTTTTGTCCCTCCCCAGATGTGGTTGATGGACAAACTGAAGGTTGTGGACTCTTGTCCGGCATATTCAGCTCGTGGCTACTTCTTCAGGCAACGCCTAGTTGACGCCCTTGATGAGGGTTGGTGGTTTGAATGGATGTGCAACTTGTCCGCAGACCGCATTGCTTGGCGGTGCCCTTGGCTCAATCTTCCGGTGATGAGCTACAGCATGACCCGTCAACCCGGGATCCAATTGGTTGGCTTGACCCACTGTGTCTTCTATTTCCCATTTCGCATCCTGCGCCAGTTTGGTCATAATCAGACTTGTCCGCCGGAAGGGATAGAGTACCCGGTTACATTCCCGATTCGAGGCGCACAGCTGGCCCGGTATGCCACAGCATGGAGGACGAGAGAACTCCTGGCCCCCGCTCCCGCTTTCAATTGCACTTTGTCTGATGAGTGCTTGGATTGGCTTAATGAGGAGGCACAGATTGGGCCCAGCTTGGCATCAGAGGCTTCAGCTAGCTCTGGGAGGGGGCGCAGGGACATTTGACTTGACTATGCCCCGGGTTTATTGCTTTATTAGTACTTTCAAGTTTTCCTTATGAATGTAATAAAAAGCAACTTCGATGGTATGCAAGAGCAAGAGAACTCTATTTGAAATCAATGAAATTGAAGGTTGTGGTACTGAAAATTTTCCGTTTTGGTCCAGAAATGGTCTTAGTTGTAAAAAGATTTATTTGAACAAAGTCAACTTTTATTAAACTTTTCAAAACCATTTTCGATATGGATCAGAACTGGACACGCCTGAAATTTGTCACTGAGATGCACAACCCCAGATTCCTGCAATTGGAAAATTGCCCCTAGTTTGAATAGTACCGCGGCACTGCATGGCAACGGAAAGTTGCCCCTAGTTCGAATAGCACTGCGCGAGATTGCGATGAATGCTGATGAACAAAGATGACAAGATGATCAAATGGACAAAGTTGATCGGGGAAAAGTTTATGGCTGAACTCAGGATGAAGCTGCCTACGATCCCAAGGATGGGAATCAAGCCTTACGTAGTTCAGGCTTGGGTTCACTCGAGTATTTTCACTCTCCTTTTGCGCTCTAACTTTTGCCAAGGCCGCCCTTTGCGGGTTTTCAACCTTGCGAGCTCAGTTTTTATATTTTCTAATTTTTCGTGCTCTGAATTTTGCCTAGGTCGCCCTTCGGGTTTTCGGCC